>JAMJFZ010000182.1:14185000-14785000 GCA_026225945.1 Cricetomys ansorgei | reverse complement strand
GCAAGTGCTTTTACTCTCAGCATTAGAAACTATGAAAGGAAGATTGAAAATTTGAGGCCAGCCTGGGTTACATAGCAAGATTCTATGTCAAAATAAAAAGAAGGATTCCAAATTTCAAGTGTTCTCGAAGGATTTGAGTGAATACATAAGAGTAACCTTGAAGCTGAGCACGGTAGCATATACCTATAATCCCAGCACTTGGGGAAATAGAAGCAGGAATTCAAAGATGAGTTCAAAGCCAACCTGTACTACATGAGACCCTGTTGTTGTTTTTTAAAAAAGTGAACTTCGATCTTTTAAATCTTTTAAATTCATAGTAATGAATTTCCAGTGTGTTTTTTGAGCAACAGGATGCCTAGAAGCAGGTAATTTCTCAAATGAAATTAGTTGGGAGTTCCTGTTGCAATTGTGTGTGTGTGTGTGTGTGTGTGTGTGTGTGTGTGTGTGTGTGTGTGTGTGTGATAGAGTTGTGTGTCGCAGTTATGTGTGGAGTCAGATGACAGCTCACAGGAGTCAGTTCTCCTGTGTGAGTCCTGGGAGTTGAATTCTGCAAGTGCTTTTTCCCGCTGAGCCAATTTGCCCTTCTTTCCTCTTCATTCTTTCTGACAGGGTTACCTGAAGTTAGGAGACGATTAGCTGGGAGATGTGATGGGATGGCTGTGTATTTGATCACACAGTGCAGCCCTGCAGTGCCAAGGCATCCCTGTCCTGACAACCCAGGCCTTATGAGACCGAATGCCGTCCTCTCTTCCTTCTAGCTGGTCGTGGGAGTTTGGGGGAGAGAAAGGGACAGTTGGAATGTTAAGAGAGGGTCTTGCTATGTAGCTCAGACTGACTTGAAACTCCTGAATGCGGGGACAGAAGGTATGTACTACCATCTTGGTTAGAGCATTTTAAGAATATTCCCGAGTTGCCTGGTCTCATCTGTTCGTTACCCACCTTAGGAAGTCTGTTGTTTCATACATGACTGCTGCAGTTTTATACTTAAAGTTCCCATGTGTTTTTCTTTCCTAACTACTTGGACACTTAAACTTTGAAAATCAAAGTAACTTTTCAGTTAAAAGAAATGACTTGCTTTATGCTTCTTGTTTTTGTCTTTATGGCTGTGTATGGTGATGCCGGGACTCAGGAGGCAGAGGCAGGTGGAGCTCTGCTTTGAGACTAGCTTCATCTACTTAGTAAGACCCGGCCTCAAAAAAAAAATATTTAAGTCAGGTATGATGGCACATGTACATAATCCCAAAATCAGGAATCCAAAGCCACCCTTGGCTACGTAGTTTGAGGCAGCCTGGGCTGAGGCTACTGGAGACCCTGTCTCAAAAATTCTTAAATAGGGCCAGCTACATGGCGCAGCATGTAAAGGTACCTGCTTCCAGACCTGATGACCTGAGTTCAGAACATTCCCGGGACCCACATGGTAGAAACAGAATCAACTCCTAAAGATTGTTCTTCTACCTCTATGTGGATACCATGGCACACACTAAATTATGTAAACAAAACAAATTACCTCATTTTCTAAAGAATCTGAGGTCTAGGGATATAGCTCAGTGGTACAGTATTTGCCAAGCATGCATAAGGCTCCCCATTGAGCCTCAGTGCTATGAAAATAAAAGGTAAAAGAATGCATTCTAAGAGTGGAAACTCACCCAGAACCCACACAGATGAGAATCTGGCTGCTTCTGTCTCTCCTAGTTACGAAGCAACATCCCCTGTCACCTGGTTGATATCTCTTGCGGATTACCCTGCAGTGCCATGCTACCCTGTGGGATGCACAAATGTCAGAGACTCTGTCACAAAGGAGAATGTCTTGTGGATGAGGCCTGCAAGCAGCCATGTACCACACCCAGAGCTGACTGTGGCCACCAGTGTATGGCACCCTGCCACCCCAGTTTATCCTGCCCTGTGACAGCTTGTAAAGCCAAGGTAAGTGTTAACACAGCTGCTGGTAAATCCAGATTGACTGCAGTGGCCCCTACATATCCGTCTAGGAACTGCAAGTCATGAAGAGAAACCATACAATCTGTACTCACATTTAACCTATGCGTGATACTGTGCGAGGTGCTGGTGCTGAACCTAGAGAACGAGAGATTTGTGGTCCCTTACAACACGATGGAGCAGATACTAGCTGAATGATGACTATATTGTCGTAGGAGTAGCTATACCTTTGTGGAAATAAGTGGCAGATTTAGTTTGGTCTGAGGGATCATGAAAGGCCACCCTGAGATGGAAGCAGAGAGTCATCTAGAGTCAGCTAGGCCTTACTTGGACCTGTGCCATGTGTATACCCCAGATTCCATGGTACAGGCTTCACTCTGGGTTTGCCCTATGAACTGGGAATGAGACAGTACTTTACAGAAGGGACATTGTGATCAGGACATGTGCCCCCTAGCGTGTGTGCTACCATGTCAGTTTGCATGTGTGGTGGTGAGCCCCTATTCTTGAGAGTAGCAAATGCAAATATCCTCTGCTCTGGTTTGATTTGGGAAGGACTTTGAAAGGGAAGCCTGCCAGTTTCTCACACAGTTCTCTTGTTGGAAGAGTCACTCTTGCTAACTAACATTTCAGGTAGAGCTACAATGTGAATGTGGGAGAAGAAGAGAGATGGTGATTTGCTCCGAAGCGTCCAGTACTTATCAAAGGTTAGTGCTACGTAAGTGCTTGAAATTGGTGGGTCTGGTTGCAGGGATTCAAGTGTTTCTTCTCTGATGCTAAAGACTAAACCCAGGGTCCTGACATGGTAAGTAAATGCTCTGCCACCTTGGAAGTGGGTGGTTTTTGTCACTTTGGGGTTGGTTTTTTTGTTTTGTTTTTTGTAATGTTTTACATTTACTATTTGTTGTCTAGATGTATGTGAGCATGTGTATGCATGTACATACACGTGTCACAGTGCACATGTGGAAGGTGAAAGGACATCTTGAGGGAGCTGATTTTTCTCCTTCTACTGTGTGGGTTCCATGGATCAGAGTCAGATTGTCAGGCTTGGCTACAAGCGCTTCTTCGCCTGTTGAACCATCTTGCAAATCATTAGGAAGTTTTTAAAGTAGAATTTTACGTCTAGGGCTGGAGAGGTGATGCTGCAGTTAAGAGCACTTACTGCTCTTCCAGAGAACCTTACTGGGGTGCAGTCCTGGCAGGTCAGGGTTTTCAGAATGTGGGCGTGGAGTCGGGGAAAAACCACTCATGGACACGCTTTTCTTGAAGATCTCAGCTCTCTATATTCAGACTTTTTCTAGATGGCATCAGACTTTTCTCTTTCCTCAGACTTTTTCCTTCTTTCTATACAATTCAAGCTTTTTCCTCTCTATTCAATTTAATTTTACACACATATATAGCACCTCTTGTAGAAGAAGGCAAGCTTCAACAATCGAACTCTTTTCTTTTCTCATAATCACACACTCATTCACACATTCATGCTCCTTGTAGATGAAGCAAACCTTCAACACACACACACACACCCTCATGACACCTTATCCATATCTTATCTTGCTAACTCCGTTGTGGATGAAGCCTGTGGATGATGTCTTGTGGATCGTGCCTTGTGGATTTATCCTTGTGCATTCCTTCAACCTTGTGCATATGTGTATATGTGTGTATTCCACACATATACGTCTTACATACCTTCGAACAAAAGCCCTTAAGCAGGTTCCATGAAAATACCCACACATAACAAAACGTCTCTCATGTTCTGTAAACCATAGTTGGAAACCAAATATTTTCTCTTAGCCTATTTCCTTGTTGGCTATAATTTATGGTAATCGAACAATAATCATTCTGTTATTTTTCTATTAATCAAAGGATCACATGAGAATTTTTACTTTTTCTTTATCATATAGAGAAGAAAATATATCTGTTACATTGTCTTTATGTTCTCAAGGTGCATCAGCAAATTCATAATAATAATTGTAAAACAAGGAAAATCAAATTTGATTAAACTTAACAGTGGGCCCTGAAACTCGCCTGTCATCTATTAATCGTAGACCGGTGGGCCCTAGCAATTGTACTCCCTTTGTATTTGCTTCCTGATCTAGCAAGTCCTCAGCAGCCAAGAATATGTTTTGCATTACCCAGGTAACTTTCTCCACAGCAGCTGGCAAAACATAAGTCTTCTTAACTATACATGTTTCTTAAGTTATTCTTTCTGGAGTTTCAGTTGAGCCAATTTTACTGAGTAGCAGTGAGGGACTGAAGACCCTCAGATAAAGTGACTGTAATAGCAGTCAGCATGTCCAGTCCAGCAGCAGAACGGGCTGTTCATGAGACACCCCTGGAAATGGTGGCCCCAACACTGGCTGCATCCTCTGACGTGGCTCTCAACAGAGCCTGAGGCCATGTGCCAGCCTCCAGGTCAGGCAACTCACAACTGCCTATAACCCCAACTTCAGGAACTCCAATGCCCTCTTAGGCCTCAGAAACTCATACAAACACGTGGCATACAAGCGCATGCACACACAAAAAAATAAGTAATTAAAGTAAAAATAAATCTTTCAGAAAAAATTGTTGTAATGTATCTGAGGTGTTTTAAAGAGCCTTTTCTGAGCTGGTGAGATGGCTCAGCAGGTAAGGCTCCCTGCAGACTGCTAACCAAAGTTCCATCCCTGGAAGGCCGTCCCTTTGAAAAAGGAAAAAGAGAACAACTCCACCAAGTTTTCCTCTGACCTCCACATGTGCATCATGGCATGTGCCACACATGAACGCACACATCATGTACTTACAGTAATAAATAAAAAAAATTTAAATATTTAAGTGCCTTTTCTCCCCTCTAGTTGAGAAGAATATTTTGCTTCCTTCTTTACATCTTTCCTCTTTTCATCTAATTATACCATGAGATAGAAGGGAAGATGTCTTGAGGTTAGGTAAATTCCTTTTCTATTCTTCCTCTTCTGCTGGTAGTGCTGTTGGTGGTGGCATTGCTGAGGCCGATGCTCCATCACGGGCTCAGGCTTTATAACTGTCCGGTAGTAAAGATGCTGACGTGGTTATGCAGAGTATAGGAGTACAATGTTGGTGAATGTGTGGCTATACATCTTTGTACATCTTTAAGTAGATAAGGTGTGCCATGCTGTAGGACTACAGGCTTACATGGACATCTGATTGGCTATGTGTTGCTTTTGTTTTGTAACTATTGCTGGCAGGGAACTCACAGAGATCAGTCAGCTTCTGCCTCCCAAAAGCTGGGATTAAAGATGTGCACCACCATTGTTGTAAAAAAAAATCTTGGGCACACACACTCCCAGCCCTACTTTCCTGCCCTGCGGAGTGGCCATCTGCTGCTGGCCATGCCCAGGCGGGAAGCTGCATGGGAACAGGGTGTGATGGACGTGGTTCTTAATGCGTTTCCATCCTGCTTTTGGTTGTCGGTGAGTTGAGCAAGTACACAGAAACTTGGGAGAAGTGCGTCGTGGGGTGATCTCATTTAATGCTGGATTTAGGGTGCAGCCAGGGGAAGGGTTATTAGGAGGGATCCCAAGAATGGGACTCATTGGCTCCTGTAAAGCTGGGTTCTGGCCAGGCTAAGGCAAGGAGCAGCTGAACTCTTACTGCTCTCGGGATGAGACGGGGTTCCAGGCCGCCTTCGCCTCACTCTTAGCTCTAGGACAGTCCCTCACACCATGTCTGGCCTGATAAACCGTTTGAATAGAGTATTGGGCATTGGCCTGGATGTTCTGGAGATAGTAAGTTTTGTTACCTCTTCGCTTCCTGTACAGCTCTTAGAGTCTGAGGGCATACACCGTAAATGTGACAGTACTTTACAGGTAGTACTATGATAAACACACAAGAGATGAGCTTTCAAGGCCACACAAACTATCTTGTGGTTGATGGGCTTTGGAAGAAGCTTCTGTATCCCTAGGGTGGGGAGGTTCTTGTGGATCTGCAGCCTCCTCTTCTGTATTTTTCAGGATAGCTGCTATATCTATGGCCTCTAAAATAACAGACATGCAGCTTGGAGATTCAGTGGAGATCAGCAAGTTCATCACCAAGAAGGAAGTCCAGCAAGCCAGGTAATTTTGGAAGTGTGTGCTTTCTTTCTTCTGTTCAGCAATCTACAGGAATTCAGATCTCAGTCCTCCGCAGTAGAGTCTCACACATGGTTGGTATTCAACAGGCTTGGATGTTGAGACCATACTCACCACAACCACAGTGAGTCCTGCTGGGGACACAGCAAAGACCAAAGTAGGTTCTCCAGGCCTCACTTGATTTAGTGGACAGAAGAAGCAGCAGAGACCTAAATCTGTTTAGCTTGGCCCACAGAGCCGTGACCCACAGGGAAGTGAGGGCAGTCCAAGAGTAGTCTGAAGCCTACCAAGGACTGCTAGACTCCTATCACCCAGAGGCCTGCCTGTCTCCCCTGTTTAGCCATCTCTGACGAGGGCTTTGCAAAGACAGAAAGATTCCCCTGGCAGGGGTGCTAGTGAAGCCTCAAGGATCATGGCCTCATAACTATGTCCTGGCCTCAAGCAAGAAGTGATGTTTTCCCACACTGTCCACCTAGATAGGCACTTTAGAGCTGTGCCCTGACTGTCTGTTTCATTTGTTTATCAAGGTTGCAATGCGATGAGGAGTGTTCTGCCTTGGAAAGGAAAAGGTAAGTGTTTTCAGTAGCTTGTTACCACTTCCTGCACCCTGTGTGTAATGGGAGAAGGCGACCCTTCATTCACTCAGCATCGTTCTGAGTCGCAGCTGCAGGGGATGTGCTGTAAGATAAACCACTCAGGGAGTTTGAGCATTCAGAAACATGAGCCATGTGGTTTTGGGTATGGCATAAGTTTCACATGCCACAGCATGTTTATTTTGTTACTGACCAGCTTCCTGATTCCAGGAGAGATAAGAGATAAGAGGCTCTAACATGCTGAATGGATGTTTTTATTGCAGTGTAACATAAGGAGCTGAGATGATAGTTCAGTCACACAAGCTTGAAGATCTGGATTCAGACCCTAGCCCCCAAGTAAAAGCTGGGCCTGATGGACATACCTGTAATTCTAACACAAGAGGGAGTGAAGACAGGAAGCTTGGGATTTCCTGGCCTCTGTGTGTATTTATGACTGCTTACATGTCATGTGCCCATGGAGGCCAGAAGAGGGTGTCAGGTCCCCTGAACTGGAGTAACAGGTGGTTGTGGGCCATGAAGTAGGTGCTGAGAATCAAGCCTGGGTCCTCTGTCTCAGCTGCTGCCTCTCCAGCCCCAGTTGCACACTATTTTGAGTAAAATAACACAATGTCATGCCACTCCATCCTGAAAGGATGTCATTCAGTCTTTTGTCCACATAGCCACACTGAATGAACTGCCCACACGATTGCCATGGTGGCGTCTCGTGTCAGCTCTGCTGATGGCGGTATCAAAGTGTTTGTGTCCAAGTAACCCTCGTATTAGCTCTGGAGTAATGCGTTTTGCTTGGGGTTTGGTTTGTTTGGGTGTTTGTTTTTATTGTTTGCTTATTTACTTAGGTTGTATTGTGTGTCTGTGTATATTTTTGTGGGTGTGTCTGTATGTCTGTGTATATCTTTGTGGGTGTGTCTGTATGTCTGTCTGTGTCTGTGTATATCTGTGTCTCTGTGTGTTTTTTGCTGATTTGTTGGTTAGTTGGCTGGTTTTTGAGACATAGTAATCCTAGTGCTTGGGAGACTGAGGCAGGAGGATTGCTGCCATTGTTTGTTTACTAAAACAAAACAAAAAGCAAAGGCCAAGCATGACTGCATATACCTGTAATCCCAGTACTTGGAAGGTGAGGCAGGAGAATTACTAGTTCAAGACCATCCTTGGTTCTTAATGAGTTTGAAGCTAGTTTGAGGTACTTGAGACCCTGCCTCAAAAACCAATGTGTTGGGGGAGGGGGGTGATTTCTGTAGTAAAAAGAGGTGTCAGTTCTTGACTTCTGTAAAAACATAAGATGGGGTTGCCACAGTCTATGGTAAGCCAGTGCCCATCTCTTACTGCACCAAGCTTGTAAATTAAACTTCATCATAGGTATGTATGTATAAAAAACAAACTAACACAACCCATCAAGGGGCCAGGGCTGTGGCTCAGGTGGTGGAGTGCCTGCCTAGCACACAGGTAGCCCTGGGTTTGATGCCAGCACCACATGAAACTGGTGTGTTAATCTCAGGCAGAGGCAAGAAGATCACATTCCTCCTCGGCTACTCAACGCATTTTGAGGCCAGCCTGCCCTGCATGAGACCATGATTAAAAAACAAAAGGCAGGGTGCTGGGGAGATAGCTCAGTCATTAAAGGGCTGATCGTGGCAACATGAGGCCCAAGGTTACTTCCCAGCGCCCATGGACAAAGCCAGGTGTAGGTGCACGTGCTCGTTATCTCAGTACTGAGAAGGCAGAGACAGGATCTTTGGAAACCTTGGCTAGCTTGGCCTACCCAGCTTAGCAAGTCCTGGGTCCCAGCAAGATGTCCTGATTGAAAAACCAGGGTTGACAAAAACATTGTCTGAGGGCAACACCCAAGGTTGATCTTGACGTACACGTGTACCCTCCACGAACACACGTGCACGTGTCACCCCCACCCTCAGAGTCAGAATGTTTTGGACTCAGGCCTCCCTAGGGATTCTTGAAGTAAATTACATGTAAATAAGAGAGAACTACTGTACAGTTTCTCTTTTCTCTTTCCTTCTGTTTGCTTATTTCTCGACCGCTTTCAGGAGGTTGGCAGAGGCATTTGACATCAGCGATGACTCAGACCCTTTCAATGTGCGTTCTTCAGCATCAAAATTCAGTGACGCCTTGAAAGATGGTGCCAGGTGTGTAACTGGTTATCCTCTTTCCTAGCTGTGGCGTGTGAGTGAGTCTATAAGATGTGGTAATTAATGTGTTTCTCCCGTTGTTAAGCCGAATAAAGTTAGCTTACATAAGAAATCACAGTGTTTAGCTGTCCCCTTAACTTGTGGTTGGGCATGGTCCCCACAATACAATTCTAGGCCCGCCAAGGCCACATAAGCTGTGCTGACGTGTGCTGAGGACAGACGGCTGAGCCCCACCCCACCCCACCCCGGTCTCACACGCCTTATCTGGGCAGTGACAGCGCCTTCCCAGCCTGCTAGCATTGTCCTCTCTGTACCATAGACAGGTGAGTGGAAGAGCTGCCTGGAAGAGCAGGACAGACGAAACTAACTGACAATTTCTCATTTCAGGAAGGACTTGAAGTTTGTCAGTGACGTTGAGAAGGAAATGGAAACGCTTGTAGAGACCGTGAATAAGGTTGAAGTAAACATATCCAACTGGGCATTTTTCTGAGACCAGCTTGATTTAAAAAAATAAAAAGTTCTAGAAACACTGTTAACCTAGAGGGTTGTAGGAAAAGGTTGCAGATTCCAAGTGCCCAGCCATTATAACATTCATGAAAACCTGGATGCTTCCATCATTATAGTAAAAATGTCTACAATTAAATTAAGTATACATTAAGAATAACCCCTAGCCAGATGTGGTGGCACACACCTTGAATCCCAACACTAAGGAGACAGACGCAGGCAAATCTCTGTAAGTTCGAGGCCAGCCTGGTCTTCAGAGCAAGTTCTAGGACAGCCAGGGCTACACAGAGAAACCCTGTCTCAAAAAAACAAAAGAAAGACTAGCCCTAGCTCAGTGATTATGAAGAATGAAGAAGCTCAACAGAGTAGTTGAATGGCTTCAACTTAGACACGCAAGGCCCTCAGGTGACTGAAAGGTTGCCTGTGATAGGAGAGCGCACACTATCTCAAAGGTGAGACAGAAACCCTTCAGAGGACAGACAGGAGAATGGGCCCCAGTCTGCCAGGGATGTCAAAGTGGTAGCTCTATGTGGAAAGTGATTTACTAAAAGGTATGGTGGTGAACACCATTTATCCCGCCATTTAGGAGACAGACGAGTGGGTCTCTGTATTCGAGCCTCTAGGATAGCCAGGGCTCACAGTAAACTGGCTGTAAGAAACAGCCAGTGCTGCTTTGGCACCCTCTCCCATTGCTGGGTGTGAGGTCCAAGCAGCTGTTGTAGGGCTGCATCTGATGATGGTTACCCTTCCCATTGCTCATTTTCCTCACCCACTTCCCATTTCTGTTCCCACTTCCAGCAAGGGAAGTAAAACCTGAAAGGGGAGAGTCAGTTTGTTCCTCTCCTGTGTAGGAAATGGATTTTTGTCTGTTTATATCTGCCTGCTGTTGAGTAGAGCAAACTGCTACAGGAAGTGAGAGTTCCTGTTCTTGTGTATCTTCGTATCTTGTGTATCTTCGGTGTATCTTCGGTGTATCTAGGCATTGGGAATGCCACTCCTCAGTTAGGGTCTCCCTCAGGAAGAACCACTCAACTCTCTAACGCTGTCCATCTGCCCTTCACATGTGAGTGCGTCAGCTCCCGTGTCCACACACGTAGGAAATGTTAGGCATTTTGAACCTCTAAAATGTAGTCACTCCATGGTAAAGCACATCATCGACCTCCACAGTAATTAATAATAAAGATTCGGACAGGAAAAGTAAAGTAAAATTCAGTCACCCTCGATTAGCCCTGTTCTTGTGGTAAGGATAAGTCAAAAGCGTGTTCTGTTTTCAGGGCGTGATACTAATCAGTCTTCTCCCTTTCAGGGAAAGAATAACAGGAAGAGCTACTGCTTCCCCCCCATGAACAGAGACCACCGCAGAATCATCCACGACCTGGCCCAAGTCTATGGCCTGGAGAGCGTGAGCTACGACAGCGAGCCCAAGCGAAACGTCGTGGTCACCGCCGTCAGGTGCGTCCACCTTGCTGTCACAGGGAAAGCTTCAGCAGGACAGGCATGACTCAGGAGTCACCGTGTGCTTTTGTTACTTCTTCGTTCTAGAGGGCTGGAAGGGGAAGTACAGTTCTCTGGAACAGTCTTTTGCCATTACCTAAAGACTCAAGCCAGAGAGCAAAACCCACACCTCATTCCACAGGGCAGGCACACTCGAATTCCCAAGTCTCACAGCCGCCCTGACCCATTGCAGACACTGGAGGTGGAGAGCGCTTGAGCACGTCTTCTTATCACTTGTGTTCCTACCTCCTTTCTTACTCCTCTCTTTGACCTCTCTGGCTCTAATCTTGGCATGATGGGAACAGAAGGAATTCTGGGCCCTGACTTGGTGTTGTCATCAGAGGAGCTGGAGGTGTGGTAGTGTGGGACAGGAATGACCTAGAATTACCTTCTGAACCTGACGGTGGTGAGAACTTCACAGTGGCGAAAAGCGTGGCGTGGAGGGTGCCAGCGGTCTGTCAGGGGTGGGCAGAAGGGCTGAGACGGGTGCTGTCTGCCAGGTCAAAGGCTGTTTCCCCTCGCGGTTCTCACTTTTCAGCACTCTGCTTTACTCCTGTCAGAGGGAAGTCCGTTTGTCCTCCTACCACGCTCACCAGTGTGCTTGAAAGGGAGATGCAGACACGGCCTCCGCCACCCATTCCTCATCACCGACACCAGACAGACAAGTAAGGGCTCTTGGGCTGCTTTGGGCAGAGGGGCTAGTCGGGGCGAACTGCTGGGCTGCGCTTGTCATCACCGGCCTCCTTGGGCGGTCTCCAGGTTGTGGGGTCCAAGCATGCATGCTCTAATTGAGGCAGCGAGCCTCAAGAGAGAAGCCACCTGCGGCCCGCAAGATGGCTTAACGGATACAGGATGCAGCTAACAGTAGCTGCTCCGGGGTAACAGTTCGCAGCGCAAATGGGACTTTCACTTTTTCAGAGATTTATTTAGTTTTGGAGGGCTCAACAGCAAATTTAGTCAGTACCCAAGGGGAAAGGTGGGTCTAGCAAAGGGGGAGAGGTGTAGCTAGTTGGAGTGACAGCGCTGACGGGAAGGCTCAGGGCCCCAAATGCAGTGGCAACAGCCCGGAAGCCATGCAGAGCTAAAGTCTGGGATGAGAGTCAGTGAAGTGGCCACACAGTCTAGTGAAGACAGAGCCAGGCAAGGGGCTGACTTGGGTGGCCAGAGGGTCTGCGGTGGGACCACTTCTAGAAACAGCATTTGCCTTGTCTGTAAGGGGGATGGGTAAGTCTGCTTACAGAGTCATCAGTTAAGACGTTATCATTTTACTGTAAGTAGATACATTTACTGTAAGTACTGTTTTAGTATGGTTGAAGGGAGAAAATAAAATCATATGAAAGACTGGGTAAAGAATTTATTCACTATGTGTGAGTGTTTGCCTGCTTGAATATATGTGCACCACATGCATGCCTTACCCAGAGTCCAGAAGAGCATGTTGGTTCCCAGCACCTAGAGTTACAGATGACTGTGAGCTGCTATGTGGGTGTTAGGACTTGAACCAGGGTAATTTGCAAAAGCAGCCAGTGTCTTAACCTCTGAGCTGTCTCTCCAGCCTCAATTTTCACATTTTGTTCCACCTCCTTCTCTAGGATTTGAATGATTTTTAAAATAAAACTGTTATTTTGATATGAGAAAAGCAAGAATCTGCCAGACATTTTTTTCATCTGAGCCAAGGAGAACCATCTTCCTTCCCTTCTTTTCCCTGTCTCCAGAGGTGCCCAGCCTTGCCCCTGGAGCCACAGGGAATGACTGGACATTACTCAGAAACCCACACGTCCCAGAGCCTCTGCAAGGGCGACTAAAGTAGTTTACAAGGTCGTTGTCAAGATACTAGCCATTGGTGTTCCTATGCCCCAGACAGGCACAAGCTCAGCCATGAGTGTGTCTACTTCTGAAAACCAGACAGCTGGATTCAGACAACAGTCTGTGCATCCACATAGGCAGTGGTTCTATTGATGGGGGTTGGGCTTAGGTGTAGGCTTAGGTTGGAATGGAATCCTGAGCTTGTTCGTGCCATAATCTTCTGCTCCCTTTGCTTGATTGTAAACGTTCTTAGGAAATCTTTTAGAATAGAGAAAAGTATTAATCTAATGAACACCTGTAGGATGACAGCAGTCCCTGCTCTCTTCCAGAACTGCACAAGTGCTTAACTGACTGATCATAACTTTCTGAAGACCTAGGTTTTTTTTCCCCCTAGAGAATAAAAGATTGATCATTCTTTGCTTGCTTTGCAGGAATCCTGGAAGCAGTAATTTACAGAAGATAGCGAAGGAGCCAGTGATTGACTACTTTGATGTCCAGGACTGAGAAGATAGATATATTTCGATAAAGATGATTCTGTGTAGTGGAGACTCATTTGCAGAAGATAAATCATGCTCCTTCCTCCTGTGTGGCAGAACCCCACACACGTGCGGTCTTGCTGACACATCCAAGCTTGGGTGGCTCAGAGCCCCTTGTCCACTCCTGTCCCAAGTGTCTCACGTGGCCAGATCTCTGACTGTGACCACTGAGTTGTAGTCCTGTATTTGAAGAGGCTCCTCATCCCATCACTGTGATTACTAAGAAGGTTGAGGGAGTATCAGATTTTATTTGGATAAACCAGAATTTTTATCCCAAACTGGATCTGTGGCACCTCACCATAGTCTGTTATCCCAGTTCACCTGGTAGACTTCACTGTCTTCATGCAGAAAGGCACATGGAGTACTGACCATTGGAAGCCACGTCTGGAACCATGCGTATCGTCTCACACCTAGCCATCTTACCTGAGGCGTGCGCTGAAAGCTCCCATAGGCTGTGGTTCCCACCCTTCCTAATGCTGCGACCCTTTAATACAGTTCATGTTGTTACCCCAATCATGAAATTATTTCGTTGATACTTCATAACTGTGATTTTACTACTGTTATGAATTGATTAAATATATTCAGGTAGTCTTAGATGATCCCTGTGAAAGAGTCTTTTGACCCCCAAAGAGGACACAACACACAGGTTGAGAACCCCTGCTCTAGAGGGTCAGGTTGGTATAGAATTCCATTTTCTCGGGTGCCCTGGTATTCTCCCACCACATTACCAAGCCTACTCAGGGACAGCTCAGCTGTCTCCCATGATGGTGAGAACTGGAACAAGCTCTTCTGCCGTGTTCACACTGAGGGTCTATGAACTGCCCACTGTAGCCCTCAGTCCTCTCTGGTTGATAAAAGAGTCCCACATAGACAGCTGTTCTGCGTTGCTTTTTCCTAGGCTTTCAGCAACCACACTGACTCCCAGTCTGAGCTCTGGACCACTGTTTGAATATTCAAAGAAGTGTGTGTACAGTCCAGAGCTTGTGCCCAGCAGCCTACTGTAGGCATTCTTCAGCTTCCTCTAAGGCAGATGTTTGGCCGTCTCTATTGGCCCCCCTTCAAATGAAATCATTCATTCAGTTATTTAGTTATTTGAGACAGGGTTTCTCTGCGTAACTCTGGCTGTCCTGGAACTGGCTCTGTAGACAAGGCTGGCCTCAAACTCAGAGATCTACCTCCTGAGTGCTGGGGTTAAAGACGTGAGCCAACACTGCTTAGCTTTTTACTTTAAAATAATCTTTGTGCCCCAGAAACTTAGAAAACAAGGCACTTTATTACTTTTTTTGTTTTACTTTTTGAGGCAGGATCTCACTAAGTAGCTTAAGTCCATTTAGGTCTTAAATTCAGTCTTCCTTCCTCAGCCTTAATGCTAAGATTACAGGCCTCTACCACCAAGACCAGCTACAGGGAATTTAATTTTATGGGGTGAAAAAAACAGACTGCCCTTTGGTCCTAACCCTAGTCTCCTTTGGAAAGCATGAACAGGTGACTGGAGAAGTGATGGAAACAGCAGTCTCTCTGGGCCTGTTTAGTACAGGTCTGTGGCCTCACTCCCAACAGGAAACCTGTACAGCCGTTGTCTTGGGGTTTGAGTGGGTGATTTGGCTGTGTGTATGCTTCAAGCAAGAGAAGAAAATTTGGCTTCAGATTTAGCCTTGCCACCTGATGAAGTGGAGGCTCTTCCTGCTTGACCTGGATTTTGAGGATTAGAGGAATAGCAGCCTGGAGCATCAGAGCTGCACAGAGTCCTCGGGAAGTGTGAGCACCTTTTGTCTACAGCACTGAGTGAAGACCGATGCCGGTTGGGCCTCTCCTGGTGGCCGAGTGCCCTGTGCTAGCCTCGTGCTGGGACCAGAAGAGCACTGGAGCTGGAGCCTGAGGAAGGATGGATTGTCCTGGTCATGTCTCAGGGGCCAGCGTAGAGGAAGGCTTGGGGACAGGCTGTCCTGTAAAACAGGGTTTGAGGAATTCCTTCCTTAGGATACCTACCTTCTCGTTTCCTGTCCAAAAGGCCAGGGACCTTGTTTCCTATGGAACACTGAGTATGTGATTCTTTTAAAAAGAGACACTGCCAGGCCAGCATCCCAGCCTCTGCTGCCCTACCTTCTCAGTCACCCACACCTAAGAGAAAGCTCTGCTGCTCACACACCACACGGCCTTAGATTAAATCTAAGTGCTCTCCCATGGCATTTTAGAGCCCAAGGTTCTCCAAAGGAATTCTGGAAGCCACTCTGGCCCCTTAGCTGACAAAGGCCAGACCTGGATGGAAGAAACGGACTTCTCGGTGTCACAGTATGTGCCACACAGGAAGCCAGATCTCACTTGGAAGTCCTTCCTGGTGGTCCAGGACGCTCTTCACTCAGTGAGGGTATGCTTTTGGTGCAGACTTTCAGGAGATGCAGGTGCAGAGAGCCTGGCTGAACTGGGAGGGGTTCTGGTTGCTCCGTTGGCACTCTGACCCCAGGAAGCTTGCTTACAGTGCTCATCTGGTTCTGCATCCTTCAAGTGGAGTGATAGAGCCTGCCCGGTGGAACAATGATCCTTGCCTGTGTGCTACCCTGGCCCATCTTGAGGGTGGTAGTAGACAGAGCCAGGGAAGTGGAGAGTCTCCACATGTCATGGGACATCAGACCTGGACAGTCTGAGCGGGCAGCTTGTGGGGAGGGAGGGACAGGGCAGTGGTCAAGCGGCCCTACTTCCCCTAATGCACCCAACACAAGGACGCCAGCATCCATCTGCACACTTTCCAAGGAGCCTTTTCCAACAGCAGATGATAGTTACCAAGACAACCCCTATTCATCAAGCAAGGCCACGTTCATCTCGACGCCCCAGGAAGTCTGTCACTTTCCTAAGGAAACTCAGACAACAGGGAATCTGAGATTCTCACTAGACCCTCTGTGTCGTCCCCACAGAACAGAGGCAGCCTCTCTGGAGTCCCAGGGGTGGGGGTGAGGCAACAGGATGGCCCAACAAGTGGTCAAGTGGGCCGGGAGATACACCAAGTCCCCCAAACAGAACAAGCTGAACCTCTCAGAAAGCAGGGCTTTTGCTAGAATGGCCACTAGAGGGCAGTATAGAACCCTAGGCCAGAGGGTGGGGCATACCTTATCCAGCATCCAGAAAGCACTGTAGTTCAAACTTTTTAGTAACGGTTACAAGCTGTATGTATTTTTTGCCACATCTTCACTTTTTTGATATTTTTATCCCCAATTGTTGATACACAGACTGTAGTAGACAGGGAAAACCATGGCGATACCTAAGGGGAACTTCCAGGCAGAGGGAACAGCTACTACAAAGGCTGTGGGGGAACCAGTAAAAGGGAATATCAGGTACCCAAAAGATAACGGAATTTGATGGCGTCAGGCCTTGTTAGCCAATGGAAAACTTTGGGCAAAATAATGTGTAGCTCACCTTTTTTTTACAAAGGATCTAGGGCTAGAGCAATGATTAAGAGCACCTGCTGCTCTTCCAGATGATCCTAATTTAGTTTCCAGCACCCAAATCGGGCAACTCAAAACCTCCAGTCCAGAGGGACCTCTGGCTTCCACAGGTATTCATACCACCCACATACAAAAAAAAAAAAAGTAAAGGATCCAGGCCCTGTATTAAGACTAGACAGCAAAGAGGCTGTCGCCAGAAGGCAGCAGGGATGGTGGAGGGGTGGGGAGAGCCAGTTAGGCTCTGGATACATTGTGCAGATGATACCTAAAAGGTTTGGCAGCTGCAGGGTGGGATGTGAGAGAAGTCCAGGGTGCCTTCAAAGTTTCTGGCCAGAGCAGTTGAGAGACTGAGTTTGCCATTTACTCGGGGGAGTGTGGGAGGAACCGGCTTTGAAGATGAAAATCTGTCCAGTAGGTGGCTGCTCATGGGAGTCTGAAGTCTGGAGACAGGATGGGCTAGGGAGCGAATTTGGGGAGCTGTGGTATGTAATTGTGTTTAAAAGGTGGAGAGATCCTGTCCAGAAAGTGGGTGAAGAGGCGGCTCTAGGACAAACCGCAAAGCGCTCCATCATTCAGGGACAAGACGGGGCAGAGGGCACAGCAAATGGTGCCTTCGCCACCCACTGCCTTGCCTCCATCACCTTGGGCTCTCACCCCGAGCCTTTGCTCCAACTTCTCTTTAGCTGAAGCTCCTTGTCTGATGAGCAGGACCCCAGTCCGGTGCCATGAGATCTTGCAGACACTGCCCAGATTTACCCAGGGAATGCTAGTAACAAAACCAAAGCCAAGGCACCTATTTCTGAGCCTCATGTGTTTCACAAGTGCGCAAGCTGAAACCCAGTCTCAGCAGCCGGCCCCAGCTTCAGAAGTGGACACAGGAATGTTGGGCTTTTTAATATAAAGATGGATTTGTCTTGTTTTGAAACTGTGTGTTTCTATGGTTCCCTGCTATCTTCAACTCCCGCCTCAGTCTCTTGCAGCTGGAACTGTAGGCCCTTTGCAGCCATGGCTAGCTGGCTTGTTGTGTGTGTGAGCACATGAGAGATGTGAGTGTGTGTCTCTATGTGAGAGAGTGCATGTGTGTGTGTGTGTGTATGTAAGTGTGTATGTGTCTCTGTGTGTGAGAGTGCATGCATGAGTGTGTGTGTATGTCTCTGTGAGAATGCATGCATGAGTGTGTGTCTCTGTATGTGAGTGCATGTGTGTGTGTGTGTCTCTGTATGTGAGTGCATGTGTGTGTGTGTGTCTCTGTATGTGAGTGCATGTGTGTGTGTGTGTGTCTCTGTATGTGAGTGCATGCATGTGTGTGTGTCTCTGTGTGTGAGTGCATGTGTGTGTGTGTGTCTCTGTATGTGAGTGCATGTGTGTGTGTGTGTCTCTGTATGTGAGTGCATGTGTGTGTGTGTGTGTCTCTGTATGTGAGTGCATGCATGTGTGTGTGTCTCTGTGTGTGAGTGCATGAGTGTGTGTGTGTGTCTCTGTATGTGAGTGCATGCGTGTGTGTGTGTGTCTCTGTGTGAGTGCATGCATGTGTGAGTGTGTGTGTGAGAGTGCATGTGTGTCTGAGTGTGTGTCTGTGTGTGTGAGTGCATGCATGAGTGTGTGTCTCTGTGTGAGAGAGTGCATGTATGTGTGTCTGAGTGTGTGTCTGTGTGTGAGAGTGCATGCATGAGTGTGTGTGTGAGAGTGCATGTGTGTATGAGTGTGTGTCTCTGTGTGTGAGAGAGTGCATGTGTGTGTGTCTGTGTGTGTGTATTTGTGTGCGTTTTTTAATGATTTAATCGTTCCTCATGTTATTATATTGTTACAGAATATATTTGACAGTTTACAACCCACAGCTATCCGAGGTCAGACCCTTGGGAGCCAGGACGCATGGACCTCGATTTCCTTGAGTGAGAGGACGGACGAGGGACTGCGCAGTGAGTGTGGCAGCGTGAGGGCCTTAGTGCCAGGCATAAGCCCTGTCTTCACAGCGAGTGAGTGGCAGGGCAGGAGCTGGGTCTAGGCTGGGGGTCCCAGGCTGCTCCTATGTAAATAGGATGACTGGAGTCTCTCAGACCTCCTGTTCCCAAGGAGGTCAGTGCAGAGGTAGGTGTGGCGAGGACACACAAAGAGGAGTCACCACAGCCGCACATGCAGGGCATCCACATGAGGCCTGGGCTGAGGCGGCTGTTCCTACCTCTTCCCAAGCTCCATCTGAAGAAGGCCAGTAAGACCAGCCAGACCAGAGTGCAGCCAGTGCCCCAGCAAGACCCAGAGTGAGGGGGAGGGCAGGCCAGACAAGGAGTAAGGGACTCTCCAAAGCTGGAGCACAGGGCTGAGAAGCACACCTTGACCTCCAGAGTCCTGAGTGGCCTGGCCTGGGGCTGTAGTTCCCGCCCTATCCCTACACTGCCTTCTCAACAGCACACTCAGCTGGAGAGGGGGCAGGATGGAGAAAGGGGTCATAACACAGGTCTTCAAGGTGCTGGGAAAGTCATCTGGGAGGCAGATCCATTGTGTGGATGGGAAACAGGGCCCCAAGTGGGGAAGGGCGCAAGGCAGTGTGGGGAAGGGGGAGGAATGTGCTGTGAACAAACCCCACAGGTGCAGTGGCGCCCACCCCACCCGTACTGTCTGCTTCCTTCCTGCAGGGACTTCCTCACCTCTGCCCCAACACTTGTCTCCAACTGCTCCCTGGGCCCGGTGTTTCCTCCCACCCTCCACTCCAGCACAGTCCAGCCACTCCTACCTCATGGGCTATGCACTGGCTTTACCCTCATCCCCGCATGCTCTTCCCATGGATACCCACAGGGCTCGCCCCATCTCCAGTTCTCGTCACGCTCCAACTTTGTATCCTGCTCCCTTCTCCTCGGCAACATCACACACACACCATGGACTGCGTGTGTATACGAAGCCCGGGAGAACAAGGTCTTCCTTGTGTCTGAAGCTTTGAAGCTAGATGGCATCTGCCACAGTGTAGGCTCTCAGCCAACGTCTCCTGAGAGAATGGGGAGGCCTGATCTGTGCTCGGGGCCAAGAGACAGAGACCATAAGATGTTACAGGAGCCAGTCAGGTACCACAGGCCTGGAACCCCTGGCAGGGGGGTTATCAGTGAAGAGGCCAGCCTGAGCTACATAAAGAGACCAAGTCTCAAAATAACAAAATGCGCATTTCAGGGCTCAGCAGGTAAAGGACCTGCATGGAGAGAGAGAATCAATAGAGGGGAGTACGACCCTCATCCCTGCAGCCCCCATATACCTCTCATTCCTCTGGAATGGAAAAGGGCTCACAGGACCCTGGGGCTGAGAGAGGAGCATTCAAGAGAAGAGGCCAGTGTTCTGGCTGGAGATTAGGCTGCCAGCATGTCCCAGGTTACCTCCAGCGTTGGGTCATTTGGCTTCCATCCTCCTAGATGGGACACCAGATGCATTCACGCCTCTCCTCTCCCTCCCCGGGTTCTGTGTGATCCCAGCAGGCTCCATACCTTCAACCTTCCTCCATCCCCATACTGTGATTATATCTTCTTTAGAGTTTCCTGTTGATTTCTTTTGTGGTACTAGGGATTGAACCTACAGACTCTAGGAGCTCAGCAGTGTAGAATCCACAGCACAGGCCCACATCTGGAGGGCCCCGCCCCCCTACACGCAACCCACAACCCAGGGCTTCTGCTTCTGGGGGGGTTGGCCCCCACACGGCCCACAGCGCAGGACTCCTGCGTCTGTGGGGAGCTTCACCCCTGACACACCCCTCTACTTACTGAGCACGGCTTGCCACAACCCCCAGCCCCCCCACCCCACCCCTCTCTCGCCCCTCAGCGGTTCACAGCTGGGGCTCTGTGGATCCCTCTGTGTAAGGCAGCTCCACCTCAGCCCCACCCCCTTGCCAGGCCCAACTCTGCCTCCTCCAGGTGCCCAGCAGTCAAGCTGCCTCAGCTGGCCATGGGCTGCTTCATGGTGGCCATGGCGGCAGGCAGACCAAGCTCAGGACTGGGCT
This sequence comes from Cricetomys ansorgei, assembly GCA_026225945.1. Classification (NCBI taxonomy): domain Eukaryota; kingdom Metazoa; phylum Chordata; class Mammalia; order Rodentia; family Nesomyidae; genus Cricetomys; species Cricetomys ansorgei. The sequence goes on along the minus strand of JAMJFZ010000182.1, from coordinate 14,764,499 downwards.
GCTGGCTGTCTGCTCCTAGCCCAAAAAGACACCTCACAGCTATTTGTGTGTCTATGGGGGAGCAAATCTGACTTTCCCCAGCAAACCTAGGCCCTCCTGCTGTTCAGGGCTGCTGCTTGCCTCCCTTGCCACCCTGCTGGGGTCCCCAGGGCCCCAGTCACCACCCCTGTGCCCACCATGAGCCCCAAATGATGCCGAAGACCACTGGGGAGCCAGCATATTCCCCCTTTGCGGGAGTTGGGCCTTGCAAGGCAGGGGAGCTCTGGGACTTGAGACCCCACCCCCCCAAAGGAGAGCCCCTCCTGAGACTATCAGGGTCCCACTCCCAGCTGGCTATGGGGTCCTCCAACCTGGCAGAACAGCACAGAAGTGGCCCCAACTAACACAAATGGCCCTAAGCTGGGCCCCCCAACCCTTTCCAGACTTGCCAAATAAGGGCAAAAACTCCCACCAATCACAGGCCAGCCTGAGAGGCTCCACCCCCTTGGAACACTATATAAAGAGCAGCTTCTAGACTCTGCTCAGACTCTGCCTCCCAATGGAGGCAGCCACTGAGAGAAGCAGCAAGAACACCACCTCCGCTCAGCCAGGGATATTTCCCTTCAGAGCTGCAACACTGAGTACACCTTCTTGTCAGAGCTGTGTGGTTCTTGGGCTCCCAATGCCAGGCCACTTTCCATCTCTGCGTGAGCTGAATAAAAACCCTAACAGCCTCAAGCTAGACAAACGTTCTACCACTCAATTACATCTCCGTCTCTCACACCTGCCACAGCATTCAGTGTAGGTCAGAGAATGACTTCAGGAGTCATTTCCTTCTGTCCGTCCATGGGACCAAGGCAGCCCCTTCTCCCTGCTGAGCCACCTCACCTGTCTATTATGTAGATTTTACTTTGGTTCTGAAATGGAGTCTCAGCTCAGGCTGGCCTTGAACCTTTAATGTAACAAGTACGAGTCACTGTGTTCAGCTCTGGGCTCTTTCGTTTTTAAATTCGTGACACATACACATCTGGTTTATACCACACATGTATGTTACCAGACAAAAATCACATAACAAATTCTAAATTTAATCCTAGAGAATCATAAAATCTTACATGACTGCGCACTCTAAGCATCCTCCTAGAGAAATCAGCTCTCCTTTTAAAAGTGTTCCCACGCGCATGCGTATGTCCTAAGAATATATTTTTATCTTCTGCTGTACTGTATTGCTTTACGTTCTGTTGTTTGTTTTGAGACAAAGTCACACTCCACAGCCCAGGATGGCCTGGGAACTCACGGTGAAACCCATGGCCTCAAGCTTATGGCAATCCTTCTGCCTCAGCCACCTGGGCGCTGAGATTACAGGCACACACCGCCACACCAGTTCTGCAGTTCCAGGGATCTCACCCGGGCTTTACACACACAGGCCAGCACTCTGCCTACTGAGCCTGCTCCAGCCCCTGCGTTGCTTTCTACAAAATGTTGCCCTACCAGTGGTCCTGTGTAGGGATTGACTAAAGCCCATCTGCAGGGCCACGTGCTGACCCATTAGGTGCCTTGCTAGCTTCTTCTCATATTGCTTCATGACTTTCTCTATAGGCCCACCTGTCCCAACTCCAGCACCCTATAGACTGTGGCTCAGGTGATCTTTTAAAATCTCACCATTTCCAGAAGGAAGTCCAACCTCCACTGTCCCCTCTATACCCTTCCCAGGCTATAAAGTGTTAACTCTCAGCCCCAGTAAAGGACACCTTGCACCATACTCTGCTGTCTTCGCTCCTGGTAATCAATCCCTGGCCTCAGCTGCAAGACTGTGATAGTCCCTCTGACCCCAGAACCCTTGGGGCATCCCTCTCCCTGGGGCTTAGCTCTTTCCCTGTAAGGACCTCCCCTCCCACACATACCACACCCTACATACACCGTAATCTTCAGAGGCGAAGGCCCAGCCTCATCCAGCATGCATGCCCATGCACACAGCGAGGCTCAGCAACTGTGAGATGTAATGGCAGACAGAAGGGCTGCTGCCTCCTGAATCCTGCCTGACCCCACCAGCGGTTGGTCCCCTCTAGCTCACGAGGCTTTTACATGTTTCTTAAGCCATTTGAAAGATTTGTCTCTTGAATCAGTTCCTCCTGCAGCAGGAAGGGGGAAATTAGAGGCCAACTCCTTAAAAGCTTTCACTCCATACTGAGTAATCCCAGGGAAATAAAAACTGGTTCTGAAAATGGATTTAAGATCCCGCCTCTCCAAGGAATCTGGTCTGGTTGCTGCTTGTCTGACCACTGTGGCTGGACTTCTCCTCTCTCTATTTAACCTTGTAAGGCCCCTGTGAGATCTCTGTCTATGCAAAAAGAGGCTTCCTCAGGACTTTGGCCCCAGCCAATGACAATATGACCACTCAGGTCTGGTTGTGAGCCCCCCATCTGCAAATGGAACTCTCCTGGTATCACTGCCTGGCTAGCAGCCTATCACTATGTAAGGAATCCCTCATTTATCTACACCCTATCAATGTAATTCCCCTTGCTTCAATAAACTGAGCTGTTCACACTGAAATTGCATCCCAAGAAGTTTCTTCTCCTGTTGGGGCTCTTCATCTCCACCCAAGGCCTCTGGACCTGCACAGTTCCTGACTATGCTGCTTCCTCTCTGAAGCTGAACCATCAGCGTGCAAGGCTTAGCTGTCTTGGAGAGGGACTGGAAAACATGGACTGACAGGCCAGAGTGACAGTGAGAGTCTGTCTAGGAGGAGGAGGAGGAGGAGGAGGGGGAGGAGGAGGAAGAGGAGGGGAAGGAGGGGGAGGAGGGAGAGGAAGAGGAGGGGGAGGAGGGGGAGGAGGAGGAAGAGGAGGGGGAGGAGAGGGAGGAGGAGGGGGAGGAGGAGGGGGAGGAGGGGGAAGAGGAGGAGGAGGAAGAGGAGGAAGAGGAGGAAGAGGAGGAGAAGAATATATATACATGTACATATATGTCACAGATGAAAGACAGACACACAGTATACACATGATATTAAAAATCTTTAATTAAGAAAAAAACTGGAGCTGGGGAGCTGGGGATTTAACTTAGTTGATAAATATTACTTAGCATACACAAGACCCTGGGTTTGATCCTCTGCATCACATATAAATTGGGTGTTGTGCTGCACATCTGTAATCCCAGAACTCAGAAGGTGGAGACCAGAGGACCAAGCGTTCATGGCCGGACTTGGTTACATCGAGTTTAATTCAAGGCCAGCCTGGACTACATAAAACCTAGTTTCCAGGAAAGGGGAAGTGTGCACCTAAAAGGCCGTGGAGGAAGGCACTAATGAGAACAAGTTGAGAAGTTCTGTTGTAAACGCTTGGCCCTACCTTTTCTGACTCAAAACTGAAGGAAGAGAGAAGCCAGTAGACATTACAGTCCATCCCAGGACTCCCTTCAAAGCTTCCCCAAACCTGGGCCCCGCCAGCTACCTCTAGTCTTTTCCTCACTCCCCACCCCCAACATACACAACCAATGCGTGAAAGTCTACCAGTCTGTCTGTCCAAAGTAGACATTCCCCCAGGGGCACTCCATCCTCTGGAGCTGGAAAGAGATGGAGTCTTTTGGCCCTGTGCTCCAGTGTTAAGGAAGAAGCCAGAAGAACACCTTGGAGCATGCCAGGCAAGGTCGTAAGTGTGTGTATCCCCAACACTGAGCAGACAGAGGCAGGAGGATCGCCATGAGCTCAAGGCCAGACTGCTCTAGATAGCGAGTTCCAGGCCTGGAAAAATCTGGAAGTCCCAAAAGAGCCTAGGAGTCCAACTGCAGGAGGTCCCAGGGTGAGGGCCACTGGGTGTGAAGTGTGTTTTATTGCATTAGAGTTGTGGTCACAGTTAAGCTCTACTTAGAAGTGCTCTAGAGGCACAGAGCCACCCCGGGGTGGGGCAGAGTGGGGGGAAGCTGGGGTGGAAGAGGCAGGGTTAAAAGGATCCTTGGGTGACACGATTATCTCTGGCCTCCTGCTGCAGAATTCTCCAGTGTCTGAGGATCTCGTGGTATACTGGAGTGAACAAAGCCCAGGTACACGATGCCACCTAGGTAGGCACCCAGGATGGGTGCCACCACTGGCACCCACCACCAGTTGTCCCCGGCTCTGCAGGGAAAGAGAGGAAGGCCTGCTGAGGGCACTGGTGCCCGGGATGCCACTTGTGTCCAGCTCAGACCAACACAGGGTGAGCAGAGAAGCCACCCCATCTACCCTAAGGGACGCTCATCCTTTGCCTGATCCAGGCACAGGGTTGATAATCCACCATCCAACAACAGGATCTGCATCTGAAGACTTTTGGGCCCACGCCTGCTCCCAGACCCCCTGGAGACTTCATAAGACTTTCCTGTGCAGTTCTAACAGCTCACCCACTCTGCACACAGGGACTCCAGAAAGCTGACAGGAGTGGGGCCTGGCGGGGGCGGTACCTGAACACCTGTTTGCCCCAGCCAGCAATGAAAGTGAAGAAGCGGGGAGGCAGGTCACGGGACGGGTTGATCGCGTATCCTGAGTTCATGCCCAGGGATATCCCAATAACGCAAACAAGGATGCCTATCACCAGGGCCTCAGTCCCGTGAAGTGCCGGATTGTTCTCCCTGTCTGTGATGGCGAGGAGGCACAGCTGGAGCACTCCAGTTAGGAATACCTAGGGAATAAATGCCATGGCAACCCACTGGGGACATGGCCAAGCCACAGGTGCTCAGCAGGACCCCGACTCTGGGCAGTGGCAGAGACATGCCTTGATACATTCCCATCCAGAACCCTTGCGTCCTCTTTATCGTGAGGGACTCAAGGTGGGACGCCCTGATCACTGACCTCATCCAGGAAGCCCCGCCACAGCGTCATGTGTTCAGGAAGATAGGTGGCAAAAATGTTTGCAGTAGCCTTGGGACCTGTCACCAACAGTTCCCCGCCTCCGAAGTGGTCAATGGCACCTGTGGGGACAAAGATTGAGCAAATCCCCACTGGGGTCCCAGAAGGGAGGCTGTAGGGGAAGTGGCTGGGAGTACTTCCAACAGCTTTAGGGGTTTGGGTTGTTCTTCCAGAACAGGATGCCAAGATGGGATCTGGCTGTATTTCAGGGGAGGCGAGACCTCAAGGAGCACTCACCGTAGAAAATTAAGTAGGTTGTGGCTGCCGCTAAGAAGGAGCCCAGGAACTGGCCCAGCACGTAGACAGGGAACTTCCTCCAGCGCATTCGGCCTAGCGCGCAGTTGGTGAAGGTGAAGGTCACTGCTGCGTTCATGTGGGCCCCTGTGAGAGGAGGGGTGGTGTGGCGGGGGTTGGCAAAGAAACAAGAACAAGATGAGCAATGTTGACAGCAAGAGCAACAACCCGGGGTGTGTCCCTAGGATAAGAACTCTCTCGCTCAACCCTTAAAAGACCACGCACAGCAGGGCCACCAACTCCATTTTTACCATACGGCAAAAGAGGAAAGAAACAGTGAACCTGTCACCGAAGGTAACCCAGCTAGTAAACATGATGAGTCTGAGGAAGACCCTGGCAGAGGCAAGGTCTTCACAGGGCTCCCCTCCCTCTGCTCGCCCAACAGTGCAGCACCAGCTCCGCCAGAGAAGGGCTTGCTGAGAGGCATGCCGCCCGCCAGGAAGACCAGATATGGGCTGACTCACCAGAGATGCCGCCGGCCACGTGCACTCCCATGGTGACTCCGAAGCCAAAACCCAAGTTGACGCCGAGATAGCTCCCAAGTTTTTGGTCTCCTAGAACCATATGAGCCACGGAACCAAGGCCGAACACCTGTGAGGGAAGGTTTCTGAGGGAGCTGGCTACCCAACATCCTCCATCCAAACTCAGTTTCCCTTCCCACCATCCCACCCCATGCCCTCATCCTGGGCCTCCTTGGCATCACCGTGAAGACCACGCCTTCTCTCTAAGAGGTCTTTTCTTACAAACTTTCCTCCTTAGCCCTTAGTGAGGCCTCTCAGACCTGAGTCAAGGTGATAGGGATTTTAAAAAAAGACCCAGGTATGGGATGGCACAGTCGAGGCTAGCTCTATGACACGGTGGAAGTCCACCTGAAGCTTGGGACCGGGAGCAGGGCTTCAAAGGGGACAGTTGGTGTGAATTGTCCCCCTCGGGGCACCTCACACTATATGCAGGAGGCTCTAATAGTCCTTTCCCCTTTTGACAGATGAGCTGCCCGAAGCTTAGAGAAACTGAATGACCTGTTCAAGTCACATGACACCTGACATGACCAAACGTGACTCTAGGGACTCGCCTATGCCAGTCCCTGCTGCCATGCACATCCTTGTGTTCTTAAAAATGCTAACCCATCCCCCTGGAGTTCCTGACCCCGCATCATAAAACGCTGGAGGGACCGGGGAGACGGCTCAGCAGGAAAAGGTGTCACCACCAAGACAGACAACCTGAGTTTGATCCGGGAACCTACATAGGAAAGAGAAAATCAACTCCGAATAGCTGTCCTCTGACTTGCTGGAAATCAGGGTCTGGATCTGCGCAGTCTAGCATAGCATGGCCGTCACTGACCACGTGTGGCTGTTATCTGCTTGGCTATGGCCACTACAAACCGAGACCTGCGTGCACCAGATTTCAGAGGCTCAGAATCAGAATGAGGACCACTTCAGTAGTTTTCTGGTGACTGCACGTTGCCGTAACCTTTGGAATATATGGGTTAAATACAACAGTGAATCGAAATATTTTCACCTGTCCTTTTTACCTTTTTAACGTGGGTGCTACAAAATATCAAAACACATAACTGACCTATTATACTTATGATGTACAGCTTTGTTTATGAGAGGAGAAAAAAAGAGTTTTGGCTATGAGAGCTGGAACCAACTCCATCAGTGGATGACGATTCCGGGAGAGGGCACGGGGCTGAACCTGCGCAGGACTCACAGTGAGTGTTAGAAATCTCAGCTGGAGCACATATTGAAATTGAAGAACAGAGAACTGATGCCGTGAACACCAGGAAGATGTGGCGCCCAGAAGGGCATAGTCAGCTGCCTTGGGAGCCTGAGTCACAAAGATGAAGGTCTAAAGAGCATTCCTTCGGGTGTGACCCTCCAGACGTCATTTGTGACACTCTGAGTGCTGTGTTGTCAGTCCCTGGGGACCATGGCTGGGTCCCAGAGATTCAGAGGTAAACGGTGGTGAGGAAGAGGGGAGTTTTTGTTTCATTGAGTTTTCTGGACAGAAGGTCTCACTATACTGCCCAGAATGGCTTCAAGCTCTAGACGGAACTCACCCTTCCGTCTCAGGCATGTATCACTGTGCCCAGCAAAGACAGTTATGGGGGACGTGCTGTTAGGTTCTTCTTGTTGTTGGAATTTGGGCCTCATCCGTGCAAAGAAAGTGCTCTGCCACCAAAACACGGCTCATAGCCCTGCCAGTGAGCCACAGCCCTGCCAGTGAGCCACAGACAACAGATGAGGGGCTGAAAGGAGCTAGAATACACTGGAGACATACTTGAATCTGTCTTGTGTTGGTTTCAGTAGAGAGACTTTGGCTCCTAGGCTGCGAGAGAGGAAGGTAAAATAGTGAAGCGGACAGAGTGCCTGGGTGGGCGGGGGTGGGTGGGTGTGGGTGACCGGTCCAGAGGTAGAGGGGCTCCTAGGAGGGCATCTGCTCTAGCTGAGAGGAGATGGGTACATACATGCGTGACAGGTGGGAGGGGCAGGAGGGTAAGAAGCTGGATGCGGGAAGCCCCCCCCATGGTTTTCTCTGGTGGGCGGAAGATGGAGACGTTTTCAGAGAGGGGTGGCACAGTTGAGAAGAGGCAGACCAAGCATGGTGGTGCACACCTGCAATCCCAGTGCTCCAGAGGCAGAGGATTGCTCTAAATTCAAGGTCATAGTGTTCTACATAATATACGCCAGGCCAAGCAGGGGCCAGGGCTACAGATGCAGCAAGACTTTGTCTCTAAAGAAGAGGAGAGGGAAGCTGGGGAGATGGCTCAGCAGTTATTGAAGTATGTGCCATCCAGGTGTGAGGACCAGAGTTTAAATCCCCAGAAACCCACTCAAATGCTGAGTGCTGTGGTGGCCCGTGAGTAATTCCAACCTCAGAAAGCAGACAGGAAATATTCCCAGAGTGATCTGGCCAGAAAAACTAGCCATACCAGCAAGCTCTAGGTTTGATTGAGAGACCTCATGTCAACAAATAAAATGAAGGGTGATGATTCTTCAACGTGTATACACACGCCACGTGTGGGAAATGGAAAAATAAGCCAGTCAGCTGGACGCGGTAATTCATGCCTGCAATCCCACATAGGAAGACAGCGTGGGCAGCACAGCGAGACCCTGTTTTTTGTTTGTTAAAAAAGAGGCTGGAGAGATGGCTAGTAGCTAAGAGCACACACTGTTCTTGCAGAGGACCTGAGTTCAGATCAAGGTGTTCAGATGTTAGGTGGCTCACAACTGCCTGTAACCCCAACTTTAGGGGAATTTAATGCTTCTGGCCTTTGTGGACACCTGAATTCACATGCACACACACACAGCAGTCAGTCAGACAGACAGACAGACACACACACACACAGTCTACAGTCAGACAGACAGACACACACGTGATTTTAAAAACAACAAACAAACCTTAGGGGGCAGTGAAAACCCCAAAGCAGTTAGAGGGGACGGCTGAGCAGGGCTCACTGGGTCCTGCAGGAGCCAGGACAGGTGCAGGGAGCCCAGGATGGCCTATAGTCGGAAGGAAGTGCAGCCTGAGAAGACAGGAATGGCCGGGTGCAGGGGGACAGGCTAGGAGACACAGGAAGTGGCGGGGCTGGGATGAGCACGGAGAGACTTCGGTCAGAAGGTCCAGCTTCCATCCCCTCCTGTCAAAGCCATTGACTTTGCTCTCGTGACTCCTGCCTTCGTTTCTGGAGTTCTGAGATTACACGCACCTGCTACCACACCTGGCTTCAGAACCACTTGCTAATGATGACGAATAAGCAAGCGGGCTTCCCATGACGTGCTCCTGCTGCCACGTTTGCCGACTGGCACCGCGCACCCCGGATCCAACCCCACGCAGGTTTTGTCTGGACAGTTGATTTGGGGAGTTCTGACTGCTGTTGGAAAGTGAGACGACCCTGGGTACTGTCCTTCATTTCACTCTCCATGACTACTGGCAGCTGGACAGTCACAGCTACACCCTCACAGACAGGCGCCAAAGCCCTTAGCACCCTCCCTCAGCCCTGTGGCTCACATGTGCAGCCAGGTTTCCAGGGCCTTGGTGACTCCAGCCCTCCTCTGCCCGGTCAGTGAATGGACCCCAGCCCATCATCCCAGCAAGCCAGGAAGCTGAAAGCGGTGACCTCACGCCAGCTGCAGTGCGTGGGGCCCAAGGTCACACCAGCCTGTTTTGGCAGCACCTTTACCCTGGAGGTTCACTGAGCTTCCTATAACTGAAAAAGCCCCCACTTCTTGGCACAATACTAGGAACTAAAAATAACAGCCATACGCTGTCCTGTTCAGCTTCACAAAGCTCTTTTTCACAAGCCTTCCTTGCTTCTCAACTCTCACAGCTAATCACCGGGGCAAATGCTTTCGCTCCCATTCTACAGATGGGACCCAAAGCCCAGACAAGCCAGGATCTTGAGCAGGCTGAAGGTGAGGAGAGGAGCAACGAGATGGCAGGAGAAGACAATGGCCTGGCCTGGATTTGGTTTAGATTTGGGCAGGTGATTTCATCTCATAGAACCGCTTCATTTCCCCATTTGTAAATGGGGTGATAACAGTATCTATCTCAGGCTGGGTGTGGTGCCACACGCCCTTAATGCCAGCACTCAGGGAGGCAGAGACAGGCGGATCTCTGTGAGTTCCTGGCCAGCCTGGTCTCCAGAGTGAGTTCCAAGACAGCCGGGGTTATATAAAGAGACCGTGCCTAAAATAATAACAACAGCCTATCTCACAGGCCGTTGTAAAGATTTGGGACGGTGCTGCGTGTAAGGGGCTTGGCATCATGGTGCTTGGCATGCAGTAGGTGTTCCCTAACAAAATAAAAGAGGAAGCACGGTGGCACCTGTAACTCCACACTCAGGAGGCTGGGGCAGGAGGGTTCAGCATTAAAGTCAACCAAGGATACATAGGAATATCCTGTTTTAAATAAATAACTTTGTTTTGTTTTGTTTTGTTTTGAGACAGGGTTCTCTGTTGTAATCTGGCCGTCCTGGAACTCGCTCTGTAGCTCCGCCTGCCTCTGCCTCTGTCAGGATTAAAGGCGTGCGCCACCACTGCCCCAGCCTAAAGAAAGATGAGATGATTCAGCAAGTGACAGCACGTGTGCCAAGCCCAGCGACTGCGGTTCGATCCCCAGGATCCACACGCTGGAAGGAGAAACCGCAGTCACGTGAGCCGCCCTCTGGCCTCCCAGCCCACACTGCAGCACGCTTGTGCCCACACACAACATGGAGACACACACACCAAAGGAAAAAAAGATGTAATTAAAAAATTCAAAAGGAAGGACTAGGGGGTGTGGCTGGGTGACACAGCAACACTCCGGTTTGATCCCCAGTGCACCCAGGAAAGGAAAAGGAAAGCAGATGTGGGCAGTTCCTGCTTTCCCTGGGAGCTTACCAGGGAGGCACCGCGCACTGCCGGCCTCCCACATTCCAAGGTTTAACAGCCCTCATAGGCCTGGAATGTCTTGTCATAAATGAATTACTTTGCCCTGGGTTAAGGACCAACAAGCTCATGTTGCCCTCCCCACCACTCAGGAGCAAAAGATGGTCAGGATGGAAGAGGGATGCGGAGAACAGAGAGTGGCTAGAGCATCTGTCCAAAGGACAAGGAAGCTAGCATGAGCGGGCACACACACACACGCACACACACTCACACAAACACACTCACACACAGACACATACACACGTGCGCGCACACATGCACACACGTACACGCTCACGCACACACACGCATGTACACACACATACACACAGACACACACACACGCACACATGCACACACGTACACACACACACAGGCACACACACTCACACAGACACACAGACACGTGCACATGTACACATACACACAGACACACAGACCACACACACACACACGCACACACGTACACACACACACGCACACATGCACATACGTACACACACACACATACACACAGACACGCACACACATACACACACACATACACACAGACATACACATGCACACACGTACACACACACGCACACGCACACACACTCACACACACTCTCACACACACACACACTTAAAAAAAAAAAAAACAAGCCTGGAGAGATGGCTCAGAGATTAAGGAAACCGGCTGCTCTCCCAGAGGACCCAGGTTCAGTTCTCAGCACCCAATCAAGCAGCTCACAGGAGATCCCCTCCCTTCTGGTCACCAAAGATACCTGCACTGGCATACAAATACCTTCACACGTGTAAGTAAAATTAAAAATAAAATCTTGAAAAACAAAATAATAATAATAATTAATAAATAGCAAGGAACCAACCATACATATGATATATGCCGGGCGCTGGCTCTTGGCCGCTTTCTTGTAAGTCTGCCAAGGCTAGTATTCACATTCGCCAACAGGGAACCCTACTCTCTGAACTGTTAAAATGCCCATGGAACATTACACAGCCAAGTCAAAACTCAGACCCGCATCCCAAACCGAGGAGGCTGGGATCCCACACTGAGATTCTGGGATGAGATGTGCCCGCCAACTGCTAACCTCCGGGTAGATAAGAGCCGAGTGTCCAGAGTCCCTCTCACGTCACTCATTCTGAGGAATTCTGATAACCACCTCCGTGGTGAACTTTACCTCTCCTTCAGTGCACACCTCCTATCCAGCCAGCACCCCTACTTAACTACCTCCTGGTTCTCCCCAGCGGCATCTCAGCTGTATCCAGATTAATGATGCCCCTTGGCCTGTGCTGGGACGGTGCTCCAGGATGGTCCCTCGGGGCTTACCCTCCATCTGTGGCTTGGGAAGTCTCCTTGACGCATCGACGGTTCTTCAGGCATCTGCCTTCTCCATCGCTACCACTCTCCAGCCTCCAAAATGACAACAGCCTGTTGACTGGCTCCTCTCCACAATTACCTTCTAAGATCTGACCGTGGCATTCTACTGCTTTTTAAGAACTGTGTGCGTGTGTGCCAGGGCTGGGGCACACAAGCCCAGTGCATGTGGAGGTCAGAGGACGACTCTGTGGGGTTAGTGCTCTCTCCATCTTCACCTTAGCTCCAGGGGCTGAACCAGGCCATCAATTGGGCTTGCACACCAAGCACCTTTACCTGCTGAGCGGTCCAGCCTTCCCTTGATTCCCCTGTTTGAAAACCTCCTCATTTCCCTCAGATCAATCCTCAAGGTCTCCCCATCTCTCATTATGTAGCCCAAGACTGGTGTCCAACTCGCTATGGAGCAACAAGGTGAAGGACCAAATTCCCAACCGCCTTACCTCATGTTACAGGTGTGACCGCAGTGCCCAGACCGTTCATCTTTTCCTCATTTTTGTTTGATTGGTTAGCTCATTGTATTTTGTTTTGCTGTTTTGAGACAGTTCCTTGCTATAACCCTGACTAGCCCAAAACTTGCTATGTATACTAGGCCAGTCTCAACATTGTTTTGATCCTGCTGCCTCAGACTTCCGAGTGCTGACGTTGCAGATACATACCACCATGCCTTGCTCTTTGATCTCCCTCACCACACCCCCCAGCACCATTCCACTCTATCCTGGCCTATCATGAGCCCTTCTCTGTCCCCAAAAGACATGATGAGAAAGGCCTCTCTACTTTCCTCTGCTTCTTTCCCGGGCTCCCAGCCAGAAACAGGGGAAGGGCTGATATGACCCCTGGGGTCAACAGTGGGAAGGGTTAAGGAGTGCCTTCGCTGCCCCGCCCCCACTCACCATCATGACATAGGTGCTCATGAACTCGCCCAGACAGTCCCTCACCATCTCCTTCTGCAGCACGGCTTGCATGGTCCTGAGCACAGGCCCAGGGGCCATGGTGTCGTTGTGAGTGGACCTGAAGCAGAAAACCAAGGCTCAAGTGTGCCTCCTGCCCATTAGCCCTTCAACTCATGGCTGAGTTAATGGATAACCCAGCGGCCTCTCCCCATGTGCCTTCTCCTGCCCAGGGCAGAAGAGAGCTGGGGTGAGAGACACCGAGCACCACAGGGGCACCCAGAGAAAAGATGAGCCAGTTATGCCTCCTCTTCCTTCCAGCCCAGACTGAACAGGTAGGAGGGTGTGCTAATGTGGCTACTTTGCAATTGGAGTACACCAGGACCTGAAAGTAGAGTCTGTACTGACAAGGAGCTGCTGGTTGGGGGAGCAGTGAGGAAACTCGGCCCAGTTGTGTCTGTCTGCAGAAGTCAGAGCTTGGGGCCACAGCCGGGGTTTAGAAGCAGAGGGGAACTCTGCAAAAAGTGTCAGGTGTGGTGGGGTCTGATGCTGGGCTCTGTGAACAGCACAGAGGCCCGAAAACAAACACTGGGTTCTTCAGAAGATGGAGGAAGGGCTCAGCACCCAGACCAGCACAGAGATGCTTGTGAATGAAAGAACAAGCAATAAAGGGGGGGCAGAGTTCTACTTCCCTGTGTGCCTCAGTGCCCGGCCCATGGACGTGCAGTGAATATTGGCGGAATGGATGAGAACTGGGGGATTGACACCAAAGCTTCCTAAGTGCCTGACACTTGATAAACGTTTGTTCGATAACGGTTCTGTTTGATGGACAGATAAAGAAAGACGAGTTTTGGGCACCAATGTCTGTTAGGGGATGAAGGACTGGCATTTGGGAAAGGATGAAGAGGAACAGCTAGATACGACTAGGTCGGCCTTGGGGAAGTGGGGTTGTAGTAGAATCAATGGCGGGAGACACAAAGTCGAGGTATTTTAGAGTATCAGCGACTAGATGTGAGCCATGATGGAGAGGGAAACATCAAAGACACAGCCTTGACTTCCAGCCGGAGCTGAGAAGGGGACCCCTGCCTCAGCAGAGACCACAGGAAGAAGAGTATGGGGGGGGGGCGTGGAGAAGGCCATTCTTACCTATGAATGCAGAAGGAGCCTCTCAGAGGGCACTGCAGGCCAACATCTGTCTGTGCTGCTCAGCAGCTTTGCCTGAGCATGGTAAGTGCTATGGAGATCTAGAAGCCAGAAGAAGGGAACCGGGGGTGCAGCAGCTGGGCAAGGGGGGTGACTTCAAGTAGGGTCGTCACAGGAAGCCTTATTGAGAAGCCTCTTTGGAAATGAGCAGATGAGGTAAAGGAGCCATGTGGGTGAGTGGGTAAGTGTGGGGAGAGGGCTTCAGGAGGAAGGAACCGTTGCTGGAGGCATCTGAGCATGTGTACGGAAAGCCCAGGAGGTCAGTGCAGCCGGAGCAGGGAGAACAAGGCTTGGGGCGGAGAAAAGGCAGGTGAAGGGAACTGAGCCATGCATGGCAGTGCAAAGACTCTGGCTTTCACTTCACCCCAAGAGAGCTGTACCCAAGAGGAGTCAAAAAGGTGACGGATTTGGTTCAGCTAAGTGCCATTTGCACAGAGGCAGTCAGAACCTGTTCACCAACCCTGGATCATCATCTTGATCTTCAGAGCTTCCCCTAACCCCAGGGCCCACCCTGATCATGGCTGTGGAACATCAGAGACGGGTGGGCTGGGTGGAGAAGAGGGGGCCTAGGAGAGCACGCCCTGAGGGAAACGCTAGGAACAGGACAGGAAGGCAGCCGAGGTGCTCTGGAGTCAGAGGTCTGAGAGGTACTTACGGCTTCTGTTTGCTGTTTGTTTTTTGATTTTTAGACCCTGTGGAACCAGAGAGGAACCTAAGCCTGGAAGACACAGAACTGGGGCCCACATTCCCATCAGACCTCAGTTTCCCTGAGGAGAAGCCACCAGGCAGCCCTCGCCAGTGCTGTCCCCCAAACCCAGGCAAGCGGGAGAGGAGGAGTGAGAAGTGGGAGAGAAGACAGAGGAGAGGGGTGGTCGTGCCCCAAGTTTCGGCAAGGGGTCCTGTAGCCCACCCGTTTATAGCCATGCTGTCTCAGGACTCAGGAGTCAGGAGCAGGCTCTTCAGAGGTCCTCTTGGCCTCCCCAAGTCGGCTACCTACCTAGCTTCAGATAATGGGATGGCCAAGGTCTGCCCTGGAACCTTTCCTGAAACACTATCTCATGCTCCTCTCAGACTGTCAAGATAACTCTTGCGTTGCCCTCAACCAGGCTCTACCCAAATGAAGCATCAATTCATATCCTTAATTCTATTTTTGTTTGTTTGTTTGTTTTTTGAGACAGTTTCACTGTGTAGTCCTGGCTATCCTAGAACTCACTCTGTAGACCAGGCTGGTCTCGAACTCACAGAGATCCGCCTGCCTCTGCCTCCCAAGTGCTGAGATTAAGGGCGTGGGCCACCACTGTCTCATATCCCTAATTCTAAAGGCAGAAACCCTGCATGCTGACGCAGCCTCTAAGGAGGACTCCAGGGAAGAAGCCAGCACCAGACCCACCTCCAGCCTGCCTCCCTTCTGCCCAGTCTATCAGATTTGACCTTCAGCTGTTTCACCCTCCCTCCACCAGGCCTTTCCAATGGCCCAGTCCTCTGCTCCACTTAGCAACTCTGGTCCTGCCACAGCCAAATTACAGCTGATCTGCCTACGTCACACAGCCACATGGGGCTGAAGCAGGACAGAAAGTCGCACTCCAACTCCTGAGAGCCCTCTTCGCCACGCAGTCCCAGCCACCCCTGTGTAGTCAGTCCCTGCTGTGCCTTCTCTCCCAGGCTGCCTGCGGTCTACTCACTCTGTCTGTTGGCCTTGTCAAAATTGATCTTGATGCTGTTCCTCCATCACAGTGGCAGGCTCACGCTGTAGTTGAACTGAGCTCTGCTGTCTCTGAGTCCTCAGTCCAAGTGTGCCTGTCAGCCCTCCCCAGGGTGTTCCTCCAGAGGAGAGGTCAGTAGGGCAGGCTTTTGGCTCATGCCACTTAAGCCAAGTCCATACGCACTGCCCAAAATAGCATCCCGGCTCCTGCCAACAGCGCCGTGGAGACTGAGTTCTGAGGCAGCCTTTGTGAGGTCAGAGGTAGAGTCTAGATGTGTGTTCTGAGGCCCCTTGTCCCAGAGGAAAGGCCTGCCCGCTGAGCCAAGTGTCTGGCTTATCTCTAAGGCCAGAACCAGAGGCTCCTGAGAGGTTGTAGAGAAACTGTGCAGTTGAGGACTTCAGGTAGAACTTTCCAGAAATCCACAGAGAGGTGGACATCTAGGGAAAGCAATCAGGGTCAGTCCTCAAAGAGCCCTCAACCTGAAGGAGAGTGAGGGAGCTAGAAATCCCAGACCTGGCTCCTGGGCGCCCCATCCCTGGGCTTCTCTCAGGAAGGATGAGCCCAGGCCTCCACGAGAGGGCCTAAGCTGGACCAGCTGAGCTCACGACAGCAGCGAGAACTTACAGTGAGGGTGTGGTCGGGAGGCCGAGGACCCCCTGCAGCCAAGTCCTCTAGATGCAGGGATCCACTGAGCCTGGAAGAACAGGTCACCGTGGAAGTGTCCGCAGGGCTGCAGGGCTGCAGGGCTGGAGCATGAGGGTGGGTGCCTGCTGTTGGAGAGGTGGGTAGTGGGCACGAGGCTCAAGGGAACGCTCCTCTGTTTAATGTCAAGTACTCATTTTCCCAGAGACCTCCGTTTAATGTCAAGTACTTGTTTTTCAGAAACCCTTGTTTCCTGGTAACATTTAGCAAGCCAATCCAGTGCCTGAGTTCTGATCAATTAGAGAGATTCCCTGCTCCCTTCAAAAACCCGAGTGGCAGGCTTTCTGGGTCATCGGTCATCTTGCATGGTGCCAGACCCCAGCATGCTGGTTTGCTCTGCAGAATAAAAGTCCCCTTGCTTTTTGCATACTATCTTGGACTCCTGGTGTTTTTGGGGACCTCATGATCTGGGCATAACAGTGGCACATGTCTGTAGCCAGCACCCACAAGCAAGACAGGAGGAATACAAGTTTGAGCCCAGCCTGGACTACATAGTAAACTCCAGGCCATTCAGAAGTTCCAGCACTTGGAGAGCAGGAGGAATGAAGTCAGCCTGTTCCACATAGTGTTCCAGGCCAGATAGTGCTACAAACAGGGAGGCTCTGTGCTGGAGTGAAAATGATCCCAGTGACAGGGGAGAAAGGTGGACAGTGTTTGTGCAGAGCTGTGTGCCCCGGCTGCTGAAAATCTCGTGTCCCTTTAAAATGGCGGTTCCTGGCACGCCAGTTGAGCCCCAGATGTGGGAAAACCCCTGCCGAGGCCATGCTTCCACTTCTGTCTGTTTGGATACCGTGTTCACCAGCATCGGCTAGACGGATAGGCTAGTCTTTACATACAAGTCTATAGATGATTGGGCCTTCGCTGACCTCACCCCTCTCACTCTGATCAGCAAGCTTTAGGTAGACTCATTAAAATGTCTAGTAGCATAAACCAAAGTTATTGGTCCTCTCCCTTGTGCACCGCCCTACCTTCTCCATAAAAACCTGTTTTCCCTCCACAATAAACGGAGTCTGTTTCTTGGATGAGTGACTCTGTCCGCCACTCACTCCCTCGGGAACTCTGCACCCATGAAAAACCAACTCTATTGCAGAGACCAATGAAAAACCACATGCTTACATTCAGGAGTTCGAGATCATCCTCAACTACATAACAAGCTTGAGACTAGACAGTCTGCGGTACATGAGACTCTATCTTTAAAAAAAAACTGGGCAATGATGGCGCACATCTTTAGTCCCAGCACTGGGAGGCAGAGGCAGGCAGATCTCTGTGAGTTTGAGGCCAGCCTGGTCTACAGAGTGAGTCTCAGGGCAGCCAGAGTTACAGGAGAGAAACCCTGTCTTAAAAAGACAGAAGGAGGAGGAGGGGAGGAGGAGGTGGAGGAGGAGGGAGAGGAGGAAGGGGAGGAGGATGGGGAGGAGGTGGAGGAGGAGGTGGAGGAGGAGGGGGAGGAGGAGGAGGAGGGGGAGGAAGAGGAAGAGGAGGGGGGAGGAGGGGGAGGAAGAGGGGGAGGAGGGGGAGGAGGGGAGGAAGAGGGGGAGGAGGGGGAAGAAGAGGGGAGGAAGAGGGGGAGGAGGGGGAAGAAGAGGGGGAGAAAGAGGGGGAGGAGGGGGAGGAGGAGGGGGTGGAGGATGGGGAAGAGGTGGAGGAGGAGGGGAGGAGGAGGGGGAGGAGGAAGAAGAAGAGGAAGAAATGGAAGAAAGAAGAAAGAAAGGAAAAGGAAAAGGAAAGAAGGAAAAGAAAAGGAAAAAAAATAAGTAGTGTATGTGTGTTTGGGGAGGGTGAAGAGAAAAGAGGGAAAAGCCTGTCCTCCAGAGGGTGCCAGAGACCAGGCGCTGGAACGGGCACAGCAGGCTCACACCCTCAGACCCAACCCAACTCTGTCAGCAGCTCAGAGGCCAGGGGTTCTGCCTCACCCCTTAACAGATCCTAAGCGGGCTCAGACTGCTACATTTCTCCCAGGACACCTGCCTTCATGCCTGCCCTGTGTGTGCTGTCCAGCCAAGAATGAACTATGGGCTGGGTGTGCTAGTGCACGCCTTTAATCCTGGTGCTCAGGAGACAGGGAGGTGAATCTCTAAGTTCCAGGCCAGTCTGGTCTACAGAGGAAGTTCTAGGACAGCCAGGGCTGCACAGAGAAGCCTTTTCTCAGAAGATAGGAAAAAAAAAAAAAAAAAAAGATCTATGGAACTGGGTGTGGTGCACGTCTGTAATCCCTGTCCTTGGAAGGCTTGGGGCAGAAGAATTGAGTTTGAGGGTAGTCTGGGCAACACAGAGAAGCTCTGAGATCTTAAATGAAGCCAGGGCTTGACAGCTGCTCGAGAAAGAAGAGAGCTGGAATCTATGTTAAGGCTTCAGGACGCATGTACTTAGCTGTACGTGGGTACCAAGGTGGAGACAGACACGGCTGTCTCACAAGAAGGTCAAAGAAGAGTAGAACTCGTGGTAGTGGGCAGGAGGAATATATATCCAGTCTAGAGAGGCAAGAGTCTTCCCGAGAAGGGAGCATGGAAGCCGCATCCAGCCAGGGAGGAAGAGAATCACTCTTGAAGCCCCAGAGCACTGTGTAAACCTAATCTGGAAATGGAGATTGGCTAACAGAGGTGAAGCCCATCTGGTGTTACCCGAAAAGCTTATCTGGTTTTTTGCTCTATCCCAATGGCCAAGGGATCTAACTAAGCAGGGACAGAGTGAAGCCTCCTTACTACAGCCCTGAGGCCCTGGGCTTCCAGCAAATTCCAGAGGAGGGCCCAGTCAAAGAATGAACAGGTGCCATCAGCCCAGGATTACCCAGGCATCACACAGGAGTGGGGGCCAGGGCCAGGACTGGGAGGTGCAAGGGGACCAAGAAAGATAGGGAGGGAGATGGAAACCCAAGGCCCTGGGCTGCCCGATGCTGTGGAGCAGCTGGTAGCAACATTGAGTTGCTGGGGTAGGGGTGGGGGGTGAGGCATGTGCTTGCAGAGGGTTGCCTGGGAGAGCTGATGGGATGGAAGGTGGGCTCCTGGCCGAAAACTGAAAGCTTGGAGGCAGACAGTTCCACTGTGAGAGCGGAAAGGCAACTAAAGGCACCGAGGGCAAGGGAGGTACCGCTCAGAATATTGGCTCACACTGGGGCAAGACGGATGCAGATAACCGGGAACAGAAGGACATAGCCAGAACCCTTTCTCCTAAGAGTAGGCTCTGAGTAGGGTTACCACATAAAATACAAGGCTTTAAATGTGAGTTTCAAAGAAACAATATTTGAAACGTTTAGGATAAATTTATAGTAAGAATTTTCTTTTTTCATTGTTTCTCTGAATACTGTGTGTGTGTTTATTTGTGGACCCAGGTCTTTACTTGGGGTGATAGTACCACTTGTAATACCAGAACTGGTGAAGCTGAGGCAGGGGGATCAGAAATTTGAAGCCAGGATGAGCTACATAGGAAGTACCAAGCCAGCCAGACCTGCATAGCAAGACAAGATTCTGTCTCAAAACAACAAAAACGGAGGTTGGAAAGATGGTTCCGTGGTTAAGAGCACTTGTTGTTCTTCCAAAGGATCCAGGTTGGAAGCCCAGCAGCCCCTCCTACACCCGTAACGTCTGTCTGTAACTCCAGTTCCAGGGTATGTGACGCCCTCTTCTGGCCTGTGTGGGTACTGCCTGTACACATAAGGCATTTTCATAGAACCCTGATGTGACGTTGGCTCATTTTGGGACTAAAATAGCAGAGGAAGAAAACTGATTGTTCTCCTCACAGGCTGTCCTCTGACACCCCCCTCCACATGCACACAAAAGACAAATGCAATGTTTTTCTTTTTTAAGCACAAACAATTAAGTTGGGTATGGTGGCGCACACCTTTAATCCCAGCACTTGGGAGACAGGCAAACAGGCTTCTGTGAGTCTGGGGCCAGCCTGGTCTACAGAGCAAGTTTCAGAACAGCCAAGGTTACAGAGAGACACTATCTCAAAAAGGGGGGAGGGGCGATCAAGCCCCAGCACTGCAAAAACAATGCAAAAATCTTGGCTCATGCCTCTAATTCTAGCACTTACGTGGCTAAGGCAGGGGAATAGCCAGGAGTTGAGGCCAACATGAGCTACACAGTACATTTCAAGCCAAATGGGTTGAAGAGCAACACCATAACTCCATGAATAAAATATTTTCTTTTTTCCTTTTAGACAGAGTCTCACTAGGTACCATTGGCTGGCTTGAAACTTCTGCAGAGCAGGCTGCCCTCAAACTCCAAGACTGGCTGCCTCTGCCTCCTGAATGCTGCGGTAAAGGTGTGGACCACAGCCACCATACCAGACCACAAATAAGTTTTCTAATTCTATTCTTGTCTGCTGTCCAGCTGTTTGCTAGTGGCCCGCTGGCAATCACCCACTGCCCACTGACCTCTCACTCAGTGCCGCCCTAAGATTCTGACAATGCAAACTGGTGACTGGGAACGTTGATGTTTAGCCAGCTGAAAAATTTAACTATTCGTGGACACACAGCCAAACAAGCTCATCAGATACAGTAATTGTCTATTGTGCTGGAAAGTTTGAAAAGGAGAAAACTTAAAGCTGTTTTCTTTTACTAATACCTGAAATACAAATGAGGTTTTTAAACAGACCCGTTTCTGTTCACTGGCCAGTACTGATAGACCTTCTCATCCTTGCTCAGTGCACACACATACACAAAGCCCCTGGCACTCTCTAAACAATAAATAAGTAGTACTTACACGAGGGGGCTTTGTTTTTGAGACAACGCCTTACTGTGTAGACCCGGCTGACCTGAAACTTACTGTGTAAATGAGGCTGACTTCACACTCACAGCCTCTGCCTGCCTCTGTCTCCCGACGGCTGGGATTAACCACCACACTCAAAGAATGAGGCTCTTAATGTACTTTTTTCAGTCAGTCATTGGGATTATTTTGCCTACAAGTAGATACACAACTTCCTGTGGTAGGTGGCTGTCCAGCGTTCTACCAGGCGGATCGTCTGTGGTGCGGAATGCCCCAGAGATGGGCATTTAGATCGTCTCCACTTGCGGATGGCTTCATGTTGTCTAATGGAGTACTGGAGCTTGAACCCAGAGCTTTGTACATGCTCAACAAGTTTCTTTGCCTCCACCTACATCCTTACCCACTTCTCTTTTTCAGGAAGGGAAACTGAGTTTCCTTTCCCAAGGTCATTCAGAATATCCAGACCAGGAACCCCAGCAGGATGACAGGGGCTGGGTGACTAGGCTAGACCCTCACACTTATCAGCTGCCAGAAACCCTTCAGCCCCACCATCCAGACTCTCATCCTCTTCAAAGCTGTATATGAGCCTCAAGTAACGAGAATGGGGTGGGAGGCTGGGGAACCGGGAGAGGAGGCAGACAGGACCAAAGATCGTGGCTATTTGCCCGACGGAAAGAATGCCATAGAGAAAGGATCCCGGGAATTAATGTGTCTATGTGTGCAAGCACTGTAATTTTTTAATTGAACCTAGTGCCTCCCACATGTTAGACAAGTGCTCCCCAGCCCTGAGGAATAAGAATCTAAACCCAGTCTTTTACTACTCTGAAGGCCATGTTGAGGCCAGATTGAGCTATGTAGCAAGTACCAGGCCAGCTAAAGTTACTCCGTGAGACAATGTTTAAAAAAGGAATAAATAAAAGAAGCTGGGCATGCCTTCAGTCCCAACACTCGGGAGGCTGAAACAGGAGGATCTCTGTGAGTTCGAGGACAGCCTAGTCTGCATAGTGAGTTCAGGACAGCCAGGACTACATAGAGAGACCCTGTCCTAGAAAGAAAGAAAGAGAGAAAGAAAGAAAGAAAGAAAGAAAGAAAGAAAGAAAGAAAGAAAGAAAGAAAGAAAGGAAGGAAGGAAGGAAGAAAGGAGCTGGCCATAGCAGTACACACCTTAAATCCCAGTATTTGGGGGAGGGGGCGGTCAGGCGGGTCTCTGTGAGTAGTAAGATCCAAGCCAGCCAGTGCTGCAATATAGTGAGACCCTGTCTCAGAAAAAAGAAAAGAAGGGAGGGAGGAAGGAAGGCAGGAAGAAAGGAAGAACTCAGCCTTTTTCTTTCTAGTATAAGCCAGCAGAGTCAGCTGGAAAGATAACATGGAATCTGCACACGTGAGAGGGATGAAAACACAGGCGGTATCTGGGTCTTTTGATTTTTATATGATTTTAATTAATTTATTTATTTTACATTTTATGGGGAAGGGTAGACAGCCAAGCACATACTTGTGGAGGTCAGAGTTCAAATTGTTGGGACTAGGCTCTCTCCTAACACCCTGAGGGTCCCTTAGGTCAGACACTGGTCGTCAAGCTTGGTGTTAAGCGTCTTCACCCACGAGCTTCCTCACTGGCCCTGTTCCTAGTTCTTGACCCAGAGCTGTCAGTAGTCCAAGCTGGCCCAGAACTAGCCATATATGACCGGAATTTCTGATCTCCCAGCTTCCACCTCTCTGGTGCTGAGAACACAGGCGAGCACGGCCACACATGGCTTTCTTGTTTTGGTTTTGATTTTTGTCTTTTTCTTGTTTTGTTTTGAGACAAGGCCTCCGTGTGTGTATCCCAGACTGGCCTCAGAATGCTGTTAACCTTGGACCCCTGAGTGGGGATTACAGGTGTGTACCACCATGCCTGGCTCTTCAGTGTCTAGTGTCACATGTGTGGGCAGATGCACACACACACACACTGTTGTGCACACGTGAGCATGCACCTATTCTGTTGGGTTAATATTTTCCTGCCTGCGTCAGCATGGTCCCAGTCAGCAGGCAGCTTGCTGAGGGAACGTGCTCTATCTGATCCAGTCAGTGGCTGTGGGCCTGGAACAGTGGGCTTGGGGTGGGCAAGGAGCCCATCTCAGCCAGTCTCAGCCTGATACAATCATCGCCACATACATCTGCCCCTTTGGAAACAAAAAGAGTAAGACCCCAGGAAATGCTCACAGCCTTTGAAATGGCCTTGGGAGCCTGGGAGAGAGGGGACTCCAGAAACAGTTCTCCCGGAGGCTGCATGGAGCGCCCGCTCACGAGTGTGGGACCAGGCCGCAGCCCGGAGAATGAAGCATGAGGACCCCAAGCAGGATGGGCCCTTCCCTGTTCCTGTTTGATCCCTGAGGTGCAGGCCGGGCCAACTGGGCTGGGCAAGCAAACACTGTCTCTTCTGCTCCTGGAACAGCCCAAAACCCAGGATGAGTCAGGTGTGCTGGCTCCTCGCCCAGCTCGAGGGTGCCCCGTGTGTACCTGAGCATGAACGAATAGGATGCTCCTGGAGGGAGGGAGGAAGCACGGTCACCACAGTGCAGTTGTCCCACCTGCATCACATGCCCATCCCAGACAGCTTTTCCCAGCAGCCTAGGCGACATTCGTTCTGATTCTCGAATCTTTGGCCTTTTTTTTTTTTCCTACAGTAAAAAAATTTATGAGTTAAAATTTGTCATTTTTTAAAAAATGTTTGAGATATGGACTAATGGCATTATGAAAGAGCATCAAAGTGTGTGTGCTGAACCTAAGAAGTTGAAAACAGCGATCCCCCCGGAAAACCCCTGCTGAGATAGGCAGCCCGGTGCTCTGGTTGTCAGCCTTACCGTAAATAACTCCGGGGTTTCCTAACGGTTCAGAGCGTGTGCATGGGCAGGCCTGGCAGAGCAAACACAGGACTGGCGTGTAGGCTGTGCACGTGAAGCAGTGCTCTCACGGACCAAGAATGGGTGTCCAAGGCCCTGGAGCTGGAGTAGCAGGCAGGCGCCTGTGAGCTACCTGGTGTGGCTGGGAACCAACTTTGGTCCCTCTGCGGGAGCAGCACAGCTCTTAGGCTAAGCCGGCGCTTCTGGCCTTGTTTTGTAGTTTTGTAATGTTTTTAAAAGATTTATTTGTTGGGGCTGGAGAGTTGTCGCAGTGGTTAAGAGCCCTTGCTGTTCCTGCAAAGGACCCGGCTTCAATTCCCAGCACCCACACAGAGGCACGCCCTTTCCTCTGGCACCAAACGTGCATGTGGAAACAGATACACGTGGAAGCAAAACACTTACACATAAAATTAATAATTAGAATTAAAATAAAGATTTATATGTGAGTGTGAGCGTGTGTGTGTGTGTGTGTGTGTGTGTGTCTGTGTCTGCCTGTGTGTGTGCAGGTACCCTGTGTGCAGGTATCCTTGGAGGCCAGAGGCATCAGTTCCCCTGAAGCTGGAGGTACTGGTGTTTACGAGCCACCCAAAGTGGATGCTGGAAATGGAACTACTCCACTGCAAGTGCAGCAAGTGCTGGGAGCTGCTGAGCCATCTCTCTAGCCCCTTGTTTGCTGATTTTTAAAACATGATCTAGCCAGGTGTAGTGGCACACACCTTTAATCCCAGCACTCAAGGCAGAGGCAGGTGGATTTCTGTGAGTTCGAGACCAGCTTGGTCTACAGAGTGAGTTCTAGGACAGCCAGGACTACATAGAAAGACTTTGTCTAAAAAAAACAAAGCAAACAAAAACCTGCTAAAACAGGCTCTCACTGTATCTTACTAGCAGCCTGAACTTGCCATGTAGTGTACTTGGGCTGGCCTCAAACCTGAGCTGCCTTTGCTCTTGGCTCCCAAGGGCTGAGATTATAGTCACGCACTGTGGTGGTGTGAATGAAAATGGCCCCCATAGGCCCGTCGGGAGTGGGACTATTGGGAGCTGAGGCCTTGTAAGCCACTGGGGGTGGGCTTTGAGCCAGAGCCAGTGTCACGCTCTCTGTTGCTGCTGCCTGCTGATCCAGAACTCTCTGCTCCTCCTGTAGCATCATGTCATCTCCAGGAACCTCCTTGTGGAGCTTGCTGCCTAGACTCCTCCTCGCTCATTCTGCACATCCGTAACATTTCTCACTCCCAAGTTGCCATGTTTTTAGTTTAAAGATGTCTAACTGACCCTCCCCACCAAGCAGAGACACCAGCCTTGCAACTGGACAGCTTCTGGCAGGATGTGCCTCCCATGCCTTACCCTTCTACAGATGCGGTACCCCCTCTGCTTCCCAAAGATGGGAAGCACTCTGCCCACTTCTCAGACCAACCCCAGCATCCTGTCTTCAGAGCTCACCCATGCTTCCTGGTTCTACCATACCTAGCTGTATCCTTGCCACAGCCCTAACTTCCCTTGACGAGTCTTCCTGGCTGCCTTCCTGTCTGGGCTACGAGGAAAGCAGCACACGCTTTCACTTGCGCGTCACAGACCAAGAGCACAGCAGTAGTGTGCACACGTGAGCCTGCAGTAGTGTGCACACGTGAGCCTGCAGTAGTGTGCACACGTGAGCCTGCAGTAGTGTTCACACGTGAGCCTGCAGTAGTGTGCACACGTGAGCCTGCAGTAGTGTTCACACGTGAGCCTGCAGTAGTGTTCACACGTGAGCCTGCAGTAGTGTTCACACATCAGCCCGCAGTAGTGTGCACACGTGAGCCCGCAGTAGTGTTCACACGTGAGCCTGCAGTGTTGTGCACACGTGAGCCTGCAGTGTTGTTCACACGTGAGCACTGCAGTGTTGTTCACACGTGAGCACTGCAGTGTTTTGCACACGTGAGCCTGCAGTGTTGTTCACACGTGAGCACTGCAGTGTTGTTCACACGTGAGCCTGCAGTGTTGTTCACACGTGAGCCTGCAGTAGTGTGCACACGTGAGCCTGCAGTAGTGTGCACACGTGAGCCTGCAGTGTTGTTCACACGTGAGCCTGCAGTAGTGTGCACACGTGAGCCTGCAGTAGTGTGCACACGTGAGCCTGCAGTGTTGTTCACACGTGAGCCTGCAGTATTGTTCACACGTGAGCCTGCAGTGTTGTTCACACGTGAGCCTGCAGTAGTGTTCACACATGAGCACTGCGGTGTTGTTCACACGTGAGCCTGCAGTGTTGTTCACACGTGAGCCTGCAGTGTTGTTCACACGTGAGCCTGCAGTAGTGTTCACACATGAGCACTGCGGTGTTGTTCACACGTGAGCCTGCAGTGTTGTTCACACGTGAGCCTGCAGTAGTGTTCACACATGAGCACTGCGGTGTTGTTCACACGTGAGCCTGCAGTGTTGTTCACACGTGAACCTGCAGTAGTGTGCACACGTGAGCCTGCAGTGTTGTTCACACGTGAGCCTGCAGTAGTGTTCACTGAGAGAAAGAAGTTGTTAATGGAGAAGCTGATGGTAGAGGACAATGATCTGATTGTGGCTCAGGTAGACCCTGGGTTGTCTAAAGATCAGGCAGGGTAGGAAAAAGGAAATAAAGATGTTGGTGAATACATCTGGATAAGAATCAGCAAGGGTTTGGGAAGAGACCTTCCTGAAATGGTCCATAGCTTGCTCGGATTTTGGCTCACAGTCTGAGTGTCCATGCCCTCTCTGCTCCTAGGAGGGCATCAAAAGAGCTATTCTCGCCATCCACGTCCCTTCTCACCATGGATGTCTGGGAAACGGTCCAGGTATTTCTGGCAGGTGCAGCCCAGCTTTCATCTTCCTGCCTGCTGTGGCAAGCACCAGGATCTGTCTGACCTCCACAACCCCAAGTGGTCTGGAACACACTATACAGACTAAGTTGGCCCCAAACTCGTAGAGATCTGCCTGCCTTTGTCTCCTAAGTACTGGGATTAAAGGCGTGCATCATCATGCCTGACTTCAGAGCCCTCCCCACAGCCCCAAGACTGGATATCTTTAAGGCAGAAGCTATCAGGATGGGGGCAGAGATATTTGACTGACCACAGGATATTTGAATTTCGCACAATAGAATTGAAGGAGCTAAGAGGAAAGTCAGAGATGCCACCTGTTCCAGGCTAGGCTGATACAGGAAACCCAGCCACTCCCTCCTGAGACAACATGTTATGTAACAGTCCCAAAGACGGCTTTTTTTCTTTCTTTTTTTTCTATTTTTTTTTTTTTGGTTTATTGAGGCAGGGATTCTCTGTTGTAACTCTGGCTGTCCTGGAACTTACTCTGTAGACCAGGCTGGCCTCAAACTCACAGAGATCCTCCTGCCTCTGCCTCCCAAGTGCTGGGATTAAAAGCTGCACCACCACCACCCAGCTTTCCTTTATAGCATTTCTAAATGGCAATTTTGAACATGAAAATGTAAAATATGGATTCCTATGTAGCCAAGGTCCAGTTCTAGAACCATCAACTTTTTTGTTTGTTGTTTGCTTGTGCAGGTACTCTCTAGTCTCCTGTCCTGGGGTTTGCTGTGTAGGCTAGGCTGGTCTTGAACTCCCAGAGTTGAATCATCAACTTTTGGCACTCTACTTTCATCTGTATTTTTGGGATAGTAAGGGGGATTTTTTAAGACAGTGTCTCAAATAGTCAGGGCAAGCCTCAAATTCCTCTGGGTTTGTTTTATTTTTAATTATGTGTATGGGGAAGTGCACATGAGCGTAGGCGTTTTGGGCCAGAAGAGGACATTGGTCCTCTGCAATAGTATGAACTTTTAACCACTGAGCCATCTCTCCAGTCCCCTAGGTGATTCCTCCCTCTCTCTCGCTCTCTCTCTCTCTCTCTGTCTCTCTCTCTCTCTCTCCTGTTATTGTAAAGAAATTTTAATTTTTTAGCTGAGATGATATCACTTCCCCCCTTTCCTCCCTCCAGTCTCTCCCAGAGACCCTTGAACCCCCAAGCCCCCCTCTGATTCTCAAGTTGATAGCTTCTTTTCCTTTGATTATTATTGGTTCACACTCACATATATCTAAATGTATATGTTTCTATAAATATATATGTATGCAGATATAGATATAGATATTCCTGCTGAGTCCATTTTTGTTTCTTTTGTGTGTGTATATGGTTTCAGTGGTGACCACTCTGTACTGGATACCCAATAAGGGGGCTCAACCTCGAACGTGTGATCTTCCTACCTCTACTTTACCAACCGAGCTGTATCCTCAGCCCTTCTTTAATTTTTACTGAAATCAAATTCAAGTTTTCTACAATAAAACTTTCTGTTCCAGCACTCAGGAGACAGAGGCAGGCAGATCTCTGGTTTGAGGTCAGCCTGGTCTACAGAGTGAGTTCCAGGACAGCCAGGTCTACACGCAGAGAAACCTTGTCTCAAAAAACCTAAAAAAATAAAATTTAAAAAAAAAAAACTTTTTGGTTTTTTTTTTTTTTTTTTTGAGGTAAGGTCTTCCATAGTCCAGGCTGGCCTCAAACTTCCTGCGTAGCCAGCAGTAGCCTTGATCCTGACTTTCCTCCCAAGTGTTGAGATTACATATGAATGCTATAATGGTTGAATTTTTTAACTCTTGGCAAAGAAAGAATCTAATATGAGTACAATTTTGGCTGTCAGGTTAATTGGAACAAGAGACAAATCATGTTGAGGGCCCCTCATGAAACGATGAATACACACCTCAAAGATAGAGAGCACTTGCTGGCCTAGTGTTTGAGAGGTGAATTCAATGTCTAGACGTGTGTGTGTCTGTGTGTCTGTGTGTGTGTGTGTGTGTCTGTGTGTGTGTGTGTGTGTCTGTGTGTGTGTCTGTGTGTGTGTGTGTGTCTGTGTGTGTGTGTGTGTCTGTGTGTGTGTGTCTGTGTGTGTGTGTGTGCATGTGTCTGTGTGTGTCTGTGTGTGTGTGTGTGTCTGTGTGTGTGTGTGTCTGTGTGTGTGTGTGTGTCTGTGTGTGTGTGTCTGTGTGTGTGTGTGTGCATGTGTCTGTGTGTGTCTGTGTGTGTGTGTGTCTGTGTGTGTGTGTGTCTGTCTGTGTGTGTGTGTGTGTCTGTGTGTGTGTGTGTGCATGTGTCTGTGTGTGTCTGTGTGTGTGTGTGTCTGTGTGTGTGTGTCTGTGTGTGTGTGTCTGTGTGTGTGTGTGTCTGTGTGTGTGTTTGTGTGTGTGTGTCTGTCTGTGTGTGTGTGTCTGTGTGTGTGTCTGTGTGTGTCTGTGTGTGTGTGTGTCTGTGTGTGTGTCTGTGTGTGTGTCTCTCTCTGTGTGTCTGCCTCTGCCTGTATATGTGTGTATGTGTGTCTGTGTGTGTGTGTGTCTGTGTGTGTGTCTCTCTCTCTCTCTGTCTGCCTCTGCCTGTATATGTGTGTGTGTGTCTCTCTCTCTCTCTGTCTGCCTCTGCCTGTATATGTGTGTGTGTATGTATGCATCTCTCTCTCTGTCTGCCTCTGCCTGTGTGTGTGTGTCTGTCTGCCTCTGCCTGTGTATGTGTGTGTCTGTGTGTGTGTGTGTGTCTGTGTGTGTGTCTCTCTCTCTGTCTGCCTCTGCCTGTATATGTGTGTGTGTATGTATGCATCTCTCTCTCTGTCTGCCTCTGCCTGTGTGTGTGTGTCTGTCTGCCTCTGCCTGTGTATGTGTGTGTCTGTGTGTGTGTGTGTGTCTGTGTGTGTGTGTCTCTGTCTGCCTCTGCCTGTGTGTGTGTGTCTCTGTCTGCCTCTGCCTGTGTATGTGTGTGTATGTGGGTGTGTGTGTATGCATCTCTCTCTCTGTCTGCCTCTGCCTGTGTGTGTGTGTGTGTGTGTCTCTCTCTCTGTCTGCTTCTGCCTCTGTGTGTGTGTGTGTATGTCTCTCTCTGCCTGTCCCTGCCTGTGTATGTGTATGTGTGTCTGTGTGTGTGTATGCATCTCTCTCTCTCTCTGTCTGCCTCTGCCTGTGTGTATGTGTGTATGTGTGTGTATGTCTCTCTCTGCCTGTCCCTGCCTGTGTATGTGTATGTGTGTCTCTCTGTGTGTATGCATCTCTCTCTCTCTCTGTCTGCCTCTGCCTGTGTGTATGTGTGTATGTGTGTGTGTGTGTGTGTGTGTGTGTGAATGACTGATGGAGTAACAAGAGAGAGCAGTGGAAAAAACCTAGGGGCCTCCTGGCCAGGGTCCTGTGCTGGGGCTGGTTTGAGGTGTTCTTGTTCAGGGGGATTCCCTGTCTGCATGGTGAGCCCTTCTTAAGTCAGGCTTTGCAGACAGACTCCTTCGAGCTTGAATCTAGCCTTTTCATTAATGCTGGTGAATTTTAGTACAAGACCTATCTGAGTCTCTTCACCAGTGTTGGAGGACTGGATCGAGTTGGTAAGGACTATGGTATTATATGTGCCTGCTAACGCGGAGCACTAGATAGGAGCCCTTTGACTGAGAGTCTGCTACCCAGCTCCCACCCAGACAGATGTTTGCCTGAGGCAAGAGGTGCAATGTCATATACTCATTCCCAAGCGGTAAGATCTAAGCCCAGGGGTTCTGCCTAGATTGCCAGCATGTGAGTCCAGCCTGCTAGCAGACTTTACAGCCTGGCCTCTCAACCTGGCATAGTCAAGAAGCCAGGCTGCCCCAGACATCCTGCAATCTTCAGCCTAATCAGCAGGCAGCTGGCTCAAACTCACTGAACTGTAGGGGGATCCAGGCGTGACAGGGCCAGAGCAGCTGCCTTCTAAGGACACTGGGTGTTTCAATCCATAACTGTGCCTTATACTAATGAGCAGTTTGAATGGCTCTTGAACAGTTCTGAGGAATGGCAGATTTCTTTAATATCCTTTACAGGCCAAATCAAGTTTCATTTACCTAAACATCCCCTACTACAATTCTTAAAGTTACAAGATATTACTTTTCCAGTTGCATTTTCTGCTGAGCCTATACAAGGAGCAATAACTCTTTTCACAGACGGATCTTCCAACGGCACTGCAGCAGTGGCCTCTCCATCTGAGGTGTTTTCTTATAAAACACCATATACTTCTGCTCAAAAGGTTGAAATTTATGCAGCTATAATGGCTTTTAAACAGTATAAAGATCTGCCTTTTAACCTTTATACAGATTCTCATTATGTTGCAAAACTTCTTCCAGTTATAGAAACAGCGTTAATCAACAAAGATCATTCTCAGATCAATGATCTCCTTTTGGAACTACAGAGTACAGTTCAATGGAGAACACTGCCTTATTGTGTGACACACCTACGAGCTCACACCTCTCTTCCAGGACCTCTAACCGAAGGAAACAGCTTAGCTGATTTTGCCACGCAGTGTCTACTGACGGTAAAGTGGAGGGGCCCGGATGTACTGTTAACTTGGGGCGGCGGAGGTTTCGCGTGTGTGTTCCCTACAGATGCTGAGTCTCCAATCTGGATCCCAGATTGTCTTATCAGACCAGCAGCGGTGACAGACATCACCGCGAAAGGAGCTCAGGGACCCCGGCTCGCCTAAGTGCTCAACCCCTCCCACCCGCCGCCATGACAATGCTGCTGGACAAGACTCTCCCTGACCCCGCCCCCATCCCTCGCCCCATAGATGCATATGTTCTTTTAAATCAACCACTATATATTATGATCCCTGTCAATGTAACTGGTGCCTGGTTTTCTAACCCTGGGGTAGAAGCTTTACATAAGGCCACCCTACAACTACAGCGAGGTAAACGTTTTGTTGCAGCCCTTATTTTGGGTATCACTGCCCTGATGGCCACCATTACAAGCTTCGCTTTATCCACAGCTTCCTTAGTACAAGAAATACATACTGCCCATCCTGTCAACCAGCTTTCAAAAAACGTGTCTCTAGCCTTAGTATATCAAGAGGAACTAGATAAAGGATTAGTAGACAGAGTTAACGCTTTAGAAGAGGCTGTACTCTTTATGGGAAATCAGATACATAATATTAAAGTTAGATTGTCAGTGCAATGCCACTCTTCATTTAAATGGATTTGTGTTACTCCTCTGCCTTATAATGATAGTGAACATGAGTGGCTTCAAATTCAAAATCATATCCAAGGATTATGGAACAATTCGGGCCTATCTATAAATTTAGATCTATTACACTATAAAATCTCTGATATTAGCTCTTCCAGACGAGGCTCTGCCTCTATGGATGAGGTAGCTGCTGAATTCTCTGGGACAGTGCAAAATCTTTTATCATCCACCAAATATCATAGCCTTGCAATTAATGTAGTTATTGCACTGTGCTTATTTCTATTGTTGGCTTGTTCTCTTCCAGCAATCATTGTCCAGCTCCGGAAGACCGTGAACGCTTTAATGATGGATGTGCGCACCCTACAGCTTAAAAAATAAAAAAAAAAAGGTGGAAATATGTTGGGGCCCAGGTTTCCCAGGCTATGAAATGCTTTAGCTTGACAAGGTTCCTGAAGCGAATTCACTGCCGGGAACTGGAATTCCCTAACTGCCTTGCCCCTTTTTTGTCTTCACTGTACGGTGGCATGTGTTCTCTCATCAATAATAAGATCTGTATAAGCCAATAGTAATAGCAAAATCAATCCCTGAGCTGGCTACTGTGGGTTGGAATGGAACACAGCCATGCTATCCAGAAGTAAATTGCAATAAAGCAACCCAGGTTTATTGCAAAGATTTAAGAAATATAAGACCCAGAAAATTCCCCTAAGTTAGTAGTTATTAGCAGCTTCTCCCCACCACTCAGCAGGGATTCTTTCTTCCCCAGAATACCCAGGCACCATTGCGTCTCAGGTGCAGGCGGCTACCCCCACACCTGACCGAGGAGGTTGAGGAACCAATCAAAATAGCCCAAGACCAGGGCTCCGGGGGACCCTAATAAAAGCCCTGGACCGGGGTCGCTCTCTCTCTTGCCCTCTTGCCCTCTCGCCTCTTGCCCACATCTCCCAGCCGAGCGCGGCGGCCGCCCCAAGCCGCTGCTCCTGTCCCAAGCCGCCGCATGCACCAAGTTCATTTAATAAAAAGGCCTCGTGCGGTTTTAATAGCCACCAAGACTGTCTCGTGTTTCTTTGGAGTTTACCCATCCTTCTTGGAAGAGAGAACCCCCATTTTCGCGGGGGCCAGAGCTGGACCGCCAGGACCCCCGCAACTGGGCCTTCTGAGTTCTTTGGAGACAGGGATATGTGATTCCAGGATTCCTCCTACCCAGGGAACACAGCAAAGACCCCAGTAACCTCTGCCCTCACTGGGAGAGAAATTGTTCCCCCTAGAGAGCAGTATGTTCTTGAGTGGGGTGGAGAGGGTGTCTTGGGCATCTGCGTGAACTCGGGGCTCCGATCCCTGGAGAGTGCGGAGACTGTCTCTGCTTCCAGACTCTGGGCACCACTCCCAACAGCCCGGCCCAGTTATCTTGTCTTTCTTTCCAGCAACAGCCGAGGCAAGGGATGGGGTCTGTGTAGGGGTAACCCCAGACTCCCATCTACTTTCCCATGAGACTGAGGCTAGCGCCTCCTGCTGGTAGTCTGTGCTGATTCCTTTGGCAGGAGATCCGGAGGGCATGCTAGCTGGGAGCCCCCACCTTCCCTTGAGAGACTAGCCAGCCTGGCCTTAGCCCCAGGTCCTCCGCCTAGGGAGACACTTGGCTCCGTTCAGGCCAGCCCACACTCCTTCGCGTGGCTTCCAAGTCTTCCTACTCACGGTGTATCACCTGTGCCTGCTTCATTTCTTGCTTTGCTGACTTCAGCGCCATCTCTGTTTGCTCTGGCTAAGCCTACATACCGCCGCAGGATGAAAGCTCTGGACTTGGAAAGTGTGAACCTAAAAAGCTAGCGTGGAGGTGGAGAAATGCGGGAGGGAGGGGCAGAAGCTAGTCCTGGCTTCTCAACTGAGGAGAACTTTGTTCAACACTCCCCTCCCCCCCTGGGACAGGGCCTAGGGGCAGGGATGGGCCCAGAGACTTTCCCAGCGACAGGCAGGTCTTAACCTGTCACATTGCTAATTTGTTTTTGAAGCCCAGCCCCAAAACACTAATGTTTCACATCCCTAAAAGTACAAGTCCTCTGGTGATTGCTACCTGCTTGAAGCTCCTAATCCTTCCATTAAATCACTCAAGGAAGGCTGCTGTCCACCGCAGAAGCCCAGGGACTCAGTCTTCCTAATCTTCCGAATGCCCACGAAACCCACTGCAGCTCAACAGGACTGGAAGTTAAACCTCTGGCAGTCCCTGTGTGGTAGCCTGGAGCAGTCCACACTTCCTGGCTCCTGGCCCAGACTCTTTACCCCACTTCATGCATCTCCCAGATCACAGAGCAAGATTGGAAGGCAGAGCCAGGCCCAGGCACTGGGGCAGGGGCCGACATGTCTTCTTGTGGTGTGTGCGCATAGTACAAGCCAATGCAGACAACCTCACTCCCAGCAAGTATATGGGCCTCCTGAGGCTCTCTCTGCATTCCCACAGAACAGACAGCGCCTGCAGAGGACGGAGCTCCCACTCCAGCCCCAGCTCTCATTGCTCTAGGCCTGTGTTTGTGGCCTATAGCCTGTGTACGCCTTCTCAGGGATAGGGTGTGGGAGCCACTGTGACCTGTAGCTGGGGCTAAGGAATAGACAGAAAGATGCCATCATCCCCACAGACTTAGGGTATCCGGTTCTGCCAACTGCCCCAGCCAGGCCCCTTGAAAAACTTGCTACCATAGCCGCCCCCCCTCCCTGCCACTACCCAGGCCTCCTCCTCTGGTGGCTCACCAGGCTCTGAAGCCACACCCCTCTTTCAGTGAAATACACTACTCCATGTTCTCCATTCAGAGTGCCTCTGCCTCATCCTACAGGTACCCTTCCAGCAGGGGTCACACAGGCTGTGTGTATGGTGACAGCCTGTGTGTATACAGACCCAAGTGTGTGTACAGACGCACATATCCAGCCACGGATGTGACATTCTGCAACCTCTGCCCCTTCCTGAGCAAGGGCCATTTAGGGGTAAGAGACGCGTCACCTGCCAGGTTTTGTGATCCGCTGAGCCATCAAGATAGGAAGCTTCAAGTTCACTGTAACACTCCAGTCTTCTGGCTCCACTCTTGCCTCCTGCCACACCTCCAGTCAGGGCTGCTAGGAGAACGGCACCTCTCTCTTCTTTAAAAAACTTTTTAAAATGCTTTAATTTCACACATGTAAAAGAGCACCTCCGTTCTTCTAAGACATATGTCTGATAGGTCAGAGGTGTAGGTGGCTCGGTGGCATAGCACAAGGTTAGCATGCAAGGTGCCAGAGTCAGAGTCCAGTGTACTCAGACACAGGCAGACAGACACAGAGACACAGACACAGGCGCACGCGCGCACACACTGGGGCAGGGTAGGTAAGTTCTCTGCCACTATGCCTCAAGGATTATCATCTAACTTTTGCTCAACCCAAATGCCCTGGGGGAAACACCCTCAGGATAGCATATCCTGACAAGAACTCAGAGGAGAAAGGGCTTATTTCAGTTCTCCATTCTATGTTACAGTCCATCACCACAGAGAAGTTACAGCATCAGTAGCTAAGATGGCTCATCACAGCAGAGCCACATCGGGAGCAGGGAAGGAGCACAGCCACGCTTGCAGGCACTCGGCATTCTCCTCTTCCGTAGTCCTAGCCCCACGCCTAAGGAATTGTGCGACCCACACCGGACTGTGTGTTCCCACATCAGTCAAGGCATCAAGACAATTCCCCACGAGCCGACCTGATCTAGACAATTCTTCAATTCATACTCTTTTCAGGAGAGTCTAGATTACCACCACACTGCTACAGCAAGCATTCTCCATGTTCCTCTCCCTCCTCGCACTAATTTCGTCTCTTATAATCTGTCCCCAGAAACCCAATCTTCATGCGGAGTTGTCGGCAAAATCTTTTAAACACAAATGAGATGAGTTCATCCACTGCTCTCCCACCCTACAGTTCTCCATGGCCTCCAGGATGGTGTCTGTCTCCTCAGCCCTGCCCACAAGTCCCCTCACACCCTCTCGCTGCACCGGCCCCTCCACTTGCCCATGTTACCTTGAGCAACCCTACTCTGCCTTGACCCTGTTGTCTACAGCCCTCTGCCTCATAGGGTGTGAGTGAATGCGTTCAGTAACTGGTTCTGTGTCATAGATAGATAGATAGATATTCATTGTGAAATTGTACTGGCATACAGAGTATAATATTGTGAGTCCTTTACAAGTAATACTGGAAAATCCAGTGTAGTTTAAATTTTAGAGTCAATTGCTCTGCAGATGCCAGATGGTGGTGCACAACTGTAATCCCAACACTCAGGAGGAAGGTCACCACAAGTTTGAGGGGGCCTGGGCTACATGATGAGATGCTCATCAGCCTGGACTTCATAACAAGACCCTAGCACCACCACCCCCCAAAAAAACAATTTTCTATAAAATACTTTCTCTAATTTTTGCTAGTAACTTCAGCCAGCCTCTGGCTTTCAACTCAAACTACAAACAAAGGCAGACAGACTGTGGTTCAGTTCAACAGTTACTGATGACACCAGCATCTCGTAGTTCCATGAGTACTGGGAGATATCTTCATTTACATAAAAGTAAGAGAAAAGCAATTTAAGGAAGACCTGTTGGAACTTTAACAAGTTGCTCAATGATGTGCCTCTTTTCACAATTATTTCTTCTCTATATGTGTGTATGTGTGTGTGTGTGTGTCTGAGGAGCTATGCCTGTGCCGCCTAACCCACAGAACAGAGGGCAAACTCTCAGGAGTTGTTTTTTCCCTTTTCATCCTTGAGCTCCAGGGGCTTTGGCAACAGGCACCTTTAAACTGAGCCATTTTGCTAGCCTGTGCTTTTTTTCCTGTGACCATTTTTTACGTGTGTGTGTGTGTGTGTGTGTGTGTGTGTGTGAGAGAGAGATTTGTGCATAGTACACTGTTTAGAGGTCAGAGAATAATTTGCTGGAGTCCGTTCTTTCCTTCCACCCTTTGAGTCCCAGGAATCAAACTCAAGTTGTCTGGAATGATGACAAGCTTCTTTGGCTCTTTGAGGAGGTGGGGTTTTGCCATGTAATGCTGCTGGCCTGGAGCCTGTGGTTAGTTGGTCCTGCCTCTGCCTCCTGAGCATTAGGATTGCAGATGTGTGCCACAACACCTGGGAAAATCACTCTTTTTTGTCTCTTGAGCCTCATCTCACTCAGTTTTTTTTTTTTTTTGAGTCAGGGTCTCATGTAGCCCAGGCTGGCCTCAAACTTTCTATGTACCTGAGGCTGGCTTTGAATTCCTGATCCACTACCTCCACCTCCCAATTGCTAGGAATGCACCACCATCACCAGATCTCTTTTTTTAATAATACTTTTATTAATAATTTGAGTTTCACACACTGTATCTGGATAACACCCTCTTCCCATTTCTCCCTGTTCCACACTCCCACCCCTGTACCCTCAAAAAAAGAAAATTAAGTTAAGCTTGTGAGGCAGGAGCATGGATGGTGGCTCACCATGGTCTTTGGAGGCAGAAGACTGCTCTGATTGTGAACTCTAACATGGCACATACTAGCTGGAGAGGAAGCATGGCAAGAGTTGACCTATAGTTAGTCCTCACCATCCGAACCTGGGCACTGAGCAAGCTCCTTGAAATCCTGCAGGCACCAAGGCATCCCACAGGCTCCCCCAACATCCCATAGGGACCAGGGCCTCCCACAGGCGACTGATCATCCCTCAAGCACCCAGGCCTCACACAGGCACCAGGTCATCTGGGAGTTACCAGGACCTCCCACAGGCATCAGTGCCTCCCAAAGGCACCCGGACATACCACAGGGAGTCAGATATCCTGCAGGCACCCAGACAACCTGCAGACACACACACACACATACACAGGCACAGACCTTTTTTATTTTGGAGTGGGGATATGCTTGTTGGTGATGTGTGTCATGCAAGTAGCAGTCAGTCAGAGAACAACTTTAGAGAGTCATTTCTCTCCTTTCACCTTTACATGGACTCCAGGAATAAAAACCAGGTCTTTGGGATTGCACATCAAGTACTGTCACCTTCTGAGCTACTTGCCAGCCTCTTTCTTTTATGGTATTGTGTGTGTTTGTGTGTGTTATTAAGGACTGAATGTGAGGCCTGGATCTTGCTAGACAGGCAAGTTCCTACAAGGCTATCGTCCCCACCCATTTTTATTTTATTTTGAAACAACTTCTCACTAAATTGCCCAGGCTGGCTTTGTACTCACTCAGTAGTTCAAGCTGCTCTTAAACTATCAATCCTCCTGTCTCAGCCTTCTGCGTACCTGGGATTACATGCCCATGTCAACAAGCCCAGCTAAAAACCTTTCCTAGCTTGCAGGCTGCATTTGGCCTGCTGGGTGTGGTTTGACAAAGCCAGTTAAGCTGTATTGTACAGTTAACAATCAGTTTCACCACGGCCTTTTCCAACTGTCAAACTGATGTCGCTGAACAAGAGGTTGGGCAGAAGAGCAGTCAAGCAAGATTATGTGCTCTCTCCCCCTTGAAGACACAAAACTTACCAGTACTTTGAAGAGCACAGATAATAGCAAAATGCAGTAATAATTAGCAAGTGAATATATGTCACCTTTGTTTTTAAATAATTTAGTTAATTATATGTTTGCATAAGTTAATTTCTTAAAATATGAAACAAGCAGTCTTACAGAGTCTCTGGAGATTTAGCACGTGGCCTGTCCTTAGAACCCGCTGGCATGTCTCCAGCACAGCCTGCACGCACTAGACCTGCCCTCATAGCTCTCCCTGGCAAATGCCAACTGGCTTCTCCAGCTCAGGATCCACAGAACCTGCCTTCCCTGGGCTGGGTGTGGAGCCCTTACTTCTGCGGGTTTCCACAGCTCGGTGGGCTTCTGTCTCTCGTTGCAGTCTGGGCTGTTTCCCTAGTTTTCTTGCTAGTTTTCTTTTGGAGGAGGGACACAAGGACCCCCAGTTTGCTCACTACGGAATGCACAGAGAAAGTACAGCAGGTAGAAGACCCTTGATAAATACATGTAGAGCGAATCGGGGAGCACTGAGGGGTAGAGATAGGATCTGAGACTAGGAAAGTAAGGTGGGGAAGTCTGGTGAGAGGACTTATCCCGGGCCTCAGAAGGTCTGGGGAGGAAGTCAGATGCCCTTCAGTTGCTGAAGGTCTTCAGGTGGGCGGGTCGCATCAGGTTATTGACATCCTGAAGAGCCAATATGCTCCCAAGTCCAGGCACCCCCTTCCCACTCCATCCTGCTCAAGTTGCAGATGCACTTTCTCTCAGCTCCCCAGGACTTCAGCAGAAACACATACTCGGGAGTCTCAAGGCTTTATGTTTGGGTTTCCATAGTTATATACGGACCAAGGAAGATCACCCCACATCGTAGAACAACTGAAGGACATCCAGTCACGGACATCTGATAACCTGGGTGATTTCCTCAGCTGTGTGTCCCCCAAATCCCTGCTGAGGCTACAGTTTTCCCCAGCCACCTCCCCTGCCTCGAAGGCCCTCTTTCTGGAGACCAGGCTGGAAGCTCAGTCTTCCTGATCCGCCAGCACCTGACCTCCTTCTCACCTAACCTGAATTCCTCCCGCTTTGGTGATCCTGCCGTTCCTCTCTCAAGCAGTGACCTCACCAAGGGACTACTCTCTAGCCCTGTGGCACAAATGTGAGCTAGCCCGGCCCAGCTTCTGTCTCTGCAGTTCTGGAAGCCGTCACCAAGTGAGGGCACCCAGTCTGCAGGGCCCTTCTCTACCCTTGACCTTTGAGGGGTTCCACCTCTGCCTTCCCACTCCCTATGACTATTACCTACACCCCACCCTAAAGTCTGGGCTCCACTGTCCACCTGTCCAGACTTGCCTTCTGTCCTGCTGCCTAATGTGCCCAACCCAAGCCATCCCATGTGGCAGAAAGTCTCGCTTAAATCAGAGAGAACAGCAGGAAGAAGATTCTGAGGAGACAACTTCTCCATGGCTGACAAACTTTCCCCAGCTTGGCCGGTTTTGTGAAGGACTCTGAGGCCTGGTACACCACACACCAGCTTTTCTGTTAGGCCAAATAAGGATCTGAGAGTTGGCTCTGATCGCTGAGGTTTGGTGGCAAGGCCAGACCAGATCCCATACAGAGCTTTTCTCCACAACTAGCCAACTTCAACCAGAGACTCACAGGGCTCCCAATGTCTTCAGTGCCTGCACTGGAGGAGGAGGGCACCTTGCCCCTGTTGTGCTTCCACAGGACGGATCCTGGTTCAGTGAGAGGCAGGAAAACAGCAGCATGCCTAGTAACCAGGTGTCTTACCAGTAGCATGCTAAACCTGGAGGGAGGGCCCTCCGCTTAAGCTGGTGAGGGGGCTGCATCAACAGCAGAGGAACAGAAACCATCACAACTGACAGATCTGCAAAGTTGAGGTTTGATCCCCAGCACCATGACCAAAATGGAGAGGCAGGACTGACTGAGAATCAGTCATTACAAGCAGCAATTCAAAACATCAGAGATAAGATATGCAGATCGGGTGACCACTCCCACCATCTCGCCCCACTCACCACCCCATTTCTGCCTATCAGTTCACACCATCTCCTTTTTGTTTTTGGGACAGGGTCTCAAGTAGACCAGGCTGGTCTCACACTCCCTCTGCAGCTGAGGATGACCTTGAACTCCTGATCCTCCTGCCTTCACTTCCCAAGTGTTGGAATATAAGCGTGGGCCACTACATCTGACACCTAGTTGCTGTTGTTCTCATTGTTGTTATTTCAAAGCACGGTCTCACTGGGTAGCTCTGGCTATCCTGGAACTCACTATGTAGACCAGGCTGGCCTCAGAGATCCACCAGTCTCTGCCTCCCTGAGCGCTGTAATCAAAGATATGGGCCACCACCGCCTGGCACTTTTTTCAAAGATTTTATTATAAGTAGGTAGACCTGAGGATTAAAATCACTACATATTGACCAGAAATTGCTTGCAAACCTAATAAACATTACTGTGAAAGCTTTCGACTCACATTTAAATACCTTGTGCTGCAAATCTGGAATTTTCAAAGCAGCCTGACTCCCCGTGGCTGTCATGTACAGACTCTGCTTTTGCTCTGTACCCAGTTCTGCAGAAGCTGGCACCTAGCTCTCAAATCACAAGAATATCACCAGCAGTGCAGGGCCCCCCTCTGTAAGCCTCATGGAGGGGTTAAAAAGGAATATTGGCTGCAAGTTTTAGCCCATCCTGAGCTACAGAAAAAGCAAAACAAGATGAAACACGTATGTCCGCTTTCCCTGTATGTCCGTTTCTGAGCTCCTTGAGGAGTCCTAACAGACTTTTGTTTATTTCTGCTGCTGAGGATTACACAGGCTCTTGTGCAAGCTAAGTAAGTGCTCTGCTATACAGCTCTCCCCTGCCCCAAGCGATGCTCGCCTAAGGGTGCTTTTTTATTACTCATCCAATCATTCAGTAGCAGTGGAAGCCCTTCCAAATGCTGGGTGTTGGGCACATGTAAGAGAGCAGGCTTTGGAAGGGCCTACAGGGCACGTGGGAGAGCTGTTGAGTAAACAAGGAGTTGCAATGCAGGCAACAGTCACAGAGCTGATGGGAGTTTCAAGCCGGCACCGAGACAGACTTGGGGGTGGAGGACATAAAGGACACTCTCGTAGAAGAGAGGGTGTCCACTCTAGCAGCTGGGGAAGGAAGGCAGGCAGGCAAGGGGCAGGTCTCCTCATTCCTACACCAAAAGGGTCTGAGAAATTCTATGAGGCTGCAGCAAGGGTCTCCCCAGGCGTGGTCCGTCTGGCCTGGATCCCGTCCTGTCTTGTTCTTGCTCCTGAGGTCTGGGAATGGGAGCCTGGCAAGAGTGTAGCCTTCTGCTCTGAAGACTTCTAAAGCATGGCGGCGGCTCAGGAGACACTGATTCGGGATGGGCAGAGTGAGTGGAGCAGAGGAACTGGCTGGAAAGGCAGCTTGAAGATGAAGGAGAGAGGTCAGCAGAGGGAAGAGGCTGGGCGAACCCCGAGACTCCAGCTGGACTGTGCCACTCCCTAAGAGGAGCAAAGGAAGGAGAGTGGGCTCCATGCTTGGGTCTCGCTGTCACCTCTGACGTAACTTTCTCAGCCATTCTGCTTCTTTCCCGTGCCAACAGGAGGTGAGGCTGGGGTCTGGAGATGGAGGCAGCCCCCAAACCAGCTCCAAAGGCTGAGGCAGGAGAATCTTCACAAATTTAAGGCATCTTGGTTTGAACAGTGAATTGCAGCTCACCCTGGGCAACATAGCAAGTTCCAAGACAGCCTTTATACACAGTGAAACACTGTCTATTAAAAAAAAGTTAAATAAAAAGAAAAGATATGAGAGACAGCATACACACATACACACACACACATACAAATGCGCACACACACATGTACGCATACACATACACACACATACACACATACACACACATACACACACACATACACACACATACACATGCACTCACACACAAACACACGCACATGCACACATACATACACACACATGTACACATACATACACATACACACACAGACACACAGACACACACATACACACACATACACACACACATACACACATATACACATACATACACAGACACACACACATACATACACACACACACACATACACACACACATACACACACATACACACATACACACACACACACATACACACACATACACACACATACATACACATACACACATACACACACACACATACACACACATACACACACACATACACACACATACACATACACAGACACACACATACACACACACATACACACATACACACACACACATACACACACACATACACACACATACACATACACAGACACACACATACACACACACATACACACATACACAGACACACACATACACACACACACATACACAGACACACACATACACAGACACACACATACACACACACACACATACACACACATACACAGACACACACACATACATACACATACACACATACACACACATACACACACATACACACACATACACACACATACACACACACATACACACACATACACATACACAGACACACACATACACACAC
This sequence comes from Cricetomys ansorgei, assembly GCA_026225945.1. NCBI lineage: Eukaryota > Metazoa > Chordata > Mammalia > Rodentia > Nesomyidae > Cricetomys > Cricetomys ansorgei. Next base: position 14,721,499 of record JAMJFZ010000182.1, on the reverse strand, counting down.
ACACATACACACAGACACACATACACACACATACACACCACATGCACATTTTGCTGGGAAACAGACGAAGATCCTGTCCTCATGGGATTTATAGTGTAGTAAAACAAGAAGTAATGAGGGTTCGGGTTACAAAACATCGACACCTTCACATTAAGCATCATTTTTACCTCTGATTTGGAAAAGCCTACTTTTTTATTATAAATGTAACGATGCCCATCAAGGAAAATGAGAACCGCGAGAAGTCACTCATCTTCAGGGACAGCATAGTGCTTTCGTTCCTGTTCCTCCACTAATCTACCCACCCTGCTGACATCACCGGAAAGAATTCTGTCTAAGCCTGTTGGTGCAATGCTTTTCACACGGCATGATTCTAGAACACAGATTAACTCTCCAGACCCAAGATCTGAGCGACCAAGGCACAACACAATTTGTGTACATACTCTACTCCTATACTGGGTATTTAAGATACTTTCAACTTTTCAACGTAGCATTTCTTCTTGCGTTTATAAGTATGCGTTTAGGAATTTAAATATTAAAGTAGCATGATGATGGAACACGGAAGACTGCATTGCAAAGGCTCTGTCCACCCCCCTAAGCGTTTTCCCAAGGACAGATCCTTAGAAATAATGTCAACGGGTCAAATAGCATGGGACTATCCAGGCTAAATTAGATTCTTTCTCTGCTGCCTCCTGAACACATCAGCTTCAAGGTGTGAAGTGAGGTTCTGATTTTTGCCTCCCAGGGGTCAGAAGCTGTTCTCCTCAGGCGCCCTCCCATCCTCTCAGCCCTTGATGTCTTCAACCCCCTTAGGAAACTGGAAGATGAAATCAAGAGGCAACGTTACAAGGTTTTCTTTGCTCCATTACAAGAAAGTGTTCTTCCTCCTTGTTCTGTGAGTAAGCAGCCTTCATTTCTGATGAGTAATGGGAAATGTGCTTCTCGGCTGGAACTTTCTCAGGAGTTATCTGTGCCAAATCAGTTAAAAAGATCTTGAAAGGCTCAAGACTTAAAAAAGAAAAAGACACATGACCAAACAAGATAAACTCACAGATATTAAGCACTTAGCCAGCGCCAGAACAGGGTAAAGGAATCAGTAAGTGGCATTTAGTCATTCAACACAATTCACTGGACTCTACGAGAAACAAGGCTCTGTGCTAGGCTCCAGGAACCTGTCAGTGACTAGGACAGAGACAGATACTGCCTTCCAGTTGACCCTGTCTGTTGGTCAGAACAGCCTTAAACACAATTAGCCAAATAAGGTTATCATGAGTGTCACATGTTGGGGTTGGAGAGACGGCTCAGTGGTTAAGAGCACTGGCTGCCCTTCCAGAGGTCCAGAGTTCAATTCCCAGAATCCACATGATGGCTCACAACAATGGGGTCCAATGCCCTCTTCTGGCATGCAGAGCGCTCACATACATAAATAGATAAATCTTTTTTAACAAATGTTACATGTCAAGTACTGGGGGAGGTAAGGTAATCATCTGAAGAAGCATTCGGGATTGAGAAAGAAGAAATGACAGTCAATATTCTAAGAAGAGTTTTTGCCAAGTGTAATAGTATCACATGCTTGCCATCTCCGTTCTCAAGTTTGAGGTCAGCCAGAGTAACATACTAGATAAGGCTGCCTACTGTGAGTCTGGTTCAAAGAGAAGAAAAGAAAGAAAGAAAGAAAGAAAGAAAGAAAGAAAGAAAGAAAGAAAGAAAGAAAGAAAGAAAGAAAGAAAGAAAGAAAGAAAGAAAGAAAGGAAGGGAGAGAGAAAGGAAGGAAGAGAGGAAGGAAGGAAGAGAGAGAGAAAGAGAGGAAGGAAGGAAGAGAGAGAGAAAGAGAGGAAGGAAGGAAGGAAGGAAGGAAGGAAGGAAGGAAGGAAGGAAGGGAGGGAAGAAAGGAAGAAAGAAAGGAAGAAAGAAAGAATAATTTCAGAGCCAGGTTGGGCAGAGGCAACTGCCAAGTGCAGTAGCTGAAGGAGGTTCAGGGTTCCTGGCAATCTTGCACCTGGGAACCCTGAGAAGCGGTGGTCCCAGAGTCTAGACCACTTAGGCTAGAAATTAAACTCCTTCGGGACACCTTGCAAGGGGAAGGAGCATGGTGAATCCAGGTGGGAAAGCCCAGCGGAGACCCTGGCCTGAAAGACTGGGGCACAGGCTATGTGCCATTTAGGGACATAGGCGAGGAGCCAGAGTGAGAAGGGAGATGCAAGGAGGAGGGGTCAGTGAAGGTGAACTGGCGTGGAGTGGATAGGTGGTGACATGCAGAGGACTTAGGGGTGATGGGCCTGAGCAGGAGAGCTACGCTGGGGAACGTATGACAAGGATGGCTGTGACAGCAAAGATGCTCAGGCGACAAGGACAGGCAAGGACACTCTAGGTGACACAGAGGACGGGGATGAGCTAACAAGTGACAGCCCCAGCGTGGACGCAGTTGGGGGATGGCGGGATTGGCTAAGATTACCAGAAACCTTAGGCATAGGGCTGGAGAAGGGAGGACCATGGGAACTGGGTCATGTGCCCACGTGGCATGAACGGGGCGAGGATCGTGATGCAGAGATGACGGTGAGGGCGACAAGCAAATGACAAGATCAAAAAGGAGTGACGACCATCAGGGTGGCTGAACGTGACAGGAAATGTAGGTGGTAATGACGTGCGTGCGTGCTGATGGCGTGCTGGAGACACCTGCCCCACCCGGCCCCTGGGGCTGTTTCAACATCAGAACAGTTTCCTAGGCCTTGGGTCCTATGACTCAGTAGCTTGTATCCAACCACATCCCTGATAAGATCTCCAGGCACAGCACGACCAGGAGGGCTGGCGGATGCTCCCTGGCTGTGCTCAGCCCTTAGAGGGATCCAGGCACGGAACCTCGGTGTCATCGCTGCCTTCCACCCTCTGGCTCTGCATCCGCGTCGATCTGTGTTCCACCCAGGCCCCTTTTTCTGTCACCACCTTCTTAAGGAAAGCGTAATCTATTCTTCCAGGCTTTGTCTGCGGCTTACCCCATTAGAAGTTCTCTGGCTTACAAAAGCTTTCTCATAATCACTGGGAGGAGAAAGAAAGGTAGATTTTGGGGTGGGGTCTGAATAACTCCATCTGTTCATCCTAGACGGGTTGATTGAGCCCCTTGTATCATACCAGGGCTGCTTTTATAACCAGGCCCTGTTTCCCCGTCTCTGCGAGGCTGATCAGGAGGGACAAACTTGTGAATGCTGATGCATCAGCAGTATGCTACTTACCTGTAATCAAGAGCTGGATATTGGGTTTTGAAGACCAGGTCTCATTCAATAGCTATATGGCTTGCAAAGAACTGGCTATATAGGAGACCAGACTGGCCTCAAACCTGCAGCAGGTACCCTGCCTTGGCTTCCCAAATGCTGAGATTACAGGCATGAGTCACCACAGGCAGCAAACTGCTTCTTAAACCCTGAGGAGAGTGAAAGAAATCTAAGGTCCATGCTGCCTTGGGTTTAGCTGAACGCCGTGCCTCAAAAGAAGTCAAAAGAAAGCATGGGGAGCACTCCTGCAAGCTCAGCCCTTGAAAGGCAGAGGCAGGAGAGCAGAAGCTCAAGACAAGCCTCAGACACAGCCTGGATGTGAATCCAGCCCGGGCTAATGGAGACCCTGTCAATTAATGAGCAGTCATTAGAAAACAAACAGAAGGCCAGGCGGTGGTGGCGCATGCCTTTAATCCCAGCACTCAGGAGGCAGAGGCAGGTGGATCTCCATGAGTTTGAGGCCAGCCTGATCTACAGAGTGAGTTCCAGGACAGCCAGGGCTACACAGGGAAACCTTGTCTCAAGAAACAGAAAAGAAAAGAAGGAAAAGAAAGAAAATGGCAATAAACAAGAAGCTAAAGCCAGTGATAGGGCCAAAGGCTAGGGTGCTAAGTGGGGTGAGGTTATCAACACAAACTACAGTGTTTTGCATGCACACATGCTTCATCTGCATCTCTGTCTGTATACTACATGCATGCTGGTTGCCCACTGAGACCAGAAAAGGGTGTTCTGTCCCCTGGAACTGGAATTACAAATGGTTATGAGCAACTTTGTGGATGCGAAGAATTGAATGGGGGTCCACTGGAAGGGCAGCCAGTGCTCTTAACCACTGAGCAGTCTCTCCAGCCCCAAATGATTTTTTAAAAATTTGTGTATGCGTGTGTATCTATGAGGAGACAGGTCCAGGTGAGTGTGGGGGTTTGAGAAGCCAGAAAAGGTTGTCAGATCACCTGGAGCTGGAGTTACAGATTGTGAGCACTCGTGTGGGTGCTGAGAACAGAACCCCAGTCCTCTGGAAGAGCAGAATGTGCTCCTGACCTCTGAGCCAGCCCAACTAAGATAATCTTGAAGAACAAGAATGACTTCAATATTCAATTAGAATCTTGGCCTTGAATATAGTAAACTCCTGTGTCCTCAAGCTTTCGCAGTTTGTGTTGACACAGACCTACCTGCCAAACAGGAAGTATTCCCCGCTCTTGGCTCTCACTTCCCCTGACCTTCCCTTTTGCATATTTTATTGAGATACAGTTTGATGCCAAGTATTTTACCCTTCTCGATGGGTAGTTTACACAACTAAAGTGTGCAATTCAGGACGGGGTAGAGCATTTGCCTAGCAAGTCTGAGGCCATAACAACATACTTCAGTGTACAGTTCCGTTGTAGCACGCTGCTGTGGTGGCTACCAAGGAAGACAAGGAGGCATATTCATAGATGCAAACCCTGCCAGACCTCAGCAGAGGGAACCAGTATCATGACAAACTCCATCCTGGACAGTGGAACTCTGAGCCTCTCATCTCGGGGTTTTTTTTTATTGACACCAAAGTTCCTCAGATGTTCTATTGATAGCACGTGCAGATTATGATCAAACATCTTTTACATAAAGCCAATACCTGCAGGCAATACAAAATGCCAATGTCCAGACAGCCCTTTTCCCAACAGTGCACAAAATAACCAGTTTAAACATAGCTGAAAATACGCTTCTGCGACACAGCTTTTGTATTTCCACAGATTTATGAGACCATCATCATTGTCTCATTCCAAAACATTTTGTCACCTCACAAAGAAACTACATATCTTTAGTGGTTGCACCCCATCCCTCCCTCTATCAAGCCCCGGGAAACCCCTGTGCATGGCATGCAACACTTGGCATTTTAACAATTATTTGCCAGGTGGTGGCACACACCTTTAATCCCAGCACTTGAGAGGCAGAGGCGGATGGATCTCTGTGAGTTGGAGGCCAGCTTGGGCAACAGAGTGAGTTCCAGGACAGCCAGAGCTACAACAGAGAACTCTGTCTCTACATACATAAATATAAAAATTATTTTAGCTATATGTATATACATGTACATGCAGTAGCCCATGGAGATCCAAGGAGGGCCTGGGATCCTTAGGGACTGGGTTGCAGGCAGGAGTGAGCTGTCCTATGGGTGCTGGGAACCTAACCTACAGGGCAGTAAGCACTCTTAACAGCTGAGCCATCTCTCCAGCCCCTAGCATATAGTTGTTTGCGCTGGGCTCCTCAAATGATCGTAAATGCTCCAAAGTGTCCCCTCCCAACCCCATGAAAGTTCTCACTATATAATGCCAAGTAGCCTCAAACTCTTTCACCCTGCCTCAGCTGGGATTGCCACACCAGGCTCATTCTTCTTCAGTGGGCTGCAGAGGAAAAGGGAAAGTTCCGAACCTGGGTTACAATGACATGGTTCTGGGGTCTTACAGTCTAAGCCAAGGTGGTGGCAGAAATGCCAGGGCTTCTACTTTTCCCTCTTTGAATGTGACAATCAGGATCCACTCTGCATCGTCTGGTGTGGTGGCGATCACCTTTCATCCTAGCGCTTGAGGGACAGAGGCAGACAGAGTGAGTTCCAGAACAGCCGGGCTACAGGAAACCTGTCTAGGAAAACAAAAAGAAAGAAAGAAAGAAAGAAAGAAAGAAAGAAAGAAAGAAAGAAAGAAAGAAAGAAAGAAAGAAAGAAAGAGGAGGGAGGGAGGGAGGGAGGGAGGGAGGGAGGGAGGGAGGGAGGGAAGGAAGGAAGGAAGGAAGGAAGGAAGGAAGGAAGGGAGAAAGGTGGGGGAGGGGAGGAGGAAGGGTAGGGAAGGGGGAGAGGGTGGGGAGAGGGAGGGGAGGCTCAGGACAGACTACGCTTCTGGCTGACTTTCCACCTCCCTCCAATTCTGCCTCCAACGTCTTCCCTGTCAACCAAAATTTGATCTGCACCCGTTTTCCTAACTCATTTAAATCTGGTGTGTGTGTGAGTTAAAGTGCTTGCGTCTCTCAGTGGCCAGCATCCTCTCAGATTTGCAGTCAGGCTGGGCACAGTCTTCTGCGTAGTTCGGCCTTCTTGAGGAGAATAGGCCTAGCCACTGTTTTCTGTCATAACACGCTTTCCTAGGACATACACAGATTCCCTTGCCCTTCTTGTGGGTTGACATTTGCCACATTTCTTTCAGAGCAGCCAGAGCAGCGGTGGGGGAGTGGGGGAGTCTAATAAATCATTTAAATAATAAGTCTAATAAGTCATATAATATATACAATGCATATATAATATATGTATATGGGTGTTTTCCCTGTATGTGTGCCTGTTGTCTATAGAAGCCAGAAGAGGGCATCAGATCCCCTGGGACTGGGGAGTAAGCTGCCCCGCAGGGGCCGGGAACCGAACCTGGGTCCTCTAAGAGAGCAGCAAGTGCTCTTAACCGCTGAGCCACTTCTCTAGCTCAAATCCAGATCCTTCACATAGGCGAATCCCTCCCTGTTCCTGCTTGAATTCTTTGCCCTCTTTCCTTTTGACTCTCGGGGTGTTAGAATCCCAGAAAAGAACTGGAGAATGTCAGAGCTTCAAGGAGATTAGGACTCAGATCATCTCATGGAACACCTTGTGGTGCTATAAAGGGCAATTGAGGCAGAGTGGTAGTAGAATTTTCTCTGAGTCTTAAAGAGACCAGGAGCTCCTGGCACTCAGGCCCCTCACAGTAGGCACTCATCTGACCTCTGCTTAGAGTGAAGCCGGGTCCCAGCAGCCCGCCAGGGTCACTAAGCGAGAAGGCTGGGAGGCTGTGGCTTCCTAGAGCCCACCGTAGATTCCTGCTAGCCTGGTCTCACACTCCTTTCCTGTCTCAGCCGGCGTTCAAAGCTCCAGCAACACTGAGGCTTTCTGACTCTCCCAGAGCTCCGGTCTCGAGGCCCTGCCACAGCTGTGCGTCCACGGAAACCCACAGCTGAGCGTCCATAGAAACACACAGCTGTGCGCACCCCTGGAAACCCACAGCTATGCGTCCATAGAAACCCACAGCTGTGCGCACCCCTGGAAACCCACAGCTGTGAGCACCCTTGGAAACCCACAGCTGTGAGCACCCCTGGAAACCCACAGCTGCGCGTCCATAGAAACCCACAGCTGCGCGTCCATAGAAACCCACAGCTGCGCGTCCATAGAAACCCACAGCTGCGCGTCCATAGAAACCCACAGCTATGCGTCCATAGAAACCCACAGCTGGGCGTCCATAGAAACCCACAGCTGGGCGTTCATAGAAACCCACAGCTGCGCGTCCATAGAAACCCACAGCTGCGCGTCTATAGAAACCCACAGCTATGCGTCCATAGAAACCCACAGCTGTTTTCATCCCCATCTTCAGGTCTCACTAAACTTTCCAGGAGCAGAGCTAGCTTCATGCCAGGGTACCCGGGCCTTAAAAGGACCCAATGCTAAACACTTTTTATCTTTCCCAACTTTATTTAGAAAGCCAAATCCAAGTTCCAGTCTCCCTGTCCCCTCTCCACACCCTCCCTTTAATATTTTGTTTTGAAACTGTGAACTGTGAGGAGTCTGCCAAGTTCCAGCGGATAGCAGTTTATGTCAACAGGCACAGAGTTTGTTATTGTTTTGTTTGTTTTAATTGTACAGTCGAGGCTTCAGCAATAATAAAAAGCCTATGAGAAGAAGAGAAAATAATTTCGGTGATTTAATGTTATCAAAGCAACTTAGTCAAAAACAAAGTTGAAGTGGATGCAGTCAGAACTAAATATTGAAAAATGTGGCATTTAAAATGGGAGGCATTTAAAGAATGCTGATGAACTCCAAGCCTCCAGAAAAGAAACAAAGAGATGCTCTTAAATAAACAAAGAGATGCTCTTTAAAAAATATATATATATATGTATATGTATGTATATATATATACACACACATATATATCTCCCCAGGAGGAGGTGGCGCACGCCTTTAATCCCAGCACTCAGGAGGCAGAGGCAGATGGATCTCTGAGTTTGAAGCCAGCCTGGTCTACAAAGCAAGGTGCAGGACAGCCAGGACTACACAGATAAACTCTGTCTCAAAAAATTAATATATATATGTTTTCATGTGTATGAGTGTTTTGTCTGCATGTGTGTAGTTCCTGCATGTCCAAGGACGCCAGAAAAGGGTGTTGGATCCCCTGGAACTAGAGTTACAGTTGACTATGAGCCACCACATGGGTGCTGGGAACTGAACCTGGGACTGCTAGGTGAACAGGAGTTCTTTTAATTACTGAGCCATCTCTTCAGCCCCCGTTTTATTTGTTTGTTGTTGTTTCTGAGACAAGGTCTCTCTGTGTAACCTTGGCTGGCCTGGAGCTCACAGAGATCCCCCTGCCTCTGCCCCCCAGGTGCTGAGACCAAAGGGCATGAGCCAGCATGATGCCTTTTTTAAAGGACTGAGTGATCTCCTCACTCAGACAGGCATGCGGAGCTTGGACAATGTTCATGACATTTCATTGATTTCAGCCCTACTTAGCAAGACCTCGAGTCTAAGGACTTCTCACAATTATAAAATAATCAACTTCGGGGCTGGAGAGGTGGCTCAGCGGTTAAGAGAACCGGCCACTCTTTCAGAGGACCTGGGCTAAATTCCCAGTTCCCCTGTAGTGGCTCACAACTCTCTGTAAATCCAGTTCCAGAGACTCTGCCTCCTTTTCTGACCTCCCTGAGTATCAGGCTTGTGCATGGTACACGTATATACACTTAAGCACAATACACAAAAACAATTCATGATAATTTTTAATTGTCTCTTCATATTGATTCTGTAAAAACATGTTTTGTAACTGTTAAAATAATTTTCTGACAAGAAAAAGGAAGGAAGGAAGGAAGGAAGGAAGGAAGGAAGGAAGGAAGGAAGGAAGGAAGGAAGGAAGGAAGATAGGAAACGAACCATCAGGGTCTCCCTATGTAGCCTGAGCTGGCTTCCAACTTGTGACCCTCCCATTTCAGCATCCCAAGTGTTGAGATCGTAGCTGTGGGACACCACATCCAACTTTAAATATTTTGAGCAAATGTTCTTTTTTTTCACATTTTCTCCTTTCTCGGTTTGCTAATATTTATGTGAGCACGTGTACCACATGTGTAGGTGCTCTTCAGAGGCAATGGGAGGCTGGATCCCTGGAGCTAGAGCCACAGAAACTGTGACCTAGATGCTGGGAACTGAACTTGTATCCTTTGAAAGAACAGCAAGCCCTCTTAACTGCTGAGCCATCTCTTTAGCCCCTGAATAAGGAGTCAAACTGTACTTGCATTTTATGTAGAGACAGTCTCCCCACCACCATCCTCACCCCAGTACTGTAGATTGAGTTCAGGTCCTTGTGCAGTCTAGGCAAGAATTCTACCACCCAGTTTATATGCCCAGCTCTTCAATGTCCTCTGACTGGTTTGCACATACACACACTCCACTAAATAGGATTTAAGGACAGGTAGACCCTCCTGTGCTTTCTAACAGCTCTCAGTTTCTACTTGGGAATCCATTTTATGCAGGGGGAACTAACTGACATCTCTTGGGTCCAGAAGTAGGCATGTGACTTAGATGAATCCAACCAGGTCAGGCCATTCTTGTGACTCTGAGTTGGACATGTGGCCAAGCTGGTCCAATCAGAGCACAGCTTGGAGTGTTTGCTGAAACAGCTGTGACAAAGACATGCCCTGCCAGATGTTAAAGGAAGGTGGTAGACTGAGAACCAGCTGTCTTGAAGCCACTTGAGGACCTAGGCTTGCCACAAGGCTGCAAGCACGGGAGGAAAGGGAAGAGACAGAAAGGGGTGGATTCTGGGTTCCCAGTTTTGATCTAGATTCTCAGCTCTCTCAGCTGACTGCCATGATGACCTAAGGCATGCTGCATCAGATGTCTGCTTGCACCCAGCTAGACATCGCTGATGTATCTTGCCTATCATAATATTCCTGGCACTTATCGTAGTCTGCCATAAAAAAGATACTTGAATCAGGTATCAGTGTGATTCTTGATGTAGTCCCTGCGTCCCATCCTCAGCAACACACACACACATGCACGTGTGCACACACACAAGCTTGGCCCAGTGGCACACTCTTTTAATGCCATCATTTGAGAGGTAAAAGATGGAGGACAGAGAATTCAAAGTCAGCCTTGACTACATAAAGAATTCAAGACCAACCTGGGCTACATGAGACCCTGTACAAAAAAAAAAAAAAAAAAAGGACTAGCTGATGAACTAATAAACAGATGAATTAGTCCAAACCCTGCCAGAAAGACCAGGGGCAGCAAGATGGCTCAGGGGGTAAACAGCCTGGTGACCTGAGTTTGATCCCTGGAATCCATGGTGGAAACAAAGAACTAACTCCCAAAGTTGACCTTTGACCTCCATGTGGGGCACACGTACACATGGACACACAAGTTAAAACTGAAAAACTAAGAAGGTCCAGGCATGATGGGGCACAGCTTTATTTCCAGCACTTGGGAGGCAGAGGCAGGAGAATCTCTGTGAGGTTGAGGTCAGCTTGGTCTACAGAGCGAGTTCCAGGACAGCCAGGGCTACATAATGAGACTCTGTCTCCAAATAAAATAATAAAGTAACAACTCTTATCCCTTCTTCCCTAGCTAGGTCCCAAATCCCTGGCACAACCCAAAGCAGGCATTCCTCGTTCATCCAAGCCAGCTGGGCTGTGAGGTTTCTCTCGGAAATCAGACTTTCTTGGGACTGGGAGACAGGAGCTGATGCTCGGCTGATGCCTGACCTAGTGGCTTCATGCAGTCCTGTGTGCTCTGAGACTCACCTTTCTCCTCCATGGAATGGAAGCAAGAGAGCACACAGGTAACTCAGACTCTAAGACTCTAATCTTCTGTGTCACAGACTGGCTGCTCTTCCTGTTAGAAAGGATTTAGTCTTTCTAATCACTGAGGATTTAGTCAACCCTGCTATTTGCTTATCCAACAGATATCTGCTGACAGTTTCTGTGTGCCCCACCTAGACAATGAGAGTCAGATTCCAAACCACCAAAGCTAGGTGTGGTGGTAAAACCTACCATCTCAGCACCTGGGAGGCTGAAGCAGGAGGATCTCAAGTCCAAAGTCAGTTTGGGAAGCATAGTGAGGCCATTCCAAAAGAACGAAAGTCAATTTTCCTGGCCTCTTTATCTCTTTCTGTGAAAATGTTAGCTGTAATTTCAAAATCTAAAAACTTCCTAATGCCTTTTCTTCTTCTTCTTCTTCTTCTTCTTCTTCTTCTTCTTCTTCTTCTTCTCCTCCTCCTCCTCCTCCTCCTCCTCCTCCTCCTCCTCCTCCTCCTCCTCCCCCCCTCCCCTGCCCCTCCCTCTCCCCCTCCTCCTTCTTATGCATGTATGGAGCTGGAGAGATGGCTCAGCGATTAAGAACACTGGCTGTTCTTCCAGAGGACCTGGGTTCAATTCCCAGCACCCACATGACAGTTCAAAGATGTCTGTAACACCTGTTCTAGGAAATCTGACACCCTCACACAGACATATATGCAGGAAAACACCCACACACATAAATTTAAAGATGTATTTGTTTTTATGTGTACAAGCGTTCTGCCTGTAGGTGTGCAAGTACACCATATGTGTGCAGTGCTGGCAAAGGCCAGAAGGGGACATCGGATGGCCTGGAACTAGAACTCTATAGATCCTCGTGAGCATGTGAGAACCAAACCCACTTCTTGACCTCTGACCTAGCCATAGTATCACACCTCTCTTCTTTCCTTCTTACCCTCACACTTACCCTAACATCTCCAGGCGCTCTCCGTGCACACTTGGGTGGCTTTGAGCCCCTACAGGGAGGAGTGTGGGTGTGTATTTGAGTGTGAGGGAACCTAGGAGTGTCTACATGTGCTTAGGCACGAATGTGAGGTCGTGGTGTCTAAGCCTACGGATGCGGGGTGTGTGGAAGTTGATGTATCTGAATGTGTCACAGCGTCTGTGGAAGTGTCGCTGTCTTGAGGTCAGAGACGCTGCGATGACCCCAGATGATCTTCCCAAGATTGGACCCATGAACAAGTGGGGAGGGCATGAGGTTCTGCCCCCTCCTGACGATATCCAAATGAGGGGGCTCCTCTTTGGTGGTGTTGCCATCTTTAAGTGCCCTGTGCTCCTGTAAGTAACCCCAACATTCAATCCAGACTTGAATGGAATTGTCTCTGTGGTCCGTCCCCGGTGCCTTATCTAGGGTGAACAGATGTTTGCTCGTGTCTCCCCAGAAAAGTCACACAGCGCTGAGATGATGTCAGGGTATGAGCATGCTACATGTATGAAATCAGATGGGCCAAGTGTGCATGAACGCTGAGGAGGGCTAAGGGTGTAAATGTATCAGTGTGAACATACGCACACTCCCAGGAGATACATTTCCTTATGTATGTGGACACACACAGCTCCAAGGGCTGAAGGCGTTGCAAGCTGTAAACCCTTTGTCTGATAAAGGGATGACTTTGTCGGTGGCTCAGGGGTCAAATTACTCTTGCCAGCCCTGACATGAATCTAGGGATCTCTCAGTTCAAGGTTACCTCTATCAGGAAAGAGCTGCCATAGTCTGGGGCCAGCAGCTTGCTTGCAGATTCAGGCCTGCTACCTCCTCCCCTCCCTCAGCAGTTTCCAGGCCAGGCTTGGCAGTGACCTGTGCAGAGAAGCAGAGGAAGGAGTAGCTTGACATTCCAGGTGCCTCCTCAGCTATGGGGGGCGTCTCCATGGAGACGAGCAGTGAGCTACAACCAGATGATTATCAAGCCTCCAAGAGTCCTCTCTCCTTCCCTAACCTCCCCAGCCAACTCTCTTCAGCTCTGAGCAGTAAGAAAGCAACGTTAGAGCTCAGCATAGATCACAGAGCCTTCAAACAGTGTGGAGGCTGTAGGTTATAGCTCAGGAGTGAGTCCTCAGCCAGCATACATGAAATCCTGGGCTCCATGCCTAGCATCATTAAGAGAGAGGGAGGAAAAAGAGGGAGAGGGGAAAGGAGGAGGGAGATGGAGGGGAGAGGGAGAGAGAGAGAGACTGAGACTAACTATCAAGTGTAAAGACTTCTTCAAAGCAAGGATTAAAGGTTGGTATGTGTGATTGATGTGAGGTTTTCTCCCTAGAGAACCCTGAAGGGCGGAAGAGGTTACCCTTTTGGTACTACGCCCTTTCTCACTGAGCTGGCACTCTGACGAAGGCCATGGGTGGGGTAGAAGCAGGGGCTGGAGGTTTTTGGTTAGACCATTTTCAGTCCCACTTGCAAGTGCCTGGCGCTGGAGGGCTGGGTGTTTCCAAACCTGGCTGCGCTGTCCCTCATCAGGACAGAGGAGGCCTGTCATCACCATCGTCTCCTCTGTCTGGCATTGTCCCTTGTCCCAGCACACGTTTAACTCAGTTCATCCTCATCTCGTGCAACCTGAGGATGCAGGCACCATGACTACCCCCGCTTTGCATGAAAAGCCAAACCAAGGAAGGGATCCAGCAGAAACTCGGAGGGTCCTTACTGGGCTTCATTAGGAATGAAGGGCAACAACCATTGGCCCTCATTCAGAAGGAGCAAGACAGGCAACATTCTAGAATGCAGAAGATGGATTGCTGGGGCAGGCAGAAACACCTCGACCTTCATCCTTTCCTCTCTTAACGTTCTTATTCCCCAGATATGCCTCCTACTTGCCAAAGTCAACTGGAAACCAGGACAAGAGGTTCATGGCTGTTAGTCGCCTGGGCACAGAGAGGGTAGAGATTGGAGCCGGGCTAACAGACGCCTACTGTCCCATGTCTTGTTGCTGACAGGGTAAGCTTGCAAACTCTAGAGACCTAGACGTCCGGGTTGGGATCTGCTCTTCTGCTATGTGGTGTTAAGAGACTTTTAGGTCCTGTTCTTGTTTTCTGTGAAGAGGAAGTGTTCCCTTGAAACCCCCACTGCCTGAGTCAGTCTGTTTCTGCTGCTACCCTGAGGCCTATGGCCAAAGCTCCAGGCATGCAGACCCTCACTGGTCTCTGAGCAGGTCCCTTGCAGACAGTAGGCAGACACAAAACTCCTCTGTCCTCTCACAGCTTAGGTTGTCTAAGGGGTGGGCAGCATCTCAGTGCCTTTTGTCATACGTACACCCTTCCTGGGACAGCTCAGGTGCTTCCCCTGAAGCACAGGCTCCTTCCTCCCTCCTCAGCCAGCATCCTCCTAGATCCTTGGGGACTCTGAGTCCTCTCTAGCCTCTAGGGCAGCAATTCTTAATCTGTGGGTTGCAACCTCTTTGAGGGTCAAGTGACCCTTTCACAGGGGTCACCAAAGACCACCTGCGTATCAGATACTTACATTACTATTCATAACAGTATTAAAATTATAGTTGCGAAGTAACAACAAAAATCATTTTATAGTTGGGGGTCACCACAACATGAGGAAATGTATTAAAGGGTCACAGTGTTAGGAAGGTTGAGAACCACTGCTCTAGGGTCTCCATACTGGGTGGAGTAGGCCTTTTTCTTGCCTTCCCACCCCACCCAACTCTACCTCACCCAAGTTTCTATTAGCTTGAGGGTGCCCCACCCAGCTTTTTCAGAAAAAAAACAAAATCAAGGAGAACTGGCAGCGAGGCAGAGCTAGCTCATTACCAGGAATTAAGGAGATGCCCTGGAGCACAGAGGGCTGGCTGAAGTCGCTTGCGCTTAGAATCCACACCAAGTCCACAGAGAAACGGACTCTGAAGTACACACAGAGAGGCCTCTTAAGAGGTACACGAAGAAGGAGGCACGGAAAGCCAGAGACTCAGACAGCCTGACATGGTGAGAGAAAGACATCCCCACAGGAAGCCCTGAGAAACGCACATCCGCCTGTGCGCACGCGCAGACAGAGCTGGGTGCCCACTCAGCAGCCACGCTCACGTTTCTGGGGCTGATTTCACTGGGATATGCCAGTGCTTTAGGAAACATGGCTCCGCCAAAGGGTTCTGTGGTGAGAGCTTGGTACAGACGCTTAGAGGAAGAGCCCTGGGCAAGCCCCACACAGCTGCCTCTCCATGGGGTGATTCTCCCGAGCTTCCCTGAAAATAAATTCTGTGAAAAGGAGAAACTCTCATATACGAAGGAAGTAGAGCATTTTCCTTCCAGAACTTGCCAACAGCCATAACTTTGCCTGTTTAGTGGGGAGCACTCCTGGGGAAGTCTTTGCCTGTAGGGGTCACAAGCTGACTGAACAAGTGGTTCAAGTTCCCACTCCCTGCTCCCGGCCGAAACCAGGTCTCAGTCTACCCTTCACACTTCTGCCTCGCACACTTGTCTCGCCTCTCCTGTGGCCATTCTGAGAGCCTCGCTGTCTAGAGAGCCACCCGCCACCCTGCTTCCTCCTTCCTCTCAGTGAATTCACAATTGTGGAAGGAATCTGAGGTGAAAGATGTTTGGTGGATTCAGCGACCTTTAAGAAACAGCTCTCATAACCCCCACCCCTGCTCTCCCTCCATTCTCGTTCTGTGCCTAAAGTCATGAGGGGTCACATCATTTCCTGTTTCCTGGTCACTTATATTTTTAATTATGGGTGTGTGTGTATGTTTCGACAAGCCAGGGTGCATGTGTAGAGCTCAGAGAACAACTTCTGAGAATTGGTTCTTTCTTCCACCATCAGAGATCAGACTCAGGTTGTCTGTTCTTTAGCCCCTGAGCCATCTCGCCAGCCTGCGCTAAGCCCTTCTTATGAATCGCCTTCTATTAACCCTGGTGTCACAGATAAGGCAATTGAGGTCCAGAGAAAGATCACAAACATGCCACCCATGGATTGACTGGTAGATTTGAAAGGAAGGAAGGTGGGCAGGGTCATGGATGGAAAGGGTCCCAAGGAGGAACTGGTACAGTGAAGCTCTGCAGACATTTTCCCCTTCCCAGGCTTACTGTTCTCCTCAGGGTCTGGGAAAGGGACACTCCTGACTCAGGTCTCTCCAGCATTCCAGACACGCCTCTTGGGAGTTGGGGGATGAGGAAAAGATAGAGACCCATGAAAGAATTGTCTTCCCCCCATCCTAGCTGTGTGGGCTAAGTTGCCCCCCACCATTTCTGGGCTTGAGTGTCATCTGTGAAGGGTCTGGGGAGCAAGAGCCTCGGAAAAGCACAGCTATGCAGGTCTGGGATCCTCGGCTCCTACAAGTTAACTCTGCAGGAAGGTTTCCCTCATATTTCTGGTGAAATTTAAGTCAGATACAGTAAGGAAGTCGGAAATGAGGAGCATTTCTGGGCTCGGGTGTGCCAGGCTAGTCACACGACCCGTGCCTTACTGGGCACGAACACGTCCCAGACTAATGAGGCTGAAGGGGACTGCATAAACACTGCAGAGGCTCTTGTTCAGACAAGTGACTTGACTTTAGATTCGGAAGATGAAGAGTAAGAGTGACCCATTTCCTAAGAGAGAGCACTAATGCAGATCATGCTAACAAAGATGAGGGTGAAGGCCCAAAGTAGGAAAGCCCGGGGACCGAGCATTGGGATGGGTGGTAAGGACAGGGACAGGTCTTGGAGGACCTGGATGCAGATAGAGGATTCTGGAGTATTGAGAAGACTCTGATGCAATGAGAGCCAGGAAAAGAGCCTATTCTCAGGAAGGTAAGGTACCCTGAGGAACCTGTGACTGACCGGGTGCAGGGAGGCAGCTAAGAGCAGCACAGCAGAAGACTGGCCGGAGCTTAAGCAGGGTTGAAGCTGAGATTAGACTCTGAACTAGACACCTGAGAGTGTGTGGTCAATTAACACCAAAGCTCTAATACTAGTCCCAGAAGACAGCAGAGTCTGGTGTGGTGGTGCATGCCCGATGCCAGCAGGGATCTCTGTGAGTTCAAGGCCAGCATGGTGTACAGACAGGGCTACACAGAGCCTGTATCAAAACAAGCAAGTAACAACAAACAAGCAGGAAGGCACAGTTGCCTGTTTTATGCACACATTTTATTCTTTTTTTAAGAAAAGGCAACAGTACATTGTTGATTGGAGGATTAAAGGGAGGATAACCCTTTTTAAAAGTGGAGTCTCCCTACCCCTATTCCTATGACTGTAGCATATGTATGTATGTATGTATGTATGCATGTATATGTGTGTGTGTTTATATTTTAAAAAAACAGAAAATATGAAACTCATGACCTGGACTTCATCCCCCTCCCAATGCCCATCTTATAACAGAAACATATTACGCAGCCCTACTCAGGGACCACAGCTCCAGGTGTGAGTTTTGCCCCCTTGTCCCTTCCCCCTCCCAAAGCCTAGAAACCCACTTTAAAAAAAAGAGCAGACACACACATACTGAAACACACTTCCGGCCCCCCCTCCACAAGGAGCCCCGAAGCACTCCACACGGTCCTCACTCATCTTCCCCTCCCCTGGGCTCCCTTGAACTGCTACGGTCTGTTTGAAAACGTAGTCCCTTGCCCTGAATGCCTGGAAAACAGCACATGTGCACACATGTGTACACGCACACACCACTGCCAGTCTCTTCCTTTTGGTAAAAAAAAAAAATGATATTTGATCCTACTTGCTATCCCACCTTAGCTTAAGGGTAGGGACCTAGTTGTCCTATTGGGCAGAGTTCAGTAGAAATTCTGGAGCGGCCATCCA
Source organism: Cricetomys ansorgei (assembly GCA_026225945.1). Classification (NCBI taxonomy): domain Eukaryota; kingdom Metazoa; phylum Chordata; class Mammalia; order Rodentia; family Nesomyidae; genus Cricetomys; species Cricetomys ansorgei. The sequence continues at coordinate 14,703,701 of JAMJFZ010000182.1, read as the reverse complement.
TCAGGGACGAGTACAGGGAGTTTCTTAGCCTGGAGAGGCATCACAAGGGGGCTTTTAGGGAGTGGCCCCCATACAGTCAGTGGATACTCAAGAGAGCAGTGGGGGATGGCTGGCGCCCGCTCAGATCTGCTCCTTGTGCTTCATGTGGGCCAGCTTCACATTCTCCTCTTCGGTGGAGGTTGGGGGCTGCTCCAGATGGCAACCGATCAAGAGCTGGTACACGAAGACGCCAGCAATGGAACCCAGGAGTGGAGAGACGATGGGTACCCACCACCAGTGCCGGCCAGTCCTGGTGGGCAGATACAATGGTCAGACACAAGTGGACAGGACAGAGAGGCAAGCTGAAGTGAGCAGAGAAGGGCCGTCCATACTCACGTGAAGACTTCTGAGCCCCAGCCAGCCAGTGCGGTGAACAGACGAGGGCCGAAGTCCCGGGCAGGGTTGACGGCGTAGCCAGAATTGAAGCCCATGGAGGTTCCAATGACCAGGACCACAAGGCCTACAGTGAAGGCTTCCAGGCCACGAGGGACAGGGTTGTTATAGGGGTCAACAATGGCCAGCACACACACGATGAGGGAAGCTGTGCCTATGAACTGGAGCATGGGGAGAACGAGGTGAGGGAAACTCCATCCCGACGCTCCCACCCTCCCTCCCTCTGCCTTGCCCTGATCTAGGACTTCACTGGGAAACCCCGCGCTCCACAAAGGATCTGCCACCACGTTCTGAGGGTGAGGTCCCCACAAATTGAGAAACCCCACCACAGTCAAGGAGGTTGTCCAAAGCCAAGACTGTTTCTCCCTCTGCATTCACCTTACACGTCCCTACCCCATACCTGATCAAAGAAGCCGTTGACCATGTCCAGGTGTCCAGAGGGATAGGTGGCAAAGATGCCAGCTGTGCCGTTGGGGCCGGAGACGAAAAGCTCATTGTTGGCAAAGCCCCAGATTGCATCTGGTGACAGAGTAGACCCGTTGTGAGTGCGAGCCTCATGTCTCAGACCTGCCCTCCCTGCCCCGCCAAGGCTCCTGGGGGGGAAGGGCAGGGTGGAGGGCCCGAGAGGCTGTTGCCACTCTAGAGCCCCCAACCCGGACCCACCCGGGTGTGGATGAGCGAGTCATGAGCCCCAGGCCTAGGCAGGCCCAGCTGTCATCAGTGGGCCCGGTGCCAGCAGCACTTAGAGAGGGAGAGTGCAGTGGAGAGGACGGGATGAGGAGTGCCTACCATAGTACAGTCCAAAAACGATCCCAGCGCCCAGGAAGGCTCCCAGGGTCTGTGCCAGTGTGTAGACGGGCAGCTTGATCCAGGGCTCCCGTGCCAGGAAGCACATGGCAAAGGTCACAGCAGGGTTCAAGTGGGCTCCTGAGGAGAGGGCACAGGGCCTATTAGCTGCAGCCACCACCACCACCACCCACGGGGAGCCCAGGGCTCCCGTGGGTTCCTCCTTTCCGGGATACAGAAGGTTTTCTTGGCCTGGATGTCAGGTGGACTCTGTCACACGCTAACTGATAATCTTTGATTCCGAGGTGAGAGTCGAAGCTTCTGCCAAGTCTCCTCCGCCCTTGTGTCCAGAGCCCCAGCTGGGAGTGCTGCTGGGACCCACACTTGGGAACCCCCTCCCTCTCTGCTCTCTGGCCGGACACTTGCTGGGAACGCTGATGAGGACTGAGGCTGAGGTTAAGGTCTTACCAGACACCTGGCCAGCCACCAAGATGGCAAGGGTGACAGCGAAGCCAAAAGCCAAGTTGATGGTGAGGAAGCCACCATGGGTGCCCCGGCTGAGCACCACCTGAGCCACCGAGCCGCAGCCAAACATCTGTGTTGGAAAACAGAGCGAATGAGACCAGAGACTCTCACTTTAAGAGGGGTGAAACCAGCAACGCCTGCCACCACACAGAAGACTGGAAGTCCTTCCTGGAGTATAACCCGAATCTCTCCTGCTGCAATTCCAAGCCCCAGAAAAAGGAGATACTCCTTCATCCACTTAGGTTCCATCTCAAATGTGTCAGAGCCCTATGGGAGGGACTGGTAATGGATATCATGACTGGGAACCCAGATGACAGAACAAAATTCACTGATTTTTCTTGAATCCTGGAGGGCACGGGAGGGGTGGTCACTACAAGGTCTCTGTCCTCCAAACCGGGCATACAGAGGTAGAAAGTCTCCCTTTGTCTCCCCCTGTTCCAAAGCTGTGGTCATGGTGTGTGTGGGGGGGGGTACAGACACTGGAGGGAGAACAAGCGTGAGGTTGACTCTCCTGAGTGCCTGGCCCTCACTCTCCTGATCTGTCTCTCTCGGCATCTCCCCACCCTAACTTTCCTCCTTCTCCAGCCCTCTACCTCCAGGATTCTCACTCAGATCTGGAGAGTCCTAAACACAAGGTTTTAAATGGCTCTTCTCTAAGTGAGATCTGTTCCAATCCTTTTGCCGGGATATAAGGACTGGGGTCCCTTGAGTTCAGCATGGACAGGACATACGGTCTGCTCCCACGTGAAAATACTCTCCACTAACTATAAAATGCAATTGCCCTGAGTCTCTCGTGCCCTCAGACACGAGCAGCCAGGCTGGGCTCCTCTTGCCCAGTCGTGGGTCCCCTTTCCCACTTCTCCATAATAAATGTGCAACAATAAACCAACCCTGACCCCGGCCCGCGGGAGGCAGAGGCAGGCAGATCTCTGGGAGTTTGAGGCCAAGACAGCCAGGGCTATGTAGAGAGACTATCTCAAAAATATAAAAAAGTTTTAAAAAGTGCTATGCTGGCCAGCAGGCCATGCTCCATTAACTCTAATGGGACCGTGCCTATGTACTGAGTTGCTAAGCACTGATTATTATCACTCAGAAAGATGAGACAGGGGAAGCCAGTGGTAGGGATGTAGGGCAAAGGTGTGCAGGCAGGTGAGAGCAAAGGTCAGAGATTGTAAGAGCATGGGGTGGAGGCATGTGGAGGTCTGGGGCACTGTGCCCAGCCAGACCCTGGCCTGAGCTCTTGCCTGCCTGAGGCCTGCACCTGGCTCCATGCCAAGAAGCCTTGGAGGGAGGAGCTATCAAAGCCAGTTCCACCACCTTAAGGCTAATCTTCCTCTTCCTTCTCCACCCCCCTCACCCCAGTCTCTAGGTTCTTAGCCAGCCCCTCACCCCAGAGAAAGGGGCTTCCCTCATCCCAAAGCCAACCTGGATTCTGACACTGCGAAGTTCTAGGTTCCCAACACAGGCACACAAGCAAGCCCTCACCCATTCCCAGGGATCCCCTAGGTCTGCTCCCCAGCTCTGCTTCTCACTGACACCTGATACCTCACATCTCCCTGAAACTGAAAAGCCTTCACAAATCCAGCACCCTCTTTTTGTGGTCTGGGATAAGCCAAATGATCCTGGGCCCAGCGAGGGCCCACTGCTCTTTTCACAGGGGAGCTGATCTGAGAACTGGGAAGGGAAAAGGAGGCCCCTCTATGAAAGTAGAAGATACCCTTGTCCTTGCTGCTCCAAAACAGGTGGCTGACCTCACAAATCAAGATAGGAAACAGGGACCCCGGCAGAGGGTAATAAACGCCTCTTTCCACTCCCTTCTTGGCACAGGGGAGAGAGCGAATGGGAGCAACTGATAGGCTCCTGGTCTATGAAGTCAGAGGCAAGTTTGGGCCCTCTTCCCCCATGCAGCCGACCCATCACCATCCCCCACTGTGTGCTGACTGATCTATATTACCTAGGACTGAGGCACGTGCTGAACGCAAGTAACCCACACATTGCAACCGGGCCACTTAATTCAGAAGACTCAGAGGAAAGCAAACATTAACAACATCAACCGCTGAAAATCAGAGTAACTAGGACAGGAAATGAATACCACAACTGTGTTCCTGTCAGACCCAAGAAGTGCGCCCGGAGTTACCCAGAACTCAGAGCAAAATTGCAGAAACCCCAGTGTGGAGGATCAGGGAGTCCTTCAGGAGTAACTGGGGAACAGAGCAGGGAGCAAAGACCAGCAGTCTTCGAAAAGACGCTGGAAGCTTCGGGTCTCAGGATCTGAAGTACAGGGACACATGGGGAAGAAATTTATGCACACACACACACACACACACACACTCACTCATGGTCCTGTTAGGGCCCAGTGTGCTTCCACAATCACCGATCTTTGTGATTTACAAAGATGTTCCTTTTTTCCAATTTTGCAACTTGCAGCCCAAGAGGCCTGCGCCCTCTGCCCCCACTGTAGCAATCTACCCTCGCTTCGCTGCAACTTTTGGACTTTCTGGGGCTTAATTATTCATTAGGGGCCAGACACTCAAGACCCAAATAACTTAAATTCGTCTCTGCCTCCACTGTGCCCTGGGGCAGGCGCTCTGGGAAGCTAGGAGACTGGGAGAAAGTACGAGAAAGGGCTAAAGGTCCCCAACTTCAGGGGTGACCCCTCCAGCAGCCTGCGGTCTGGGACTCCAGTGGAAAGGAAAAGGAGCAGAGGTGTTCTTGGTCATTAAGAATCAGGGCTGTCTGGAACCGTCGGGACTGTGAAGATGACCACTTTGAGGTCAGCTTGACCCTGAGAATTAAGCCTGGGGAGCAGAGCTTGGTTCTGCCTTGGGGAGTTTGAGAGCAGGGGGCTGGAGAGAGGCTCTGGGGCTGCTCGCTTCCCTGCACTCACCACCAAGATGAGGGTCCCCAGGCACTCCGCCAGCGCCTGACGGAGCAGCCGGTAGCGGATGTGGAGCATCTCCCCACATCGGTTCATCAGCTCCTTCTGTCGACCCATGGCGAGGCGGGCAGCGGGGCGGCGGGCGGCTGGCGAGAAGCGGCTAGCGGCGGGCACGAGCTGCGGCCGGAGCGCAGGTGGCGCCCTTTATGTGCACCTGAGGCCAGCCGGGCCGGCCGAGCCCCGCCCGCCGAGCCCCGCCCGCCAGCCTGCGGGGCGGGGTGCGGCCGCCACCCACCGCCTGGCCCGGGGTGCTTGTGGGGACAGCGGCCCCAGCGACAGGAGCTGGGGAGCTAAAAGGGTGGGTTGGCTCTGGAGAGCATGGAGGGAATGCTGGGCTGAGGGGACCGTAGCACACTGTGAACCGGGACCTGAAGCAAGCGGTCTCCTGGGCCCGGTTCACAGCGAGCCTCTGGAGGTGAGAGGGACTAGCTTGCTGAAGATGACCTGACCGGGAAGGTCCGCGGCTGCACAGGAGGCTATGGGCCCCCAGTGGGACAAGAGATCTCACAGTGCGGTCCTGGGGTGCTGAGTTCTAACCAGAATTCACCAGCCCTTCTGGTGCTCTAGGAAGTACGCACGCACATGGTTGCATGTGCTGGACGCACATGGTTGCATGTGCTGGTCGCTTAGTCCGTAGCGGTGGCAGCGCAGCGTGTCCTGTGTGCCTGAGCACACGACCTTTGTCAGCTGGGGTACATGGGCTTTCTCTTGTGGAGCTTCTACGGGTGGCTCCAGAGGCTGAGCTGCAGTTGTCCTGCATGTCACATGCTACATCACGCCAGCAAGGTGAATTCCAGCTGTTTTTAACTCTCTCCTTTCCTACCCTGGCTGACCTCCCATCAAAGTAAAACTATCCTTTTAAGTAATTAAGCTGGGGGCCAGGAGATGGCTCAGCAGGGAGAGTGCCTGCCTTTCCAGCCTGCTGACCTGAATTCAGTCCCTGAAACCCAAACGAAGGTAGGAGAGAACCAATTCCACGCATTTGTAGTGGTTCATGTGCCCCCCACGTACCCCCGATGTGTCCCCCACATACACTGTTGTTGATGTTATTATTATTTTATTTCATTTTAGAGACAAGGTCTCACTATGTAGCCCTGGCTATACTGGAACTCACTCTGTAGATCAGACTGTTCTTGAACTCACAGTGATCCACCTGTCCCTGCCTCTCAAGTGCTGGGATTTTAAAGACAAGAGCCATCACATTTGTCATAATTACTGATTTTTTTAAAGACAAATTAAACTGAGACAGGTGTCATGGCACATGACAATCCCAGCACTCAGGAGACCAAGGCAGGAAACTGCGGATTTGAAATCAGCCTAGGCTTCATGATGAGAGCCTGTCTCAAAAAGAGAGTTCACCAGCTACTTGGGAGGATGACAGGCAGTCTACAAATTCAAGGCACATCTGTCTTACAGGATGAGTTCAAAGCCAGCCTCAAAAGCAGCTGGGGGAAGGGCCAGAGAGATGGTTCAATGGTTAAGCATGAACTACAGAGCCAGGAATGGTAGGGCATGCCTTTAACGCCAGTAATTGAGAGGCAGAGGCAGGTGGATCTCTGGGAGTTTGAGGCCAGCCTGATCTACAAAGTGAGTTCCAGGACAGCAAGGGCTGTCACACAGAGAAATCCTGTCTCAAAAAACAAAAATAAGTAAATAATTAAAATAATAATAAATATTTCTAAAGGTCATGAGGGTTAAACCCCATGAGGGCATTAGCAGCTTTGCACTTATTTATTTATTGTGCATGTGTATAGTCAGAGGATAGTTTTATTTTATTTTCTTTTTTTAAAATAGGGTTTCTCTGTTGTAACTCTGGCTGTCCTGGAACTCGCTCTGTAGACCAGGCTGGCTTCAAACTCACAGAGCTCCACCTGCCTCTGCCTCCCAAGCGCTGGGACTAAAGGTATGTGTCACCACCGCCCAGCAATAAATATTTTTTTAAATGGCTGGAAGGGGTTTGTAGTGTTTGCATTTAATCCCAGCACTCAGGAGGCAGAGGCAGGTGGATCTCTGTGAGTTCGAGGCCAGCCTGGTCTACAGAGTGAGTTCCAGGACAGGGCGTGGAATCTGGCATGCTAAACATGCATTTGCCTTTGGGCCCCATCCCCACCCAGTGCTGTGAATTTACTTATTTACTTTGGGTTTTTTGTTTGATTGGTTGTTTTTGTTGTTGTTAGACAAAGTCACACAACTGTAGCCCAAACTGGCCTTGAACTCACTATGCCGTCTAGGCTGGTCTCTAGCTCTTAGTAGCTGATTGCCTAAACCTCTCAAGTACTAGAGTTGCAGACACACCACTGTACCCAGTTAATGCTTCATTTAGTAATTGGGGAATTGGGCTGAGGAAGTAGTTCGATGACAAAATACCGAGCATGCCCAAGGACCCCAGTTTGAGCCTTGCAATCAAAAAGATAAATCAATCAACCAATCGTCTGGCAGGTTTAGTGGCCTGAACCCTGCTCCCGTATGACTGGGAGACAAGTGTGTGTTTTCACCGATAGTCATTGCCAGGGAAGACCAAAGAAACTACGTTTTTCAGGAGGATTGTGTCTGGGTGAGCTAAGGGCCCTGGGGACTTACTCTTTGAGGATTGGCTGTCAGAAACAAGGACTTCCCTATGAAGGTAGAGAGGAGCTTGCCTATAATCCCAGCACGTGGGAGGTGAGGCAAGAGAGCCAGGACTCAAGGTCATTCTTGGCTACAAATGAAGTTTGAGCACAAGATGGGTTACATGAGGCCTTTGCTCAAAAAATAAAGGTAAGCAGTGAGGGGACCCAGCTGGGAAAAGCGGGGGTCCAACCCCAGCGACCCATCTGGTGGAGGAGAGAACGGATCCCTGTTAGCTGTCTTCTGGCTTTGCCACATGCGCTGTGGCATGTGCCCCCCCCCCAGATAAATGTAAAAATGAAAGTACCGAAAGGGAAAAAAAACAGATGTGGTGGCAAACACTTTTAATGCCAGCGCTTGGGAGTCAGAGGCAGACAGATTCCCGTGAATCTGAGGTCAGCCTGTACAGCAAGGTCCAAGCCTGCCGAAGTTATGTGGTGAGAATGTGGAGGGCAAATTCTAGTGTTGAGGCTTAGCAAGACATAAAGTAGATTCCAACTGCTCGGGCACATACACACATACATGTACACACACACACGCGCACACACACACACACACACACACACACAGAGTCTGAAATTATATTCTTGCCTACAGACACTCCTCTTTGCTTAAAGGATTTCATTTACACCAGAGCCTGCCTATAGGCCCTCAGGTATATGAAACCAATACATGAAGCTTCTCACAGCCCTTGGCCCAGAATGATGCCCCTTTCCCAGACACCCCCTTCCCCACTGGGCTGGGAGGCCCCGTGGTGAATCAGGCAGCCATCACGGAGTACCTGCCTTCTGGCCCTATTGTCAGTCTGTGACTCAAGACATAACACTAGGCTTCTGGTGCCAGAGCTCCAACTGCGGTTCTTGGGAGTGGGGAACGTCTCCTGCCAGGCTGCCCTCTGCTCTCCACCCTCGCTGTACTTCTAGGCCTTTTGTCACCTCAGGTGAATCTGCCAAGACTGCAGAAGGCAGGAATTCCTCAACACGAAAAGGAGACGAGGTCTGGGCACAGTGCTGCATGCACTTGGGAGGATCTCTGAGTTGAGGCTAGCCTGGTCTACATAACAAGCTTCAGGACATCCAGAACTACATAGAGAGACCATCCCCTCCCCAAAAGGAGAGTCCACAGCACCCCATTCCCACCCTGCCCATCCTAGGCCTGCTGCCAGCAGAGACTGACCTAGGAACCAGAGCAAAGGAGAAAAGCAGGTGCATGTATATGTGTTAACATGCATGTGTGTTAACATGTATGTGTGTATAATGTATGTACCTGAGTGCCATGAGGGCTTGTACCATGAATTTGTACCCAACTCACACAGGCGTGCATGCATGAGGGAGGGGACACAACCTTGGATATGTGTGTCTCTTTCTCATCGAGCTCCATGTACTTGTGTGTGAGCAGTTCTACACACTCACTGTGTGTCTGTATATGGATGTGCCTATCTAGAATCCTGGGCTGCAGATCAACACAGAGCATCTCTGTGACATCCTCCATCAGACATAGCCCTATGCCACACAGCTTAGGACGTTTAAACAAGGCCAGGATCTTAAAGCCCTTATCCTCCTTCGTCTCCTCAATCAGGACCAGCACAGATGACTGTGACTCCATGTAATTCCATCAAATTCATCTATATGCACAACCATGGCATAGACACATATCCAAACACAGGCCCATTGGGATGGGTAGGGTCAGTATAGATGAGTAGGCCTTTTTACTCCTTAATGGATGAGAGAGAACCCTACTTGAAGGAGAGGAAAGATGCCTTCCAATGGCCCCTCCTTCCAGTCAGCTCTTACACCTGGGATAGAGAAGGATACAGGATGCATGTACAGAAGTCCAGTCTGTCCTGAGTGTGAGGTAGAAGGCGGATTCCCCTGTTCACTGCTGAGTAACTCCAGGGCATGGTTTTCAGTACAATTAATGTGATTGGTACCCCCTTGGAACAAAAGGCAGAAGAAAGTTACAGAGAAGAGGCACCTTGGTAAGGTCCCAACCCTCTGAGTCACACAGCCCTATGGGATCCCTCTTTCACTTTGGGAAGGATCGCCAGGATTGAGGGCAAGCAGCCAGCCAGCTCCTCTGAGAGTGCTGGGGTGGCAAAGGAGAACCCCACCTCCTCCTAGGGCATTTTGGGCAAGGCCTATGTCTCATCCGGGCAAGAGGCTGAGTTAGGGATGGGGCCTGCACAACCCATCCTGCCGTGGGAGGGCATGACTCCTTCAAGATCAGACCTGGGGAAGTGGGTTCTCAGTCTAGGGATGAGCTAAAAGAGCCAAGTCTAAGCCTGCTGGACCAGAGGGGCTGGCTGGGGCCTTGCAAGAGGTGAGAATAGCACGCCCTTCATTTCCTGCCCCCCAAATTTTTTTGATCTGAATGAGATGGCCTGGAGAGATGGCTCGATGATTAAGAGTGCTTATCTCTTTAGCAAAGGACCTGGGTTCTGTTTTCAGCACCTACATCAGACAGGCAGCCCACAACAATTGGAACTCCAGCTGCAAAGGGTCCTATGTCTTTTTTCTGGCCTCCCTGGGCACCTGCACTCACATACATATGCACATATGCGTGCACACACAGATACATATAAAAATAAAAAGTGTTGTTTTTTTTTCCTGGGTGTAGTGGTGTGTGTCTGTAGTCCCAGATAATCAGGATGTTGAGGCAGAAGGCTCATTTGAGTCCAGGAGTTCAGGGCTATAGTGTACTACGCCATGTCCTCTAAAATTTGGCATCAATATGGTGATCTCTTGGGAGCTGGGGACCATCAGATCACTTAAGGAGGGGTGAACCAGCCTAGGTCCAAAATATAGTAGCTCAAAATAAGTGCTCTCTCTCTCTCTCTCTCTCTTTGTCTCTCTCTGTGTTCTGGAGAGGCCTGCCTCTGCCTCCTAAGTGCTGGGATTAAACGCATATACCTCCATACCTGGCTTAAATAAACCTTTTAAAATAGATTTTTATTTATTTTTTTTATGTTTACGGTTGCCAGCATGTATGTCTGTACACCACTTGTGTGTAGTAGACAGCTACTGTGTAGCTCAGTAAAGAAGACGAGGAGGAATTTTCATTTTAAAATAATACTTTTATTAATAATAACTCAAGTTACTAGTAAAAGTATTATTTTTTAAAATAATTTATTTTACTTTAAAAATGTGTGTGTGTGTGTGTGTGTGTGTGTGTGTGTGTAAGTGGAGGTACCTACAGAGGCCAGAAGGAGGCAGTAGATCCTTGGATCTGGAATTAGAGACAGTGTAAGAAGCTACCTTATGTGGGTAATACAAACTGAACTCAGTCCTCTGGAAATTCAGTATGTTCTTAACTGCTAAGCCATTTCTCTAGCCCTAAAATAAATCTTTAAAAATAAAATAGAAATAGAAAATAGAAAAATAAAAAAATTGAAAATAAAATAAAAAGAAAAAAGAAAGAAAAAGGGCCTGGGGAGATGACTCAATAGTTAAGAGTACTAGTTGTTCTTCCAAAGGACCCAGGTTCAATTCCCAGCACCCACATGGCAGCTCACAACTGTCTGTGACTCCAGTTCCAGAGGATCTGGCACCCTCATGCAGATACACATGCAGACGAGACACCAATACATGTAAAAATAAATATTTTTTAAAAAAAGAAAGAAAGTAACCTAAACTGTCAAAAAATCAGGGTGAGGGAAGGGATAGAAACATAGAAAACAATTCATTCTAGAGTCCTCAAGACTCTCCGACCTCCTAACACAATGGTTCTCACCTAGGGGTTGTGACCCCTTTAGGGGTCCTACAACCCTTTCACAGGGGTCACCTAAGACCACCTGCATATCAGGTATTTACGTTATGATCATAACGGTAGTAAAATTAAAGTTCTGAAGTAGCAACGAAAACAATTTTATGGGGGGCAGGGGGGTCACCACCACATGAGGAGCTGTATTAAAGGTCACAGCTTTAGGAAGGTTGAGAACCACTGTCTTAACCTTTTCAGAGCATTACTATCAGGGAAGCCAGGAGTGGTGGTGCACACCTTTAATCCCAGCACTTGGGAGACAGGCAGACTTAAAGAAACTCTGTCTCAAACAAAACAAGAGTAGAAGGAGGGAAGGACAAGGTACAGCAGACACACAGACATTTTTCAAGTATAGAGAATACTTTTTACTTTGCAAAGCAACCTCCAGAAGTAGATTCTCCGCTCTTACAGATGACCACTCTTAGGTTTGGAGAGAAACTACTTACTGATCAAAGACACTGGGCTACTGAGTCCTGAGCTGAGATTTGGGCATGGAGGAAGACAGGTGAAGGGAATAGAGGAGAGAGAACCACGGGTCTGAGGCACAAGGGAAGCAGGGAGCCAGGACTCAAACCATTGAGGGCCCTCCCACACCCTCTCCAGAGTGTGCCCCCATCAGAAAGCTTCTGATTCTGGGCATGGAGGGCCAAGGGCTGACTCCGTGCCGGGAGAGTGGTGAATAGAAATGAATCACCCTATTACGAGCGTCCCCACTCTGGGAGCCCAGTGAGCAGTTCCTCCTGTACTCACAGAATTACTTCCATCTCCAGACATCCGAAGTGGCCCAGAGTCCACAAGTACAAACCCTTTGAGTACCTTTACAGATGTCCAGTTGGATTCTGGGGAGATACGCCATTTAGCCTATATTCACAGGACTCTCAGGTCAACCACTGGGGTCCTGAGCTGTTCTCAATACCCTTTGACAGGACAGTGGAGAGGAAGAGTGGCCTGAGGAAGGAGAGACAGGACTGAGGCCTAGAGCCCTTGCTAAGAAACAGCCCAGAGTCCCAGGGACTAGGCTGATGGGGACAAAGGCCTCTGACAGACCCAAAATCTGAATTTTAAGCCTGGCTTGGCCACTGCTGGTTGGAGGCCCCCGAGAGTCTCAGTCTCTTCAGTTCCATGGCCGTTTCATGGGGGTCCTCTGTAAGAGTCAGACAATATTTGGAATATTTCAGGCTTAGTGTACCACCCTGTCACCAAGGATCATGCCCAAAGCTGGATCTTTAGCCGTATATCCTAGCGTGAATATCCATGTGAAAATCCACGTAAACCCAAGTGTGTGCATAGACTCGTGAGCATGTGTCAGTGTTCATGGGGACCCATGAGAGCATGTGTGCACCCGTGGGCATATTCATATGTGTCCCTGGACTTGGCCTGGGTCTGGTGTTTAGCAAAGCTAAAGATAGTAGGCAGTGGTGCGCACGCCTTTAACCCCAGCACTGGGGAGGCAGAGGCAGGTGGATATCTGAGTTCGAGGCCAGCCTGGTCTACAGAGTGAGTTCTAGGACAGCCAGAGTTACAGCAGAGAAACCCTGTCTCAAAAAGAAAGGAAGAAAGAAAGAGAGAGAGAGAGAGAGAGAGAGAGGGAGGGAGAGAGAAAGAGAGAGTGAGAGAGAAAGAAAGAAAGAAAGAAAGAAAGAAAGAAAGAAAGAAAGAAAGAAAGAAAGAAAGAAAGGAAGAAAGAAAGAGAGAGAGAGGGAGAGAGAGAAAGAGAGAGAGAGAGAAAGAGAGAGAGAGAAAGAAAGAAAGAAAGAAAGAAAGAAAGAAAGAAAGAAAGAAAGAAAGAAAGAAAGAAAGAAAGAAAGAAAGAAAAAGAAACATCTGGGCCTGCCCCCTGGCAGCCACTGAGGGAAGAGTTAATATTAGGGGTCCACACAAACCAGGCCACCTCTGGGAGCAGGCGTGGGATGTCTAGAGGGCTCTAGCCTGCCTCTCAGGAACCAGACCCAAGCCTGCTTTCTGATTTCCCCTCTTCCTTCTCACTGGCAGGGAAGCTCCTGCAGCCAGAAGGAGAGCCGCAAGACCTGCAGTGAAGGATGCAAATGCACACAGGCTTCCTAGGTCCAAACTAGAGCTGAGGATTAGCTCATCTCCCCACTCCTGCAGCCAGGAAAAGAAGGGCTAGACTAATTGGTGGGCTTCCTATGGAGGAATTCATGGTGGGGAGTTCTAGGTGAGAGATAACAGACGCCTGTCTAGCTGGAGAGAGCAGCTAAAGAGAGGCTGGAGAGAGAGATGGGTGGTTTGGGACTTGCCTTGGGATCTCGGCAGGGCCAGGAGGTATTTGAGGTATGCTTATTTGAGCTTCAGGGCTCTTAGGGTGAGAGGCTGATGCAACTAGAGAGTAGGAAGAGCCAGAAGGCAGAGCCTGGACCTCTGGCAGACACTCACCCACCTGGAACTGTGGCTAACAGAAGCTGTGAAGGTTTTAAGCATTTGCACAGGGAAGGATCTCACCAACTGTTGAGTGGAGGGTGGACTGGAAGGAGAAGGACTGAAGCCAAGAGGCCTAGAAGGAGCCAATTAAGAAGAAAAAGAGGCCAGATGCACGTAAATGGTTTGGGGAAGAGAGGACTCAGGAGACAGAGGAGGGCAGGTGGAAGTGCGTGGAAAAGAGCTGACCCGGGGTCTGAACCAGGGGCCAGCTGGACCACGGCGCTACAGAGGACCTCACCACAGAAGGCACATTCGCAGGGACTTCACAGAAGGAAGCACCACGTGTGACATGCCAGAAAGGCAACACATGTGCCTGTGAGTCCCAGTTACTCTCCCCTCATCCCAGTCCAGGCTGGCTGCTAATTATAAGGTAGCTGCTAGCCTGGTGTAACAGGAGACCGAGTCACAGGGAAAGGCCCAGGGAGGGACTGGGTACCTCAGGAAATTCTGTAGCTATAGAATTCAGAAATTTCTTCCTAAAAGTCTCTAGATCTGGGGTCAGTGGGCTGAGAAGTTTGGAAATGGGAGGGGCATATTGAGGAGGAAAGATTACAGAAAGACCTGGATGGCGTATCTGCCTATCTTTTTCATCCATGCTGTTGACTGACAGGTGGGATCTCAACGCTGCCCAACCTTGACCCCTTTGGTCCTCGGGCGCCTCAAGACCTGTCCCAACGAATAGAGGAGAACTAGGTTTTGCTTTGGAGGGGCAGATGTTTTGGCTGAACGGTGGTGCACCTGAGCACTCACGTTCCTGTCCTTTGCTCTTCCCTCGACCCCGCCCCTCGGGTCTCGGCTCTTAACAGTTGTACTCAAGGGCCTGGGAAAGGTGAAGGGGAGAGCTAGCAGGCCAGAAGAGAGGAGCAGGCCAGGTTTTTCCCTCCCTGTCTGCCTTTGGACAGACCTACAGCTCAGGCCTTTCCTTTATTCCCCACCACGTCTCACCTCACCTCACCCCTTGGCCCAAAGGGCAGGTTCGTCACAGCCAGAGCAGCTTTAGATTTACCCTCAACTCCCTGGACAAGTTTCTACATGGTTGACCCTCATATAACTTGAAAAACTATGTTCCTCACCCTCCTCTCAGAAGCTGAGGAGCAAGAGGAAATCTCCCCCTGGAACAGCCCTTTTCTTGGTCCCATTTAGTTCCCTGGGGCAATTTGAGGTGCCTCCTCCTTCTCTGAAGTAGGGGAACAGGTAAAATGGCCTTGCCCATGAAGGCTTAAGGATGACTCACATGGCCGGTGCTTCCCCTCCCCCTCATCACTCACCTGGAATAATACTTGACTCACAAGTAACTACCGGATGTTGGGGTGACATGTGTATTGGGAAGGGGATGGTTAGCCCAAATCTGACTTAGTAGAACTTTATTGATGTAACCTGACAGAGACCCCTAGGGTTTTGGGAGGGACTTGTACTTTTTCTTCCAAAGTAAGGAGCTGGGTAGAAGAAAATAGGGACATCTGTTAAAAAGATTTGGGTTGAGAGGAGGTTGCCTGAATCAAAGTCAGAAAAGAGGGCCTCCCAGAGTTTACTACTCTGAACGAAAGAAGACAGATTCAAAGGTTAGAATTTAGGAAATGAACTTCCCCCTCCCAAAGGCAAAAACTTTTCTCAGAGCCACAAGGAGTCCAGGATCCCTACTTCTTACTTGAGAGCTTTTTCCCTCCTAATCTGCTCTCCAAAACCAGATTTCCCCTGTGCCGGAGACAACACAACCCGATGTACACACAGACTGGGGCACGTGTGTACACATAGGTGTGACATGTGCATGCCTAGTGCATACAGAACAGAGAGATCGTGCCACAGATCAGACTACCCCCTCTCTGTCCACCTGCCCCATGGGGATGTACCCCAACACCACCTCTAGCACACATATACAAGCCCTTCTCTGAGCTGAGCCTTCTTCCCTTCTCCCCTCGTTTCCCTTCCCGCTTTCTTCCTTTCTCCTTTCAGTCTCCAAGCCTCAGTCAAAGCCTGAGTAGCTCCTTCCCCAGGGGCCTCAGCAGCGTGAGACAGGAACAGTCATTTGCCATCTTGCTCCACAGGAGGAGCCTGGGAAGAGTCAGCTCTTTCCTTGCCTCCTGGAGAAAATTCGAGGAAAACAGGTTGGGGCTGCCACTTGAGGGATTTAAAGCCCAGGCTTTCCTGCCCTATCTCAGTCAAGAGCAGAGGCAGGCAGGGATGGTGGCATGGTTCCTTGGGTCTCTGAGATCTCAGCCTCTTCCTTTGCTACTTGGGCATGCAGAGGGCACTCAACAAAGCCGTCACTGTACGCATCCTATAGATGGCAAGAGTGAACCGAGCCAAAAGAAGGCTTGCCCCCATGGGTACTGGTACAGACACCTCTTAGGGCACCTGCTCTGTACCTGCCTCCAGGGCACACTACCCACCCCTTCCTCCAACTGACCATCCAGAGCTGGATTTGTGCAAGGGGCTGGAGCTGCCCTGGGGATGAACAGAATGGCTTTGAAATGGGTCAGCCAACCCTGGCTTTCCTTAGAGCCCGCAGAGGAACTGCACAGAAACAGGCCACGGAACCAAAGACAAAAGAGGCAGAGACAAGCCAAGGTCTATGGACTATGGTCGTAGACCATGGGCTACAGGGCTTTTTAAGGGAAGGGGTTACAGCACACAGATGTGTGTTCACAAATGAACTATGTAACAGAGATGTAGACTCCAACTTAATTTCCTGTGCTAATTTCTTTTTTTTTAATTTATTTATTTTTATTCTATGTGCATTGCTATTTTGCCTGCATGCATGTTGGATCTTCTGGAACTGTAGTTACAGTTTTGAGCTGCCATGTGGGTGCTGGGAATTGAACCAGGATCCTCTGAAAGAGCTTAACTGCTGAGCCATCTCTCCAGCCCTCCTGTGCTAATTTCAAGCCTGGGCTGAGCTGTCTAATGACAGTAGTGACAGGATAGAGTCCACAAAGACAAAACCGGAGACCAGAATTCCTGCATGTGGCATCTCATCATGATGGAGCTCACTGATCAGCCATCCATGTCCCTTCACAAGTGGTCCCACCCAGCACTGAGCCTGATTCCTCATTCAGAAAGGAGTTACAGGCACTTCTTTATAGGGCTGCTATGGTTATATAACCACATTTCCACACATAAAATATGGAAGTCAAGCCAGGCATGATGACACACACCCATAATCCCAGCACTTGGGAGGCAGAAACAGAAGACTCAGGAATTCAGTGCCAGACTCAACCATACAGTAAATCCAAGGCCATCCTGGGCTACATAGGACCTGCCTCAAAAGACTAAGAAAGGTAAGCAAGCCAACACCTAACGGTGTAACAGTGCTTGATATGCATTAGATACTTACATCATTTCTCTTTTATTTCAGGCTTTTCTTTTTCCATTACATTTATTTATTTATGGGGGACATTTATACAATGGGTTAAAGAAAAGATGACAACTTGACAACTTGCAGGGTTTTTTGTTTTCGTTCTTTTTTTTTTTTTTTTAAGACTAAGACCAACCTTGCCTAGAATTTACAGAAATCCACTACTCTGCCCTCCAAGTGCTGAGATTAAAGGCATGTACCACAACACCTCGCCTTTCTTTTTTTCTTTTTAAGATTTATTTTGGCATGGCAGGGCAGTGGTGGTACATGCCTTTAATCCCAGCACTTGGAAGGCAGAGGCTTGCAGATCTGAGTTTAAGGCCAGCCTGGTTTAGAGTGAGTTCTAGGACAGCCAAGGCCACAGAGAGAAACCCTGTCTCCAAAAACAAAAACAACAAAAAATGTATTTTGATATTTCTATCTGCATGTTAGTATGTGCACACGAGCACTGAAAGCCCCGGTCCTGGAGTTACAGGTGGGTGTTAGCTATCCAGTGTGGGATCTGGGAACACAAATGTGTCCCTGGAAGAGCTCCTAAGCACGACACCGTTTCTCCAAACGGGGTATGCTTTCTCCCATGTGAATTCAAGGGATGGCAGGTGTCAGGCACCTTTACCTACTGAGCCATCTTGCCAGACGTCCAGGCTTTTTAAATCCGATGTTTAAATTAGCATGCAAGTTAAGTTCCATTTTCACGTGAACTGGCCCTCCACTGCTTTCTCAGTAGCACAGACTGGCCCAGACTCAAAACAATATTCCTACTTCAGCCTCCAGCGCTGAGATTACAGACGAGCCACCACAACTGTCTCAGGACTTTGCTGTTTTCCTGAGACAGGGTCTCACTATGTAGCTCTGGCTGTTCTGAAACTATGTCCTGTCGTCCAGGCTGGCCTTGAACTCAGAGGTCTGCTTGCCTTTGCCTCCCAGTGCTGGGACTAAAAGTGTGCGCCACCCCTGCACCCAGTCAGCCAAGCTTTCTTTCACCATTACCACCTCTCCTGCCCTAGGCATAGTGCGTAGTTCTAGTGTTTCCTTGTGGCCTCCACTGGCTTGGGCTGGCTGCTCCTTTTACATGTCTGACCTCTACCAAACCCACCAATTGCCTGTGCACAACATGCTCTCCGTCCTCAGCATTCTCACACACCAGGCTGAACCATGAGAAACAAGTCAGGTACTCAAAAAGAATTAAGCAATTTAATTTTAAGTCAGAGTTCAATACAATAGAAGGTGCACACTGGTATGCATGCCTGCCAAGTGAACTCAACAAGGAATAACTGCGTTCACAGTTCACAGGCTGGGGGTGAGGGCATGGACTAGGAGGGGTGCTATTTGAGCTGAGTCTAAAAAAACCAGCCAGGATTAGGGGAGAAAAGCAGGGAGTGGCTGCCAGGAAGGGAAGTGGGTTAGGCTGAGAGGCAGCATCCTGCCTCCCTCAGAGCTCCCGGAGAGCAGGTGTGCAGCACAGTAATGGGGAATGCCGACAGGCAGCCACATTGGGTCAGACTCGTATTGACAGACAAGGCGACAGCATCCAGTGCTTCCTGCATCTCTTCTGGACCAGGGGACCCTCCCTCAACTCCATCAACCCAGCCCCTGCCTGGTCTTTATTTTTTTCCATGGTCACTGCCCTGGGAGACAGCAGCCCTAACAGGGAAAGGCACTATGCCTGACCAATGGCTTCTATTCATACACACACAGCCCCTTTCCTCTGCTCAATGCTGGCCATGACCCTCAGGAAGGGCCACACCTTTTCTGGGGTCCAATCTAAAGGCCTGAAGCATCAGCAGTGAAAGGCACACTGATATCTGGGTATACATATGTCCTGCTAACGGGAAAAGAGCCCGACTTCCACATCAGGCAGGCACATGTCCTCTTCAACTCTTTCAGGAAGATGAAGATGGAGGGAAACAGAGTTCAGGCTGACTCAGGACTGACAGGCAAATGGATCCTGTGGATTCAATTCCTTCTGAACTGGTTCCTGTCAAGGGGACACAGGACACCCATGGTCCCTGCCCCACTGCTGAAGCGTCTGACAGGGCCGTCTCTGGGGATGCTGCAGGACGTCCAGGCTGGCAGGCATCCACACTACAATGAGGGCAGCTGCCCCGACCGCTGCTCTAGAGGTCCAAGGTCCCATGGGCCACCTACTGCTTGCCCCAACATGAAATCACACAGTCCACCTCTCACTTCGGGCTTCTACAGCCTGTACCAGGCCTTCACCCAACACAGCAAAGTCCTCCAAGATTGCTTCTACGTTGGGCACCATCACAAGCTCCCCACCTCGAGACACCACCATGCGTCCCTTTATGCTGGAGGCCTGAAGAATCAAGAGAATAAATGAGTTGAAGTATCACAAAGGCACACCCTGAGATGTAGGGTTGGGGGCAGTGTAGACAGATATATGAGCTCTTACACACACTTGACCCAGGGCCGCACAGAAATGCATACACGTACGCACTCACCAACACACAACAGTCACCGGGCAGTATACCTTACAGGGCTGAGGCTGGAAGCTGGTGGGCTTCCAGAGGACACCGATCACCTCTCCACCATGCTGGTCATAGAAGAAAAGAGCCAGGTCTCCAAAGGCCTCCTAGAAAGGACAGAACACAAACAAGATCACAGAAGGCACTAAGGACCTCTTCGGTGGCTGCAGCTCCACAGAACACTCCATAGGGAGCCGATCCTTCAGGACTTACCCTGAGCTGCGCCAGATAGAGCTGAGGAGGGTCATAGCCCAGTACAGGCATCAGAGCCGATGGCCCCGGTTCACTGAGCAGACCACGGCAGAAGGAAGCAGCCGGCGCGTCCACAGCTTGGCGGTGCCGGGGAATGTGGCGGGGGGTCAGGCGGATCAGTACATCGTACATGTCCAAGGGTGGCCGGAACACTGTCTAAGGATGCCTTGAGTTATCTTCCACGTACCTCATTCCCATGAACCTGACCATCCTTATGAGCTTGTGTGCCCACATAAAGGTGAGAACAGCAAACCTCAGAGAGAAGCAGCCAGGGCCAGTTTGAGCCCAGAAGCAGAAGGGGAAAGAATGCCCAAGATTTCCACCAGGCTGCACCACTGCCAGGCACCATGGCAGCTTCAAAGCCTTTCTGTATTCAGTCTCACCAAACAGAGCAACTGGGCACCCTGAGAAGGCCCCTTGGACTGTGGGCTTCAGGCCCCAGAAGTGGCTCTGAGTCAGATGCTTACCCTAATGTCCCCAGGCCCCCGGGGATCCATCAGCTGCTTCTCTAGGACAGGGAGGGCCTCAGCGGCCAGAATCACGAGCTGCTGAAGGATCTGGGACACAGAAAAGTCACACAAAGATTGACTATGCTTCTCCCAGCTTGGGCTGGGCCTGCCTCCTTCTTAGAGTAAAAATTAAAAAATCAAATCAAATGTAGGGACAGGCATGGAGTTGAACCTGGGCAGAGGGTCCACTCTGCGTCCACACAGAGCTTCTGCGGTCCTGGGGAGTAACGATGACCATGACTGGGAGTTGTGTCCGGGCTGCCAGGAAATCACTTCGAATCTCTGCCTGCTCCTCAGCTAGAGTTGACAAGCGATGCCACGTCAGCCTCCCCAAAAGACCTTTGCTGCCCCAGTCCTCCCACCACATACCCAGCAACTGCCCATCACTGGGATTTTCCAGTACCCCTTCCCAAAGGACAAAGGTTATAAAAGGGACACCACATTCGCCTTTACAGGGTGGGGTGTTAATCTCTCAGCTTCAGCACAGCGGCAGTGTTTTCTACTGTTGTCACCCCTAGACTAGTCTCTGGCCTCCACAAGCCGAGGCCTGCCCAAGGCCCCCCCTCATCCTGGGCTCTCACACACCTGGAGAATTAGGAACCCGACACCCTGCTCTCTGCTGAGACCCAGAGCTCCTAAGATTACAATGGGAAATCAACAATCCTACCCCCAAGGTGTGGGCACCTAGTCTAACTTCCTGGCTCCCCACACAAGAACTCTCACCTAGTACTCAAAAAGCCTTGCTCCGCTCTCCCCTCCCTCCAGTCCCCTGGTGGCTTGCTTAGGTAGGAGACAAAATGGGCAAAGCTCTCTGAGCCAGACTTCATATGGGTGTCTTCCTCCTGACAATTCTCTTCCCCAAGATAGACAGTTAAGCTTAGCCATCTGGGATAAAGGAGACCCCTTGACAGACTTATAAGGAGACCCTGCCTGTGTCAGTGTGCCACCTATAAAGGAGACTTTTTCCAGTAGTCTGATCTGAGTGCTACCACGTACCAGTCAGCTCACTATTGAGGTTGACAATGAGAGGGTTGTTCTTCCAATCAAAGGTAGATACCAGGTAAAGGAACCGAAGAAAGCCAACCTGGGGGGAGCTGAGTAGAAGGAATGAGAAAGAATCTGAGGCCTGATGCCCCCCATCATGCTTCCCATAATCCCTTAGTATAGACTGTGAAGGGTCTGGGTGTCTGAGAACCCCCTCTCACGTACTCAGTCACCCTCCCCCATTTAGAATAAGGGGTGCATCACAAAGGGAAGCGTAGAAGGAATTACCTGGGAGGCATGAAGGGCTCAGGGTGCAGGAAGAGGGCAGCTGCCACCAGATCCAGGCTCTCATCAGTGAATCCCTCACCCAGAAGCTGGGCACGCACCCACCGCTTGATCAGGCGAGCCACACCAGAGAATGCTGGGTGCTGCTGTTGTAGTCTGGGCAGAGGGGACAGCGGTCCAACTCAGGAACTCAGAGCCCAAAACAGTGTGTCGGCCCCACTGCCCATCATCACCAGCATCTGCCCAATGCTGGCCTCTGTGCTAATGTGTTCCACGTCATCACATGTTCTCCCCTAGCAGATGCCTGAGAGTGTTACTGGTGGTATTACCACTTTTCAAATGAGAAATTATGCTATCTGGCCTCCCAGATAGTCTGGTGGCCAGGAGAGCAGAAGGGGGGCAGGAGAAGGCCTACATCCGAGAAGAGCTTATGCATGCAGCCTTACCCATGCAGGGCACTGGTGAGCAGGGGCAACAGCCTGGTGTCTCTCTCAAGGCGGAGGGAGGCAGGTGTGTCCCTCAGAGAGATCATCCCCTCAGGGCTCCGTACCTCCCTCAGGATCTGTGGCTCCCGTTGATAGGCCACGTGAACTCTGAACACAAACCCATCCTGTGGGAAGATGTGAATGTCAGTGCGCTGCAGCAGCCCTGAGGCCCCAGCCACTACACAGGGTTAGCCTCTTGCGCCTCGGACATCCCTGCTCGCCAGCCTGACCTTGAGGACATCCGTGTGTGTGGCTGTGGCCCGGCACCGGAGCCTATGCTGCTGTGCCAACACCTCTGCCAGGCGCAACTGGAAGGCAGCTCGGACCCGCCGCACAGCCTCTGCGTCCTGAGGCCACTGCCCACTGCCCTCCAGGTGACAGACCACTGAAGAATAAAAGGGTGAGAGACCTGATACTGCGGCCTGCTGCCTATCCCTCCCTCCCAAGAACACTCTTACCAGTCAAAGGCTCCACATAGGCTGGGCAGGGCTTGTCCAGCCGGGGCAACAGTGAGGCCCGCTCTTGGAGCTGCTTGTAGAAGGAGTAGGCAGGTCGAACCCGGGCTGGGAGGGAATACCTACAGGAGAGATGAGGAAGGTGACTTCGACGTGGGGAAGAGGGAGGAATACTGAGTGGCTAGAACAGGGGTGGGGAGGGAGGCACCAGACAGAAGGGACCTTACCTCTGTGTAGCGCAGCACTGGGTGAGCTCCCTGGACGGCAGACACAGTGAGGGGGAGACCCTCCAGCCCCCACAGCAGGCGGCTGAAGTCATCATAGCAACGCACAGCCACTGCCAAGGCCTCCTCACCTGTGCTGGAGGTCTGATGAGAGAAGACAGGAAGAAGTCTGGGTCTTAGAAAACCCCAGCGGTCCCTAGGAGCCGGCCATGACTCGGGCTTTAGCAGGACCAGTGCGCCCCCTGCTGGACATCGAAGGCAGCAGCCTGGCCGAGGTAAAAGGGTTCTTTCTAGTCTTGCCACTATCACAGACTCTCACCTCTTTTGGGCCTTGGATCAGTGCATCCAGGAAGCCACCCACATAGTGGACACAGGTAGCTGCGGATGTCAGCGTGGCTGAAAAACAGATACAATGAGGGCATCAGGGGCTGTGGTCATTGAAAAAGGCTGCCCAGACCACGGCAGCCTCCCGGCATGAAGACGCTAACACTTACAGCGCCAAGAGGTGAGTGATCACCTGCTGAGGAATAAGGCGCTTCTCAGACATAGAGGCCGCCTCCCAGACCACAGCCTCCCGGATGGCTCCATCCTGGAAGCGTCTAAGTTCTGAGCGGGATCCCCAGAACTGGCGGAAGTCAGCAGCCTGGGGAGAAACAAGGGATGGGAGAGACGAGAGAAAGACTGAGTTGGAATGTAGCTCCATGCTAGAGGACTTGCCTAATATGCCCAAAGCCCTAAGCTCAATTCTAAACATTGAAGAAAAAAAAAAAAGAAGCTGTCTCAGAAATCTCCATCATGACAGGCCTCGACTTGGGTGGCATGAGCATCATCTACTACTTCTCCCCGTGGACAGGCTGTGGTTCTATACCTCAGGCTGGTCAGCCTCTGGGCCAAGATCAAGAACACTGGCCAGTCCCTCAGGACGGAGGAGCAATCCCAGGGTCAGAGTCCCAGAGTCCTTGTGCTTCGGCGGATCCTGGTTGATATCCCACTGGCGGGCATAAAGAGGTTGAGTTCAACCCAAGAGTCCCCTAGCCTGGTCTGGAAACTTGACAAGTTTCCAGGCACCATGGCCTTCAGACCCTGGATCCCTTTTTGGGACCCATAAACTCCCAAGCTACATGGTCTCACCTCTAGGACTGGGGGCCGAGAGTGAGCCAGCAGGTGTACCCGGGCCCCCAGACCCTGATCCAAAATGACGGTTAGGGGACCCAAAGCTGCTGAAACATAGTCCCCACCATTGTCCTGCAGCTCTGGCCAGAGCTTTAGCCGGTGACATGTTGCCTGCAGGCGACTCAGTGGACGGACACTAGAGGGCACACAAAGACAAAGAGGATCCATCAGGACCCACTAGGCCCTCAACTCCTCCTTCCTAATGCCCCGTACCCTTTATCACCCCTAAGCTCACTGGATGATGTGGTCGAAAGCCCGGATCATGGGTTTGGGAGTCATCAACAGCAACTGAAATCCATCATCAGCTTTGCTGTCCAGCAACGCCATAGACAGCTGTGCCTCGTGCTGAACCTGGACCACAGGGTGAGGAGGGACCACAACTGTAACCTCATTGGCTGAAAGGTCACATCGGACTTTATTTCTTTGGAGAGGTTCTGAGGTTCCCCGAGGTTCTGGCACTGACATAGCAACAGAGTCTGGGCTGGACTAGGACATCTGGAGGATGCAGGAGTAGAAGCCTATTGGTACCTGATTGTATGTAGAAGCTGTGATATCAGCACAGAGATTGAGGCGGCCTGAAGAGTCCAGGAACACAACTGGGAAAACCTGGTGGAAGTCAGCCAGGGCTGGCTAGGGGGTAGAGAGAAGCCAATTAGGGTTCGGCTTTATGTCAGACCTCTTGGCACAGACCTGCCCTTCCCTAACTCACCAAGGAGGGATCTGATCCAAGAGACAGACTGATTCCATTGACAGTCAGGTCTGTAGTGGCTAGAGCAATCCAGAGAAGGCAGGTGTGTTAAAAGGTTCATCTCCCTCGAGACCCAGCCGCAGTGACACCCTCCCCTGCCCTCCCTCAGCGTGGGTGGCCACGCTGCCTGTCTCAGATTCAGTTTTCTCATCTGTCCAGTGACAAGGAACTAAAGGAGCTCTGGCAGAATGAGGGGATCCCTGGGGTACGTGGAACCCTTGGCCTTTCCAGTCTCACTGCCTTACCCAGAAACTGCAAGACACTTCTCAAGACCTGGTAACCACTCATGGTGGCATGGATCTTGTGTTTAGACACAAGGAAGGCAACTAGCATGGAGATAAGGAATCCGTTAAATCCACCCAGGCCCTGAAAGAGAAAGAGGATAAAACGGAAGTCAGAATCAACCCATCACGCATGAGGTGAGGGGATCAGGCTACCCCAACTCACCTTGTCCAGCTCCCGTTGCCTCAGCCAAACCTTCAGAAGTACCACACCATCCTTCAGCCCCTGGGCAGAGCCCAGCACAGTTGACAGCAGTTGCATTTGAGACTCGAGAGCTGTATCCTGCAGGATCCAAGTGTTATAGTGGGGTGTGGGGGGCTCTGGGCTAGCTGTAGAGAAAAAAAAAAAAAAGAGGCTATGAGAAAAGAAATCTCTACCAAATGCCTGTCCGCCAACACATTCTGACGCCAGTGCTTGCTCACCACTCTCTAAAGAACTCTGCCCTCGGTACCAGGCAGAGCGCACATTGTTCTTGGTTGGCAGCAAGCGGCAGGGGCGGAAGAAGTCCAAAGGAGGGCATGGATGCAGACGTACTGTAACCAGGCGCTCATCCTTCCCTGGAGAAACAGAAACGTTACAATCCTACAACTCCCAGAACCACCCTCTCAAACTTACGGACCTGTGACTGCCCACCTCGGAATCAGAGCCCAATGCCTCTCACTTTAGCTTCTATTTCTATTCCCTTAGACCTTGAGGACCTTGTGTGCCTCACCTCCAACCCCCCACCCAGATCTGCCATCCCATACTGTGTGCTAAGCCCAGGATGTGACTTCCCACCATGTGGCCGGAGTAGCAGCAAGGGTTTCAGGTGACACCCATTGGTGTAAGAGAAGCGAACACTGCCAAAGAGGGGATCTTGGGCCAGGTGGTAAGCTAAGTGAGCCAGGTAAAGGGCTCGCTTGCGGAAGTAGCGTTGATTCAGCCCATCTTTATCCTGTAAGATTTCCTGGAGGAGTCAAGGAAGAAGAGAGAAGGTCAGACACATGAGTTCTTGTAAAACTCAGAGCTAGTGAGTTAGGCTTAAATCCCAGGGCTTCTTCACCAACTCAGGAGTGCCTAAACCAACAGGAGCAAGACATCCAATTTTCAGACAAAGAGCACAAAGTCCCAAAGGGACAGTAGCTGGACCAACAGTCCCTCTAGGCTACTCTTAGAGTAGTTTCTGTATCCCCCAGACCATGGGCCTTACCCTGGGCATGGTCAGTGCAACATCCACATTGACATCTGGTCGGATGCAAGTACCCACAAGGTAGCTGCCCACGACAGTGATCTGGGACGGAGGCAGGAAGCAGAAGGAGCCCTTCACACCATAGGGCACTTGGTGGAGGGGCACTCGAACCCCAGCGGGGAGCCATGACTGGTCAATGAGCTGTAGGGAGAGCCAGGAAACATATGGATTCTACTGCCTTCCTTACAAACCCCTTGATGTCTAGTAGACAACATAACAGTATGTTCAAAACTAAACTCAATCTCCCGTAAATATCTTCTCCATGGTAACAACTTGGTTGACAAAAACATTTAAACCACAATTTATTTCTATTATTACTCATTTTCAGATTAGAAATGGTAGCACAAACCTGTAATCCCAGCATTTGGGAAAGCAGGAAGATCAGGAGTTCAAGATCACCCTTGACTATAGTAAGTAAGTTCAAGGCTAAGGCCAGCCTGAATTATACAAGACCCTGTTTCAATAAATAAATACATAAAATGATTTCGTTTTGTTTTGTTTTTGGAGACAGGGTTTCTCTGTTCTAACTCTGTCTGTCCTGGAACTCACTCTGTAGACCAGGCTGGCCTTGAACTCAGAGGTCCACCTGCCTCTGCCTCCAGAGGGCTGAGATCAAAAGTGTGTGCCACCACAGCCCAGCTTTTTCTTGCTATTTTTTTTAATCTATTTTTGGTGGGAAGTGAAGGTTCACAGCTGAGATCCCAGCACTCCAGTCACCACTCTGAGGACAACAGGGATTACAGAGTTTAAGACCCTGTGTTAAAAAACAAAACATGGCTCAGCCCCACCCCCCAATCTCAGTACTTGAGAACTGTGGCAGGACTATTAGGAGTTCAAGGCCAGCCAGGGCTACATTAGGGCCTGTTCAAAAAAACAAGATATTGCAAAATTTGTGTAAGACATATTCATGTGTTGGGCAATGAATGCAAGAATGGCCAGTGTCCTGGTTGAGTTTCCATGCAATGAGAATGATCTTCCCAGAATCCCAGTCTCAGCCTCATCCCATCTCAGTGTCTGAGATGCCTCACTGTTCCCAAAGCCACTGTCTTACCTCAGTCTCAGGGACCGAGGGCACTCTCTGGATCCGCTGCTTGACCTCCTTCAGGAAAGCATCAATCCGCTCTTTCTTTTTCTCTGACAGTCTCACTTCCTTTAGTAACTCCTCCACCTGTGAAAGAGGGAAAGGGAAGACTCTACCAGCCTCAGGGTCCCAAGAGAAGCCCTCTAACCCAAGCCTGGCCACCCAAATACCTGTAAACGAAGCAAGCTGGAGTGGAACAAGATCTCAGTCTCCCGGAGGCGATTCAGCTCCTCATTTGTAGGCTCCTTATACAGTTCTGCCCGACTGAGCTTCACTGGCTGCAGGAGGCCTTCTGCAGGGAGCTCAGCATTTGTTCGCTTTCGTGAGGATGCCTTCTCCTTGCCCATGCCTTCTAGGGCAGGTTCCATCACCTATGGCCAGAGCGGCAAAAGACAACATGAAATCGTGGGTATCTGTATCAGTTGCCTGAAGGCTGTGGGTAAAGTCTTTATCTACTCTGGCTCCTCCCTTCCAGTGGGCGTCAGATTTTTATAAAACTTGGGATATCAACCACCTGGCGGAATCTGACAGCATGAGCATGCAGTCTTTGGATGGCTGAATTAGTTTACTGGCCACTGCCCTAAACAGTGCACGGAAGCCCTCCTGTTTCCAGATACCACAAACCTTTTACTGAGACAGGTTTTGGGCTTTTCAAATATCACCTCCACTCCTGGCTTATCCAGATCTTACCAGGGCTAGCGTCCCTGAAACTCTTTTCCAATGATCTAGGCTGGGAAAATGGTGGAAACACGGTTCCTCCTGAGTGGGCCGCCCTGGAGTCCCTCGTAAGCTAGCTGTCAGGCCTGGCCATCTCAGGCTCCGTAGTCAAGAAAGCACATTTGGAGACTCTCTTCCACCCACTGCCAACCAACCTCTGGCTCCCCGGCTGGCCGGCGCAGCGGCTCTCCGGCCGGGGCCGGCCCCATCTCCACAGCAGGCCTCTCCGGATCTACCACTGCCCACGTGGGCCGACACGCCAACTCCGGGGCGCAGACCCTAGTCACAGGCTCCACCCACTGCCGGACCATTGGGCTAGCGCACGCCGTCTCGCTCACTATTGGTCAGTTGCTCTCAGGGCCGCCCCTTGTGGGTGGGACCACACGAGGGCCTCGGATTTACATCCTCTTCGCAACACTAGACCGGAAGCGCGTGTGAGTCCGGCGGGTCGTGTTCATTTCCTCACTTCCCTCTCTTGGAAGGGAAGGGTGGAGCTTGCTTTGGCTTCCGGTGGTTTTTTTTTGTTTTGTTTTGTTTCGTTTTTTTGTCTGTTTACGCTAGTTGTTCTTAGCACCTATATCGTGCCTATGAGCAAGCCATGTGATCTCTACCTGCAGCTTATAATTTGAATTTGTTTTTTTCTGTTTTCACAACTAGGTTTAGTTCAAGTATCTAGAATTCTCACATAGCTTCTCTCCAGCTTTTCCTTCTTAAATTGTAAAATAACTTAAACACTAAAACTTTAAACACAGAAACATAGTAATATTGAATTCCTAAATACTTTTTGTCTTCATTCAGTGTTACTATTTCGCCAAATTTACTGTATTTGCATATTATTTTACAAAACCACTTGGAACTGGACGTGAAGGCTCATCCCAGTTACCCAGTTCACGAGGCTGTGCCTTAACGACTATGAGGGAAACTCCCAATGATACTTGGCGTCTCCGTTCTAAGACCTCTTATCTAAACCAGGTGTGGTGGGGCTGGCACTCAGGAAGCAGAGCCAGGCAGATCTCTTGAGTTCAAAGCCAGCCTAGTCTCCACAGAGAGTTCCAGACCACCCAGGGCTGCATAATGAGACCCTATCTCAATAAATTGTGCATGGTGACACCTTTAATGCCAGCACTCTGGTGGAGTAATAGATCCACTCGGAACAGAGCCAGGCAGATCTCTGAGTTCAAGGCCAACCCAGTCTACATAAAGAGTTTTGGGCCAGCCACGACTACACAGTAAGACAAGATAGAGCAGAGCGGAGTATGGAGAAGGAGGGGAAGTCAAGAGTTGATACCTTAGGATGGACAAGGCTGCTCAATGGGTGAAAGCATCTGCCACCAAGCCTTGGACCCACACAGTGGAAGGAGAGAACTGATTCCTGCAAATTGTCCTCTGACCACCATATTCACGCTGTGATATGTGTGTACCTTCACCCACAGGGAGATTAAGATGTAATTAAGGGAAGGGAAAGAATTTTGGAAAACAAACAACAACAACAAAAAGAATTCCACAGCTGGAAACATGGCTGAGGAGTTAAAAGGACTTGCTGCTATGCAGAGGACCTGGATTTGGTTCACAGCACCCACACGGCACCGAAGCTCACAACTGCTGCCTGTAACTCCTGTTCTAGGAAATCAGATGCCCTCCTCTGGCACCAGGTGCTCCTGTGGTACACATACCTACACGTAAATAAATCTTTCTTTTTTTTTTTTTGAGAGTGTCTTACTATGTACCCTGGCTGGCCTAGAACTCACAGAGATCCACTTGCCTCTTCCTCCTGAATGCTGAGACTAGAGGCATAGGCCATGCAAGTAATTTCAATTATTTTATCTTATGTATACGGGTATATATACTCCATGCCTATCTGTGCACATGTGTACAGTGCCAGAGGCCAGGTGAGCTCATTGGATCCCCTGGAACTGGAGTAACAGATGATTGTGAGTCACCATGTGCATGCTGGGAATTGTTTGTTGTTGCTGCTGCTGCTGTTGTTGTTATTGTTTTTGAGACAGGGTTTCTCTGTTGTGACTCTGGCTGTCCTGAAACTCACTCTGTAGACCAGGACGACCTCGAACTTACTGAGATCCGCCTGCCTCTGCCTCCCCAGTGCTGGGATCAAAGGTGTGCGCCATCACCAAGCAGTAGGCTCTGGGAATTGAACCAGGTACTCTGGAGGAGCAGCCAGAGCTCTTAGTTGCTGAGCCAAAACTCTCCAGTCTTAAAAATAAATCTTTCAAATTTTTTTTTGTGTGTATGCATGTGTTTGTGCCTAGGAGAGTCTCTATGTATCATGTGTTTGCAGGAACCCTTGGAGCCCTAAAGAGGGTATTGGATTCCTGGAAGTGCAGGCACAGGCAGTTGTGAGCCCCTATGTGGGTACTGGGAAGAGAACCCAGCTACTCTGCAAAAGTAGTAAGTATTATTAACCACTAATCCATCTCTCTAACCACCACCACCCCCTGTAAGTAAATCTTGAAAAATAAAACATAATAAAACAAAAGGAGCATGTGCCTGAACTTTGTGGTAGAGTTTGTACTTTTCATTTAAGAGGCCCTGGGTTAAAACTATTGTAAAATATGTGATAGACATACAAGGAATGTCAAGCCCTGTACTTGGTGTCTAGGATAGAGAGTTTCATAAGTCTTGACCATAAGCCTTAACCCTGGAATGATGTTCTTGCCTTTCCGTTTTACAAGTCATTTCCTTTTATGTAGTTATATATAATTTCACAAACTCACAAAATTTGGTCATGTCTCTTCCCGTCCTCTTCCTCTTCCTGCTCTCATTTGTAACTGCATCTTTCCCTATCTTTTTTGGTTTTTTGGGGGGTTAAGGTATCTTTCTATAGTGTCTAAACTAGTCTTGGACTCAGTCATTTCAGGCAGCTGGACTACAGGCATTCACCACTATACCTGGTGTTTTTATTGTTCTCTCTCTCTTTCTCCCCTATATATCTCTCTGAGGCAGGCACTCACTATGTAGCCTTGGTCTAGAACTGGCTACATAAATCAGACTGTCCTTGAACTCACAGAGATCTGTCTGCCTCTAGCTAGAGATTGCTGGGATTAAAGGTATGTGCCACCGTGCCTGACTGTTGTCTTTTTCACATTGTAAGGCCTCTAGCATGGATGGAAAGCAAGCACCTTACCAACTACACCCCCATGTCTTAAGTATTTACTTTTTGTTTGTTTGTGTGTGTGTCTGTGTGTGTGTGTTTGCCGTTCTTTTTGTGAGGAGATTTCATGTACCCCAAGATGGCCTCAAATTTGTTGTGGTGCTAAGGATAACCTGGAACTCCCAATCTTGCCATCTCTCTAACACTACCACAAGATTTTCTACTTGTTTGTGTCTATTCCTGTGTTAACCATTAGAATGCAAGTCAGTTGCATGATGGCTCTTGTTTGCTTACTTGCTTGCTTGCTTGTTTCCTTCCTTTTTTTTCCTTTTGAGTAACCCAGAATGCCCTTAAACTCAGTGTATAGCAGAGACTGGCCTCGATTTCTTATCTTCCTGTCTCCATCTTCCAAGTTCTAGGATTATAGATGTGTGCCACCACTAGGAAATCTCTGTCTTACTCGTGCTGTGTTCCTGGCAATTAGCACAGGGCCTGTCACATAAGAAGCACTCACTATTTATTTGTTGAAAGAGAGAAAGACAAATGGCTTCCTCGAGAGCATCTTGGTGGCTGAAAGGAAGAAGCAGACAGCTGTAGCACCACTTGGCTGGTGCTGTGATGTGCACAGATTGCTGTCAGCATGTTAGACTGAGACCGTTACAGCAAAGCAGTTAACACAAGTCTCACTGTAGCGGGGTATCTGAGGCTGGGTGTAATGGTGCACACCTGTAATCTTAGCACCGTGGAGGCTAAAGCAGGAGAATCTCGAATTCAAGGCCAACCTGTGAGCCACAGCAAGAAAGACCCCTCCCAAAAAAAGTCTGTGAAGTGGAATTATTGAGGCTAACTGGAGGTTCTGTCATTTGCTAATTGAGGACTTAGGGTAACTTGTTATTTAACCTCTTTAAACCATATATTAACTCAGTAAAATAAATGACCATGTAATGGATTTTGTGAGGTTTAACTGAGATGCTGTGTGAAAAGAATCTGTTACATAGGGAATAGGGATGTCTAACAAATATTAGTTACTATTTGGAGATTGTGGCTCCCACAGCACTGTCCAAGTATGCCATATATATGTTTTCATTTTTAAAGATTTACCTTTCTCCTCCTCCTCCTTCTCCTCCTCCTCTTCCTCCTTCTTCCTCTTTTTTTGAGACAATGTGTGTGTGTGTGTGTGTGTGTGCAATGGGCCTGGCTGTCCTGGAACTCCTGGTATTGCAGTCACACACCACTATACCTGGCTTTATGTTAACATATTGAGTGAAAAATTAATAAATAAGCCTCAAAACTATATAAGAAAATAAAATTTTTGTGCAAGGTGTGGGGGTTGAGTGCAGGCCTTGCATATTCTTTTTAAGCACTCAGCCACACTCCTAACCCAATCTTTTAATTCCGAATTGACAACTGGGATGTGTGGTATAATCTGCAGTCTCATAACTTGGTAGGTAGAGACACAAAGATCAGTTCAGGATAGCCTCAACTACATAGCAAGTTTAAAGTGAGGAGACCTTATTCTAAAAAACCACAAATTCCCTAAAATGGGCACTTCGGCACACACTTTAATTCCATCAAGAAGTGGAGGCAGGAGAAACACAAGTTTGAGGTTATTCCCAGCCACATAGCTGGCTCAAGGTCAGCTTGGGTTACTAGAGACTCTATTTTAAAATTTGAAATATCCTAAATGAAATACTGCTTCTTCTGTTTACATTATGTCTTTTCTCAGTTGAAAAAAAAAAAAAAAAAAGAACTCTACAGAAGTTCCCTACTTGGTACATACCTGGCGATGCCTTAGACCGAGGAATAGGCATTTTGTTTTCTTGACCACAAGAGGGCACCAATCAGTCGTCAGCGTCAGCCTCTTACTGCCATTATGAAACAGGGAGAACCCTGTAGTTTTGCCTGTCGTTTCTGTTGTGTGGTTGTGAGTCTCAGCCCCAGGCCGCCGGCCTTACATGTTGCACAAGTGCAGTACCACTGAGCTATATATTCCTAGACTTTTTTATTAGGACCCAAGTTGCCCAGGGTGGTCTTGAATTGACTCTGTAGCTGGCTTTGAACTTGGAATCTTCCTGCCTCCGCCTGCCTCCCATCTCTTCCATCTTCCTGAATCACTAGGTGTACACCTTTATTGAAGAACCTAGTATGTGAAAAACATCAGAAAAATATTATTACGGGTTTTGTTGACTTGAGTACCTACTACATGCCAGAGACAGCCTAGCCATGGAGGTGGAAGGTGGGGTTCAATGTGTCATTTTGTGATACTGATTATCTTTTTGGCTCTGAATTTCTCTCTCTCTACCCCTCCCTGTGTGTGTGTGTGTGTGTGTGTGTGTGTGTGTGTGTGTGTTGAGACAGAATCTTGCTGGTTCACCTCACTAAATAGCTCAAACTCTAGGTAGTCCTCCTGCCTTGGCCACCCAAATGCTGAACCTCCTGCTTCAGCCTTGCCACTCAAGTGCTGAAAATACAGAGTATGCCACCACGCCTGTTTGTCTTTGAAAACAAATTAAGTGGTCTGAGCTATAGAAGACCCTGCTTCAAAAATCAAGCAAACAAAAAACAGAGGCTGGCAGAATGCTCAGGGTGAAGGTGCTTGCTGCCAAGCCTGATGGCTAGAGTTCTATCCCATGAAACCCATACCCACACGGTGGAGGGAGAGAATCTATTCCTTCAAGTTGTTCTCTGACCTCTACACCTCACTCTGGTGTGGCATGTGGTCACCCCCCACCCCGCATAAGTGAAATACATGTAATAGTAATAAAGCAACAAAAAATGCCCAAGTATCTACTTTGTATCAGACGTCATGCTTTTGTTGAGATACAGAGATGAATGAGAAACAGTTGCAGTTTGCTAAAAGATAAAGTCTTGACTGGCTGGAATAAGACAGGAGCTAGTTTGGTGGAATTGCAGTTCTATACTGACAATGGAGAGACGAGTATAAAACCCATTAAGAAAGGAATATAACAGCTTTCCAACTTAGGACCATGCCTAGAATAGATACCTAGTGTATGAGTTTGTGATTTGACTTGAGCCCAGGAATGCGGGTGTATGTTTCAATGGGTTAGTCTATAATCCTATACGTCAGGGTGGGGCTATGGTGACTGCATGTGGGTGAAATGCTTTGAAGATGATCTTTCTGCCTATTTATCTACTCACAGCTGTGGTATTATAGGTGTCAACATCATCTCCCAGGTTTCTAGGTCAGCAATCTTCTTGTCCCTAAGTTGAATAGTGGAGGAAAGGAAGTTAGAACGAAGTACATGTCATCATTTGGGAGGAGAGGGTGCTTTAATTAGGATATCCTCCTTCCTTGAGGGGTGTTCTAATGCTAGTGGTAGAACTCGGCCTCATGACCTAGATAGGATAGGGAGCCCATCAATTATCCTTTAGAAAATGTTTTGAGACAGGGTCTTATATGTCCCTTGCTGGTTTTAACTATTTAGCTACAGATGACCTTGGGGTGGAAGAATGATGCTGTAAAGTACTGAGGTGTCAGCTATGGGGAAAATAAAGTTGGGCTCAGTGGTGGCATGTGCCTATAATCCCAGAATTAGGCAGAGACAGGAGACTCATAGGTTTTAGACCAGCTTGGGCTACATACTGAATTATAAGCCAGCCTGGACTATACAGCAGGAACATACCCTATCTATAAATAAATAAATAAATAAATAAATAAATAAATAAATAATAAATGACTCATTAAGTGAATTTTTGTACAATGACTTCCTTTCAAACAACACAGTAAAGCAGGGGTGGGGAAGCAGAGTGACTTTACAGTGGAGAGACTTGACATACTGCCTTAGCTAGGTGACCAAGGTCAACATCAGCAAGGATAATCATGGTCTATTATACACCGTTGGTATGCTGTGGTGCGAATGGTATTTTACTTCTGCAATCATTCCCTTTAGCAAAACCAAAACAAAACAAAACAGTCATACTTATAAGGAAAACATCACAAGTCCCCAAAATTTGAGGGATTGACTGCTAAATATTTGATCTAGATCAGTGTGGTGGCCTACTTCTGTAATCAGACACTGGAGACTGGGGCAGGGACCACTTGTTGAAGTCATCCTGGGTTACATGGTAAAATTCTGTCCCCAAAGTAAAAAGAGGCCCAGTGGGCGGTAGCTCAGTGAATAAAGGTTCTTGGAGTCAAGTCTGAGGACTGAGTTTGATCTCCAGCATTCATGTGGTGGAGGGAGACAATCCACTCCAGAAAGTTGTCCTCTGACCTCCACAAGTAGGAACACACAGACACAGACACACCACACACACACCACACACACACATACACATATACACACACCACACAGACACACACACCACACACACACATACACATATAGACACACACACCACACAGACACACACACCACACACACACTTACACACATACACCACACAGACACATACACACCACACACTCACAGATATACACACACCATACACACACATACCACATACACACATATACACACCCAAATACACACACCACACACACACACAGACACACCACACACACCACACATGCATACAGACACACACACCACACACACACACACACACCACACACACCCCACACACACACACACACCCACACACACACCCACACACATACACATATACACACACACACCCCACACACACATACACATATACACACACACCACACACACACACACCACACACACACACCACACACACACACATACACATATACACACACACCACACACACACACACCACACACACACACCACACACACACACATACACATATACACACACACCACACACACACACATACACATATACACACACCCCACACACACACATACACATATACACACACACCACACACACACACACACCCCCCACACATACACATATACACACACACCACACACACACACACACATACACACACACCACACTCAGATATATACACACCATACACACACACAGACACACACACAGACATATACCACACACAGACACACACACACTAAAATAATAAGTAAATAAAGAGGAAACCTATTTGAAAAAAAAAACTGAAAAAGAAGCAAAATTGTTGAGGAGTATAGCTCAACTGTAGAGTGCTTCCTTAGCTTGGAGGCTGTCTTAGCTATGGTCACTATTGCTGTGATTAAACGCCATTCCAAAGGCAGCTTAGGGAGGAAAGGATTTATTCATTCATAGTTCCTATAACAGTTCAGCATCAAAAGCAGTGGGGGGGACTCTAACAGGGCAGGAACCTGGGCAAGGGCTGAACCTGGGCAAGGAGGGTGCTGCTTACTGGCTTGCTCAGCCTGCTTGTTTACTGAACCCAGGACCACCAGGCCAGGAATGGCACCACCCACAGTGGGCTGGGCCCTCCTCCACCAGTCACTAATTAAGAAAATGCCATACAGCTGGATCCTATGGAAGCATTTTCTCAATTGAGGTTCCCCTCTCCAATGACTCTAGCTTGTGTCAAGAGGACATAAAACTAGCCAGGACAGAAGCCCTGGTTTCAATCCTCAGCCCCACCAAAAGAAATAAAAAATAAAAGCAGGGATGGAGAGATGGCTCAGCTATCAAAAGCACTGGCTGCTCTTTGAGAGGACCTGGGTTCAAGTCCCTGCACCCACATGGCAGCTCACAACCCTCTACAACTACGATCCCAAGAGAGCTGATGCCCTCTTACGACTTCTGAGGGTACCAGGAATGCACGTTACACAGACAAAATGCAGACAAATCACTCATGCACATTAATAAAATTTAAAAAGGCAAAACCCAATATTCTTTAAAATTGTCAAAGCCATCAAAAGAAAGAAGAGTCTCAGAAACCGTACTAGTTAAAAGTGGATGGGATGCAGAAGTAGTAAAATGACGCTAGGTAAAAACAGAAAATGTGAATAAAACCTGAGCTTCAGTTAACAGCGATGCATCAACATCATCATATATATATTTCCAGGTGACTGATGGGGAACTCTACTGGGCTCTGGTGTCATGGGCCAAGAAAGCCCTCAGCTTCATTTGACCTTTAAGGTCCAGGTTGTTGCTGTGGATGTACTTCTTTCGGCAGGTGATTGCACTATATGTGGGTGCAGGGGTGAGTAGCACTTGTGACGTTTACTGTATGGTACTGTACGTGGGTGTGGGTGCAGGGGGTGAGTGGCACTTGTGACAGATCATCCTGCTCCAGATGTACTTCTGGTGAGCTGGCAAAGAGACAGCTCTATGATGCTACCACACAGGCACAGGGGCCACTCTTTCTCTGCCTGTTGTAGCCTGACAAGGTGTGGCCATCCTCCAGCTGCATGCTAGCTAACAGCAGTGCTGCTGGTCATGCAGGCTGCCTTCCTCACCTTTTGGTCCCAGGGATGCTGTCACCGGCTCGACCTCTAGGGTGATTGGTCTTAGTCCTCAGGTCTTCATGAACACCTGCGTGTTGGTGTTTGTCACTAGGTCACTGCTTAAGGAGAGAGAGAGGCAGAACTAGAAACAGTGGGTTAAAAAAAAACAAACCCTTTAAAAGTTTCCAGCTGTGATAGTGTACACCTTTAATCCCAGCATTTGGGAGGCAGAGGTAGGTGGATCTCCATGAGTTTGAGGCCAGCCTGACCTACATGTACCAGGACAGCCAGAGCTACATAGTGAGACCCTGTCTCAAAAATAGCAAAATAAAATATTTTTTACTTAACGTGTATGGGTGTTTAACTTACATATATGTCTGTGCACCATGTGTGTATAGTGCCCATGGAGGTGAGAAAAGGGTGTTGGGTCCCCTATAAGTGGAGTTACAAGAGGTTTTGAGTCACCATGTGGGTGCTGGGAACTGAATCTAGGTCCTTTGCAAGAACAGCAAGTGCTCTTAACCGAGGAACCACTTCTCCTGTCCCCCTTTTTATATTAAAAAACAATGGATGTATGTGTGTGATTCTATGTAGATAAGGGCATGTGAGCCTGGGTACCCACAGAGAGGCCAGGAACATCAGACTCCCTGGAGCTAAAGTTGCACGTGGTTGTGAGCTACCTGGTGTGGGTGCTGGGAACTGAACTCAGGCCCTCTGGACGAGAGAGGTACATGCTCTTAACCAGTCATCTCCCCAGCCCCCAGACTTGAGTTACCCAGACACACATGAAGGCAAAACACACACAAATAAAACACACCCAAAGTATTTAAACAATTTAAAGTCACAATCTTTATTTGGTGTATTCCCATACCAAATGCTGAGTAGAGGTCAGAGGACAACTTGTGGGAGTCCGTTTTTCTTCCACCGTGTGGGTCCTGCGACTCCTCTGCCATCAGACTTAACAGCAGTTCCTTCTATCTGCTGAAGCTTCTCACCCCTCCTTGTTTTTGAGATGTTATCTAGCTCAGACTAAGACTACCCTAGGACTGATCCTCCTGTCTCTATTCCCAGAATGCTGGGGTTACAGGTGAGCAGCCGCACCTCTTGGGTCAAGACAGGTTCTTTTGTAAGTCAGGCCTAGAATTGGAGGTGATCTTCCTGCTTCAGCATCCAGAATCTTGGGATCACAAGCATGTAGCATCATGCTGAGCCATCGGTGTTGGTTTATAAATTACAATGAATGCCGTATACTATGGAAGATGTTATAATAGGGAAACTGGGTGCTGAGTACTGGTTCTATAAATCCAAAAGGTAAAAATAAAGTAATATTAGCTATAGATTGAATGCAACCATTACAATTCCTTATGTTAGGTGTAATTAATCTCTTACAGAAGCTGATTCTGAACCCAAAATGCTATGTGTGGAACTCATCTCAGTATTATGCTTTTTTTTTTTTTTTTGAGACAGGATCTCTCTACGTAGCTCTAGCTGCTCTGGAACTTGCTATGTAGACCATCAGGCTGGCCTTGAACTCACAGTCAGCCTGCCTTTGCCACCCTAGTGCCACTGTGCCTAACAGTGTCCTGGTTTCTGTAGCAAACAATCCTTGAGTATTCTAATCCAGGGACTGGAAACTGTTTCTTTCTTCGGTCATGTCAGGTCCAGGAAGATGACGCAGACCGGCTCCTAAGAAGGTAAAGGTTCATCCACAGCCTTCTCTTTTTAGAGCTAGGGTCTGTGCTGACAGGCAAGAACGACTTCAGTAGACCAGGTTGGCCTGACAGACACTGTTGCTCTGTTCTTGCCCACACCAGGCCAACCTCAATATTTTGCAACTAGGCAAACTAAGCTGTCTTCCTCCCCCCCCCAGCCCCCACCGAAATCACGGAGAAGGACCTGGAATCAGGTCCATGAGTTCTCTCTTTCCAGCACACCCTCCCTCGGTAAAAGGAAGCAGGAGCTCGGTCTCCTTTGGGAGATTGCTTTCCCTAAGGTGGGCGACTTGCCCAGGGTCTCGCCCAGCGGGAGACGAAGCCTATTCAAGCATGATGAGGGGCCGCGGACTGGGGATCCCTGAGAGCAGCCCGCGGAGGGCCGGGCTCCCCACGGAAGGCCGCGGAGGCCCGGGCACCCGAGTTCCTTCCGGGGCACGCCTCTGGAACCGGGGCGCCCACCGCACAACCGTCACTCAGGGCCCAGAGCCCTCCACGGCGGCCCGCCCTCCGTCCCCGCCGCCGCTGGGCTCTTTAAGGGTGGGGGACACGCGCGGGCGTCACAAAGCGCCGCCATCGTGGGGCCCGGCGGGGGAGAAGCCGGCAGGCGGGAGCGGGAGCGGGGCCGAGCGAGGAGGGCGGGGGAGGGAGGGGCGCGCGCACGCGCACCGGGCCGCCGTCGCCGCGAGCCGCCCCCCTCCCGGCGTGCGCCCCTCCTCCTCCCCCTCCCTCCCTCCTTCTCTGCTCCGTCGCTCCCGCGGCGCGAGGCGCTCTCGTTCTCCTCCTCCTCCGCCCCTCCCCCGCGCAGCAGCCGCCGCCGCCGCCGTCCCGAGCCCCCCGCGCACGGCGCGCCCTCTCTCGTGCGCCCCTCCGGCCCCCGCGAAGAACGAGAGGGCGAGCGAGCACGGCGCTCCCGGGCCGGCCCGGCCCCCTGTCTTCACCACCGCTGCCTCCGCCGCCTTCCTCCGCTTCCACCTCCACTCCCCCCCCCAAGTAGCGGCCCCCTCCGGGGGGGGGAGGCCCGCGGCCGGGAGCGGATCCCCCAACTCCCTCAGGCCCGCCCCGCCCGGCCCGAGTGTGAAGAGGGCCCGGGCCGCCCGCGTCTTGAGTGAGGAGGACCCCGGGCGGGCCCGTGGGCCGTCTGGGGCCTGGTCCGGCCCCGCCGGGCGTGTGAAGACAGGGGCCCGGCCCGAGGGCAGCGGAGGGAGGGGCCTGGTCCGGCCCGGCCGGTGCGCGAGGACTGGGGCCGCGGCCCGGCACGGCCGCCGCCGCCGCGATGGCCCAGCAGCAGATGACCAGCTCGCAGAAAGCCCTGATGCTTGAGCTGAAATCCCTGCAGGAGGAGCCGGTGGAGGGCTTCCGGATCACCCTGGTGGATGAGTCCGACCTCTACAACTGGGAGGTGGCCATCTTCGGACCCCCTAACACCCTCTACGAAGGCGGCTACTTTAAGGTACCCCCACCCCTTCCCGGCCCGGCTTCCCAGGCCTCCGCTGTCCGCCGCGGGCCGGGAGCGTGAGCGCGGGGGAGCCGAGGGGCTCCTCGCCTCGCAGCCCCCTCCCCCATCGGTGGAGGCAGGAAGGCCTTGCTCACCAAGTGCCTTTTCTTTGTCATGGGGCGGGGGCGGGAGGCCAGGCTGCACCGGGGAATCGGAAAGCCTCTGTGGCCGGGGTAGTAGCCACCGGGAAGGAGGGCTGCCTTTGTTTTGTTTCTCCTGCTGAGGGTGTGTGGAAATAGAGACGGTCTATCTTCTCTTTCTCGACCCATCCGAGCCTCCTCTGCGCAGGCTGGAACTGCCCCAGAGGGCAGGGTGACCTGCACTCACTGGATTGGACTTTTCTCTTATTGGGGGGGATGGGAGTGGAGGAGGAACATTAGCCTGTCATTCCCGATGCTGCTAGTGCCCTGACATTTGGAGGATTTGTTGGTGTTGGGTAGTGGAAGTCCCAACTTTTGATTCCAGTAGGTGGTTATAGGGAAGAGGACCCTGCGGGGTGGCCAAAAAAAGGAGGATGGTGTGCTGGCGCTGGAGGGGACTTTAATTTAGCCCTTCTGCCCTCATTCTCCATTTACTGTATAGTCTCCGATGCTTTGGAAATGCCCTTTGTCCTCTCCTAGCAAGTTTACCAGGCCCCCCCCAGCCCCCGTGTACAAACACCCACAAAGGTGGGACACGTCAGGCGGAGGGATCGATCATTCCCCACTTTGGGGAGACAACATTGAAAGCTTTTGCTTAGGTGGTTGGCTCCAGCAAATGCCCCACAAAACAGACGCATCCGGGTGAGAGGGTTTCTCATGGTGGAGTGGTCCCTTTGGCAG
The DNA here is from genome assembly GCA_026225945.1 of Cricetomys ansorgei. Taxonomy (NCBI): domain Eukaryota; kingdom Metazoa; phylum Chordata; class Mammalia; order Rodentia; family Nesomyidae; genus Cricetomys; species Cricetomys ansorgei. The sequence continues at coordinate 14,662,471 of JAMJFZ010000182.1, read as the reverse complement.
CCACTTATATACACATTGTTTCTGTTGTTTCCACGAATTATTCTTGAGGTCAGTACTTGGAGATACTGAGGTTTGTTTTGTTGTTGTTGTTTGTTTGTTTTCTTTAATTAGACTTAAGCGTCTTTTGGAGGGTGGAATTCCTGAGTGAAGATGAAGTAGGGGTAGAGACAGAGGAAATGAGTGTTTAGGAATCCATTTTTTTTTTTTTTTTAATTTCCAAAATTAAGTAAAGTAGGCCAATGAGTCAATTTTGGTTTGTTTTGAAGGGAGGGGTTATCTTGGCACAAGTTTTAAACGAGTATCTTAGTCATGTAGTTGTGGTGTGTATTTTTAGGACTACCCGATTACTTAACTCTTATTTTCTTCTGTTCAAAAGTCTCAATCTCAGGCTTTAAACTGGGTCAACTTTGTTGAAAATAGGATTGATAGGGAATGCTTAACACTCGTGCATGTGATAGTTGGCTGGGTACTTAGTAAAGACATTTTCGGGTATTATGTAAGAATGTGGCATCCTTACCAACCGTTTGCTGTCTTTTGTAGTCAGCATTCACTGTACTTTTTAGATGTAGGTGCTTAAAATTAATACGTAAAGGTTCAAGTTACTAGTGACAGATCGGAAAGGGAATTATTATTGTGCTCATGTTGAGGTGTGCTTTTTTAAAAAGTAACTGAAAGTAATATTTTTGCTTTCTAAAGGGGAACAGAGTATGGCGCTCTTGATTAGAAATTAATAGTATAGAAATATTCCCTATAGCTTATACCAAGTTAAAATAAAGGCTTTGGGCTGGGGATGTAGCTCAGTGGTAGAGTCTTTGCATAGCATACATGAAGCCCTGGTTTTAAACTCCAGCAGCACACATACAACAAAATAAACAAATTATAGCGTCAGTCTTGTTGTAAAGATTGGCTTTGGGGATCAGGGGTATATCTCAGTGGTAGAGGGTTTGCCTAGCATGGTTAAAGCCCTAGGTTCCAGTCCCAGTACTGCCTAAACCCAGGTGTCCCTGAAATCCCAGTAACCAGGTAGCAAAGGCAGCAGGAGTTGAGCAAGCAAGTTTGAGGCTATCCTAGGCTATATATATCCTAGGCTGCACAACAAGAGGGGACAAAGAGAAAGAAAAGGGTTCTATTTCCTATTTAGTTTAGCATGTTTTGTTTGTTTTGTTTTTCAAAACAGGGTCTATGTAGCTCTGGCTTTCCTGGAACTCACTGTGTAGACCATGCTTGTCTTGAACTCAGAGATCTGCCTGCCTCTGCCTCCCAAGTGCTGGGCCTAAAATATATATATTTACTTATGCAAAATATATATATATATACACATACACACACCCACACATATATATACTGAGTCAAAATCTTACTGTTTACCCCTGACTTGCTGGCCTGGAACTCACAGAGGTAGGCTTGCTTCTGCGTCCTGAGCTCTAAGGTCAAAGGCACACTTTTACCATCACACCTGGCTCTATTCAAATTACTTTTTTAAAAACAACCTTTAAGATTATAGTTCCATACCCCTTCCTTCTTCTCCCTTTAATCCTCCCCCTGTGCCCCTTGCTTTCATTCAGATTCATGTCCCCTTTTATAGTTTATTTATGTGGGTGAGTGTTTCTTTTTCATGTATGTAGGTGCCACATGTGTTTACTTGGTGCCTGCCGAGTTCAGAAGAGGGTATTGAATCCTCTGAAACGAGTTACCAGATGGTTGTTAGCCATCATGTGGGTGCTGGGAATTGAACCTTGGTCCTCTGCAAGAGCCAACTCTCCAGCCCCTGTTTAAATTTCTTAATATGTTTATCCTATTATTTTTTCTGTCCTAATTTAAAAACAATGGTGTGTGTGAGTGAATGGAAACCATGGCTGGTTATGGAGGCCAGAGGACAGCTTTTGGATATAGATTTTTTTCCTTCCACCGTTGTGTGGGTTTTAGGGATTAAACTGAGGTTTACAGGCTTGCTGATCAGTACTCTGTACTAAGTTTTTGATACTGGGAATTGAACTCAGGACTTCTCAAAGTCTCCCATTGAAGCTGTGCCCTCAGTGTTTTTTTCTTTTTTTCAAGACCAGGCTTTGAACTCACAGAGAGGTCCGCCTGCCTCTGCTTCCCGAGTGCTGGGATTAAAGGCGTGTGCCACCACTGCCCAGCACCCTCAGCATTTTTTGCCTTTAATTCTGTTTAAGAAAAATGGCACCCAGCCTGCTGGTGGTCGTGCAACCCTTTACTCTGGTGGTGGGGTGGGAGGCAGAGGCAGGCAGATCTCTGTGAGTTCTAGGCCAGCCTGATCTACAGAGTGAGTTCCTGGACAGCCAGGACTACACAGAGAAATTGTCTTGGAAAAAAAAACAAAAACAGCAGCAACAACAACAAAATGAAAGGAAAGAAAAATGGCACCCCTTCCCCACCCCCAATTCATATTTGTAGTCCCAGTACTAGCCTGTCTCAAAAAAATTTCTTTTTGAGGAGGGGATCTGGTTAGGTAGCGCATAATGTCCCGGAACTCACTGTAACTTGTGTTGACTTCCAGCTCTCCTGAGAACCCTGTACTCAGGCTTTCCAAGTGTCAGGATTATAGGTCAGCGCTACCGTTGTTCTAGTGAAGTATAAATATACTTTTTTTTTTCCTTTACGATATGCCTCATATAACCTACCTTGGCCTTGAACTTTCTGTTTAGCTAGGGATGACCTTCAACTCTGGTCGTCCTGCCTCCCACCTCCCAAGTGCTGGCATTACAGGCTTTGGTCCAGGTGCCAGAGATTGAACCCAGGGCACGGTGTGTGCCAGACAAGCAGTCTGGCAGCTGAATTATATCAACCTCAAAAACGAATTTTTTTTCATGACTGGGCTGTGGTGGCGCACGCCTTTAATCCCAGCACTTGGGAGGCAGAGGCAGGGGGATATCTGTGAGTTCGAGGCCAGCCTGGTCTATAGAATGAGTTCCAGGACAGAGTACAACAGAGAGACCCTGTCTCAGAAAAAAGAAGAATTAGTAAGTCTTTAAAAAATAACTCTCTGTGTGTGTGTGAGAGAGAGAGAGAGAGAGAGTGAGTTTGCCATGGAGTTGGGGTGCTCTCAGAAGCCAGAAGAGGACATCAGCTCCCCTAGAAGGAATTTCAGAGAGTTATGACCCTGCTGATGTGGTTGCTGGAAACTGAGCTTGGGTCCTCTGGAAGAACAGCAAATGCTCCTAACTACTGAACTAGCCCTCAGAAATTCTTTTTTTTTTTTTTTTGGTGGTGCTGGGGTTGAAATAGGGTCTCTACAAAGCCCCAACTGTTCTTGAACTCACTATGTAGATCAAGCTGGCCTATAACTCACAGAGATCTATCTGCTGAATTTAAATTTAAAGCTAAGAGTAAAGGCATGCACCACCACATCTCGGAAATTCTTTAAAATTTTTTTTACTTCATTCTCTCTCTTTCTCTCTCTCGCACCACACATTTTTTTTTTTTTTTTCCTTTTCAAGACAGGGTTTTTCTGTGTAGCCCTGGCTGTCCTGGAACTTGTCCTGTAGGCTGGCGGCCTTGAACTCAGAGACCCACCTGCCTCTGCCTCTGAGTATTTAAGATATATTTATATATATTTATTTTAATCCCAACACTCTGGAGCCAGAGTCACGTGGCTCTCAGTGAGTTTGAGACCAGCTTTGTCTACATAGTGAGTTCTAGGACAGCCACAGTTATATAGAGAGACCCTGTCTCAAAACAAACAAAAATACTTATTTTTATTTTTTGTGTATATGTGAGTGCCGGTGTTCAAGGAGGCCAGAAGAGAGCATTGGATCAACTAGAACTAGAGTCACAGGTGGTTGTGAGCCTCTAAATGAATGCTGGGAAGTGAATCTGGTTCTTAAAGGGCAGCAGGTGCTCTTAAAGCTGAGCCATCTCTTCAGCCCATGTTTCATTTTTTTTTTTAACATAAAATGCTTTGCTTGCATGTCTGTTCTATGTGTGCATCTGTTACCCCGAGAGATCTGAAGACATCTAACCTGTGAGCCATCATGTGGGACGTAAACCTTGGTATTCTGCAAGAACAATAAGTGCTCTTAACTACAGATCCATCTCTCTAGCCCTGGATCTTTTGTTTAAGTGTGTGCATTCTCTCATGGTCCGTGGTGCACATGTAGAGGTCAGAGGACAGATAGTGGAAGTGAGTTCTCTGCTTTTGCAGTGTGGGTACCAGAAATTGAACTCAGGTCATGGGCTTGGCAGAGATTCATTATCTGTTGAGCCAGATCTTTGGCCAAGTATGAAAACTTTTTTTATTCTTTTTTGGTTTTTAGAGACAGGGTTTCTCTGTTGTAAATCATGCTGTCCTTGGACTCACTCTGTAAACCAGGCTGGCCTTGAACTCAGATCTGCCTGCCTCTGCCTCCTGAGTGTTACCGCAGCCCAGATGTATGAAAACTCTTAGCAGATTTTTTTTTGTTCCAGTCTTGGTGAGAAATTTGCTCAGTGGCATTTTCTGCTGTTTTTCTCCTTATGTTATCTGATTAGTTAGTTCCTCCTTGGGAAAAGGTCAGTTTATGATTTTTTTTTTAAAATTTCAGTGCTTTTTGTCTTAAAACAAGGCTTATAGTGTGTTCCTCTACATCTGTAGTTAAAAATTGGCACAGCGGTGGACAAGATGGCTCTGCTGGTAAGGGTGTTTGCTGCCAAGGCTGATGATGACCTGACCTAAGTATGCTAGGCAATGTACTCTACCACTGAGTTGCAACTTGAACAAAGTTACTCTTGGTAAATTTTGGGATAAGTTAGAGGTCACTTAAAAAACAAAGTAGTAAACTGGAAAGGAAGTTATGTGAAGACTACAATATTCTATTTTAAGGGAACTGGTTATTTCTAGCTTTGAGAAATGCTTTCTAGGGCAACTTCATCATTGAGTCTCCTCCCTTGTTTCAGGGAGCTCCTTTTCTACCTCAGTAAAGCTTTGTTTGTTCTCTTAAAACATGCTTTCTAGCAGAGGCCACACCTCAGTGACAGAGGGTTTAACTAGCGTGCTAGAGGCTGTGAGTTCAGTCTTTTCGACCTTCACTACTGCAGAAGCTTCTGTAGTAGTCATGTGCTCACACTTATAACTCAGTGCATGGGAGACTGCAAGCAGGGGATTTTCATAAGGTTCTCTTGTGAGCAAAGCTCACTAGTAGTGAAGGTTCAGGGCGCATTTGTTGTATTTTTTTTTTTTAGATTTATTTATTTAAATTTTAATTTTTTTTTTTTTTTTTTTTTTTTAAAAGAAATGGGGTTTCTCTGTTTAACAGCCTGGCTGTTCTGGAACTCACTTTGTAGACCAGGCTCACCTCGAACTCAGATCTACCTGCCTCTGGCCTCCTGGGTACTGGGATTAAAGATGCGTGCACCACCACTGCCTGGCTCTTTTCTCTCTCTATTATATGTATTATATATACTAAATATATGTATAATATGTATATATTGTTTATGGATGTGTTGTCTGCATGTACATCTGTACATCAGAAGAAGGCATCAGGTCTCATGGGACTACGGGTGTAGATCTGGTTGTGAGCCACCATATGGGTGCAGGGAATTGAACCTCTGGAGTAGCCAGTGCTCTAAACTGCTGAGCCATCTCTCGAGCCCCTGATGTTTATGTTTATCACACCTTATTTATTTAGTGTGTGTGCACTCTGAGGTCAGAGGACAGCTTTTGGAGTCATGTTCCTCCTCCTGCCTTGTGGATCAAACTCAGGTCACCAGGCTTGGAGGCAAGGGTCCTTACTTGCTGCACCACCTCACCAGCCCCTTGTTTGATTTTTTAAGACGATCTCCGTAGCCCATGCTAGACTTGAAGTGAACTCTACTCTTTGTGCCTTCACTTCACTCTCCCCTCCCCCAAGTTCTAGGCATTGCCTCCATTCCTGGCTTTTCCATTGAGCTGTTTAGGGAATATTACTTAGCCAGAAAATAGCAGCTTAATTCATTCATATTCTCTCTGTCTCTGTCTGTGTGTCTGTCTCTGTCTCTGTCTGTCTGTCTCATGCCATCTGCCAGTAATTCCAGCACTTAGGTGATAGAAGCACAAAGATCAGTTTAGGGTCATCTTCAACTACAAAGTGAGTTCAAGTCAGCCTGAGTTTAGACCCTGTCTCAAAACAAAAAAACCACAAACAAAACAGTGTGCTGGAGAGACAACAGTTAGAGCATTTGTTGCTCTGGCAGATGACCTGGGTTCAGTCCCAGCATCCAAATGGTGGTTCACAACCACCTGTAACTCCAGTTCCAGGAGATCAGATGCCCTCTTCTGACTCTGACAGGCACTAACTTAAGTCCATGGTGCACATAATTACATAAAGTATGCAGTTAAAAATAGTTAAAAACCAAGGCCAGGCAATGGTTGTGCACGCCTTTAAATCATAGCACTCAGGAGGCAGAGGAAGGGATCCCCCTCAGTGAGCTTAAGGCCAGCCTGGTCTACAGAGTGAATTCCAGGACAGCCAGAGTTACAGCAGAGAACCCTGTTGAGGGAAAAAAGAAGTTGCCTCTAACAAAACAAGGAGGCATTCCTAACTAACTCTGTACTCTTAAGTATAGCTCAGTGGTGGAGTGGAGGTTTAAGCATGTTTGGGGCTCTGTGTTCGGTCTCCAACATCACTAAAAAAGAAAAAATAATTTCTCAAGATGCATAGAGAGAATGAGTAAAATGAAGCTAATCTCTAAAAAGAAATTCAGATTCATTTTTAAATATATGAGTGTTTTGCCTGCAAGGATACAAGTGTACCATGTGTGCCTGCTGCCCGTGGAGGTCAGAAGGGGCCATCAAATGGAGTTGCTGATAGTGAACTACCACGTGGTGCTGAGAACAGAGCGAGGCCCTCTCCCAGAGCCGCAGTGCTCTAACCTCCAGCTCTCCAGCCTTCTAGTGGAGCTAATTTAACTAGTGGTCCTCTTCAGCCTCTGGAGTGCTAGGATGGTAGGTTTCTCCACCATGCCTGGATAGATAAGTATATTTTTTAATAGTGAAACCTGTTTTTGTTAGTACTCTATATGCATGCATTTTGTTAAAGAATATTCATGAAATTTAACCAAATAGTTTTTTTTTCTTTCTGCAGTCCTTTTTTCACATTTATTTATTTATTTATCTGTTTATTGTGTGGGCGTGTTGGTGGGTGCCAGAACATTCATATAAAGGTCAGGGGTCAACTTGTGGAAGTCGGTTCTCTCTTAGCACCAAGAGGAATATAGTGATCTCAGGTTGTCAGGCTTCTATGTGAGTACTTTTACATATTGAGCCATCTTGCTAGCCCTAGCCTGAAGAATTTTTAGGCTACATTTCCTCCTTCTCTCCCTCCCTTCCATTCACCCACCCACCTACCTACCTACCTTTCTTTGCTTCAAGAGAGAGTTTCTCTGTGTAACCTTGGCTGTCCTGGAACTCAGAGATCCACCTCCCTGCTTTCTGCCTCCCTCACCCCCAGTGCTGAGATTAAAGTCATGCACCCCCTCTACCCGTAGCAAGGCTACATTTCTTTCTTTGTTGGAATTTGGAATTTTGAGACTGGGTCTTTCTATGTAGCCTTGTCTGTCCTGGAACACTGTGTAGTGTCAGGCTGTCAACTGGGATTAAAGATGTACACCGCATCTTTAATTAAGCTAAGGTGTATGTAAGTAAAGCTTATTTCTTTTTGTTTTTCAAGATAGTTTCTCTGTATAGCTCTGGTTGTCCTGGAACTTGCTCTGTAGACAAGGCTAGCCTCAAACTCAGAGCTCTTCCTGTCTACCTGAATGCTGGGATTAAAGGTGTGTACCATTGCCCCAGCAACAATATATTTCTTATTTTTTAAAAAAGATTTATTTATTTTCATTTGTATTGGTGTTTTGCCTACATGTATGTGTATGTGAGGGTGCCAGATCCTCTGGAACTGGAGTTATAGACAGTTTGTGAGCTGCTTTGTGGATGCTGGGAATTGAACCCAGGTCCTCTGGAAGAGCAGCCAGTGCTTTTAACCGCTGAGCCATCTCTCCAGTCCTACAATATAATTCTAACAAGAGTTTTCTCTTCTACCTTTTGCCTACTTTTCTCCTCCTCCTCCCTTCTTATTTCTTCCTTTTTTCTTGGTCTTTGTATTTTGAGACAGGAGCCCAGCAGGCCTTGGACTGTCTGTGTAGCCAAGGATGATTTTGATGTGCCTTCACCTACCCAAGTACCCAGCTTAGGCTTAGACATTACATGTGAAAATCAGACTGTGGACTTTTGTGATGGGGTGCGTGTATGTGTGTGTGTTTGAAGTTTTCCCAAGCTATGGCATGTATCTATTTAATTTTTTATTGTTAATACAGCATTATTTGGATATTTTACTTACCCATTCATTAGTAGACACTTAATTTGTTTCACTGTTTGGCTATTATGAATAATACTGTTGTCACACTTTGTGTATACATTACTGGGAACATAGGTTTTCATTTCTTTGGGGTGTTTACCTAGGAATAGAATTGCTAGGTCAAATGATAAATCTGTGTGTAACCACTTGAGGAACTATTAGACTGCTAGATATAGTAGCCCTACCATATTACATTTCTAGCAGAAGTCTGAGAGTTCTAATTTCTCGTATCCTAACCACCTAATTTCTCGTATCCTAACCACACATGTCCACTATAAAAGAAAAATTAAGATCTGGTGTGGTGGCATGTGCCTTTAAAACCAAACTTGGAGGCAGGGAAAGGCTGATCTTTGTGAAAAGTTCAAAGGCCTGCCTGGTTTACATGTAGTGAGTCCCAGGCTAGCCAGGGCTACACAGTGCCAAAAGGGGCACCCTGGGGGTGGGTGGTGGCGCTGGTAAGATGGTTCAGTGGATAAAGGTGCTTGTCAGTGACCCTGAAGATTTTTAGTTAGGGTTAGGGTTAGGATAAAAACTTCTGCAAATTGTTCTCACTCACACACACACACACACACACACACCCAAGTAAATGTAAAAAATAGATTAAAAATACATTTCTTTTAATTATGTGTAGGTATGTGTTTCTGCGTGTAGATATGCACATATGAGTTCAGGTTCCCAGAGAGGCCAGAGGCATCTGGTCCCCGGAGCTGGAGTTACAGACATCTGGGAGCTGTCCTCTGAAAGAGCAGATTGGCGGTACTCTTAACCATCTCATCTTTCTAGTCCTAAAAAATTAATTTTTAGCAGTTAAATATATGTAACAGCTGAGATGCTACCTTCAGTTCCATGGAATTCACTATTGGATTATTACTATATTTTGTTGTAAACTAAAAAAATTAATTACAGTACTAATGCAGTGTGAGCTACTCTCCCAAGGCTGGCGGTTGTCAGACAATTGTGACAAAATGGTTATTATGGAAAGTTGGAGCCCTAACCTGCTTATCTTCCCCTGCCTCTTTTTCCTCCATTCCAGCCCTGAAATCCCTGTTTATTTGAGCTTCAGAGCCATCAGAGGCCTAGGGCTCAGTGCTTGGGTGCTTGCTTGGTATGCACAAGGCCTTAGGTCCAACTCCTAACACTGTAAGACTATAATTAAAAGTTACAATTCAGTAAGTTAAATGCTTTTTTCTTTATAAGAGCTATTTAAATTTAGGCTTGTAAATTTGGTAAAGAAAAATAGTCTAAGATGGGATGAATATAATTTTATCATCGTAGATATTACACAGAAATTTGTTTTATAAAAGTGATATTAAAAAGGCCAGTATAGGAAAACAAGCAATATGAATATCTTTCTTGCCCCTGAGCACCACTTAACTGTTCAAAGTGTAATCCTACAGAAAGTCTGTGCATATGTAAACAGTATCTATATTCTCTAAAATTAGAAGCTGCAGCCTAGTGTGGTGGTCCACACCTGTATTGCAGGCTGAAGCATAGTGAGCCTTGAGGTGAGATTAAAGTGTTGGCCAGATAACGTGGTTTTTAGTATCTTGGAGATCTCACTGTTATAAGTATGTGTGAAACTACTTGTCTTGCTTGTGAAGGGTGTTCTGATTGTTGACCTGGAACTTGGACTACGCCTTCCTCAGTCTCCTGAGTGTTGGGACTATAAGTGATATATACCACACCATTCTGGGCTTTTTTATATTGCAGTTTTATGTTATTCTATTTACTTACTTACTTATTAGACTTAATTTCATGTGTATGAATGTTTTGCCTGTATGTGTGTATGTTCATCATATGTCTTTTTGGTGCTCCTGGAGGTCAGAAGCAGGTGTGAGTTGCCCAGGAATTAGCACTGCTATGTGGGCTCTGGGAACTGAACCCAGGTCCTCTGCAAGAGCAACAAGTACAAGTGCTCTTAATTGCTGGTCCATCTCTTCATCCCACGTTTGTTGTTTTTGTTTGGAGAGAACTGGATAGCCATAAACTCCTGGTCTTCCTCCTTCACCTACTAAGTGCAGAGCAGAGGTGACAGACACATGCTGTCATGTTTGGTTTATGTTGCAGTTTGTAATTGCTATTTAGTATACATGCTTTAATTTGTACTGTCTATATTGTTGGACTTTAAAAAAAAACTTTTACCTGTATGCATGAATGCTATGTATGTGTATATGTATATATGAGTATATATATATACACACATATATACACTTAATTTGGCAAAGAATTTTACTCCATACACCTTATAGTGTATCATTGCAATGAAATGTTGTAGATGTTAGAAATACAACCCACTATAGAGGTGTGCATCCATTCAAATACAGGGAAGATTGAGGGAGTAGAACCATATGAGTTCAAGCATTCAAGCCGATCTACCCAACATGCACAGAGCCCATCTCAAAAGGAAAATTAATAGATTAGTGTAATGGATGCCCATATAAACACTAGTCAGCTTTGGCCCAAAATATTACAAATATTTGGTTTTAGCTTTAGTATAAATTTATAGAAACAGATTTTTATAGGTCAATATGTTTACATCTGGTGATTTTGGTAGTAAATGTAGTGATTTTACAAAGTAAGCAAGTTCCTGAAGAATATTTATTTTTCCTTGTGTGGTAGCTAATGTCTGAATTTGGAACCTTTGAATACCAGTATCTTTCAGTTTAATCTGTTTACATAGAAACTAGATCGGATGAACAAGGAGGTTTCATTAAGTTTGACTAAAGCTTTGCAATATTTGGTGCTTTCCATAAATTCAAGTATTGGGGGAGATGATGAAATTTTTGTAATGGGGATTATTATTTTTATTGTCTTAGTCTTTTTTGTTGCTGTAAAGACACACTATGACCATGGCAGCTTTTACAAAGGAAAACATTTAATTGGGGCTGGCTTAAAGTTTAGAGGTTCAGTCCATTTTTGTCATGGTGGGAAACACAGTGGCATGCAGGCAGGCAGACATGGTGCTTAGAGTTATACATCCAGATTGGCAAGCAGCAGGAAGAGAGAGACTGGGCTTGGCTTGATCATTCGAAACTCCAAAGGTCACATCCAGCGACAAATGACCTTCAACAAGGCCACACCTACTCCAACAAGAGCACACCTAATTCCTGTCAAGTAGTGCCACTCCATAATGACCAAGCATTCAAATATCTGAGCATATGGGGTCATTCCTATTCAAATCACCACATTTATTATGTTTTAATTATGTTTGTGTTTGGGTAAGTGTGTGTGAGTGTAGGTGCCCATGGAGACTCAGAGCTGAAGTTGCAGGCGATTGTTAGCTAGCTGCCTGCATAGGTGCTGGGAACTGAACTTAGTTCCCTGCAAGAACAGTGGTGCTTTTAATTGTTAAGCCATCTCTCTAGCCTCCTTAACTCCCCACCCCCTCTCTGACAAAGTCTCACTATGTAGCCCTGCTGCCTGGAGCTAGCTATGTAGATGAAACTGGCCTCAAACTCTGATAGATTTTGTTCTCATTTATTTTCCCGCCCCACTGCCCTCCCTCTTGCCCTTCCCACCTTCATCTGCTTCCCTTTCTTCCCTCAGTCCTCCTTCTGCTGGCCTGTTACACATACCCCATTACCTCCTGGAGGACTCCTCTCTTCCCCTCTCAGGCTAAGTTCCATTTAGTACATCTGGTTTCTTGAGTTTTTTTGGGTTGATTTTTTTTTTTTTAGAGTCCACAAGCAACTTTAAAAGATGATAAAAGCCTTAAGAATGTTACTTAAAACTTGATATTTATTTCTAGTTGAGTTAGAAACTAAGCATGCTATATTTTATTGATCCTTTGAATTTTATTGTGCTAAAACTGTATCCTTAAGGTTAGTTAACAGAATAATTGTGGAATGCTTTACCATATTCAAGTATATTACTATGAAAATAATCTGTTCAAAAATTTTTAAATGTTTTTGTGTGTGTGCATGCACATGCTTGCATGTGCTGGGAAGACTGGCTCTAAAATGGTATCTTGAGCCAGGTGTAAAGGTATATCCTTTATAATCCTGGTACTGAGGCAGGAGGATTTGGAGTTCAAGGTCAGCCTGAGCAACACACTGTCCCTTCTCAGCAATGTTAGCAGGGAAGCAGTGTGACAGATGTGGTTAAAAACATGGGCACTGGAGCTCATTAGTTTCTGTCCAGGCTCTACATTGTGATGGCGGGTAAATGTTTTCGCCCTGCATGCCTTCATGTCCTTTTTAAATTGGAGGTGGAAAGCAGCGTCTGCTCTTGGGATGTTGTAAGAATGAATTGTCATACAGATGTATTAGATGTGCCTGCTGTTAAAAGGCACACACGCTTGTTGCTTTTAGTGCTAGCTAAGTACTGTGATGAGCGATAGGTTTTCCATTTAGATAATACGTACACAAGTTAAGAGGTCTGTGTACTCTTATCATTTGTGTCCACATCTCTGGCCAGCTTTCAGAGGGTTTTTGTTACTGTCTTTTTGCACATAAAACATACAAATGTAGTGATGCCATGCAGATCCCAAAGGCTTTCGTCTGTCCTGGTCACTGTTTCCTGTGAGTGCCGTCACACTTCTGAGGCACATGACCTTTACTTTCGTAATGACGCCTTTTCGTTGTCGTGAGAGACGGTCCTGAGAATGCCATCTACTTTGACTATGCAGCATATTCTTTCACTTTTTAGTCAATTCGCTTTTTAAAAGCTTATTAGTGTGTGCATGTGTGTTTTTTCAATAGTACATGTACAAAGTGTGGGAGTATGCACACATGCCATGGTGCACATGTGGAACACAGAGAACAGCGCTAAGGAGTCAGTTCTCCTTGTTTTGTAAGCCTTATGCACTGAGCCATTTCCCTGGCCCTCCTACATTTTTTCTTTTAAAAATGTGTATATGTGTACATGTATGTGTGAGTGCACATGCACATATGTGTGTAGGCTACAGGACACTTGGGTGTGGTCTCAGGGAACACTGTCCTTTGAGACAGCTCCTTGGCCCAAAGCTCACTGGTTCGGCTAAACTGACTGACTGTGAGCCCCAGGAATCTTTCTGTCTCTGTCTTGGGTCCTCATGTTTGCAGCGCCAGCACCTCGCAGACTGGGACACTCCCTAACGTACCTCCTTCCACATTTCTAACCAGTTTTGTGGTGCTGAGGATGGAGCCCAGACCTTTCTCTCATTAGGCAAGAGTGCTACCACTGAGTTATGGTAAAATCTAGCCCCAAAGAGTTATTTGATTTTTTTTGAGACAGGGTTTCTCTGTTGTAACTCTGGCTGTCTTGGAACTCACTCTGTAGACCAGGCTGGCCTTAAACTCACAGAGATCCAGCCACCCGCATCTGCCTCCCAACTGCTGGGATTGACGATGTGCGCCAGCACTGCCCGGCTATCAGTTTTTTAAAGATTTATTTGGGGGTGCATGTGGACTTGTGAGGGTCAGAGCCAACTTGCAGAAGTTGGTTCTCTCCTTCTGTGGTGTGCTTTAGAGAGATTGAGCTCAGGTCATCTGGCTTGGTGGCAAGTGCCATTTGCCAACCCCAAATCTTTCTTTCTTTCATCTTCCTTCCTTCCTCTTATTTTTTTAAGATTTATTTATTTTTATGTGTATGAGCATTTGCCTGCATGTTCATGCACATGTGCTTGTTGCCTGAAGAGGTCAGGTCAGATCCCCTGGCACTGAAGTTACAAGTTTTGAGCCAACACGTAGGTTCTGGGAACAAACTTGGGTCCTCTGGAAGAACAAGTACTCTTAACTGCTGAGCCAGCTTTCCCCCACCCCCTTAAACTAAAGGTAATGCATGTCTCAAGTTTAACTAATAAAATGCTTTCTTAAGATGTTTATATAAAGGTGGGGCATGGTGATATTTGTCTTTAATTCCAGTGCTGGGGAGGCAGAGGCAGGCAGATCTTTGAGTTTGAGTCCAGCCTGGTCTACAGAATGAGAGCCTGTCTCAAAAACAAACCAAACCAAAAACCAAACCAAACCAAACAAACAAACCAGAAAACAAACAAAAATTACCCCAAATCTCACAACCTCACATACATATTTTTATATAAAATTGTATCCCATTCTCCTTTGCCTTTGGAGACAGTGTCTTTCTGTGTAGTCCTGGCTTTCCTGGAACTTGCTGTGTAGAGCAGGCTGGCCGCCTGTCAGTGCTGGGATTAAAGACCCTCCCTGTGGGTCCCAAATTCCTTTTTGTGTTTTACTACTCCAGAAGAAAACACTGTTAATTTTACAGCTGATTCTTTTGCATTTACTTCCTTGTTAACAATAATGTGGTTCTGTTATTTCTTACTTTTTCTCTCTTTTTAAAGATTTATGTTATATATGAGTGCTGTATCTGCATGTACACTGGCACACCAGAAGAAGGCGGCAGACCCCATTATAGATGGCTGTGAGCCACCATGTGGTTGCTGGGAGTTGAATTCAGTGCTTGGAAGAGCAGTCAGTGCTCGTCTCTCTCCAGCCATCTCTCCAGCCCCTATCCTACAGCATGGATGTGTACATGAGACTTGGTTCTTTCCTTCCGCCTCATGTTGTTCTCAGGTTGAGCTCAGGTCGAAGGGTTATGACAAGGGCCTTTGCCCTCTGCGTCTTCTTGCTGACCCTCATTTTAAACTTTATTGTCTCCAGTTGCCTGTGAAGGGAGTAAAATGATTTTCTTCCACTTTTTCCTTTCTCTTTTTCCAACTAAGCATATTTGCTGTATCATACACAAACGTGTTATTTCTCTATTCTCCCAGTAAAACTGCCATAATTACAGATATTAGGTGCTTATAATATTTTTTGTCTTTTATTTTCCCTGCAGTTAATAATTTTGTTTACTTATATTTTTGTGTAATTAACAGAATTTATGTTAAGTACATTTATCTTTATTAATCAGTTCTAAGAATTAGAGACTTTTTGAGTGTCCACATTCACCAGAGATCTAACAGTTTTATCTTTATAAGGAATTCTTGCTTTTTTTTTTAACATTTTTATTTTATGTGTATGGGTGTTTTCCCTGCATGTATGTCTATGCATCGTGTGTATGCCTCCTACCCACAGAGGCCAGAAGAGGGTATGAGACAGTTGTGAGCTACTGTATGGGTGTTGGGAATCAAACCCAGGTCCCCTAGAAGAGAGTAGTGCTCTTAACAACTGAGCCATCTCTCCAAGAAATACTTTCTTATACTGGCAAGATGGCTCAGTGGGTAAAGATGTTTGGTACCAAGTCTAAGGACCTGAACGAATTTGAACCCTGAAACCCATATATTAAAAGGAGAGAACTTAAGTTCATACTTGTTCTTTGGCATCTACATACATGCTGTGGCAGATGTGCAAACCCCACTCCCATCCCCACCCCAAATGAATGTAATAAAATGTGTTTAAAAAGTATTTTCTTGGAGCTATGGTGTCATGGCTCATGCATGTGGAAAGCTGAGGCAGGGCAGCCGTGAGTTTGAAGACATCCGGGGCTACATAGCAAGACCCTGTTTCAAAAAATGAAGCAGGCTGTGTGGTGGTGCACACCTTTAATCCCAGCACTTGGGGAGACAGAGGCAGGTGGATCTCTGTGAGTTCGAGACCAGCTTGGTCTACAGAGTGAGTTACAGGGCAGCCAGAGTTACAACAGAGAAACTCTGTCTTGAAACACCCCCCCCCCAAAAAAAAAAACCAACCCAAAACAACAAATTTTCTTTTCTTTTTTATAGCAGCTTTATTGATATATAATTCACACAAGCTGTGGTGTCATCACCAGAATGAATTTTAAATATTTTCCTCACCTTCTAAGAACTGCTTGAGGCCCAGGGTTTTTTTGTCTGTCTTTTTTCTAGACAGGGTTTCTCTATTTTAACTCTTAACTGTCCTGGAACTCACTCTGTAGACCAGGCTGGCCTTGAACTCACAGAGATCCGCCTGCCTCTGCCTCCCAAGTGCTGCGATTAAAGTTGTGCGCCACCACTGCCCTGCCAGGGTTTTGTTCTTACTACTAAGAAAAGGAAAAAGCCTTATACAGCCAAGAATTTTGTTAATCCTGCACTTGAAAGTAAAGGCAGGACAAGCAGGAATTCAAGGTGATCCTCCTGCACCTATACCTCATTACTTCTTCCTCTTAGCATAAATTTTTTCTTTTTTATGTTTTTGTTTGTAAGACAGGGTCTTTTTATGGAGCCCTGGCTGACCTGGAACACTCTATGTAGACAATCTAGCTTGGAACTCAGAGATCCACCTGCCTCTGTCTGAGTTCTGGGATCGAAGGTGTGCACCACTATGCCCAAGTCCTTTTCTTTCTTGAGAGTTTCATACAATGTGTTTTGATCACAGTCGTCCCTCACTTGGTCCCTGACTCTTCCCAGATCAACCCACCTCTCCATCCCTCTCAGCTTAGTTTCATTTTCCTTCCCTCCTGTTTTGTCTTTCTGCTCATGTACTCCTGGAAGTCAGTCATCCCTTGGAGAGTGGTCAGCTCACCAGGCAGGGTCCATACCCTTAAAGAAAACTTACTTTCTTCTCCGAGAATTCGTAAACTTCCCTCCATGTGAGAATGTTGCCGGGGCTTGATCTTGTGCAGGTCTTGTGCAGGCAATCACATTGACTCTTTACACTTTGATCAGTTGTAAGAGTCTGTGTTACCCACTTTTAACTGCTCAGAGAAACTTCTTTGATGAGGTCTGAAAGTTGTAGTAACTTACTAATGGGTAGACAGATAATGAATTTAGTGGACAGTAGTAGTAGGTTGTCACTGGGGCCTGTGAGCTCCCCACCAGTGGGCTCTTGGTGAGATGTACAGCGGTGGGTACATGTTTCCTCTGCTGGTAAGTGGTTGGTTACATCCGTAACATTCATGCCACCTTTGCATCAACGGGTATGCAGACCCCGGCCCCCTTTCTTGTGCGTGTGTGGGTCTTAACATGTATACTGGCTGACCTGGGGCTCTCGTGTAGACCAGGCTGTCTATCCTTTGCCTCTGCCTCTGGAGTGCTGTGATTCAAGGTCTGTGCACCACTTCTCCATGGATATATCTTGTGTATATTGTAGTTCACAGGATTCATAGCCGAGACTGTCGATGACTCTCCTCATCTAAGGCTCCAGCTGCCTACATAGAACCTTTCCAGTACTGTGAGAGCTTGCCATCAGAGAGGAAGCTTCCTTCTTAACAGCTTGATTTCTCTGTGTGATGTTTCAACAGTAGAGTCTTGTCATTAAGCCTCTTTTCTTCCTTTACACAGTCTTACTATGGAGATTTGACTGGCCTCATAATTCTATGTAAACCCGTGTGGATTTCCTCTTGACTCAGCTTCCCTAGTGCTGGGATTACAGACATATTACTCTGCCTAACTTTTTCATCTCTAGGAAACTGCCATTCTACTTTCTGTCTCTGGATTTACCTATTCTGAACTTTTATTTTATTTTATTTTATTTTATTTTATTTTATTTTATTTGTTTCTCGAGACAAGGTTTCTGTTGGTTCTCTGTTTCTCTGGCTGTCCTGGAACTCATTCTGTAGTCTAGGCTGGCCTCAAACTCACAGAGATCCGCCCGCCTCTGCCTTCCTAATGATGGGATAAAGGCGTGTGCCACCACGACCTGGCTTGTTCTGAACATTAAAATGGGATTAAATGTATAAGCGAAATTACAAAGTATATAATATGTGGTCTTTTATGAATGGCTTCTTTCAGTTAGCCTAATGTTCTCAAAGTTTATGTATATTGTAATGTGTACCAGTACTTCATCTTTATTTTCTTGTTTTTGAGGCAGGGTCTTTACTGTTCTATCTTCATCATAGTGCTTGGATGGTGTGCACCACCACACCCATACTGCTTCATTCCTTTCATTGCTGAGTAACATTCTATTGCATGGATACACTTACTTCTGATTTTTGTTTTGTGATGGCTGGGGTTTGAATCTAGAACCTTCTGTATGCTAGACAAGTGCTTTAACTACTGATTACATCCTATATTCCCAACCCTGTTTGCATTTTCTTTCTTCTTTCTTTTTTTCTCCTCCCCTGCCCCTGTAGTAGTTAGCCACTGTGTGGGCTCAGCAAGAGAGATACTGAGGCGTTTTCATACATGAAAGCCCTGTCAGACCTCCGCAGAGGGAACCACCATCATGGCCAGTGCTATACTCAGGGGAACCCAAGCATCCAAGCTCAGGTGTATTTATTCTTTCAGAACGCCTCAGGTGTTCTATGGTAGTACATGTGGATGATGACCAATCAAACGTCCCCCACATAAATCCAAAAAAAGAGAGAGATGAAAAACAAGTTGACTTCGAATGCTAGACTCCCAGGCACAATGGAGGACTGTCATCAGATCAAGTTGAATGGCCATCGCAGTGTAGCTATGCAAAAAGAATAGACATTATCAGATTGCACTCATCACAAAAGCTTCAACTCACAGAGAAAATAGTTTAAAAAAACCCTAGGAAATTGAAATGGAATATCTCATAAAAATTTCTTCATGAAATTAAAAACGAAGGAGCCGGATTAATGGCTCAGCAGTTAAGAGCACTGGCTGCTCTCCCAGAGAACCTGGGCCCACATGGCAGCTCACAACCCTCTGTAGCCCCTGTTCCAGGGGATCTGGCACCCTCACACAGACATACATTAAAGCAAAACACCGTAAAAAAATCTCTTAAATAAAGAAACTACAACCAACTGGACAGCCATTTGCCAGTGTTCCAACACTAGGAAAATAAACTTTTTAAGGATGATTTTGGTGCTTTTGGTGAGGACAGTTGCCGAGCAAGTTGAGAATGTTGACAGCAGCATCATTAGTTAAGAAACACAAGTGATTTCAAGTAGTTTTCCTTGGCTCTAGATGAGTCAGCATATGTTCCTGACACTGCTCAGTTCCTCTTCACTTGACTAGTTGATAGAGTCTGAAGCTACTGAAGTTTTAGTTTGTATGGAGGCTAGGGATGTAGCTCAGTTGGTTAGAGTGTTTGCCTGTCATGCACAAAGCCATTTGTCCCCCAGTACTAAATGAAATAACCAGGCCTGGTGGCATGCATGCCTGTAATCCCCAGTACTCCTGCGGTACAGGGGCAAGGAAGATCAGAAGTTCAAGGCCAGCCTGGACAACATGAAACCAAATCTCAAAAATGAAACCAAAACAAAAAAATAAATTTGTATGAATGCCTGTTTGGAAGAACCCTGGTAAAGAATTCAATATAACACAAAAGTGGAATCTACTAAGACACATTATAACTGATGTTGGTAGAAATGCTTGTGGAGCAGAAAAATAAATCAACAAATTGGTGAACATACGAAATGTAATGTTTCAAGCTTATGCTTATTCCTTGTATTCATTGAATTATTCATTAGCAGCTACTTTGAGCTAGTAACTCACTGCATAGCCCAGATAGACCTCAAGTTCATGGTAAGCCTTCTGCCTTAACTGCGCAATTGCTGGATTACAGGTGTGAGCCACTAAACCTAGTTTATTTTTATTTTTTTTTTTTAAAGCCCAGTGCCAAAACAGTTTTCTGAAGGAGAATTATAAAACCTAAATGACTTTGGAAATTAACTTTTGCTGAGACGTTTTTCTTTTGGGGGTGGGGGCGGGTTTGAGACAAGGTTTCCTTGTTGTAACTCTGGCTGTCCTGGAACTCACTCTGTAGACCAGGCTGGCCTCCAACTCACAGAGATCCTCCTGCCTCTGCCTCCCAAGTGCTGGGACTAAAGGAATGCACCAACACCGTCTTGTGATTTTTTTTTTTTTTCTTTTAAAAAGTATTTTGTGTGAGAGCCTGAGCATGTGCATATTTAGCAGGTGGTTGTACCTGTACAATGGTGGGCACGTGGAGGTCAGAGGACCACTTCCCAGGGTCCTTGCCTTCTGCTTTGTTGGCAGGGTCTCACCTGTTTTCGCTGCTGCTTTGCTTAGAGCTAGTAGTAGCACCTGTGTTGTCCAGGGGACAATCTTTGAGTGTTGCTTCTCAGTTGCTGCCCACTTGCTTTGTTTTATTTTTATTAGAAGAGAAAAGGAATGGATTGGTTCATGGAAGGCAACACATAATTACCTTTCAGGAAATGTGATGTAGTAGGAGAAAGGTTTTCAAGGCCACTCTTGAGGCCTTACAGTGGGAAAACATTGGAAAGAGGAGGTGTGCCGGGAATGATTTGCACGCCTTTAGTCCTAGCAGAGGGAGGTGGATCTCTGTGAGTTCAAGGTTTGCTTGGTCTTTATAGTGAGTTAGTTCCATGACAGCCTCTATCCGTGATAGAGACACCCTGTCTCAGAAGAGGTGTAGAAGGTATAAACTGTAAGACATAACAAGACTGTAGAGGGAAGGAGAAACTTTCTTTAAAACCTGGAAAAGAGCTTTATTAAGAATAAGAATAGCTGGGTCATGGTGGTACACGCCTTCTTTAATCCCAGCATGCATCTCTGTGAGTTTGAGGCTAGCCTGGTCTACAGAGCAAGTTCCAGGACAGCCAGGGCTGCGCAGAGAAACCTTGTCTTGAAAAAGGGAAAAAAGAAAAAAAGAATCCTGTCTAGTAATACACCTTTAACCACAGCTCTCAGAAGGCAGAGGCAGGTAGATCTGTGAGTTCCAAGACAGCCAGGGCTACACAGTGAAACCCTGTTCTTGTTCATTGTGTTGCCATCATGTGCTCTGCCTGTGCTAAAATGGGCAAAACTCCTGTTATCTGTGTTGCATTTATATAGAGAGAGATGGTATTCTATATAAATATGTAGACAGACTCACTTAAATGTGACCCTGAACAAGTTTCTAAAACATCACCTTTATTTTTCTTATAATAATGTTGATGATAACTCAGGGTTATTTTAGGAATTACATGAGTTAGCATATGTAAAATATTTTAGAAGAAGCACACAGGAAATGCCCAGTGAATGGCAGCTTTCTTCTGTTACTTACAAGTGTTATTGTGTGTGGGTACACACAATACATGTCTCTGGGTACACACTCGTGTGTGTGAGTGAGTGTGTGTGTGTGTGTGTGTGTGTGTGTGTGTGTGTACGCGTACCAGGGTTGATGAATCCTCTTCCATTGCTCTCTTCCCTTATTTTTGAGACAGGATCTTTCATGGAAACTTGAGCTGGCCACTTCAGCTATCCTGGTTAGCTAGGAAGCCCCAGACCCTGGCTCTGGCCCATCCTCAAGCCACTGCGAGCATTACAGGTGTGCACTGTCGTGCTCAGCTTTCACGTGGTGCTGGGGATCTTAGTGGAGGTTCACATGTTTGTACAACAAGCACTGTACCCACAGAACCGTCTTCCCATTCCCTACCATCATATAATATGGACAGCAACTTAGTGAGCTCTAACGTAGTTCTATAAATAGGAGTGAGGAGTAGAATTAAAGCTTGTAGGGGTTTTAAGACACTTGTCCAGAGTTACAAGATTAGTTTGAACTCCTGGTTCTGTAGTGTACTAGGTTTGTATGCCTTAAGTATCTTTTGCCCTGTTTCTCAAAGCATATACTTGGATGTTCAGCTGTGGAAGTCTGTTAAAACAGTTGTTTGGTAAGAGGCGCATAAAGATCCTTGCTGTTGGTTTGAGAGAGTAGCCTTCAGGAAGAGGTGTACTGCTCATGTATAACAGAAGCTGAATAAACAAAAAATTTCAGGGGCAGGTGTTTTAAGTTGGGGTTTCTGTGTATGGTAGGCAGGTGCCTTCCCATTGAGCTGTGTACACTGTGCCCAGGGTATTTTCAGAAGAAAAACTAGTAGGCGCACATTCTGGAATCTGTGCTTGAGGAATGAGATTGGAGTCTAGTAATTAGGCTGTTCGGGATTGCACCAAAGCTGAGGATCTGGACTATTAAAATGAAATCAGAATTGTCTGTCATAATTAGGACTACGCTGATCTATGCGTGTTTAAAGTGGCAGCAGGGCAAGGACAGTTGCTACAGAGTGGTAACAAAGTGTTTCTGATTGCTTCACTTGTCAGTCTTATAACCATTCATCTGAAGATACCAGCCCAGCCCGCCCTGACAGTGAGCTGAGCTTCTGAACTCTACTAAGTGTCATTTATGTCCTGGTGGCTGATGACTTAACTGACCTGCTTGTCTGGCTTTCTCTCTTCCAAATCCTGCCAATCCAGATTGCTCATTGTCGTCACATAAGAAACACCCACTGAGCCTTGCGGAGGTGGTGCACTCCTTTAATCCCAGCACTTGGGAGGCAAGGCAGGAGTTCGAGGCCAGTGGGGTTTACATAGTGAGTTCCAGGACAATCAAGGCTAAATAGAGAAATCCTGTCTTGAAAAACTAAAGGGGAAAAAAATAAACACACACTGACCAGTAGCCGCTCTCTTCAGTCTCTTGAGAGTGCAGTCTTTGATCACCTCCAACATAGACCCACACCTGAAGGTAGCGCTAGCCCCTTCAGTGTCAGTACCTAAGTAACTTCTTAAAGTTATTGTTTCTAATACTGCAGTCATAATCATACTTGTCAGTTCCTGGTTCCCTCATCCCATTCTGAGATACTAGAGAGGGAACCAATGGCCTGGAGCTTGAGGTATATATAGCTCGAAACCTCAAGCTCCATGTTATGGTTCATTATTACTTTGGCCATCGTAGGCCTTCTTCTGTTTGTTGGTCCCCATATATTCACTTTTTTTTCTCCTGCTACTCCTTGGGCAACAATTCCAATAATTCTTTATTAGGCACTTTAGTTCTTAAAAAACTAAACACTTAAAAGTTCAAAGGATTCTTTTGGGAACTATTTGGAAGGTATTTGATGTTTCACTATTCCTCTGAATATTTTAGTGTATACCCTACAAACAAGGGTATTCTACACACTCAGAATTATTATCAACAATCAAGAGACTGAAATGGTAGCTGGCTATGATGGTTCACACATGCTTGTAATCTCACCACTTGGAAAGTGGTAGCAGAGGCGGGTTGTTGTGAGTTAGGGTTAGCTTGGGATACAGAGCAAGACCTCTGTCCTTCCTCTCCCCCAAAGAGAAATTGACATTGAGACATAAGTACCATTTAATCCTCAGATCCCATTAAACTTGCGCAGTCATCGTAAAGCATGGTAACAGAAGGGCCCACTTGGGTCTGTCCTTTGGGAGGCCCTAGACTTTCATGACCTTGACGTTTGGCTGTGCCCACTCCACTCACTTTGTGGACTGTCCAAGTTTGAAATTTTCTCACGTCCCGTATATTCTGTAAGATGGCACATCATTTCATGTGTCTCATTAATGATAATATCTACTGTGATCACTGTCGCTGTCTGCCAGGCCTCTCCACTGCGGTTACTTTTCTGTGTAATCCGTAATGTAGAAACCTCTACTCCTACTCGTGTTTCCTCCTTGTTCCCGTCTCTTCTTTACTCTCCCCTCTCTCCCTCCACTCCCCTGGCCGCCTCCCTCCTTTGAGGCTGGGCTTCAGGTAGCCCAGGGTGACCTCAAGCTCTGTTTGCTGCCTCTGCCTAACAAGCGCTGAGGTTCTGACCCTAACCACCATAAACGCCTTATTCAGCGTTCTAGCTTTTGGCTTTTCATTCTTGAGACCGGGATCTCACTTTATTTATATTTATTCCACATATGATGTGGAAATTGCTCTGTAGCCCAATCTGGCCTTCAACTCCTGACCCTGCCTCCTCAGTCTCCTAAGTGCTGGGGCTGCAGAGATATACAACCATGCTTGACTCAACTTTCTTATTACTTACTAATTTCTCTAGAATTTCATTTCCTGTTTTTAAAAAGGTCTGTTTTGCTGGGCGGTGGTGGTGAACGACTTTAATCCCAGCACTCAGGAGGCAGAGATAGGCGGATCTCAGCGAGTTCGAGGCCAGCCTGGTTTATAGACTAAGTTTCAGGACAGCCAGAGTTACAACAGAGAAACTCTGTATCGAGAAACAAAAACAAAAACAAAAGATCTCTTTCATGTACGTTTTGCTGCGTGTATACACCATGTGTGTGCCTGGTGCCTGTGGAGGCCAGAAAAGGGACAGGCAGTTAGTTGTAAGCTCCTACATGTATGTGGGTGGTATGAACGAAACCTAGGTTCTTTGGAAGAACAGTAATCATTCTTAACCACGGGGCCACCTCTCTAGCTTCTGTCGCCTGTTTTTCAAGTAGGTAAGGAATTTTCGAGGCAGGGTCTCTCGTTATGTTGCCCAGGCTGGCCTTTAACTCAGAACCGCCTCAACTTCTCAATTATTAGGTGGATTATAGACTTATTATTTTATTAAATAAATAGTAAATGAACAATGTGTGTTTTTGTTTGTTTTACAGTGCTAGAGAGAAATTGTGCCCAGGGTTTTTCAGTGCAGCAAGTGCTTACGAAGCATTGCTTCATTTCTAGAACCCCCTCTGCCTGCCCCCAGATAAGATCTCCCATGTAGTGCAGGGTCGCTTTGAACGCACTCAGTCTTCCCACTTCAGCTTCCGATTGCTAGGATTACAAGAATGTGCCCGTATAGTTTTATTGTATGTGAATTACACTGGCATAAATGATCTTTTTTATTTTTATTTTATATATAACAGGATAAAAGTATTAACATAATGACTGGAGTCCAAAAGGTCATATTCTAGAATAATGATTTTATGATTGATGATACGTAAGTTTCACCTTAGTGGGATAAGTAGAGTCAAACAGTTTGCACAAAATGTTTCTTCTGTCTTGAGTATCTGGAAATCCTCATGATCGCAATCTGATGTGGTCTTGGAGTCAGTTTGCTGCCACCTGGTGGCAGTGGTTTGCCTCAGCATAAAAATGTTAATGGGGACAAACCTAGCTGGCTAAGACTTCTAGGCATTGGCAGCAATTTCATGTGAGGTCTGCTGATGCCAGGTTCTTTGTCACAGCCCCGAGGATCGGGCCAGGAGAACGCCGAGGACGAAAAAGGCCTGCCTCTGCTTCTGGCTTTCGAAGACAGATTTTGTTTCTAGGCTTTGACTTTGTGAGGATTGGGGTGAAGGTGGGTAGATGTGTTAACTATTCAGTCAGTGTTTTTTACTTTGTATTTAAAAATTGGGAGGCTGGGGGCCTGAAGAGATGGCTCAGTGGTTACGAGCACTTGCCTCTTGCAAGTGCCTGGGTTCAATTCCCAGCACCCACATCATTTGCAACTCCAGTTCCAGAGGATCTGAGTGTAACAACAGTTCCAGAATATCTCACACCCTCTTTTGGCTTCCATAGGCACCAGGTATCAGGCTTGCATGTGGTACACGTACACACATTCATGAAAAATATATATATACATTAAATAATCTGTTAAAATGGGGGCTGAGACTATAGCTTAGTGGGGAGCACTTGCCCAACACATATGAGGCCCTAGGGTCCGTCTCCAGTATCATATCCAAATATTTTCTTTGTTTCTTCAAATTAACATACAAATGAGAGGGAGGGAGATTAGTAGAGGCTCTGTGTGTGTGTGTGTGTGTGTGGGTGTGTGTATGTACGCACACACATACAGGTACGCGAGTGCGTGTGTGCGTGCACTTGCACTGAGACTCTATCCCAGGGTTTAACATGCTAGGCAAGTACCCCTCCCCCATTGAGCTATATCCATTCATTCCTCCCTCCATTCTCCCTCTCCTCCCCAGGATTTCCCAATGTAGTCTAGTCTATCCTAGTACACAGTCCTTCTGCCTTGGTTTCTCAAGTGCTGGAATCACAGGCATGTAGCATCATACTTGACTCAAGGCAAGATTTTGTCTTGCTTTATATTTCTGGGGTTAAAGGCATGAGCTGGCTTACATTTTCTGTTGTAATTCTATTGTGTATTACCACTATGTAAAATTTTCTGCTAATTCATTTATTCACTCACGTGTTTGTTTTTTGGTTGTTGATGTTTTGCTCTGAAATAGTCTCACTGTATAAACTCAGCCTAGCCTCAAATTCATGAGTTTACTACTTTAACCTTCCGAGTTCTCAGGGGTTACAGGCATGTGTCTTCAGGTCCAGCTGAATATTTCAGTCTTTCTTTCTTTCTTTTTTTTTTTTTTTTTTTTTCTGGTTTTTTTTGAGTCAGGGTTTCTCTGTTGTAACTCTGGCTGTCCCGGAACTCATTCTGTAGACCAGGCTGGCTTCGAACTCACAGAAATCCACCTGCCTCTGCCTCCCCAGCACTGAGATCAAAGGTGTGCGACACCACTGCCTGGCATATTTCAGTTTTTAAAAGGCTGTCTTTTAAGTTGGTGGTAGTGGCACCTGTAATCTGTCTGTAGTTTCAGCATTTGGGTGTTGGGAGCAAGAGGATCAAGAGGCCAGCCAGGTAGTACACACCTTTAATCCCAGCACTCGGAGGCAAAGGTAGACAGATCTCTGAGTTCAAGGGCAGCTTGGTCTATACAGTGAGTTTCAGGACAGCCAGAGTTATAAGAGAGAAACCCTACCTCAAAACTAAACAAAAAAGAGTTTAAGGCCAACCATGGCTACCTAGCAAATTAGAGAATTAGAGGTTAAGACAATCAGTAAAAAATAATCTAACTGGAACTGGAGAAGTGGCTCAGGAGTTAATTAACTCTTTCAGAGGATCTGAATTCTATTCACAGCATCCCCATGGCAGCTCACAACCATCTTTAACTCCATTCCCAGGATTATGTCTATGTACCACATGCATGGCACTTCATGCATGTGGTACATAGACATAAATGTCTGTGTTTGGTTTGTGTTACTGTAATCAAATATCCTGGGAAAAAGCAGCTTAGGGGAAAGAGTTTTTATTTCAGTTCACAATTCTACTTCACAGTGGATGACTGGGAAAGTCATGGCAAAGCTTGAAACAACTGGTCATATCACAGTTGAGAACAGAGAGGAAAAAGAATGCATATGTGCTTGCTCACTTTCTTGCTGCTTGCTTGGGCTCAGCTTGATTTCTTCAGGGACATAGTTTAGGACTCTTTGCCTAGAGAATGGTGCCACTCACAGTGGACTCTGTTTTCCCACATCAAACTCTAAGATCTGCCAAGGTGTGCCTGCCTCTGCCTTGCAAGTGCTTGGATTAAAAGCATGTGGCACCACCTGGCTGGTTGTTTAACTCTTGCCTTAATATTAGCATATAATCTCTGTGAGGTTGCTTGTTTTTGTGTTGTATGTTAAAACACATTTCCAAGATATCCTATTAGAATTCCTTTCGTTGGAAATAAGACTTTCCCTGGTGGCACAAAAATGATACACGAGTCTCTTTTTCCTTTGGCGCCTTAGCCTTCGGTATGACTTTGAACTGTACTGCCTTTCTTGTTTGTCTGATAGCTAGAGGTTCTTCCCTGACTTTCCCTTATGTCGCCTGGGATCACTATGTAGAATGACTTGACCTTGACATGGAGGGGTCCTCCTGTCTGTGATTCCTAGAATGCTAGGATTGTAGGCATGTACCACCATCCTCAGCCATTTTCTTGTATTTCCTGTGTGTAGTACTAGGGTTAGAACCCAGGGCCTGTGTATGCTACAGCCATTCTACCACTGAGCTTCACACTCACATCAGTTCCTAGGTTACAGATGGAGGAGTAACGATCCCACATGTCATAGTGGAAAGGCATATATACACAAGGTGTGTATACACAAGGTGTGTATACACAGGGAATATCACTCTAAATTTAGAGTTTAAATTCTAAATTTAAAAAAAATGTTGACTCACTGTAAGAGGTTCTTTCCATGTATACCTTTCACCTTTTAGAGTGCCCGTGAGTGGCTGGTAAGTAGTGTACTGTATTTCTCCCTCTTGGCTTCCTCACTCATGTTCTTCGCTATAAATGGCTTTGTGTAACGTCTTACATTGTAAAATTAGTCATTTCCTGTAGTGTTTCTGGTTTCTTGTGTCAGGGTCACACTATGTAGCTCAAAATGGCTTTGACTCTGCGGTCCTCCTGCCTCAGCCTCCCTTGTTGGGATCACAAGTGTCACTACTGTGCCAAGCTTATTTCCTTTTGAAACAGGATGTTGTTTCATATCTTAGACTTCCTCTGAACTTTACATCCTTCTTTTCCACCTCCAAAAAACTAGTGGTATAAGCATTTGCCAGAACAGCCCATCTGTTTCCCAGGCTTTAGTATATAAATATTTTGCTGGTTATTATTTTTAAATATCTTTTTATTTCTGATGCTATTAAAAATGGATTTTTGTTTTCTGTATTTCCCCTCTAGATACTTTATTAGGTTATAGAATTTTGGTTGAGTTCTGGTGTTAATTTTGTGTCCAGCCACTATGTATGAGGCATGTATATTTCTATCAAATGTATGTATGAGTCTTTAAAATTATGTACAAAGTTCTGTCATCTAGGGGCAGAGATTTTACTTCTCCCTAATTTGGATGCCATTGTTTGTTTGAGTGCTTTGGCTGAAGTTTCTTCTGGAGAAACTTTGTTTTAAGACAAGGGTCACAGTTTTTGGTTTTGCTCTTCTTTGGATGTGTGTGTGGTGATGGGAGAATTTAGTTTTTCATTGCTATTTATTAAAAATGATAGTTTCTTCTTTGGAGGCAAAGACAGGAGAATCTCTGTGAATTCAGCACCAAACAGGGCTGCAGAGTGATATCCTGTCTCAAAAACAAAACAAAAAGAAACTATCTTTTCACTGAATGAAGTGATGTCCTCGTTTGTTTGTGCTTGTTTGTTTTCCGAGACAGGGCTTCTCTGTTGTAACTCTGGATGCCTTGGAACTTACTGTGTGGACCAGGCTGCCCTCGAACTCACAGATACGCCTGTCTCTACGTTCTGAGGTCTGGGATTGAAGACACGTGCTACCACTGCTTGGCAATATCCTTGTTATAAAATAGGTGACTCTATGTATGTGGGTTTGTGTCTGAACACGCTTCTCTTAACATTTGTCTATCCTTGTAAAATTCCCAGCAAGTATGGGATTGTGCACCTCTTTAATTCTGGCAGAAGCAGATGGATTTCTGTGAGTTCAAGGTCAGTCTGGTCTACATATTGAGTAAGAGAGCCAGGGCTGTGTTGGGAGACTCTGTCTCAAGAAGCAAACAGAAAATTTCCCTATCAGTATTTCATAATTTTCAGCATAAAATCGCAGTTATCCTTGTAGATTTATTCCTAGGTTTTGTTGTTGTTTAGTTGAGACCAGGTCTTATTTGTCCCAGGCTGGCCTGAAAGTATTCTGTAGTGGAGGATGGCCTTGAACTTTCGATCCTCCTGCTTTAATCTATGACCTGGGATTTCACCATCATGCCTCTTATTGTGTGCACACACCTGCACATTCAGGACTGCCAGTGCATGTGTGTGCACATGCAAGTGGGCGTGAGTTTGTGTGTGCATGTGTGTGTGGAAATCAGAGGTCATATCAGATGTCCTCTTTAATCCTGTCGAGAAACACGTATTCTCCTCCAAATATTTATTGCTAAAATAAAATAGTTTTTTTGTGTATATTTACCTTGTTTTAGTGATTTTACTAATTATTCATTTTAGTAGTTTATTCTTTTGAGTCGTACATTTTGTAACATTTGGGAATAAGGGTCTTGCTTTGTAGCCCAGCCTGGCCTCGAGCTCTAGATTCTCTTGCCTCTTCTTGTCTCCTGTGTGCTAGGCTTACAGACTTGTGCCATGTGCGTAGCTGATTATGTATGGTCTTTGGAGTATGTGAGTTCTAGTACCTTTCAAAAAAGGGTATCATCTGACAGTATATACTTGTAATTGAAGGATAGTTTTTCTAGAGATTGAATAATTTTTCTACAGACTTTTGAAAGCATGTGCTTCCAATATTGCTGTTGAAATGTCTCTTACAAGTATTCTTTTTCTTTATTCATTTAAAGTTTAGAGTCTTGATATGTGGCCCACGCTGGCCTTAAACTTTCAGTTTTGTTGCCTCAGCCTCTAGTGTCAGGAATACAGTTCTGCCCACCTTCTTTATGGAGTGAAAGCACTACATTTTAATTTATTTTGTGTGTGTGTCAAACAGTATGTATGCCATGACACTTGTGTGGAGGTCAGAGGACAGCTTGCAGGGGTTGGTTTTCTCCTTACACCATTTGGGACTCTGAGATGGAACTCATACTGTCAGACTTGGTGGAAAAGGACAGTAACCACTAAACTATCTCACTTGCCCTCTGGAATCTTACAAATTTTACAAAGATAAACTCATGTTTTTTCCCCTTCCAGCTGCTATGTTTTGCATTAGTGGAAAATGCATTACTATGATTTATTTTCCTTTTTTTTTTTTTTTTTCCCTTCTCCAAGACAGGATCTAAGTCTCAACCTTCCAAATGCTGGGACCCTTTAATATAGCTCCTCATGTTGTGGTGACCCCCAACTATAAAATTATTTTCATTGATACTTCATAACTGTGATCTTGCTACTTTTCTGAATCATAACGTAAATATCTGATCTGCAGATGTGAAAGTGTCATTCAACCCCCCAAAAGGGGTGGAGGCCCACAGGTTGAGAACCACTTCTCTAAACAGAGCTAGGACTTGAGAGGGATGGGCAGAGACAGGTGATCTCTGTGAGTTTCAGGCTACCAGGGCTACTATAATGAGGCCCTGTCTAAAAAAGAAAAAAAAGTCTAGAGATTTAAATAACAGGGCTAGTGCATTACGTCAGGTCCCAAACACAAGGCTCTGATTCATTATATCTTTTACTGCTTTTCCTCGCCATTGTCTCCCCTACCTCGATGGAAATGGTTTGAAACTCAAAATGTTTTCCTTTCCTTTAGGATTTTAAACGTTTGTTTGTTGTTTGTTTGTTTTTCAAGACGGGGTTTCTCTGTGTAGCCCTGACTGTCCTGGAACTCATTCTGTAGATCAGGCTGGCCTCCAACTCAGAGATGTGCCTGTCTCTGCCTCCTGAGTGCTGGGATTAAAGTTGTGCGCCACCACCGCCTAGCTAAGAACTGTATTTGTGGCATGTACTATCATGTCTGGTTCCTTTAGTCCTTTAGCCATAATTCCTTCTAATTCTGTTTTAAGTAGCTAATTTAGAATAATAATTTTTAAAAAAGTGTCTGCTGGTCTTCCTGAAGGTTAGAGTTTGATTCCCAGCACCCAAGCTGGGCATTTCACAACTGCCTGTAATTTCAGTTTCAGGGGACCTGGCACCTGATCCACTCTCTGGCCTCTATGGACACTTGACTCATATACACAAACACACACAGACACATGCATGTATGTGTGTGCACACACGAGCACTCAGGTGCACACCCTTCTCCCCTTAACTAAAAATAGCTCCCCCTTTCACATAGATTTAAAATGTTTATGTGTGTGAGTGTTTTCTCACATGTATGTCTGTGCATCACATGTGGGTCTGGTGCCTACAGTGGTCAGAAGAGAGTGTTAGATCCCCTGAAACTGGAGTAATGGACAGTTGTGGGCTGCCATGTAGGTGCTAGGAACTGAGCCCAGGTCTTCTGGCAAGAAAGTGTTTTTAACCACTGCGCCATTTCTCTTTCCCCATAATAATGTCTTTAAAAAATTAAAAATATTTAGTAAATTCGGTAGATTTTAATTTCAATTGATTGCCTCATCCTCTCCTCTGTGTATTTTTTATGTCTAAACAGTATAATTGTTTTTTACAATTAATTATATATGTATGTATTTGTGTGCATTAAGGTCAGACGACAATAGGAGTTGGTCCTGCTGTCACGTGGGCGCTGTTGGGTAGAGGGCGAGCTTGGATTGTCAGGTTTGGTGGCAGTTGCCTTTACCCATCGAACATCTCACTAACACAGTTTGTATTTGTATTTGTAATTGTTAGCTTACCTAGTGACTTTAATTTTGTAAAGTTTATGTTTTTTTATCATGTGTGACCAATGGATTCAGTTTAATGTTTGCTAATGATTGAACAGAGATAGCCTTGATTAATTTGGGATTTGTGGAGTGTGGGACTTTGGATTTGGGAGTGTTGTGTGTTTGTGCTTGCGTGCATGTGATGCATGTGTGTGTTGTAGAATACCTGTGACATCAAGCCAAATGATTGCGAGCTCAGCCTTAGGCTTCAGTTCCTGTCTGCACAGAACTTCAAGTTAAGGCAGAAGTGTGAACTTCCTATCCTTGTTAGTTAGTCATGCACATATCTCTGCACATACTCAGGACTCCACACATTGGCAAGATATTCTAAATTCATGGGAACTTTTCAGAGCTTTTCAAAGACATAGGCATCTCATAGCCTAGTTTTGCTTTTCAAGTGTGTGTGTGTGTGTGTGTTCGTTTGTGTTCTCTGCCTGGGCACGTCTGAACTTAAACAATTTTAGGTTGTTGTTTTCTTAGCCATATGTCATTTTCAAAAGCCATAGGGGAACTGTTTGCATGATGGCCCTGCTCCAAATCAAATGAAATAGACAACTTTCTGTAAGTGGAGATTTCTAGAAAACAACTTGAAGGGGCAGATAATGACAGTTCTCTATTGGGAACGGGTTGGTGGTGTCATAGAGTTTGAGCAAGTTCCAGACAGTTGCTTCTCTCCAGTGCCTTCTTGCTTACTGATTTTTTTAATCCCCCACCCACATTCTACCCCATCCTATTTCTTTGGGTTGAATTTGTAAACTATTTGTTTTAAGGCTTTTATGACCATAGATTGGACTAGACTAAAGCCGTGAAGCTGTTTTAAGACAGTATCTTGCCATCTAACTGATGTTGGTCTGTAGCAGCAATTCTCAACCTGTGGGGCAAGAGTGGTCACCTAAGACCATCTGCGTATCAGATATTTACATCACAATTCATAGCAGTAGCAAAATTACAGTTATAAAGTAGCACCATACATGAGGAACTGTCGCAGCATTAGGAATGTTGAGAACCACTGATCTAGAGTTTGTCAATCTTTCTGTCTTAGCCTCCTGAGTGTTGATATCACAGATCTATGTGCTGCCATGCCTGATCTTCATATAATAAAGTTTTCGGCAGTTTTTTCATTACTTTTATGACAGAACTCCTAAGCGTCTATTTTGTATTTTTTAAAGACTTATTTTATGTATATGAGTATTTTACCTGCATGTATGTCTGTACACAACATATGTGCAGTAAGGAGATCAGAAAAAGGCATCAGATCCTCTGAAACTGGAGTTACAGAGGGTTGCACGCCACCATGTAGATTCTGGGAACTGAACTCTGGGTTCTCTGCAAAAACAGCCAGTGTTATTAACCACTGAGCCATCTCTCCAGCACCTTATTTTGTATTTCTTGGCAAGAACATGTATTGTAAAGTAGTTATCATAACCTGATTGTCCCAAGGTAGTAAAACCATTTTTGAGAGAAATGATTCATGTGTACAAGACCCATAATCTTAGTTAGTACACGGGAGGGCAAGACTGTGAATTGGGTGTCTTCCTTGGGCAGGGGCCATGTTCATCTCTGTACCATTTTAATTTCAGAATGAGCTGCCAAGATACATGCTTGCTTTTCTGCAGAGCCTAATATAGCGCAGGCTAACTTTGAACTGACTATGTAGCAGAAAGTGACTTTGAACAGTCTTCCTATCTTTTATCTACCAAAAGCTGGAATTAGCCAGTCCCACCTGGCTAGCTTTTTGTGTTTTTGAGGCAATCTTTAAGTGGCCCAGGCTGGCCCAGCATAAGAATATTTTATCATGAAAAAATTGTTCATGATATGATATAGGCAAAAACAGAATATAAAATTCAGTAAGTGCTCTGAGAATGTTAAAATTTCTATTCTGAATCAGTTTTTTTTGTTTACATAAATGCATTTTATTGCGTCACTTCATACACATACTGTTAGCTTTTTTTTGCCCCGTCTGCTACCTCCGTATCAAAATTTTCGTTTTTGTCAGTGCTAGGAATTGAACTTAAGGCCTCATATGTGCCAGGGAAAGGGTCTACCACTGAGCTTCATTCCCAGTCTGCTATCAAATTAAAAAAAAAAACTTAAGTAGCTATAGGGTTGGCTTGTAGTTAAAAGCACTTGTTGCTCTCCCAGAGGACCTAGGTTGATTTTCAGGACCGCCGAGGTGGTTCACAACCAGGCATGACTCCAGTTCCAGGGGATCACACGATCTCTTCTGACCTCCACAGTCACCAGGTACACATGGTGCACATGCCTATATGTACACAAAACATTCAGTACAAAATAAATAGTTTGAAAATGAATTTTAAAATCTTTATTTAGTGTTGGGGAAATGTGTGAGCAACGGCACTCTGAGACCTGGGAATTGAACTCCAGTCATGAGGCTTGGTGGCAGTGGTGTAAATCCCACCAGTCGAGAATAAGACCTTCACCACAACTGAGCCAAATTTGAAGCAAGCTTTAATTAAACTAAATACTGGCCAAGAAAATGGACTCTGACCAGGACCATTATGAGGTTCCATGGAGTGGTCCTGCCACCTTCATAGTTCCCATAAAATGGCCCGAGTCATATGGAACCGATCCTCAAAAGGCAGAACCCATAAGGCTACGTTCTTCCCACCAGGTCCAATCAGATACAAGCATCTATCCTGATGTACTTCCTGTCTGGGTTATCTCCCGCCCACAAGTGGCTAAGTATATCTGTGTATGTGGAGCACACAGTCTCCACCCAACCTTCCAGAAAGAAGGTTATCTGTCGTTGGACCAGTGAGATTACAGGATTATGTCTTTCTGTACCTCACTTGAACAGCCCTACCCAGAACCCCAGGAAGTTATTTGCCTTTGTTCTATAGATTTCTTAGGCACAGTAATTAAAATTTAAAACATAACTTTGGCTCTTACAGTGCATTTTTTAAGTTGGGGGATGGGAAAGGCAAAGAGCTTTTTTTTAAAACTTGGTTTGGGTTTTTCGAGACAGGGTTTCTCTGTGTAGCCCTGGTTGTCTTGGAACTCACTCTGTAGACCAGGCTAGCTAGTGATCCACCTGCCTCTGCCTCTGCCTCTGCCTCCTGATTGCTGGGGCTAAATGCATGCAGTGCCATGCCTGGTTTTTACTTGAACCACCGAAAGGAAACTACATCAAAATGTCAGTGCTCAGAAATAATGTTTGCATGATATCAATAAAAAGGAAAAATTCATTGTTTTTTTTTTTTTTTACTAGGAAACCATAATTATTTTTGTTTCGTTTTGCCATAAAAATAATGGTAGCAGAGGATGAGGACTAGCTGAGGAGTAGAGTTGACGTTTGTGTGCACGGATCTTAGTGCCTCAGTACTGGGTAGAGCTTGTCTTTCCTTCATTTGATTGAATTTTTATTCATAAAGATGATATCTGAATTTGATGAGACGCTAAAGGACATGCTGATAGCTCTGACACAAAAAATGACTTGTTCTCTGTAGGTTGCTTTTATGTCATTGTTGTTGTTTTCTGAGACAGGTCTCTCTGTAGCCCTGGCCGTCCTGGAGCTCACTCTGCAGACCAGGCTGGCCTCCAGCTCAGAGATCTGCCTGCCTCTGCCTCCCGAGCGCTGGAGCTAAAGGTGTGCGCCACCCCCGCCCCGCTAGTAGGCTGCCTTTTAGAAAGGAACTTTTTCCTTTGGGATATAATAGGGTGTTATTAGGCAAATGAATAACTTGTCTCATTTATTAGCATCTCTTTTTTCTTTTCTTTCCAGGCACATATTAAATTTCCTATTGACTACCCATATTCACCACCTACCTTCAGATTCTTGACCAAAATGTGGCACCCCAACATTTATGAGGTAAGAGACATCGTCACAATTTTCTCTGTGGGTTTATTTTTTCAGATTAGTTCTTTAAAAATAGCCTGAGATTAGGGATTTTTCAGTCATGGCCCTGAGTTTGATTACTAGCACCACATGTAACAAAGTAGTTTTGGCTGGAGGGCCACGAAGATCTGGGTTCTATCACAACACCATATCCCACCCACCTCTAAAATGCTGTCTATCAGAGTACATTGTGTTTTGCTGCAATAAAGACAAATATTCATGATTTTACACTTCTACTTTTTAGTCTCTGGGTTAATTATTTAAAATCAAGAGCAGCTTTACAGTGTATAATAATTCAGTTAGAGTGTGAGGCTTTAAGCCTCTGCAGACCATTGCTAAGATTATAATGCACATGTGCTAACATTTGCCTGGGAAACTTAGTACCGTCATGAACTTACCTGTGTACCTACCTAGCTTCACAGCCAGGGTCACCTTTGCCATGGTCAGAGACTCAGCTTTTTGGGGGGATTTATCCTACCACATTTGGACAGGCCTCCTTTCAGGAGTTACTGCTGAGCCCATGAGAGCCTCTTTGGGAATAGATCCAAGGTGAGGTTCTTCTGTTGGACTAGTCACTGTGCCCGCAGGGAGCACTTCTAGCAGCGCTGCCGAACATGAACCACGGCAGTGCTGGAGTAGCGCGTCACTAGTAGAGGAGCCTTTATTCTCCAGTTTGCCTTTCCTGTGAGGCATCTTCATTACTGCTCCTTTGTTATTTGTGTTTGTTTGAAACCAGCTCTCACGGCGTGTCTCTGGCTGTTTCCAGCTTGTTCCGTTGGAGCCTCCTGAGGGGGTTCCTAATAGTTTGTTTGTTTTTTTTAAACACGATGAAAAGGTGATAAGTGGTTTCGCCTCCTGCAATATTGTCTCTTAGTTTTAACATAATCATAACTCCGAGGAACATCAGTGGGGCCGACAAGATGGCTCAGCGAGTAAAGGCTCCTGCCACCAAGTGATAACTTGAGTTTCATTTCCAGAACCCACATGGTGGAAGGAGAGAACTAACTTTTCAGAGTTGTCCTTTGATCTACCCATAATCATGGCGCCTTCAAGCACCCCCAATAAATACATGCATGTAAAAAATAAATAAATAAGTGGAGTTGGCGTTGTGGCACATTCCTTTAAATCCAAGCAGAAGCAGGTGGATCTCCAAGTTCAAGACCAGCCTGGTCTACAAAGAGGGTTTTATGACAGCCAGGGCTCCTCAGAGAAACCCTGCCATGAAAAATTAAAAAAAAAAAAAAAAAAAAAGGAACTTTATGATTTATTAAATACTGTTATCACCCAAAAGGATGTAAACTTTAAATTTTAATTATTTAATGGAAAGTTTATCTTCATTATTTAATATAAAATTTAATTATTTTAAAAATGCCATGTTTGTGAAATTAATAAAGATGAAGGAGAAACTTATAGAACAAAAGAAATGTAGTTGGCTATAGCAAAGAGTCAGCAGTTAAGGGTACATAATGCTTTTGCAGAGGTCCAGGTTGATGCCTGTCATTCTGGTCAGGCTCACACAACCTGTGTAACTCCAGCTCCAGGGGTCTGACATATCTAGCCTCTGCAGGCACCTACGTTCTCAAATACACACTCCCATCCCCACATACACACAATAAAAATAAAATCAATTTTTCAATAATAAGTTTAACGAGGATTTGCCATCAGTAATTGTACCGTACTGTAAGATTTCTAATGTGACATATTGTTAAAAAGTATAGTACCCTCTTCTGACCTCTGGGACACCAGGCACACGTGTGGTAAAACACTCATAGACGTAAGATTTTAAAGCTAAAGAAAGGTTACATGTTGAAGCAGAGTTTCATGCGTTGCCCTGGGCAGCCTGGGACTCGTAGGCTGGCCCACTCCTGATTCTCCCTCTGTCTTCCCAGTGGTGGGTTTAAAGGCGTGCACAACCGATCCTTATCTCCATATATTCTTTTTGCTGGGGTTGAGGTGGAGTCTCAGTAGCCCAAGTTGGCCTGAACTCACGCTAATCCTGTAGCCTCTGCCTATTTCTGCTTTCCAAATCTTGAGAATTTATAGGCGAGAACCACTGCACTCGACTTTGGTTCTTTATCTTTTTATTTTTTTATATTTTATTTTATGTTTATGCATGTTTTGCCTGTGTGGATGTCTGTGCACTACATGTAGTGCCCAGATCCCTTGGAACTGGTGTTACATACGGTTGTGAGCTGCCATGTGTGTTCTGGTAATTGAACCCTGGTTTTCCCAAAGAATAGCCCGTGTTCAATTGCTGAACATCTCTACAGTGCCTGGTTCTTTGTTTTTTGAGACTGGCTGTTAAAAGAACTTACTATGGGGCCAGGTGGTGGTGGCGGCACACGCCTTTAATCCCAGCACTCGGGAGGCAGAGGCAGGCAAATCTCTGTGAGTTCCAGGAGGGCCAGAGTTACAGAAAACCTGTCTTGAAAAACAACAACAACAAACAAACAAAGAAATAGAACTCACTATGGAATCTGAGTGCTGTTTCAAGCTTACTATTCTTGTGCCTCAGCCTGTACATTCCCATATACATACATGCATGCATACATACATACATATATTACATACAGAAACAGGCTCTTTGTAGTTCACATAGCGTCCATTTCAGGGCAGAGCAGCTTCAGCATCCCACTTTGTAACCTCAGCTCAGGTAGAAGTGCTGAGTGCTTTGTTAAGCTGTTGTTATCAGTGTTAGTAGTGGTCATTGTTCTTTGAAAGGTGCTGGAGCTGGAACTCAAATCTAGGGTTTGGGCAAACTGGATAAGTGCTCTACCACTTGAACTGTCATTATACACACACACACACACACACACACATACACACATACATATATATATCTGTATATATACATATATTTCATGGGCATTCATGTTGCCAATTAGCTGCTTTTCTCATTGTTGTGAAGAAATGCCTTACAAAACAACTTAGGAGGAGGTTTATTTTGCTGTTTGTGGTGCGGCAGAGGCAGAGACAAGGAGAATCATGAGGTTTATTTTGATTTACAGTTTGAGGGTGGGGGAGTAATAGCAACAGGGGCTTGAGATAATTGGTCACAAGTTAGTGATAAATATTTATCCTTAGTTCACTCTCTTGCTTTAAAAAACAAAATAAAACAACAGCAACAACAAAATAAACCAGAATGGAACTGCCCATATTTAGGGTGGATCTTCTCAAACTGGGATAAATCCCTCATAGACATGTGCAGAAAATTTGTTCCCACTGAGATTCTAATCAAATTCCATCAAATTGACAATTAAGATTAGTCATCACACTGATATCTTTCAAACAAAGTTTTATTAAAGATATTTTAAATATAGGCTTGCGCATGAAAGAGAAGGAAAGAAACTCAGAAAGGACACACCTCTGAGCATGGGTGTGAGCTTCTCAAAGAAGAGGTGCTGGTTTACGTTATTCAGCAGCCTTTAAGAAGGATCCTAAGAGGCTGGAGAAGTGGCTCGGTGGGTAGAGCTCCTACTGCTCTTGCAGAGGACTCAGGTCCAATTCCCAGCTCCCACTCGGTGGCTCAAAACCAACTGTAACTCAAATTCCAAGGGCTCTAACACCCTATTCTTACAGTGTCCCTAGGTACTAGGTGCACACATGGCACATAGACATAAAGCATTCATAAATATAAAATAAATACACTTTCTAGAAAGAATTACAGAAATATGTCTTGTAAAAGGGAGCATAAATAAAATACTCTAAAAGAATTCTTCAGATACACCTTTTGTTTTTCCTGTGTAGTTATGGCTATCCCGGCACTCACTCTGTAGACCAGGCTGCCCTTGAACTCAGAGTTCTGCCTCTGCCTCCCGAGTGCTGGGATTAAAAGTGTGTCCCAACACTGCCCGGCTACATAAATTCTTTTTAAAAAAATTATTCATTGTAGCTGGGCACGGTGGCGCAAGCCTTTAATCCCAGCACTCGGGAGGCAGAGGCAGTAGATCTCTGAGTTCAAGGCCACCCTGGTCAAGAGAGTGAGTGCCAGGACAGCCATAACTACACAGAAAGCCTGTCTTGAAAAACTAAAAAAACTAAAACAGGAAACAAAACACTGGCTGCTTTTCCAGAGGACCCAGCTTTGATTGTCAGCACCTACAAGGTGTCTCATAGCCATTCCCAGGGAATTCAGTGCCCTTTCTCAATTCTGTGGGTACCAAGCACACATATGGTGCACAGACATAATGTAGCAATACACCCATATGCACAAAAAAAAAAAAAAAAAAGGAAGAGGGAAAGAAAAAGGAATGCAGCAAAGGAAAAGTTGTGGAAGAAAAAGGAACCCTATGTAGTTATTAGGCATGCGAGTTAGTATTGCCACTATAAAAATCAAAATGGAGGTTCCTCAATAAACTAGAGCTACATGTGAGCCAGTTGTATCATCCCTTGCTACATACGTAGGGGGATCTAAGTTGGATATAATGGGGATTCCTTCGTGCCTACACTTACCTTGACATTATTCACAACAATCAAGTTATATAATCAGTTTGGTGCTTATTAGTTGCCAGCGCCACATAAACCAGATATAATAGAACATTCCTGTTATTACAACACTTAGAAAATGGAAATGAGGATTTCTGCAAGTTTGAGGGTCTCAACAGGCTAAGTAGCAAGTACCCAGGAAGTATCTTGTCTCAAAACAAAACAAAGTGCAAGCCTTTAACCCTAGCACTCGAGGAGCAGAGGGACTGGGCCATTCGGTCTCGGGCTAGCCAGGCCTGCATAGTAGTCTCAAGAAAAAAGTTCGGCTTAGTAGTGCACACATTTATTCTCACTGCACCTTCTGGATGCAGAGACAGAGGCAGGCATATCTCTTGAGTAGAGGCCACCTGGTCTACTTAAAAAGATCTGGGCCAGCCAGGGCTATTTTAAAACAAACAACAAAAGCATACATGGGGAAAAGAGAGAAAATGTTGTATATACTCACAACTGAATATCTATTATCCTATCTTTTGTAAGAAAATGGGCACAAAAGGCAATTCTTAGGTTAAACAAAGTAAGTCAGATTCAGGAAGATAAATACTGTTTTCTCTTATATGAATCCGGATCTTAAAAATAGAAACAGTAAACAAACGAGAGTCAGACAGACATGAAAGGAGAATGGGGACTGTTGGGGATAGGATGGGAAAGAAAGAGGAGAGAGTATGATCTAAATGAACTACATATATGAAAATGTTAGACCAAAACCCAAAATTTCATACATTTACATATGCTAATAAGAGCAACTGTTTGTATATTCCTGTGTGTGCACATGCACAACAAGGGCCAGGAGAGAACCCCAGGTTTACCAGGAGCTGCCCACCTTACTGTTTGTTATAGGGTGTCCCACTTGGTCTGAGGATTGCCAACTAGTCTAGGGGGCTGGTCAGCTAGCCCTGGGGACACAGCTTTCTCTGTATCCAGCACTGGGATTACAAGTTCCCGTGGCACTCAGCTTTCTATGTGCCTACTGGGGGTCGAGTTTAGGTTTTCATGCTTGTGCAGCAAGTACTTCACCAGCTGAACTCCCAATAGACAACTCTAGGGGCAGATAGGATTTGGCAGTCTGATCCATAAACAACCCCTATCAAAATCCTTTCTCTGTCTCTGTTTTTGCAAACACAGGCAAGATGACTACAAATTTTATAAAGAAAAGAGACCTAGATGGCCAGAACAACACTGGAAAAGAATTAAAACACAGTATGAAACTCTTGTTACCAAGACAGTTTAGTACTAGCAAGATGAAGAATTAAGAACCTCAAAATAATCCAGAATATCTGTAGTTACCACAGATTTTGTTTTGAGATAGGATTTTGCCATGCATCCAGCTAGCCTCCACACACAGTCCTTCCTCAGCTTCCTAGGCATTGGGGATTGTAGGCAGGACTGTGATGCCCAGTCATAATCAGTAGGTGTGACGAAATCACCAAGCTCATGAGTGGTGTCCTGGCTGTGATTTCGATTGTAGTGATAAAACCCCACTGCTTCGGGATGAAAAGGTTTATTTGGCATACATATTATGTATCAGTGTCCATTCAGAGACGCCAAGGCAGGAACTGATGTGGAGGCCGTGGAAAAGTCTGCCTTCAATGTTAAAAGAGACTGAGTTTTTTAAAGAGATTGAACTTCTAAAGTTTTTGAATTTGTAAGATCTTGGAACTTTTTAAAGTTTATAAAATGTTTTCTGTTGTGATGTATGATCTTGGGGATAAACAAGAAAGGAAAGGTTCGTTTGTGTGTCATGTTGAAAAGGAACAAAGGGTTGGTTGTGCTGACTAATTTTATGTCAGCTTGACATAAGCTAGAGTCTTTGGAGAGGAGGGAACCTCGATTGAGAAAACGCCTTCATAAGATCCAGCCATAGAGCACTTTTTAAATTAGTGATCAGTGGGAGAGGGCCCAGCCTAGTGTGGGTGGGGCCATTTCTGGCCTGGTGGTCCTGGGTTCTATAAGAAAGCAGGCTGAGCAAGCCATAGGGAGGAAGCCAGTAAGCAGCACTCCTCCATGGCTTCTGTATCAGCTCCTGCCTCCAGGTTCCTTCCTGCCCTGCATGAGTTCCTGTCCTGACTCCTCTGATGATGAACAGCAATGTGAAATCTAAATCAAATAAGTTGCTTTTGGTCACAGTGTTTCATCACAATAGTAGCCCTATCTAAGACATACACACGCAATTTAAGAAATTAACATCAAAAAACACACACAACATTTTTTTGAAATGCTCAGCCGTGAGATTCCTCAGTTAGAAAAGTGACTGCTGTGTTTCCTAGTCAGGCAGTGTGGGTAGACGTGACCTCCACACATGTTCACGCATGTTCTTGCATGCTCATGCATGTTCTCACACACACACCAAGAAGTGTGCTTGTGGGGTTTTGTTTGTTTTTTTGTCAAAGACAAGAGTTTCTCCATGCATCATTAACTGTCCTGGAACTCACTCTGTAAACCAGGCTGGCTTTGAACTCAGAGATCAGTCTGCCTCTGCCTCCCAAGTGCCAGGATTAAAAGCCTGTACCACCACAGTCCAGCATACACAAAAAAGTTTTTTTTTTTAAATTTTTTTATTTTATGTTCATTGGTGTTTTGTATGCATGTGAGGGTGTCAGAAGCCCTGGAGCTGGAGTTAGAGACAGATGTGCGCTGCCATGTGGGTGCTGGAATTGAACCCCAGTGGCCAGTGCTCTTAACTACTGAGCCATCTCTCCAGCCTCCACAAGAAGTTTTAAAAAGCTCTATTGTATAATTATATGAACATCCGTATGTGTTTTAAATTTGAGTTAATTATAACAATTTTGTACTTCATATTACATATCTAAGTTCAAAAAAAGTTTAAACTCTTACGTCCCATCTTTGATAGGACCAAATGATTTGCTGGGTGATGGTGGAACACACCTTTAATCCCAGGCTGGTCTATATAGAGCAAGATCCAGGACAGCCAGAGTTACACTGAAAAATCCTGTCTCAAAAACAGCAAAGTGGGGGAGAGGAAAAAAAATGACTGTTTTACTTAACGTATTCTTTTCTATTAAATGTATGTATATTTGTATACCTCTGGCATATGTAGGGCAATTCATGTGGTATGTTTGAAGTAAGCTGAATGTATTTGTTGGATTAGACCTTATAGTTGATGTTAATGCAGCAAAACATAATGACAGCAGGTAGTTTTTACCATGTTTTGAGGAATTACCGTGTTTGTTTGTTTTTTAAATACTTGTTTCAGAAGGATGGTACTCTAGGCAGGACATACGGCTTGGAGATTGGCCCAAATGTTTTTTTTGTGTTTGAGAAAGGGTACTTACTACTTCTGTGCAGCCTTGAACTTGATATGTATGTAGATCATGCTGCCTCTGTCTCTGTGAGTGCTAGGATGATGGGCATGTGCCACCATACTCGGTCTAAGTGAGACTTTATAATATGCTTCTTCAACTTTCAGTTTGAACATAGTTGTTTTTTCCCATGATAAAAAGGAACAAAGAAAGAGTTTAGCAAAAATTATGATGTGCCTTATTCATTACGTTTTTCGTTTTTTGTTTTGTTTTATTATTATTTTGTTTGTTTCAAGATAGGGTTTCTCTGTGTAGCTCTGGCTGTCCTGGAACTCACTCTGTAGACCAGGCTGGCATCGAACTCAGAAGTCTGCCTGCCTCTGCTTCCAGAGCACTGTGATTAAAGGCGTGCCCCACCTTACCCCCACCTCCACCCCCACCCACCCTAGCTTGTTTTGTTTTATTAAAGACAGGTTCTTACTGTGTAGCCCTAGCTGGTTTGGAATTTGTTATATAGACT
Organism: Cricetomys ansorgei; assembly: GCA_026225945.1. Taxonomy (NCBI): domain Eukaryota; kingdom Metazoa; phylum Chordata; class Mammalia; order Rodentia; family Nesomyidae; genus Cricetomys; species Cricetomys ansorgei. The sequence goes on along the minus strand of JAMJFZ010000182.1, from coordinate 14,618,411 downwards.
AGGCTGGCCTCATTCGTGAGATCTTTTTGCCTCAGCCTTGCGTGTATCAGTTCTTTACTGAATGTCATCTTGTTGTCTTTTAGAATGGAGATGTGTGCATTTCAATTCTTCATCCGCCTGTAGATGACCCACAGAGTGGGGAACTGCCCTCTGAAAGGTGGAATCCTACTCAGAATGTGAGGTAAGGTGTTACATAAGAAACGATACTTACTGTTTTGTTCTGCTTTTATTCGTTAATTCATTTTTGAGACATTCTTAAACTATGTTGCCACTTGGCCTCAAACTTCTGGGCTCAAGTAACCTTTTACCTCAACCTCCTAAATGCTCAGGGACCGCAGACCTGCTGCATGAATTTTGTTCTGGGTGTGTGTATACGGGGTCTCATTCTATTCGAACCTGTGGAAAGAATCTTTCCTGTGTCTGATAGCTCCTGCTCTGGCTAGAGCAGGAGGATGTGTGCCTGCGTCACTTTGAAGTGTTGACTCTTGAGCAGTGGTGGTTGGGATTCTTTTTTTTTTTTTTTTTTTTTTTAAATAAATTTAGTTTTATTTTATGTGCACCTCCATGCAGAAGGTGGGTGGGGGCTGAGGGAGGTTTAAAGGTGGATACCGGAAGGGTGTGCATTACAACTATCTGGAATTTACAGCTGGGCAAAAAAAATGTGTTACTTCCCCCAGTTGTCTTTTCCTTCCCACTGTATAGTAATGAAAAGATTATTTCATCCTTTCCCACAGCTGTAAGCAAGTTTTACAGAAAGGCATCTGTTAATAGCCCGTTAACCTGTTATCTCACCTGCAGGCCACCAGGATCCCCCCCATCCCGCCCCCAAGGCATTCTAGAGCAAGGTCGTGGCCCTTAGGTGCTATGCCTGGCTCCATATTAAGTTACAAGGGACTTGTGTAAATTATTACTCAGGTCTGAGCACTCTGATGACTGGGACAGTGCCATCAGGTTAAGACTGGCTGTCAAGAACCCAACTCTGTTCATCAGGCTTGGCAGCAAGCTAACCCTTCTTGCTGACCCCACCTGGCTATTTATTCATGCCTAACTAGTAAGAAATACACTTTTTGGCCAAGTGTGGTGGTACACACTTTTAACCCCAGCAGAGTCAGGCAGAGCTTAGAAACGAATACTGTAATCATTCCAGGGACCTTCAGCATTCCTGGCTCTCCTCTAGAGGCCTGGGGTAATTCCCCCCTTAGCTGCTGAAAGCTGTAACCAGATGAGCCAAGTAAAGCGCTGGGCTGCTGCTTACTACCCAGCTGCCTGGTCACTGCTGCCCAGGTCCTCGAGGGAGCTTGTGTCGAGTCAGATGTGGGATGACCATTTCCTGTACGTTAGCAAGGAAATACATTTCTTAGTTACTCACATATCTTTCATTTGTCTGTGGGGAGAAATAGCTGTTAGCTGCATATATGTATTTATTTATCACACCAGTCCACTTTACATAACACCAGATTCAATTTGAATGCTAAATACATAAAAACAAGGATTATTTTAGACATTTTATTAAAATGCATCCTACTTGTTTGTTTTGAAAAGTACCTTAAATAGCAAATTTGAATAAGAACTATCTTTACAGAGTAAGTACTGAAAGTTAGGAGTTTTATTTATTCAGTTTTGTTTATTCAAGTGTTTAGGCAGCTGCTCGAGAGACTTTCATGATGTTTTCCAAAATAGTTGTAATATAATTAAATAGACAGTGTATTTTGCTTTTTATGAATTTCGTTACCCATGGTCAACTGTGGTCTGAAAGTATTAAATGAGGAATTCTAGAAACAATATATGTTTGTAATTGCACAAATTTCAATTGCTCCCTTGTGTCCTAACTGTGTATATTATACATCCACTGGTCACTTAGTGGCTGTATTCTTCACCAGTGTGGTATCACATTCATGTTGTGGGCTTGGGTATTGTGTTAAAGGGGACTTTTTTCTTGGCCCCTAGCACAGAGTAGTTGTAGGAGGCAGAGCTTAAAGAAAGCATTGGAGGAACCAGACTTGTTCAGCACACTGGCCTGGTTTCTTCAACAGAAGGAAGAATGTCACCAGGAACAACCTGATGACCCTTCACGATTCTGTTAGGAGCCAACCTCCACCTGAGTTTCCCCCAAAATCTGAGGGTTGTTTAGGGTCTAAGCCTGGGCTTTGCCTCAGTGACTAGAAAGAGGTCCCACATGCTTTGCATCAATGGGAGCCATCCTGTGCTTACTTATTACATATCCTCCGTAATGGCTGAGCCATCTCTCCAGTCCCCTGTTGTTAATTTCTTATACCTTATAGAATGAGCATCGTAGATCTGTGTGTGCTTGCAGTTTGGTACTCTCTGTAATTCAAGTGTCCTTGGAAGGTCTTGGACTACTCACTAGGAGAAGCGGGCTACTTTACATAGAAGTTTTTATTGAAATTTGGTAACCTCCATCCTCATCCTGGTTGTTCCTTGAAACATGAGTCTGGCGCTTATTTCTAAGGGCTGGTCAAACCTGGACCTTAGGGAAGCAGTCTCTAAGGTACTGGTAGTGCTGCTGTTTCTGTTCCCTCCTCTGATAAAATAGTTCTCTTCCCTGAGGGAGCCAGAACAGGATTTTTAGTAATCACCTTTTTCCTGGATGGCATATTTCACCTTGGGGTAGTTATGGTGGCACACACAGTTAATCTCAGCTCTCAAGAGGTGGAGGCTGGTCGATCTCTGTGAGTTCAAGGCCATCCTGGTCTACAGAGCGAGTTCCAGGACAGCCAGGACTTTACAGGGAAGCCCTGAGATGTATGGGTCAGTCCTTTCTTTCAGACCACTTTGCTGCTCAACGTCAAGGTTCTGCAAATTGTCTGACTAAGGAGTTTGGGTCCCTGTAGCGGGACTGCCGTGGACCTGGTGTGAGGTCCAGTTCACACTGCCGTCAGCTGAGCCACTGCGGCTCTGGAGTCACACTCTCCAGGGTCGGAGACCTCTGTGCTTAGACTTCTCGCTGTTGGGGATGTTAGTGGACATGTTCATAGGTAGATCTGTGTGTAAGGGTTTTGTCATCTAAAGAGTATAAAACCTTGACAAGACAGGGTTTCTCTGTGGTAACTCTCACTGTCCTGGAACTCACTCTGTAGACCAGGCTGGCCTTGAACTCACAGAGATCCGCCTGCCTCCCGAGTGCTGGATTAAAGGCGAGTGCCACTGCCATCTGGCTACTTTTTTTTTTTTTTTTTGGTATAACACCTTCTTTAAGAGCCGAAGTCTACACAGCTGTAAGAGTTGATTAGCGCAATAAGCAAGAAAAAGTCCAGTTATCCAGTAGTCTGATGGCTTTTCTGTCTCTGAAGGGTAGCCAGCCTCCTTTCTGAAAACAGTCTAGACACCCTGTGAGGACAGTGGTGGCGACTGGTCCCTTTTCTCCTCTGAGTGGGAGACGCCTAACCTATCCTCCTTGTTCTGGCCACAACCAAGCTGAGGCCTTTCGGGAGTTTCTCAGACCCCGCTTGGAGTCAACAGCTCCAGAACTACTTGTCCTCCCTCCTGTTTTGCCATAGGGGAAGAAAGTGGTCTTGGTGGGGCCAGATGGACGGACCCGATTCAGCAGCCACTGTTGCGCAGACTTCCTTTCGTACACTCTTTTCTACAGCCCACTGACACGGCAGAGAGCCATGTGTGCTGGAACCCTTCGCTGGCTGAGCAGGCACAGCTAAGGGTGGCTGTAGTCTCGCTATGCTAGGGTCCTTCTAAACTCCACATGTACTGAGTACCAGTGGCCATTACATTTCTTCTCTTGGAAGAAAGGATGTTTTATATGGTTAATTTTTTTTTTTTTTTTTTTGCGCAGGGGTGGGGTGGCGGGGAGATAAGGCTTTATGTAGTTTAAGTTGGCTAGGAACTTGCTATGAGGCTCAGGTTAACTTTGAACTTAGAACTCCTGATCCTAGGCCTTTCCTTCCAGTGTTGGCTGTGAGCCACATTTGGCTCGGTGAGTACAGGCTCTTGCACTGGGAGCCTGGCAGCCGGCATCCATCCCCAACCCCGTGTGGTTGTGGAAGGAGCAAATAACTCCACAGTGTCCTCTCACCTCCGTACGTGTGCACAGTGTGCAAGTACATGCACACAGACACACTTCATGCAATATGCATTTTTTAAATTACTTTTTTGCTTACATGTCATGCGCAAGGCCCTGGGTTTGCTCTCCAGAGGCTTCTCCACCTCCCACCCCATCGGGTTTTTTTTCTTTTGAGATGGTCTTTCTACATAGCTCTGGCTATCCTGGAACCAGGCTGGTCTGAAACTGTGTACTTTTGTATATTTAACTTGTTCTGCATTGTGTCCCAGGAATACTTCCAACAACAGTTCCAGTACTGCTCAGCGGGTCTTAGTTGCTTTAGTGGCATAAAAAAAAACTGCTTGTAACATGTGAACAAGCTAAGCTGCTATATTTTGCCATGTTTTGTCCTGTTTTCCCAGTGAGAACTAGATTCTTTGCCCTGATGTTCTCTTTAAACATCTCTTCCATGTTGAAAAATGTAATGAGGACAGAGTTTTGACTGGGGTATCTTCTGCTTCTACTGTCTGCCCTTCCAAAGAACCCTTCTCGTTAGCACAGTCGGGGAGTACACAAAACCAGCACAAGCGCAGCATCAGTGTATGGAGCTTTACCTGTAGTAGAAGAATCAGATGATACCAGGCCTACAAATCCCATCTACAGATCTGTGTTAAACTTAAGTTTTTAAGAATGCGCTCTTTCTGCTTCCTGAATGCTGCGGCAGGGTAGGGGGTGTAATATGTAGACTGAGGTGAAAAACTGCCAGGCTGTTTTTGTTTTTTGTTTTTGAGACAGGGCATCACTTTGTAGCCATGGCTGGTCTGGAACTTGCTATGTAGACCAGGCTGGCCTTGAACTCACCTTTGCCTAAAAGTCGTAACCACTATGCTCAGGTGTTCTGAGATCTGTGAACTGTCACAACTTGCTGGTGTATTACTAAAATGCACATGTAGGCGTGCACGCTCCTGGGTCTCTGTCCTTTTAGTAACAGCTTTGTCCTTGTCCTGTTTTTCTAATGGGTGTCATGTTTCCATTTTCCCCCTTCTGCGGTTTTCTGCTCATAGCTTTCTTGTACTTCTAGGGTGACATGATAGTCCATTCCCATTGTTAGCAGTGATGAATTTCTTTGAAGAAGTCAAGAAAATTATTTGGAGAAAGACTCAAGGAATTATCCCTAACCTAAAAGAGAAGGGGTGTGTGTGTGACTAGTAAGAAAGTTTCCTTTGTATGATTCAGAACAATCACATGACAGAAGCTAACTCCTGTTAGGAAAAGACTCCATCAGACCAAAGATCTCATTCCCTGCTTGCTATCTTTGATTTGTTTGTCTGAGACAGGGTCTCACTGTGGCTCTGACTGAGCGGCCTCTGCCTCAGGAGTGCTGAGGTTACAGCGCTCACCCCCTCAGTGTAGTAGCCTTGCCAGCTGATTGCTGAAAGACAATTTTTTTAAAAGACTCGTTTTATTTTTAAGCGCGTGTGTGCATATGTCTGTGGATAGGTGCACGTGACTGAGGAGGCCAGAGGCTTCAGACCCCCAGGAATTGGAGTTACAGGAGTTAGGAGGGGGTGGTGTACACACCAAACTCGGGTGCTCTGGAAGAAAGTACACGCTCTGCCGAAAAACAAAAAGTAAATTACATTTACTGTGTGTATATGTATAAGTAGAGGTCAGAGGGCAACTTGTGGAGTTGGCTCTCTTTCTCTGCCATGTTCATCCCTGAAATCAAACTCTGGTCATTAGCTATGGCGGCAAGTGTCTTTAACCACTGGGCTGTCTCACAGGCCCCTGAAAACAAAATTGTTTGGTTAATTTTCATAAATCATCAAATATTATAACCTAAAGTTTGTATCAAAAATACTTTAAGGGAGAGAAACTTTAAAACTGAATATAATGTCTTTAAAAACTTTGGGACTTTGTGAGTGTGGGTTTTCACAATGGATTCCTCTCTCCTTTTCAGGACTATCCTGTTAAGTGTAATCTCACTGCTTAATGAGCCCAACACCTTCTCTCCAGCCAATGTGGATGCTTCAGTTATGTTCAGGAAATGGAGGGACAGTAAAGGAAAAGACAAGGAGTATGCTGAAATCATTAGGTAAGGCAAACCACGTGCATTCTGGAGCTGAGGGTTTAAATTCAAACTTCAGTGGATAGTTTAAACCAGGCTAGCCTTGAACGCAGAGGTCCAGTCTTTACCTCCCAAGTACTGGGATTACAACGTAATCATTGTGCCCTTCTTGTGACTCATACCAGGGACTGAAGGTAACTAGTGTAAATGGTAAAAACCTGTAGAAGCCACAGGAACATCAGTGTAAGGCCTGGCAACAAACTAAAGCTTCAAATGTGACTAAGAGCAGACTGGCCACAAGAAGGTAGGAAAGTGGGGTTCAGTTCAGAAAATGTGTCCAGTTTCTCCAATTACCCCCTATCTTGATGACCCCCATCTTTGTACCTTTGGAAAGAAACCATTCTACACACATACAACCAGCACTTGGTGCACCACTGCCAGGCCATCACTAGGTAGTGGATAGACTGAGGAAGACAGGGCATCTGGTCTACGTTACTTCACATTCTGATAGGAGCACACAGTGGTTGGAGATCATATAACAGGGAACATATCCAATGGGCGGAGGGCATAGCTCTGGTAAATGTGCTTGTTAGCACCTGGATCCCTGGATTCCATCCCCAGCACTCCAAAAACAGACTTGGTGACGTGGGGCCCCCTGCAGGTGATAGGGCGAAATTCGAGAGAGTAGTCAGCTTCATGTATTCAAGGCACTACAAATACGCCGGGCCTGTAACTCAGTAGTAGAATCTTGCTTGGGGCCCTGGGTTTGGTTCCCAGCACCACTGCAAGCTTGGCCCATGTAAAAAGCCAGTATACGTCTGGAATCCCCGAGCCCTTAGCAGTAGATGGGAGGCAAAGATGGGAGAATTTTTGATGCTGTGGGCTAGCTAACCTGATCTATGCAGCAGCGAACCAGAGAGATTTCTGTCTCCAATGAGGCTGCTGTGTTTAGGGGAGGACCATCCACGGTGCGCCTGAGTGCGGCGCAGGGTGTCTGCTCTGCCTGACTTGGGAAAGTGAGCCATGGTGTCTACGGAACAGAAGCGCAAGCCAAGTGTGATGGCTCTTGTTTGTAATCCCAGCACTGAGACGAGGGCAGGAGGAGTAGATTGTGTGAAGGCAGTGTGGGTTAGAGAGACGGACTTCCATGAGACATTTTTGTGTTACCTCTGTGTAGGAAACAAGTCTCAGCCACAAAGGCCGAAGCAGAAAAGGATGGAGTGAAGGTCCCCACGACCCTGGCAGAGTACTGCATCAAAACTAAAGTGCCTTCCAATGACAACAGCTCAGATTTGCTCTATGACGACTTGTATGACGACGACATCGAGGACGAGGACGAGGAGGAGGAGGATGCCGACTGTTACGATGATGACGATTCTGGGAACGAGGAGTCGTGACGCGTCCCCCGGTGTCCTGTGCTGCCCTGACGTCTCAGGCCAAAGGGAGGGAGCAAGTGGGGATCCACAGTGGCCCCCAGCAAAACTCAGTCACGGGGTGGGGAAAGCAGCAGCGCCTGCTGACTCCCCTGCGGATCTCAGCCTGCTCTTTTACGGACCTTTACTGGAGGGAAAGCCTCCACAGGACGTCCGCATCCTTGCGTTCTTACCCTTCCATCACTGTATTGATTCTTTTTTAAACAACAGCCACCACCCTCCAGACTCTCACTCACTCATCTCTGCAGAATGCTCACAGCGAAACACGCTTGTCTGTTTTTAGATTCTTTAAGAACTAGTCTGTTTGAGACATACATGTGTTTAAAGCTGGGAGCCCACTGGGAGTCCACAAGTGCTGCATATATTGGGTAGCAAAAGAGAATGGGGAAAAACAAAACCAGAAAAAAAACAAAAAACCAACAAACAAAAAAACCACAAAACCCACAAAACAAACTAAAAAAAAAAAAAAAAGCCAATTTGCCAAGGTTTAGCTGCTCCTTACATTAGTGCGTGCGCATTGTCGAGCCCTGTGGTGGTGAACTTTGTTTCTTCCCTCCCTAAGGCTGGATGCGGTGGGCAGCAGGGACGACTTGCTAGCCTGATGAGACGTGCTGCCGCCTGAGGCCGCCCAACGTGGAGGCCGCAGCTGCTCTGAGGAGAGAAAGCAGATTTTGTTTTTTGGAATCGATTGGGATCTGAAGCCTGAAATAAATATTCATACTTTACATAGACCTGAGCACTTGGTTGCTATTTATTTTAAAGGTAGGGTAAATTTTTCCACCAGAGAGTGGGGCAAGTGGGGAAATGGAGGTTACGTGTGGATTTCTAGCTATGGAAACAATTGGAAAACGACGGCAGCTTTGGCTGATGCTGAGGGGAAAGGTGCAAACTACTGGTGGACTATTGAGAAAGGAAACATCTCCAAGAGTCTCCTGTGAGGTTTTATTATTTTTATTTACATAGCCAGCTAATTACTCAACATTACTCCTAGGCTCATGTGCTAAGATTTTGGTTTCTGTTGAGCTGCTTATACTGATAGTGGTGATTGTGGATGTGTGCAACTCGGGACTGGCTGGTGGTTTTCCTCCTTTCAGTGTGCTTCAGCCATCAAGCGCCAGCCTCCCAGGCTCCTCCCTCTTGCCTGGAGGCGCCCCCTCCCCCTCCCCCCCTCTTGGCAGGGCCCCAGTTGACTCAGGCGTATCCAGCAGTTGCTGCAGCTTTGTTTCCCAGGTGTCAGTGCTGCCCAATCAAGATTGAGATCCAGCAGCCGTCACCGTCCAGGGACTTCAGATTTGAAGCTGATTTTTGTTACTGGTGTAGCAAACTGCTATAATGTAAAACCAGATTTCAGAAGGATGGAATGTTAAGATCCTTGTGTGCCAGTGTCATTCCTTATCTTCAGACAGGAACGGGGGCGTAGGCAGCCCCTCCAGGGTTCCTCCTTCCTTTCTGATCTCAGGGTTTACATTCACTCTTCAAACTCTCCTGAATGCTGTTTCCCAGCAACTCTCTGGCTTCTTAAGTTTGGTCTGTTATTGAATTAGAATGTTTAGTCTGGTCCTGAAATAGCTATGAAATTAATGTCCACAGGGTCAGAGCTGTACCTGAGTCTTGTGATTCGGGACCTAGCTGCTGTGCTGGGTAGGACAATAGTAAAGCCTAGCTAGCTTGTTGCTCCCCTCAGTACTCCCCGAAAGCCTGCAAACCTGGAGCCAAATCCCCCAGCGCCTACCTACCCCTGAAAGTTTACAGCCAGTAGTTTGGTTTTACTCTCTCGGCACCTAAACCTTGCCTGTTGTGCTGCAGCGTCTTACTCCCAGGCATGCTAGGCACCTTGGCGCTGTGGGGGGTGCTCTCCTGGCCTGTGTTTCATGTTGACTCAGGGAGCCAGAGTGGACCTCAGCCCCTGTTGACAGTCAGTCAGTTCCAAAGGCTATGCTGACTTGCTTGGCAGGCAGACACTCTCTGGTAGTTCAGACTGACAGACATACATACACTGGTCTCTGGTCTCAGTCTTCGGTCCATGAGAAATGCCCCATGGAAAACCACTTAAGCGCGTTAAGTTTTTCTCTTTCGGGAGCAGATGGAGGTCTGGGTGCGAGTAGGATTTTCTGAGCACAGCTGTAGAAAGAATCGGATTCTCTTTTACTCTAATCAAGGCCTCGCTGACTGAACGCTCTTCACGCGCGTGTCCGGAGGCTGAGTGGAGAAGGCAGTATCATGATTCCGTTCTCTGTCATTCCAGAATCCTATCACCCACTCGACTCTTGTAGTCCCTCTCTCCTCTCCTGGCCATTATTTGCTGGTTCCCTCTGATCCTGTCCATTGGAAGGGAAACACGTAGCTCTCTTGGAAAATTAAGTCTCCCTTCCACCCTGATAAACGAGGTTTACATTTACAACTAAAAAGATTCAGATGCAACTTTCAACTGAAACCAGTGGACACACCTTACTTTAGTAGTTTTCTTAGCTAAAACTGTAGATGGTTTTTTAGTTTAACTTATGAGAAAAGTTTATGCGATGCATTTTGTGTTGACTTCCCCGTTAGTGATTTATTTTGTCTTTTTCTGCCCATCTGTCTACTAATAAAAATGTGAAATAAAATACACCTGTATCGCTACTTCCCCGTGGTTGACGCCCCACCCTCACCTAAGTATATAGTTGTCACCTTGACTCAGTTAAAAAATTAAAACCACTTGGGCTCCACTGACCCCTTCCTAGACACTACCAAATGCTCCTTTTTAGGAGGTTTTTTTTGTTTATAGTTTTTCCAGACATGGTTTCTCTTTTAGACCAAAATGGCCTCAAACTCACTCAGAGACGAGCTTGCTGGGATTGAAGGCTTGAGCTACTGCCACCCAGCATTAAGGCTCTTAAAGGGCGTTTCTAGTCATAATCTGTTCATAGGAGTCCAGTAAAGAAACCATGGCAGGCAGCAGAATACTGCCAAGTGCAGCACTGGAGAGGCACCGACAAGTGTCTGATGGCCTGACCACTGCTCCTGACTGTAGATGTGTGTTTGTTTCATGTAGGGTCCCCACTATGTAGATAGAGCCGGCTTCAAACTCATGAATACCCCTACCTCCGTCTAGGTCTGGGACAGATTATAGGAGCGTGCCGCTCCAAGGAGCCTACCTCAAGGAGGTGAATAAACTCTGCTCCTTTTGCTTACTAGCCTGATCTCAAACAGTGGAGTTGAAATGAGAGCTGCAGCACTTCAGGGTTACAACACACCTGCCCCACACCCACCACTGCCTGTGGCAGCACAGCTCTCAGGCCCCAGCCCCTCCTCCCCTGCCCCCGTGGGCCTGAGTCTAGGCCTAGGCCATGAAGAAATTCAAGTGGCAACCCTGTGAAGTCGGTGCCTCACCCAACCATCCCTTAGCTACAGCACAGAGACCCAGCATGCTCTCAGAACTTTATTAGGTGGAGTTTGGGTGAGAGGAAACCCTGAAACAGTTGCCCACCAGGTTCGGGGCAACTGGTATAGAGGAGCCTCTGGAGACGGGCTGTCATGACGGAGGCAGATCTTGGACTTCTTCATGAGGGAGCTGACTGGCTGAACATCTCTGAGACCCAGTCCAGATACTTTTGTGGTCAGAAAAGGCAAGTCCAGGGCAGTGGCCCCTGCTCTGTGCAGGCAGACGGGCACCAGGCTTATGTTGCGCAGGGTTATCTCTGCGACTCCCAGACAGATTTGTTGGAAGGGGGACCATGACAAATGACAGAAGGATTGGTTTCTCAAAAACAAGTAATTACAGAAGAAGAAACATAATGGCTCACAGAGAGTGAGATAAGGATTAACTCGTGATTCTTCATTAGCGCCTAACCCAATCCCTAAACCACCAGGCATTCAGTGGCACATGGAGCAGCCTGGGCTGGGCCACATGGAAGGCCCGAAGGCAGAAGGGCCTGGGGGTGGGGCCGACATGGCTTACAGTGAGGGTATCCACAGCCCAGCCCCTCCAGGCTTCTGTCACATTTACAATACATACATAAATACACTACATACAACAGTGGGCTGGGAGGCAGGCCTTCCCACAGAGGCTCAGCTGACAGTTATGTCTCAGAATTCTAGGAAAGGGCCCGGGCTCCCAGAAACGTGCGTGCTCCATTGTTCTCTCCCGCCCAGGGTATGCCCTGCCCAAGAGCCCACCCTCCTTCAGGGTCTAGTTTGTCCAGTACGGAGAGTTGCCATAGGTGGGTTTGGAGGCTTGAGACTTGGGCTGCAGGGAGCTGGGCTGGCTGCGTTGACCAGAGCCACTCTGAGGAGGAAGAGGAGAAAAGGCTATAAAGGCTGGAACAGAACCCCAGGCCCAGGGTGGGGGGCTGCCTCCATCACCGCGCTCACCGGGGCATCCTGTGGTAGGTGGTGGTGCAGCAGCTGGGAGTGGGGCTGCTGGTGGGCCGGCATGATATGCAGGAAGGGTGCGGGTGCGTAGCCAGGGGCTGCGCCAGGGGCCGCCAGGGGCCCAGTGGAGCCCAAGGCAGAGGGCAAGCTGAAAGGTGGAGGTGTCCCTGCATGAAATCCCTGCTTGTCAAAAGTCTGCAGGATGAAGATGACAATGTGAAGGTCAGGCTGAACTGTACTCTGCTCCAATCTACCTGCCAACCTCTGACCACCTCACCTGTGTCTTGTTGTAGACAGAACCGGTCATATCAGGTAAGCCAGTGGTGCCTGAAGACACTGATACTCCTCCTGGGACAGAAAGTAATTAGTTACTCCCCAGAGCATTCAAGTCCCAGCTCTAGTGACTACGACTAGCCCTGCCTCAGAGAGCCAGAGAGGATAATCCAGTCCTGGAAAGGAGTTGACATTACCTTTGCCAGGCCCAGAACCAGTTGACTTGTTTGGTGCCTGTGAGGATCCGCCATAACCACCCTTGGTGTAGTCTCCTGCTGCTGTCCCCTGGGTCAGATCATCGTAGCCTAGCACAGCAGGGTACGAGAAGCATGTGTGGGCTAAGCAAGTCTTGTCTTACCCTGTGCCCTCAGCACTGGGGCGTTCCATACCTGTGCTGTAAGTGTGCTGCCCGTAGCCGCTGGCCTGCTGAAAAGGGGTGGGGGGGGTACTGAGGGTCACGCCGTGCTGCTTCGCCGAGGCTGGAGGGACCTGATGGGACAAGAAGGTGGGGTGCGAGCGTAAGAATGAGGTGAAGAGGCACCAAGCAGCTTGACCTAGCTTCAGGCTAAACTGAGTCAGAATCAAGAGAAACAGCTTCTTCATTAAATGTAGAAGCAGCTGGGGAGTGGAATCTGACCCTGAACAGTTCTCAGGGTCCTGGCCAATGGTCCTACTGCTGATGGACGCTGGGAAACATGCCCAAAGTTTCAACCTACAGGGACCCTCAAGCCCAGGGAACAAGCTGCAGAAATACTCACAAACATAGTGGGCCCATACTGGAAGGCACTGGGCACGCCTGTGTAGTAAGGGAGGCCGGTATAACTGTAGCCAGGCGGCAGAGCAGGATTCAAAAAAGGCTGCTGGGCTGTGTGGTGGGTCTGAGATTGGCTCTGTTGTGCCTGAGCTGGTGTCGTTGGAGGTGCAGGGGATGCAGAGTCTCCTCGGCCAAACTTTGTGACATCACCTATAAGAACATTGACCTTGTGTCACCACGGGAAAGGCCAGGCGGCTGTTACAAACAGAACAGTGCTAACTGCCAGCTGAGCACTCACAGCTCGGAAGACTGCTCAGCCCTTTTGCGTCCACCTTCTGGCTCCCAACACGCACGCACACACACACGCACACGCAGACACACACACACACACACAGACGCAGACACACAGACGCAGACACACACACAGACACACACAGACGCAGACACACACAGACACAGACAGATGCAGACACACACACACACACAGACGCAGACACAACACACAGAGACACACACACAGACGCAGACACAGAGACACACACACGCAGACACACACACACACATACAGACGCAGACACACACAGACACACACAGACACACACACACACACAGACGCAGACACACAGACACTGAGCTAACTAACCTGAATACGGATTGTTAGCAAGGCTCCCATCTCGGCTGGCCAGGGCTGTGGGTGCTGCAAAGGGAATTCCGTAGTAATCCTAGGAAAGCCCAGGGGAACACACTGAGAAAATGGTCTCACCCTACCCCCACAGAGAGCAAGTACAGCTGGCAAAACAGTGTGATGCCACACTCCCAAGACAGGCAGCGCCCCAGAGAGTGCAAGCACGACAGCACCCACAGTGCGCGCACCTCGGCGCCCCTGCGTCAGCTGACAAAACGGGCAGAGACTGATGCCTGTACAGACACAGCCAGCTGACACACCACATATGGTAAATCCAACAGGCCAAACTAACTTTACTAGTCTTTACTGTGTGAGACTCTAAATGGACACACACAGGAAAGGATGAGGCAAAGCCCCGGCGTAAAGGGGGACAAGAGGGCAGTGCTAGGCAGGGCCCCAGGTTAGACCCCGACTAGCCTAGCCTTTCCCAGTGACACCGACACTGCACAGAGCCAAGATTGAGAACAGCAGGTGCAATAGTGTAAGAGGTAGAAAGGTCACGCCCTGTGGATGAAGTCTGGTCCTTACCACCCAGGGTTCTGGACAAACATTGTATGAGCAAAGTACAATCCCTTGGGGCCAAACCAGACAAGACATTTCAACTGGGAAAGGCAATCTCATCCTTTGGTAAACTCCAAGAAAACCACGGAATCCCAAGATCCCAAGGGGTACAGGCCTGCAAGGAGATTACAGGAACTCAAATGGAGACTGGTACAGGAAGGAAGAGAAGGGAGAGCCCTTTCACAGAAGGTGAAGTCCAAAGGCAGGGCTCAGACAGGACCAGGAAGAACTTTGAGCTATGCTTCACTGTGGGCTCACTGGAGGCTCCATGTAACTTAAGGGGCTTGGGAGACAGCTCGGCGGTTAAAAGAACTGGCTACTCTTCTAGTGACACTCATGGTGGCTCACAACCATAACTTCAGGTTCAAGAGCTAGTGTCCTCTTCTGCCCTGTGATCAGGCAAACACCTGGTGCACCTACGCACATGCAGGTCGAACACGCACACTGAAAATTTAAAAGGAAAGGGAGACCTGTGGGTCTGGGTGCAGAGCTGAGGAGAGCCCCAGGCAGCCTGTGAGTGTGGCCACAGGCTACTCCTGGATCTGCCCAGCTCTTTCCAGTTAGACCCAGCCAGCCTTGGCCTCGGCCAAGGACTCCAGCAGATGGAGTGGAGGTGGTCCCTGCAGCTGTACACACTGGTGGCTTGACAGAAGGCAGGCAACATGGGGATCACGGGAAAGCCGTAGAGGAAGAGACAGCCCCACACTTGGGTAGAAGTCCCCTCCTCTGAGAACTCTGTGACAGTCACTGAGAAGACACCCTAGGAGCGCCAGGTGGCTCACCAGAGGCCATTCTGCTCAGGAAGAGCAGGCTCACTCCCTGCTGCCCTGATCATCACTGTGGCTTTCCCACAGACGCATCCCTTCCCTAGCCACAGGCTCAGTACAGAGACAAGGCTGGCTCAAAGTGAGGCAGCAGAAAGCACAGGACACAGGGCAGGCAGGCAGGCATTCTTGCAAACAATGGTGAAAGGCTAGAACCAGATGGCGCGTCACAAAAAGTCAGCTCCTCCCACTCATTCTCCAAGGGTAAAAGAGCAACACTGGTGCTTAGAGACATGTCTTAAACTTCTTACACTGTATTTACTATTTTTTGTTTTGAGACAGGATCTTAGTATGTAGCCTAGGGTGGCTTTAAGCTCACTCTGAGCCTCTCAAATGTTGGGATGCAGGAAAGCGCCTCCATGTTCAGCTGTTTTTATCCCTGTTTCCTCCACCTCCACCCTGGGGTTTCTCCGTTGTAACTCTGGCTGTCCTGGAACTCACTCTGTAGACCAGGCTGGCCTCAAACTCACAAAGATCCACCTGGCTCTGCCCTCAAGTGCTAGGATTAAAGGCGTGCACCACCACCGCCTGGCATAATTTTCTTTAAAAAAAAAAATGACTGGAGCAGAATAAGGGACTAGACTTGGTACAGGACGCGGCACACACGACGCTGGTCCCATCTATCAAAGCAATGGCTGGACAAGCATCCCGCCACGGGACGCGCTTCTCACAGGGGGTAAGGGGGCTCCACGGCGGGGACAGCGAAGGCCAGGCGTGGTGGCACTCAAACAAGGAAGGAGCCCTGTGGGTCTAAAGTGCCACGGTGCCCGTGCACTGGGCCGTGTCTTACCATTGGCAGCCGGGACTGCAGCATCTGGAGCTCATCGTAACCGTAGATCTGCAGAGAGTCAGCGGATATGTTAGGGGCCACACGCCATACTCTGGGAAGCCCAAAGCCATTTAGGAGCCAGACAGACACACTGAGGACAGGACTCGGGTCAGGGGCTATAGAAAAAGACCCTGCCTTGGTATAGTCTAGGAGGAGGAAGACGTGTCAGGCATTAGATGAGTGCCTCCAGACATCAGCCCCTAAGGTCAAGCAGGAGTTCTGCTGTGTGCTTACCGGGTAGGCAGGGAGCAGCCCTCCCGGGCCCACGAGGTACTGATTGTGCAGAAGGGGAGGCACTCCTTGAGGCAGGTTTGGAGGTGCTTTGCCTACAAAGAGGAAAAATCAAACACAACAGATTGTCTACTTCCGTGAGGCTCCCCAGCTGCTTGGCACAGGTCTGAAAGCTCACTGCTGAGGGTGTGGTAAGGGGCTTGGGCACACACCTGAGGTCACCAAGGCTGTGGCCCTGGTACTGCTGCTGGGTACGCTCACAGTGGTCCCACCCAGGCACAAGCTGCTCACGGTGCTTACAGTCCCAGGCAGGATGCCCCCCGAGGACGGAGCACTTGGGGCAGAGGTTGCTGCTGTTGAGAAGGTGGCTGAGGATGGGGTGCCCTCCACATTGGCATGCTGCGAAAACAAAAGGCAGAACACTGAAGGAGGGAGCCAGGACAGCCAGAACTCCAGTCCCAAGGCCGGACAGTATTGGCAACTCTGCGGTGAGGGAATGTCTCAGAGATGACTGTAGCCTGTAGCCATAGGGCTCGCTTCGAAGGTGAACGTCAAGACTATTAAAACTGGTCTGGACGCTGGTCATAGTAGCACACACCTTTATTCCCAGGACGTTACAGACAGAGCAGGTAGACCGCCCTGGAGGTTCCAGACCAGTCAGAAGTACACAGTGAAACTGTTTTAAACAAAATCCCCAGTGGCTAAGAAAGCGCACTGCTCTTTTAGAGGGGGAGTGTTTCTGCCATTGCCTCCTGCAACGTAAGAACAGCAAATTGCAGGTATGAACAGCCTCATGGAAAGGGCAGTCAGCTCTCTAAGATTGGGAGCACCGAGAGTCTCTGAACTGTGCTGTTGGAGACAGACAGAGGACAGAGATGTATCTGAGTACACTGAAACTACAGGGCGCCAAGGAGCTGGCTCAGCTCTTAAGAATGTGCATAGCACATGCACAACACATGGTCCCCATGAACACTGACATGGCATGCACACGTGTCTAAGCATACACCTGGGTGTACGTGGATATTCACACATGTGAGGCTATGTGGCTAAAGATCTAGCTTTGGGGCCTGACCCTTGGTGACAGTGTGTACAATATTCCAAATATTGCCTGACTCGGGGCCTCCAACCAGCAGTGGCCAGGCCAGGCTTAAAGGTCAGATTTTGGAGCCAGGTGGTGGCGGCACATAACTTTAATCCCAGCACCTGGGAGGCAGAGGCAGGAGGATCTCTGTGAGTTCGAGGCCAGCCTGGTCTACAGAGTGAGTTCCAGGACAGCCAGAGTAACAACAGAGAAACCCTGTCTTGAGAATCAAAAAAAAAAAAAAAAAAAAAAAGAAAAAAGAAAAAGAAAAAAAGAAAGAAAAGAATGAAGTTGGGAGCTGTAGAGACGGTGCAGTGACTGAAGCGCCGCTGCACGCAGGCTGGGTCAGGTCCCAGCACACTCCGTGTCTCATAAATCCAGACACACAAAATCCAGAGTTCACGATTCTCGTCCTGACCATTATGGGCAACAGGTATGTGCAGCACAGTGCACATACATAAACGTGGGGAAACACTCACACATTAAAGGACAGACAGACAGACACACACACCCCTTTACATGTTTGGAGGAAATAGATTAAGGGCGATCTATAGCTGACACCTCCACTTTGAACGTCTCCTGGCCTGGATTTCTTGAGCTTCTTAAAACTTCTTTCCTCAAACTATCCATCTGTAGGCAGGGAAGATGGCATGAAGGAGCAAACTGGACATCTAATCACTACCACTAGCAAAGCCCCACAACATTAACACATTGGAATGCAACTGTATCTTTCAGGCCAAGAGGCGGACAATGAAGTATCTGCAGACAGGCACTAGAGACGAACTTATTCTTACAAAAGCCCAAGCTGTCTCTGCTGAAGAGATGTGCCGTGTAAGGAAAAGAGCACATGCCAAGTCTTTGAAAACAAGCAGACTCCTGACCTCCTGAGAAGCATGGAGGGTGTGAGGCAACGAACCACGAGACTCTGGATCATCTCAGATCAAAATTAACCCACTCCCCGACTGACCATGGGCAGGTCTGGGCTTAACAGCAGGAGCTGGCACTTACAGTGTGGGGTGTGTTTGCGGAACGTGCAGCAGGTGCAGAGGACAAGCTGTTCTGGTTGCTGGAGAGGGAACTAGAACACAAAACAGAGCATCACATGTCCAAACGAATATATTTCTTCACATGAGCAAGACCTATATGGCTCGAGAGGCTACAATTCCGCTTGCGTCTGTCACTGAGAACTCTTGGGTTTTTAGGGTCCTGTAGCAAAGTCCTCCTGGTGGTCAGAAATGACCTTACAGGGCCATTCACCACGAGAGCGATGCATCCTGCATTCAGTAAATAAACCTTATGGGTTATAAAGACTAAAACCAGGATTGTTCCAGGATTGCTTCCCCAGAGAACTCAGACACTGAGAGTCAGAGATCTGTGTGTGGCCCACACCTAAGAGTCAAGATTCAACTCCAACCAGATCCAGAGTTCAACTCAAACTGAATGGATCAAGAACTGCACCATGGGCTCGAGAGATGGCTCAGCACTTAAGAGTACTGACTGCTCTTCCAGAGGTCCTGAGTTCAACTCCCAGCAACCACAAGGTGGCTCACAACCATCTACAATGGGATCAGATGCCCTCTTCTGGCCTACAAGTGTACAAGCAGAGCACTCATAAATAAAATAAATATTAAAAAGAAAAACAAAAACAAAAAAACCTCTACCAGAAGGAGTGGTAACTGCTTTTCCAGTAACTGGGCTCTGGAATCAGGGCAGCCCGAGTCAGACATATTATCGTTCTTGCTCCACAATGCAGTGGAGTGAGCAGAGACCCGGGGACAGGCGAGGCGTGGGCACTTGCCTGAGGTCCTGCTGCTTCCCAGGAGGCCAGCAGAGAAGCAGTTAAGGTTTCATTTCTAGGGATTTGGGGGGGTGACCAGGCCGAACCCTAAGCAGGGCACTAAAACTGCAGCCTCCCTCCACCCCATCCTGGCAGCAGCTCGGCAGGAGCCCATGGGTCTCCGTCTCCTTTCTCAGTGCCTCACACATACCTGCTAAGCTGAGAAAGGGGGCTGCTGGGCAGGTCGGCAGGCTGGGACAGGGAGGGCAGAGTGGCAGTGTGATGGGGCGGAGAAGGCAGAAGCGCAGCGCAGGAGGTGGTGCTGGGCAGCGAGCCCACAGACGGTGGGGCAGAGGGGTCTGCCGTCTTTGGAGCTGGGGCCGATGAAGTAGCTGCAAGAAATACCTCTCTTTAGCTCCACAGGCAGCCCTTAACGCTGGAGACATGCTTGGGATCTGGTCACATCCGGATATGATAGTCGCTAAGCTACATTCCCCGGGACAACACCTAAGCACGTGGCCAGACAGCTCCACTTCTTGCAGCTAGGACTACATAACCAGGCAGGAAGGGTTTGGACAATGACTGCACGCATTTCTCGTTTCCAGAAACTCGACACAAACACCCAGAAAAGAGAGGCCAAAGCGATATGTATACAGCGAGACAAATTGCTTTTCAAAAGCATGGTGTGAGGGAGTGAAGAGATGGGTAAGACCACGCACTGGCCCCAGTGAAGGCACAGCACCTCAGGACAAACGTGGAAGGTCTGCAGGAAGAACTCACACCAATACCTACTTGCAAATGCACAGTGGGTATGTATTTCAAAAGACACGTCCAGAGCACAGATACAAGATTTTGATGTTTCAGGCACAGTGACCTTTGGAAAAGACTCAGCTCTATTGTCATCCACACATATAAATCAGATATGTGCTTGGAAACACATCATTGTCTCTTCCAGGAGGGAAAAAGAAGCTGCCTTTTCTGCTCCTTCTCCAGGTCAGCCAGAGCTATGAGTGAGACTACTTCAAAACAAAAAGTGGTTTCCAGGGAAAATGTCTAAGTACTGATTGGAGAATTAACCACTGTTCACTTGGTATTTTCTGAATTATTTTGGGTTCCATCAGTCATAACAAGAACATATACTCACTGTCTACTGTGTGCTGACTTCGGCCACCACCATGTCCGTTCTGTGAGGAACACAGAGAGAGTTAGCACATGGACCTGCCCAGACAATCACCAGGAAGACTCTCAGTTGGAACGGCAACAACCGCATAGATTGGCAAAGGAACAGCTATCTCTTTTCAAAGACTGTACTTGATCTCTTCTGTGTATGTCTATCTACAGGAGGGTGGTCGGTCAGACACAGGGGAAGCTGGAGGAGGGTCTGAGGGTCACAGGATGCTGTGTGCTGCCTGAGGTGGGTGCTAGAGAAGGAAGCCAGCTCCAGACCCTGTCTTGTCCATTCTTCTTCTTCAATATAAAAGGAAATGAAAATAAATGAGAGAGGCAATACTTAAAATGCAAGAAGTGGGCATTTTGAAAACCAGAGTCAGAGTTTAGGGAAGTAACTAGGTCACAGGAAGCCAAAAGCACTCCTAAGACAATTATCAAGTTGCTAAATGATATAAGGAAGAAGTCCCATTATAGTGAAACGAGACACATTCCTACTCTCATGCAAAATCTGTAATGTGTATGTGTGAGTGGATGTTTCTAAACAGAAATAAAGTTTTTAAAGAGTAACCTCCATACCAGGAACCATCAGACTTTGAGAAATATTTCTAAGAAAAAAATGAAATGTGACCTAACACAGTGGGTTGGATAGGTTGTCCACAAATGCAGGACCTAAGTTATCAGGTTTGAACACACCTAAGGTACTGCAACGGGAGCCAGTGACACTTGGCTCCACAGGCGGGAGGAGCCAGAGAGTGCACCCAGCAGCAGAGCCCGTGCGCTCCCACGCTGTCCCCAGAGGAGCAGCAGCAGAGACAGAAGCTGATGCACGCTTTCTATTTTTAAAAAAGTCAGACTGAAACTGGAGAGACAGCACAGCAGTAAGAGGATTTGGATCCAATTCCTAGAACCCACATGGTGCCTCACAACAGCTGTAACTCCAGATCCAGGGGATCCACTATACCCAGCTCAACGTGCCAGGCTTTCTCTAGAGACCCCTGTCTACAGCTGCTTACAATCCCCCGAAACCCCCCCCCCCCCCGCTCACCCTGTTTCCCCCACCTGCCTCCTCCAAGCAGCCAAGGTTACACCTTTTCTTCCCAGTTGGATTCCCTCAAACTCTAACAATGGCCCTTGAGAGTGGGGAGATGTCCGGTGTGCATGGATCAAGCTCTCTCAGAAGCCGTAACAGTAAACAAAGTCCCAAGGCTGGAAGCTGGATGCCCTATCCTATAGATCTTGGCCAGGAAGGTTCTGGAAGCCCTCAAAACAATACAATCAGTTTTCATTACTGCCGATGGATCTCATTAGAGCTGGATTCTAAGACTCTATTGCTAAGGGTCCACATGACATAGGGAAATCAAGGTGGACTGGGCTAGAAAAATTCCTCCCTACTGGCTAGCCCTCACAGTACTGGGGGAGAACTGTCTTCAACAGTCTTACTTGGCTATGGACTTTCTACTCAACAATTCAGACCAACTAGGTGAATGAGTCCATTGGTTAATTGACAAGTCTGTTAACAGGGTAACCTACGCTTTTCTGATTGATCTGATGACTGTTCTACAGGAAACAGTTCATCTGGCACTGTAGGCCACTGTAGGTCACTACAGGCCTCATCGAAAGCCAGTGGCTGGGGAGGAAGGTGCCATTACTGTTTTGATAAAGGACATAATGTGCCCATCAAATCATCCCCTAACAATGGGCCAGCACGATGGCTCTCCAAGGTGTCCTCTCAACTTCCACACCTGCCATGTATGTATATGTACATGTGTATGCACAAACACACAAATAACTAAGTTAAATTTTAAAGCATAATTTGCCAAACTGCACATTAACTTCTAAAGAGAATCACTTACAGCAACAGAACCTGGAGCTGAGTCTGGTGGGTTCGCAGAGCTTTGGTATGCAATCCTGGTGTGCACAGAACTCTGGTCATAAGAGGAAGACGTTGTCACTGGACTAGTGGAGCTCAAGGACGAGCTGGTCAGACTGGAGGAGGTAATGACCGAAGTCGTGTAGGTGGAGTTCTGTACAGCACTGGTCATTGGTAAAGAGGCATTCAGAGGGTCACTGAAAAGAGTACATGTGTTAGCCGTATGCTGCCGTCATCTGACAGCTTCAACACACAGACCAGTAGCAAAAACTAAAGCAACAATGACTACAAAGTTGCAATACAGTCTTTACTTTAGGCTTTGCCTCTAGACATGGAAAAAATCCACTAATAAAAATCTCAAATCCTTCTATTTGCAAAATAAAGTGCTAGAAAGACATAGGGAAGTTCAGTCCTTCCTAGATTACTGTGGAAGTCTGATCCACTTCAGGTGGTCATCACATGCTACTAGGAACATTGTAACATTGCAGCAAGAGAAAAGAAACTAAATGTCTACCAACTAGTGAATGCATCACATTTGCTCAGTGAAATGCACGTAATATGGATGACCTTGGAAAGCTTTAAGTACACAGTAAGAGACAAAATAGGCCACATTTTACATGATTCTAGTCACAACACATCCAGATGAGACAAGCTCTGATACACACTTTGTCAAAGAGAGGCAAGGACTAAGAGAAATCTGCATGCATGCATAGCACAATCCTGAGGCAGCACTGCTGAGAGATGCACAAAATCATCGCTATTTGTCTTCACCGATTTCTTACACTCTATTTTGTTTTACTTTTTTGCAAAGAAAGGACTACGTCCAGTCACAACTACAGAAGTGAGGTTTGTACCTCAAAGACTTCGGGTACAAGCTGATAGGAATCTGATTACTGTTTTCACTGGCTGAAGTAGCTGATCCAAA
The DNA here is from genome assembly GCA_026225945.1 of Cricetomys ansorgei. Lineage (NCBI taxonomy): Eukaryota > Metazoa > Chordata > Mammalia > Rodentia > Nesomyidae > Cricetomys > Cricetomys ansorgei. Next base: position 14,595,565 of record JAMJFZ010000182.1, on the reverse strand, counting down.
CTCAGAGAGAGATGATTCTGATCCAAATTCCAGGGCCCCAAACTGAACGTTTAAGGCGGTGACATCCGCAGAACCCGGCATCTCCACCGCGGAAGCAGGGATCTACAAAAGCAAAGGTGCCGTCAGGTACAGACTCCAGCTCTCAAAGGCTTACCAAAGACTCAGGGGGGCTTCCTTGGCCACACTGGCAGAAAACAAATGAGAAAAAGAAGAAGAAGAGAAACAGAACCTTTTAAATACCGAGGGAAACCGAGCAAACTACTTAATGGGTCTCAGGGGAATGGTCCATATTGTCTTATAAACGGCTTTAGAGCTAGAGGGTGTGTCATGGTAGTAGGTAGATGAGGACACTCAGTCATTTTCAGGACATACCAGTGATAAGAGCATTATCTGTCAGGCAATTACAAATCTTCCAACCATGAGACACCACACCCAAAACCAGAAGTGCTCTGAATCGGAGCCTCGGGTCTGTGCTTGAACTAAGGGCTCTGGCTCCCAGCATGAATTCACAGTACTGAGTAATTAATAAGTAGCCCAGTTCCCCCAAAGCAATGAGCTATGCTTGAAGACATATCATATATTTAATTTCTAACACTTGAGATAATGTGAAATAAACCCTTTGGAACCGAAACTCACAATGGAATGCCTACCTTGGAGGATGGAGGGATCCGGCGCTTAGGGAGTTTGACGTGTTTGGGCTGCGGTTGGTGGGCAGACACAATATTTTCAACAGCCATGTTAGGAAGCTGTAAAAGTCTATTGACAGTAGCAGGACTGTCTCCAGGTGTGGACTCTCGGTGCTTTGCCTGGGATTGGAAGGACTGCAAACCGGGAGGAGGAACACTGACTGCCTGGGTCTGGTGCTGCTGTCGCTGGCTCAACTGGCTAAGAACTGGGGACGGCTCAGGCTGAGATTTGAAGTCTATAAAATGTGGAAAGAAAAAACAGGCAGCAGTGAGTAACGGCTTGGACTTCCTATACCTTGAATTTCAGGAGGCTTGCATTACTACCAGGTTTTCTGGACGTCTATTTAAAAAGAGCGAGGTGCAGAGAAGATGAGGAAAGGGACTGGAAGATGCCTGAGTGGTCTGTCCCTATTCCCACGCAGACAAGACATGAGGTAGAGACCTCTCTGCTGAGGTTTACATGTTCATTATTATATCAATTTGCTGTATTCTGTGTGTGTGTAGGCCAGAGGTCAACACTAAATGTTTCCCAGAGTGGCTCTCTACCTTATTTTGTTGCTTCGAGCTCTCCCTAAACCTGGAAGAACTCACCAACTCAGCTTAGCTGGCTGGCCAATGAGCTCCAGTATCCCATCCACCTGTCTGCCTTCTCAGTGCTAGGATTACAGATGTTTACACTGCACCCAGCTTTGACATGGGTACTAAGAAGCCAAACACAGACGCTCCTCCTTACACAGCAGGTACGTTACAAACTGAGCCATAGCTGCAACCACTAATTTGGTACATAACTTTAAAACACTATTTTAACTGGTATATATTATGTGTGATGTTACAAAACTGTAAAGAATATGTGTGACGAACACAAATCTTTCTCTGCTGTTCTCATGCTTGCCCTATAACAGCAGCTTTCCACCCAGGTTCTTGACTATCCAAAAGTAGAGACACAGGCTTTCCCGTCTTAATGTGCAGAGAGCTTCTTCCTGAATTCCCACACTAAACTCTGTATATTTTTTCAAATTGATATTATATGCATGAGTTACGAAAAATAATGAATGAACATACGACCCTTGTCTCAATACAAGATCAACTGCTGGGACACACAAATTGCAATTAAAAAAAATCTTTTCTGGTTTTATGGAATGGAAATCATGTAAAAGAAATCAAATTACCTGGGTGTTAGGCTGCATGCCTGTAATTTTAGAATGTTAGAGGTTAAGACAGGAGTATTTTGAGTTCAAAACCAGCCTGGTCTACAGAGTGAGTTCCAGGACGGTCAGGGTTACACAAGAGAAACCCTGTCTTGGAAAAAGAAGAAGTAGTATGTCCCATTTAAATAAGTTTATTTTCAAAACTTGGAATGAGGCATGTATCAAAAAGATAGGCTTTGTACAGAACATGGCAAAAACACGCTTCTCTTTATAAGGGTCCCTTGTTATTAACCAAAAAAAGAACGGCTTGCTGTGCTTAGAAAGTCTGTACAAACAACACTGTTAACATGTTTTCCCCCAGCAAATCTGTAATTGTGCCACAGTCAGGCAGAGTGGCTATGTATCCAGCTTCCAATACAGCTGAAGACGTCTGAGCATGGCAAATCATTTCATGAAGCAGAGAAATCAAAAGTAATCTTGTAATCAGCTCTAGAAGTGAAGGAATCCCCCGGCTCCTACATACAACCCCTCACACGAGTGTGTCTAGCAAATGACGCCTGACGCACAAGGGAACGTTGGTGGGAGTTTCCTTTAGAAAACATCAAGCTCACACATGCTACCTTTACAATAGAAAATGAGGCTTAATCAAATCTTGGTGGACACTGAAAAATGACGGAGTGAGGGCCAATCACAGCTCTGTGGGCCTTTCCTCTGCAGCAGGCTCACACACAGCAGCCAAGCACACCCTCCCTCTGAGCTGCACCACTAGACCCTTAGAAAGGGATTCACAGTTTCCCACTACACTCTCATAAGAACCCGCGAGTACTCTCCATGACTACGCAGTGTCGCAAACTAATACTTGAGTCCCCACCATACACGGCACACCTTTCTTCATTTCATTTGCTTACTTGTTCTTTAAGTAACTATTTTTTGTGTATAGGCGTTTATCTATGAGCGTATCTGCGTATCATGTGGATGTGCTCAAGACGGCCAGAAAGGGAACTAGATCACCTGAAACTGGAGTTACAGATGGCTGTGAGCACCGCCATACAGATGCCGGGATTCTGACTGGGTCCTCTGGAGGACCAATCAGGACTCGTGACTGGTGATTCGCCTCTCTCTTTGCTGTTGTTTCCGCCCCCCTGCAATTTTGTATTTTTTGACAGGGGCTCACTACAGAGTCCTGGTTGGCCTGGAACTCGGTACGTAGACCAGGCTGGGCTCAATCACACTGGCAGAGGTCTGTCTGCCCGAGTGCTGAGATCACAGGCATGTAACAATCTGGCCCACACTGTCTTTTGCTACAAACTAGATTGGTCTCAAACTCTTGCCTCTATCTCCTAAGTGTTAGGACTGCAGGCACCAGCCCTCGGTGACGCTTGTGCTCTTCTGTTCCAGCCGGCACCTATCCTCCCGTTAGCTCTGTAACAGGTAACCACAGGCAGTACAGAACAGATAGCTGATTTAGTTTTCCAAAGCTGTACTCATTCTAAGAGACTCTGGACAAGTTCCTCCATATTGTTCACATGCCACACGCTCTGCTGTTGGCGCACTACAGTAGACAGCTCAGAAAATATACACTTACCAAAATGATTGAGGACTGCAGCCTGGGGTGCTGAGGGCTTGAGGTCCCAGGAAGCAGTGGTGGTGGGAGGACTGGCACTGCTCTGCTGTGCACTTGAAGTGGTAGGAAACGGGCTCAAACTCGGTGCTTTCAACTTGTCCAAAATCTGGGAGCTGGAGATATTAACCATTTTTGATGGGGCCAGCTCTCCAAACCCTGAGCCAAGGACGGACGACTTTAAAGAGATGAGAAGAGAACAAGCCCTTAGCCTTTATTCCACGCTTTCAAACACAAGTGCCTTCAGAAATAAGATTGCATTTTGGGATCACCCAAACAGGTAAACCTTGCTTCAGAAACAGTGTGTGAAAGTGTGACCATGCCTAACTTGAACAAAAAAATAATTTAAAAAATTATTTTATTTATTAGGACTGACTGTATTATTTTTAATTTGCCTGTGCTGGGAAGTAAACTTGAGTCCTCTGCAAAAATAGTAAATGCTTATATCTGCCGGGCCAAAATAAACCTTTAAAACACACACACACACACACACACACACACACACACACACACACAACTAAATGATAAAAATATGCTAGATAGACCAAATAGTGCAACAGTAATTCTCTCTAATGGCAGGAATAGCAGAGGCCACTTCTGCGTGCTCCCTGCAGTGTTAAATTGTAGTGAACGCAAAAGCTCACATCCACAGGCAAACCCTGGAGCTCACAGGGTGCTCAGGCTGTTCAGAGGACTATCACTCTCCACAAGCAAACAAAAGAAACAACACAACAAAACAAATGCTTCCCTCCTCCAGACAGAGCTTGTGTCCCACAGGAAGTTAAATCAAAGAAGAGGAAATTGTTATTTTTATTATCAATAGTCTATGGCCTGGGACACCCCAGTGTAAAAATTCAGAGTTCTCCACTGTGAGCAGAGCACATGAGGCTGTGGCAGCCTCATGAGGCCCCCCAGGCTCAGCCTTGTCCTCTCAGTGTGTCTGCACATGCTACGCTGCCATCGGCCTGCTCACGCCCACATGGCTCAAGTCTACCCAAACACTGCTCTCGCTCTAACACACCTGTCATCCATCTACCAGCCACTCTTACTCAATTCGTGTTCTCTGTGGCCACTGCTTTGCTCTCAGTAACACTTAGTACCAGGCTTCTCAATTCCATCGACTTCACTGAACCAGTGAAGACACAAAAAGACATCCGTACACATGTGTACACAATACATACATACAGAATCCAATTCCCAATCCCACAGATTCCGACTCATTCTGTCTTATGAACCCCTATTTTTACTACTATTATTAAATTGTTATTAATCTTGCCAGTGGCTGCTATAACAGTAGCAATGTGTAGAGCACGGCTCTAATGTAACACCAACCAGCTCTCACCACAGTGTCCCATGATATTGATTATTATAGAAAACAGACGATGTCAAGCTCCATCTTTAAACTCCGCGCCCAAATAGTCTGTCTCTAGACGTCAGAAAAAACATCATCACACCAGTAGCAAATGGAGGGCAGAGGAAAAGGACATTGGTGATTCAATAAAAAAGCAGGGAGTATGTTGCTGGGCAGTGGTGGCGCGCCTTTAATCCCAACGCTCAGGAGGCAGAGGCACGCAGATTTCTGAGTTCAAGGCCAGCCTGGTCTACAGAGTTCCAGAACAGCCAGAGTTACAACAGAGAAACCCTGTCTCAAAAAAATAAAAAACAAAACCACAGCAGGAGTTCTCTCCTATGTCAATTACAGCTGCCTCTATGCAAGAGCCACACCCGCCCATTTTCTTCACTGGGTTCGCTAAGTCATGCCTCATAAACAGCGAGTGACACTAATTCAAGGAAAATGACTGAACTAAGGGCCTATATCAATATATGCCAATTCAAGAAAAAGGAGTCTATTCTGTGGAATAGAGAAGGAAGGGACAAAGTAGGAAAACCAAGACAGAGAGTTCTGCTTTTGCCAATTTTATAATAGACAAACACCTGGATTTTATTCAATTTGTAAACAAAAATTTAAAAACATATAGAAACAGACTTTGAAACAAAATCAAAGGGGAAACAATCAATCACTTGGGCTGCCAGGATGGCTCAGCTTATAAAGGCACTCACTGCTAAGCCTGATGATTTAAATTTGATTCCTAGAACCAGCACAGTGCAGGGTGAAAACTGATCCTACGTGTGCATGCACATAAGCACAACCACGGCAAATAAAAAAGTTAAAGAAAACAAAAACAAAAACCAAACTCATAAGTAAGGATGCCTTGATTCCAGTTAGCATTCATTGACAAACAGGTTTTTTTCTTGGCCCAGGAAACTCAGTAACTAAATTCCACACAGAATTATCAGATATGTGCTTGGAAATCATCACATCACTGTTTCCTGGACGAATCTACAACCAGCGTTTTACTATTTATGAGGAAGTAACTACGAGGTGCGAGCCACAAATTCTTGATGACTTTTGCTAATGTGAGATTATCTTAAGACCCCAATTTGAAGTAAAAGTGAGTTACCAAACTCTGAGGAGAATAGGCGTTGGCAGAAGTGGAGTTGCCTGTCCCTGGTGCCATCTGATTGCTGTGCTGAGAATTTGTAAAGACGAGGGCTTGGCCGAAGCCCTGCTGCTGGGACCTCTCGAAGGAGTTGGCTTCTGCGGCTGGAGAGGGAGCGACAGGCTTCTGCAGCAGGGCCACCAGGTCAATGCTAAACGGATGAAAGACAAACAAGCTATCAGCTGCCACGAGCAAGCTGTACCAGCCAATGGACTGGAGGACAAGTCAGTATAAAGAAAACTTCAGCTAGGGACTGAATAAACAAGACTGTTACACAGGTTACAAAGGCAGAGACTGAGTCGCCCCTTAGGAAAGGATGCAACAGACAATTCCGACACCGTAACGAAAGGAACTACAATGTCGTACAGATACCATGACTTGAGCTCAAGTTTCTTCAATTTTCTTGAAACAGAGATTCAATATTCTTAAAACATCAAGACCTCGGCCATGGTAGAGGTTTTTTTAAGTCTTAAATTACATTAAATATCCATACAAGTTCTACATTCTATCCCAAAACATATTTAAGCATGCTTAATTTTCCCTCTAAAATATTTAAGAATAAAGGAATAACAAAAGTACAAAGACTGTATCAGTCAAGTATTTTATACTGCCCATCACCCAGCCCAAAAGCCCACCAAGTTTTCCAACTGTGAGAGCACATCTTCTTAACCACTGTGCCATCTCTGCAGTCCTCTCAATTATCTTTGTAAAAATTAAAGTGCCACTAGTAAATTCATTTAGTCATAAATGCAATGGAGGGCTATGCATCTCTTCTCTCCTATGATAACGCCCCATTTAGCTCAATTTTGAGATGCTAGATTCAGATGTGTGTTATTCTTCAGGATACATGCACACACACCCCAAGGCTCTAATCCTTCTAGCATGTGTGTGTGAGCACTTTTTTGTGTCTGTGTGACTCTGTTAAGGTCAAGTGGCAGGAAGGAGTCAGTTAAGCATACTCTTAAAACCTATTTCAAAGATGTTTAGAATCACTGGGAAAAGTATGATCTGTAAGGATTCAGCTGAAGCCTGGTATGGTGACTAACATCTGTAAAGCTCTGGGAGTCTGCACATCCTAGTCTGCACAGTAAAATTGTAAGGGAAAAATGACATAATTTGGCTGATATATATTCATTTTTTATCAGTCTCAATATATAAAACAAATTATCTTCAAATTTGGGATTCTTACTCTTCGGAACGCTGGGATTACAAATGTGCAGTAACTGCCAAGACTGACAATTCAATAGTCTAACTCCTGGGTGCACAGATACATAGTTCCGTCAGTAAAGAGTTTACTTTGCAAGCACAAGAATCTGAGCTTCATCTCCAAAATCCACATAAAAAAATGTAGAGCATAGTGGTGAGGAGAGACAAGTGGATTCTTAGGGCAGGCTGGCCAAGACAGTTTAGCCAGTTAAGAGTTACCAGCCAGCCAGGCAGTGGTGGCACACGCCTTTAATCCCAGCGCCGGGGAGGCAGCGGCAGGAGGATCACTGTGAGTTTTAGGCCAGCCTGGTCTACAGAGTGAGTTCCAGGACAGCTAGGGCTACAACAGAGAAACCCTGTCTCAAAAAACCTAAAGAAAGAAAGAGAGAGATAAATAAGTAAATAAATCCAGTCCAGGAGAGTTTCATTCAGAGTGGAGTTATCTAGAGAGTGTCCCTATCTGTTTCTGCAGGGAGGGAAAATCGAGGTGAAATAGCGAAGTAAAAGAGAAACTGGAAGATTAGAGTAAGAAACAAAATAGTTGTCCTAAAACAAATCATGTTTCAATTATGCTTTGAAAGAGAACAAATTAAGAAGAGAAGCCAGCAAGGCCCTTACCTCTGCCCAGGTGTGACGCGGTTCTCTGCTGGGGCAGACGAGGCAGTGAAAACTTTCGTTTCAGAAAGCTGTATAGAAAGTTCAGGAGAAAAACTTTACTCCTGGTCTGTGCAAAACAAAGCCAAAGCGTGTTTGACGGAAGAGCTTTTCAACCTCAGTTTTCTTGTGGTCACCTAGAGGGCGTCTACAGGAAATGAAGCACACAAAGCCGCCACCCTCCCCAGGCAAGGCGATGGCTCAGCGCACCTGAAGGACGACTTCACACAAGGGACCAGCCTTCAAGGCAGATGTGACCACACCAAAGAAAGTGCAGAGAGGCGGAACACTTTTGAAAAGGTCGGTGTTTTCTCCCTCTAAAGACAGATGCCCTTTCTATTTCATGGATTAATAATCTTTATTTCATTTTAAAGTCACAGGCATGTTTTTTAGATTCATTTCTTATTTTATGTGAACATTTGCACGCACATATGTGCTTGCGGCATAATCTCCAGGTCTGTCCTTGACTTATGCTTGAATGCTTAGTTTTCCCAACACTAAATAAACAATGTTTAAAAAATCTCCCAGCACCCGGGACACAGAGGCAGGCAGATCTGAGTTCAAGACCAGCCTGGTCTACAGAGTGAGTTCCAGGACAGCCAGAGTTACAACAGTTTTTTTTCCCTGTCTCAAGGGAAAAAAAAAAAAAAAAAAAAGGAAAAAAAATACTTCAATCTTGGCTTTGTGTAAATTACTTCATGTAAATATGCATCACAAAATTCATGATGTTTAGAGACATGCTTTTGGGCAAAACGTCCATACACTTAATATAAAAATAAATCTTTAAATATAAAACAAAACAAAAAATGCTGGGTGCAGCACTTGGGAGGCAGAGGCAGGAGGATCTCTGTGAGTTCAACCAGCCTAATATATACAGTGAGTTCAAGTCAGGGCCACATATAGACACTGTGCCTCAACAGTCATCAAAACCCTGAAAAAACCTCTCCCTTCTGCGAGAACCATATGCTAAAAAAAAGCTAACTGACTGAGAAGCAAGCAGATGAAGCAAATGAACAAAAAGAAGCGGGCGGGGGGAGAAGAGGAGGAGGAGGACCAAGCAGCAGCAGCTAAGGTTCTGCAACAGAGATGCTGTCACACCGAGAGGAAGGAAGGACAGAATGGACACCAGATACTCACATCTTCAGTCCAGTCTTCCGCTGTCCACTCTTCCACAGAATTCTTCCAGGCACCTGACAGGGAACAAAAGGGCACAACAGCAAGTCAAACATAACTCTAACCTAATGAGTGTGTAATGTAAGAAAAAAACAATCCATCTCATTAGGAATTTACTCAATGATCCTAGAAATCTATTCTTGATAAAAATCAGAAATGTTTCTATATAAATTACCCAGAACCATATGCTTATATCAAACATCAAATTAAGAAATATTTTAGCAATTCTGCTGTAAAAAAATACAAGCATGCTAAAAAATATGATTATAAAAAGATGGATTTATTCCTTATGATACACATTATTTTAAAATGGAATGCTAGGGTTGAATGTGGTAGGACATGCCTTCAACCACAGCAGAGTTAGGAGGGATCTCTGAAAGTTAAGGTTACCCTGGTGTATACAGTTCCAGGATAGCTAGGACTACAGAGTGACATCATATCTCAAAGAATATAAAACAAACAAATAAAACACCAGGGCAGGATACAGCTTAGGGTAGAGTGCCTGCCTACTATGCTCAAGGTCCAGTTTCTGATACTGCAATAACAGCAGCAGCAACAACAATATGTAACTATGAGGGGCTGGAGATTTAGCTTAGTTAGACGAGAGCTTACGGTGGAAGGATGAGGACTTGATATCAATTTCCAGAACACATGAAAAAACAAGTCCCCAGGGGCGAGGAGACAGTTCAGTGGGTAAGACCACTTGCTGTGCAAGCATGGAGAGCGGAGTTTGAATTTCCAGTAACTCATGTCAAAGCTGAGCATGGCCAACCCACTGGGGGATGGAGACAGGCAGACACCAGGAGCCCGCTGCTCAGCAATAATGATCAGCTCGCTGCTGTGCTTCTGCTTCAGCGAGAAGCCCTGTCTCAGGGGAGCAAGGAGGAAAGCAGTTGGGACCGACACCTGCCATCCTCCACCAGACTCTGAGCTCTTACCTTAGATATGTTCCCCTCTACACACAAACACAACAAACAGAAAACAAACAAGTCAGGCACAACAAACAAACAAACAAGCCAGGCACAGTGGCACATGCTTGATCCTTGGGAGGTGATGGCAGGAGGATCCCTGAGGCCAGCCGGCTGAGTCTATTGGAGGAGGCTCCAAGCTAAGTGAAAGACCCAGTCTTAAAACACAAAAGGTAAGGATCCCAATTTGACATGGCCTCCACGTGCACATATATTCGCGTTTGCGTACCCACACACACATACCCGCATGAACATATAAATACACTTTAAAATAAAAAATTTGAAGGAACACTGTTTCAATGTAAATCTGCCACAGGTCCTATATCAAGTAGATTATGAATTATCAGATTTAAGGAGCAACATTAAAATATATTTGCTACACTACACGATCTCCAGCGAAGTTCACACAATATCCCATTACTGTAAATGTCATTTTGCTCTAAGTTCAGAGAAACAGGAAAATAACTTTAAAATAAATAAACACAAATGAGGCCATGAATAATCAGCAGAAACTGAGTTTGTCTCTAAGCAGGAAGATGTCATGCATAATGATAGCTACAGGCAGGAGAAATGGGCACCACGGACTGGCATGTCAGCAAACGCAGGGAGAGCCACACACACTGCCACTCACTGGCCATGGAAGGAAGGAGCTCAGATTCTTAACATTCCAGAACATTCAAAATACACAGTAAGAATTTCATGCATATAACTGAATTTCAGATCTATGATCCTATGCCCCAAAAAACATGGGATAACTTTGCTGACATCATTTTCGGCTTCAAGCCTTATGTCTAGGTTGAGCCGGCTGGGAATCTAGTTTGCTGGTAAAGTATCTGCAGAGTGTATGAAATGTTCAAAGACCAGGGGCAATGAGCACAATGAAGGGCCATGGGGAAGATAGGTAAGAACAAAGTAAACGTACTTATGAGTCTCCTTCCTTCCTCGCTTTCTTTCTTTCATTCTTTTTTTTTGGAGACAAGGTCTCACCATTCAGCTCTGGCTGTCCTGGAACTCCCTGTGTAGAACAGGCTGGCCTCAAACTCAAAGAGATCCACCTGCCTTCAGAGTGCTGGAATAAAGGCATGCACCACTACACCTGGCCCAAAACTCATTACTTTGTACAGGAACCAAACATCTTTAAATTTAAAAAAAACTATTAGTTTTATTTTGTGCGGGAGTGAGGTGAGTTACAGAAGCCAAAGCATGAATATGAAGGTCAGAGGACAACTCCCAGGGTCAGCTCTCTCCATCTTACGGGTTCCCAGGATCAAACTCATCAGAATTGGGGACACATGCCTTTACCACTAGCCGACTGGCGCAAAAGTTGCTTTCTTTTCTTTTGAGCCTGGCCTCAGACTCTGCACAACCCGTCCCCTGCACCACACCCATTGTATGTAGTGCTGGGGTCAAGCCCAAGGCATCATGCAGGCAGGATGAACTCTACCAATGAATGACATCTCAGCTCTGTATATTCTCATCCATGCAAAATTTCAACAAAACATTCATCACACCTTTGAGTCTGTAAGAACTTTTATTTGGCAGCTCCTGAGCTGTACTGTGAGGCTCTGCTGTCCCTTCTGTGGATCAAAGTAACAGGAGAGCTTTTAGCATATGACAGCAAGAGAAACAGTCAGCACAGGAAATAAAGTAAATGTATCACAGCAGTCCCTCTCATGGAGGGACCAAGGCCCAAATAATATTAAATGGGAAATTCTAGAAACAAAACAACTACATTCATATAAACTTATGATAGCTTTTACTTCATTTAATTGGTTCTAATAGTTAAATCTCTTACTATGTGCGATTTACATTTCAAACTACTGGGGCAGCAAGATGGCTAAGTTGGTTAAGGGTGCTCTGCTGTCAAGCCTGATACCCTGAGTACATTTCTAAAACCCACTGGTAGAAACTATTCTGACCTCCACAGCATGTGTGTACATACTCAACACTCACTCACAAAAAATGAAAAAGTTGAAAGACAGAGAGCAATAAAGGAAGATGCACGGGTCAAGTTGTGCTTTCTGCAGGTGTTCACATGAGCACAAGAACCCAGACCCATGTGTGCACACACACATTCTTAATGACTCACGCTCACAGGGTTACCTGCATAGGATCAGGCTAGTAAGATCAGACCACATTCCAGCAGGCAGAACTGACTGGACTTAGTGGGTTACAAATAAAGGGAATGGTCAGAGGGTGTTAAGGGTAGATAGGGATTAAGGTATAATGTGTACAACATGTATGAAATTATCCAAGAATAAAGAAAAGACACTTAAACACACACTAATAAGTAGTTCCTCACTACTCTTAAGGGGTTCCAGGCTTTGCTAATTACCAATTATATCTTAGTACTATGTTTGCCTGATGCAGAGTTTGAAGGATGTTACTTCTACAACGGATGCCAGCTTTTCTTTATTAGCTTCTATTTCTTTTTCCTCCAGCTCAGGATTCCTTTATCCCCTGCTGGGCTCTTGAGAAGTGTCTTCTGTCTGGAGTGCTGGTACACAAGATAAAGGGCACCCTGCTGTACTTTACAGTCCATCAGTATGAGAGGCCTAGAGCAGAGTCCAGTCCATTCAGCTCCCTGTGCTGCAGCAGCACATGCAGAGTGTTTGGGGAACCTTGGAGAGCTTGGCTGAAGAGCTCACCAGACACTGACTAGACGCCATGAATGCTGGGTAGAAGAGGCAAACATGGAGGCATTGCTGGCCCAAAGTTACAGCAGTATGACAGATCTCAATTAAAGTTCTAGGTATGGAGAGCAAGGTTGGACAAAAAGGCTTCTTGTTGGAGTAGGAACTCAAGGCCCTAGTTTGCTTTTTTTGGGAACTGGTTACTTGAAATGGGAATGGGTCACCACACTCTCAAGGTTGGTCTACTTGGTAGAATTTACCCTTGGTTTTTTATGCCAAAAATTCCATTGGTGGGTATTCCTTATTTTGCTGACTGATACATTCCTACATGGACATTTCTTCCTATTTGGGGTAACTGTGAATTATGCTATGAAACTTTTATGAGCCTGTGTACACTTAGGAGTTAACTGATTTTAATATTTAAAGATTTTATATGCATGCATATTTTCCCTCGTGTCTGACTGTACAGCATGTGCCTCGTCCCACGGAGGTCAAGAGAGGACACCAGAACCCCTGCAACAACTTTTAGATAGTTGTGAACTACCATGCGGGTGCTGGGAATCTAACTCCGGTTTCTGTATGAGCAAGAAGTGTACTCAACCACTGAGCCATATGTCTAGCCCCTGCTTTGCTTTAAAGACAGAGTCTTTTACCTAAGCCAGGCTGTTCTGACTTCGGTGCTGAGTGTCCCAAGTTGCTGGGAATAAAATGTATTCCACAAGACCAGGCTCTGACAACACATGTAAATTCCAACTATAAATGTGTATTTGCAGTCACACAGACTTATCTTTCTTCCTTTCTTCTTTTGTTTTTAAATGTGAATGTGCTTGCCTAAGTTTATGTGTACCATGTTCCTGCAGAAGTAGTTACAGGCAAAGTGAGCTGCCTGGTGTGGATGCTGTAACTTAAACAGGGTCCTCTGGAAGAGCAACTGAATGCTCTTTAACTGCTAAGACATCCCTCTAGCTTGTCTCTTTTGTTGGTGGTGGAACAAAGGACTGAACCAGGGTTTTGTGTATGGTAAGCAACCCCTGCCTACTTCTAAGCTATTCAGTATCATCATTTTTATGCCTTACTACATATGCTCTGCTTTCTAATAGCTTATTCAAGGTGTTATATCAGTGACAGCACACAAAACTTCAAAGTCGTTGATATAAACTAATCTCTCAGGTGTTGGATGTCACATGAGCAACCTAAGCAACCCCAGAGTACAGAACTATTCTCTTGATGTATCTCATTAAGTAATATCAATTTTACTAGTAGTTTTTGAGACGTTTTAGGGTTTTTCTTTGTAAGACAGACTATCATGCTTTGAACATGAAGATCCTCTAAAAGGCTTGTGCATAGAAGGGCTGGTCCTAGGTGGGGTCAATGTTCTGGGACGTTCTGGGAACCACAGCAAATGAAGCTTAACTGGAAGTGGACCCTAGAGTCAGAGTCCCACCTCTCTGCATCCTGGCTGTCCTGAGAAGGCCACTCTTATTCCTCTTGTCATGCCCAACTTGTCATGATGCCAATCCTGAGTGATCAATCTCATCCCTGTATGCCCAACTTTGCCACAATGTTAATAATGAATGCATCATGAACAGAAAAAAAAAAAAAAAAGAAAAATGGTAAACAATACAAAAAGCTGAGCATGATGGCACATGCCTTTAATCCCAGCTACTCAGAGGTCAGAGGCAGGGGGATCTCTGAGTTTGAGGCCAGCCTGGTCTACAGAGCGAGTTCCAAGACAGATTGGGCTATACAGAGGAACTCTGTCTTGCGTTGGAGCAGCGGGGGAGGGGTGTGGGGGGTGAGAGGGGGTGGGACCAAAGACTGAATTTTAGCAGCTGCACCCAAAATGCTAAGCACTTTTAGTAAAAATCTTTTCCTGGGGGCTGGAGAGGTAGCTCAGCAGTTAAGAGCACTCACTGGCTGCTCTTCCAGGGTTCTTCCAGGAGTTTGATCCCAGCACCCAAATGGCAGTTGTACAACCACCTATAAACCCAGTTCCAGGGGGTCCAGTGGCCTCTTCTGGTCCTACTCAAGCACTGCACACTTGAAAAACACCAAATAAACATAAACTTCTGTCCTAGCTGATGTGGTGGCACACGCCTGTAACTGTAGCACCTGAGGGGCTGATTAAAGGTTTGGTGGTTCCGGAGTCTGAGATAACAAATCAGGACCTCATCACATTTTTTAAAAGAAAAGCAAGGGCCGAAGAGATGGCTCAGTGGTTAAGTACGCATACTGTTCTTGCAGATATGAGTTTGGTTTCCAGCACTCATATTAGGTAGCTGACAAGCACCTGCAATTTCAGCCCCAGGGGGCACAGACACCCCTCCCCCACATACATACATACATACATACATACATACATACATACATACATACACAGAATTAAAATAATAAAAGCATGCCAGGCATGGCGGCATACATTTAATCCCAGCACTCCTATCTCTGAGCTGGAGCCCAGCCCGGTCTCCAAAGCCAGGGCCGTTACACAGAGAAACCCTGTCTCTACAAATCAAAATGAATGAATGAAAAAAGTAAACCAGAAAAAAAGAAATGAAAAAGGGAAGGAACCATCCATATTGTCTTCTGGCCCATACGTGTGCCACAGCATGTGCGCCCCTGTACACAGCACATGTCATTCTGTGTACAGCACCTCAGAGACAGGGCATGGCTGTGTACAGCAACAGTCCTAGCCATCAGGAGGTGGAGGCAGGAAGATCAGAAGTTAAAGATCAGTCTAGCTACCTAGTGAATTCCAGGACAGCCTGGACAAGACCCTGCCTAAAACCAAAAAACAAACAAAAATAATCACAGGAGCGGGGGATGTTTCCCTCAGAAACTCTGCCTATCTATAAAATACAATCAAAGCCAGGCAGCATCAGTGTGGATTCATGCACATTGCCTTAAGAGCTTCTTCCTCACACTGCAGAAGTGGGCAGATCAACGTTATCATCAAGAAGATTATTATTTTCTAGAGAGGATCTTACTCTATTCCTCACTGGCTTGATACTCTTCATCCATGCTTGTTACGTAAGAATATAAAAACGTTTCTTTAGACAAGGTCTCACTCCACAGTCTGGGCTGGCTGCAAACACTGCAATCCTCCTACCACAGACTCCCCAATGCTGGAATCATAGCATGACCCACAATACTCAGATAAGAACAGACCCATGTTAAAACCATCTCTAGAGGCTTCAGAGACGGCTGAGCAGTTCAGGATGCCTGCTGTTCCTCCAGGGGACTCCCACGCAGCCTGCAGCCTCCATGACACTCTTGCTCTTCAGCACCCAAACTCACATGCACCCCTCCCCCAGACGGACACACACACACACACACTCACATGCACCCCTCCCCCAGACAGACGGACACACACACACACACTCACATGCACCCCTCCCCCAGACAGACGGACACACACACACACACTCACATGCACCCCTCCCCCAGACAGACGGACACACACACACACACACACACACACTCACATGCACCCCTCCCCCAGACAGACGGACACACACACACACTCACATGCACCCCTCCCCCAGACAGACGGACACACACACACACTCACATGCACCCCTCCCCCAGACAGACGGACACACACACACACACACACACTCACATGCACCCCTCCCCCGGAAGGGGACACACACACACACACACACACACTGACATGCATCCCTCCCCCAGACGGACACACACACACACACACACTCACATGTACCCCTCCCCCAGAGGGACACACACACACACACACTCACATGCACCCCTCCCCCAGACGGATGGACACACACACACACACACACACAGTCTCTGAAGATGGGGGTGGTGTGATGGTTAAATCTTGAAATCCCGGATTTCTAGATTATGAGACAGGAAAATCACTGAAAGTTCAAAGCCAACTTGGGCTGCAGTAAGACCCTTTCTCAAAAACTAGACATAGAACAAAACAAAGATTTCTGACAAAGCAAAACACTTACCAGGTCCCTCATCTGTACCGTTCTGAGCAGCTTCCCAAACTACCAACTTTGTCCCACAGCCATCTTTAGACATAGACTCTGAATAGTCTGCAGGATTGAAAGTCCTGGGGTTTGAAGTAAAGAGACAAGCAACTAAAGCAAACATCAAAAATCACAAAATAAACTGTACAAAATATTCCAAACTTGGGCAGATGTGGTGGCACACACCTTTAATCCAAACACAGGGCAGGCAGAGACAGGCATATCTGTGAGTTTAAAGCCAAGCCTGGTCTACAGACAGCCAAAGCAACACAGAAAGACCCTGCCTCAAAATAGGTAGGTAGGTAGGTAGGTAGGTAGGTAGGTAGGTAGGTAGATAGATAGATAGATAGATAGATAGATAGATAGATAGATATAAAAAAAACATCCCAAACCAAATAAGGCCAGTCCCTTCAAAGGGCTGGTATAAAAGGCTTCTCATTTCTTCTATTTGATGGCAACTAATTCTTCAAGCCATTATAATGTAACTATTTCTAAATATTATTTTTATTTTACTGCATGTGTATGGGTGTTCTGTAAATGCACCACATACTTCAAGTGCCACAGGAGACCAGAAGACAGCACTGGATTTCCCTTAAACTGAGTTGCAGATGTTTGTGAGCTGCCAGTGGGGGCTGGGAATCAAACTCCATATAGACACTATGCATATGCACACAAATACACAATATATATAAGTAAAAAAAATGTAAAAAAGCAATTAAATCCTAACAGAACATCCATAAAGCATCATGATTCAGGTGACTAATGAAGAAAAGAATAAATATGAATGATAAATATACAGTAATATGAAGTGAACAGAAAAGCTACTAGTTTAAAGGCTGAGGGTAGATACTTAAGTTGCCTTGCCACACACAAGACAAGAAAATGAAAAACCTAGAAAAATGTTTTCACATAAACATCTTTCATATACAATAGCTGGATTCAGCAGCATTTGTGCTGCCGCTTTTCACGAGGCAACTGGGGGTAATTATACGCATGCCCCCACGCCCTAGGGAAGGTTTGGAGCTGTCTGCAGACACTTTAATAACATTACTGGAGGGGTGTGTTATACTAGAGAAAAGAGAGAGATGATACTAAGCGTCAATGTGCAGGGCACCCTACCATCCCAGTAAAGCATTCTAAGTGAAACTGCAGCAGGGCAAGGGCTAGAAACCCTGATTTAAAGTCTACAGCAACATCTATGCTATGTTCACTATTACTAGAAAACTCTTTGCAATTACAGAGAACCTCTAATCGGGATACATAGATTACAGATGGAGGGAGAGAAATTAGAAGAACTAGGAAATAATCACAGCAGTGAGATGGCTGTGACTTACCCCATGCTTTGAGCGGAGAACCTTGCTGCCCCCCGGCCTCTGCCACGTCCAAATCCTTTAAAAGAACCACAATTGCACAATATGTAGTGGTGTTCTATACACGCATACTGTAGAATGATTAGACCCAAGCAGAGAATTTCAGGCCAGCCTGGGCTACAGAGTGAGATCCAAAACAACCCAGACTGTAGTATAAGACTCTTTAAAAAAGAAAAAAATCACACTGGGCAATGGTGGCCCACACCTTTTATCTCAGACAGAGGCAGGTAATCTCTGAGTTTGAGGCCAGCCTGGTCTACAGAGTGAGTTTGAGGACAACCAGGGGTACACAGAGAAACACTATCTAGAAAAACAAAAACAAAAAACCTTTCTACACCCCTTACTATGAAAGTGGGTTTTCTCAATTCAAAATTACATAGTCTAGGGGTATAGTTCAGTAGCGGAGTACATTCTTACAAAGGACTGGCACTGGGTTCAATCTTCAGCACCAAAAGTAACAAAAACAAAGCAAAAAAACAAAACCTAAATGCTTCCTTCCACTCACACAAATCAGTGCATCACAACACTGCAGAGGACAAAATTCTTTCATAATGTATTTCCACACATTCACACAACCCAGTGAAGCATCAGCCTGCCTTCTCTGGGGCCCAGCATCTGGGTCATTCTCCGTTACCTCTGCCTCGGGCCCGTTTGCCTCTCTCCGAAGGCTTGTCTCCTTGGTTGCAATCAATCCCGTTCTCTTCACCTTTGACTAAAGGGAAAAGCAGAAATGTTGACACTTCATTTACAAACCTCTGTACCAAACTCATCATAGGTCTCTATGCAGCTCTGGCTGGCCTGGAACTCAGTATGTACACCAGACTAGCCTCAGAATAACAGAGATCCACATGCTTATACCTCTGACTCTGCTTGGGACTAAAGGCACACTTAGTCTCTTAATTCAATCCATGTCTATATCATGAGTACCTGTAATTGGGGAAGAAAGAAATATCTTGATACATCAGTGAAGGAACCTATATCCACCCTCACACCCAGTTCACTAGATTTCTGACAGAAACCAGTCTTTTTTGTTGTTGATGTTTTTGTTTTTTTCAAGACAGGGTTTCACTGTTCTAACTCTGGCTGTCCTGGAACTGTAGACCATGCTAGCCTTGAACTCACAGAGATCCTCCTGCCTCTCTCTGCCTTCCAAGTGCTGGGATTAAAGGCGTTTGCCACCATCGCTTGACTTGAAAACCAATTTTAAAGGATACAGAAATGAATCACCTGCAACCCAGCCACACCACAGGGCCTCACAGGCCACTCGGGGCCAAGTTACCAGTGTTAGTAGATGGAGAAAGAAATTCACATGGACAGGTGGATTTCTTTTGGCTTTCAGAAGTACAAAATGCCAAGCAGAAAGCTATACTCACATTCTCTGGCCCGGCTGCCACCTCTTCCTTTGCGGCTGTTGTTTCCCCGTCCGCGACTTGCTTCTTTCTCTGTTCTCTTCTCTCTGTTTTCTTTGTTTTCTAAGCTTTCTTTTCCAAAATTCTTCTTTTTACCCCCTACAGTCTCCCATGAAGTCTATCAAAAAGCAGAGTTCTATAATCACTAAGTTGTCGCAGATTTCAAAACCTACATTTTAATCCTTTCCCCTCCAGTTCTACTTTCCTGATGGTTCAATTCCAGAATCCACATCAGGTGGCTCACAACCCCTGCAGTTCCAGCTCCATAGTATCCAATGCATTCTTCTACCTTCCCAGACCCAGACACACACACACACACACACACACACACACACACACACACACACACACTCTCTCTCTCTCACAGACCTTAAAAGAAAGAACTAGTGACAGGTGTCCTGGTTGTCATTGCTATCCACTGGACACAACCTAAAAGAGGAGCCTTGACTGAAATTCTTCCTCAGTCTGGCCTGTGGGTATGTCTGTGGGGTACAGTGAGGCATGTGCCCACAATCCCAGCAACGGGAAATGAAGACAGGCTATAGGTTCAGGGGGTATAGGGGTGGTGGCGCCCTTTACAGAGCCAGACAAAAAAGTGGTTATGCTATTCACCATAATGGGACCAGATTTCTATGTGAAGCATTTAAGAGGGAGACATATTATCCCATAGCATTCAGTGAAAGATATACCAGCCTTAGCAAGTCTTGGCTTGTGAGCTGTCCATCAGCTGGTAAGAATTCACTTGTGAGGGGAATTAGAAAAAGAAACCTTACAGGAGGCAATTTGTCTAACGCTATCATAACACTAAAGAGCTTGTTGTACACAGGTTTTTAAAGTGAACCAGGCAATTAAAAAATGCAGATTTCCAAGAGAACTCCTGACAAACTGTATCATTATGTATACATGTCTGAAGAAATTCTAAAACTCGATAATAAGAACTACGCTGATACATCTCAATGATCAGAAAAGTATTTTGTTCAAAATGTGTCTCAAAACAATCATCACCACAAACATCAACCACCAACATAGCCCACTGAAAACTGAATACATTAGTTCAAGGAGCTGATATACTAATTATATTATATATAATTTATATATATATATAATATATACTATATTATTTTTCTCCAAAAGAAGACATACTGAAAGAGAAAGTTCAGTATTTACCATGCTCAGTATTTCTACCTGCAACTTCAATCTTCACATGAGAAAAGAAAATTCATCTTCAAAATTGTGGATACTCAAATGGGTATCTTTTTAAGTACTAATTTTGTTTCTGAGACTCTGGCACAGAAACAAGGCTAGTCCACAAAACCTGCCTGCCTTCGCAGCTTGTGAAACACTCTGCCGTCAGCCATTACAGCGTGGGCACTATCTCCCGCTGCAATTCGCATGGGAAGACGCTCGTTAGTCAGTTAGTCATTCGCCACAACAGCTGCAGATGCTATTAGGTAAGATACATGGCAAGAACAAAAAAGAAACTATGTCCCACAGAATGTCCTAAAACAATCAGAATGTCACAGGGCTTTTCCTCTGCTTCATTCCCTTCACAGTCTACTCCCCTGTAAACGGGAGCACTCCTGTGTCTATTTTCAGCCGTAATTTGCTACTTTCTGATCTTTGACAAAAACAAGGATTCAGATCCAGCCCCCATTATGAAATTTCTGTGTTCAAGATGTAACTGGTAATGGGGCTGGTGTAGTTGGCTCAGCAGTTAAGAGCATTTGTTGCTCTTGAAGAAGGCCCTGGTTCAGTTCACAGCACCCACATTATGATTTCAACCATTCATAATACATAATAGTTCCAGGGGATCCAATACCCTCTCTGACATCCTCAGACACCAGGCACACACATGGTGCATGTTAGGGTTTCTTTATTTGGCTGGTGGCCTGGTATTCGGGAGCCTAAGAACCACACAGTTCTGACAGGAAGATGCATGCCCTGGCAGTTCGGAGCCCAGGGGACCATACAGCTCTAAGGTGGGAAGGTGTCCCCAGTGTCCCCAGCTCTGAAGGGAAATACCCCTGGCTGAGCTTTTCTTGCTTCTGGCCAAGCTGAGGTGTTTTCCATGCTTCTCGGTGGCTGCCTCCACTTGGGGGAAAGCAGCAGCCGAAGCTGTCCCCACTCCAGTCCAAAAGGCTGCTCTTTATATAGTGGCCCTGAGGGGGCAGACCCTCCCAGGGTGGTCTATGATTGGTGGGATTTTTGCCTTTATTTGGTAAGTCCAGAGAGGGATGAGGGGCCCAGCTTAGGGCCATTTGTGTTAGTTGGAGCCACTTCTGTGCTGCTCTGCCAGGTTGGGGGACCCCACAAATGGCTGGGAGTGGGGTTCCTGATAGTCCTAGGGGGGAGCTCTCCTATGGGGGGACACTTGGAGGAGGGTTGGGCCTAGCAAGGGGATGGGGCTGAGGTGGAGCTCCCTCCACATGGAGGGAGACGACCCTCCCAAAGGGGGAGACCTGGGCTGGGGGCAGGGGCCTCCAGATCCAGGAGTCCTGTGCTGGGGACTATACAGGGGGCAGGGCCCTCCCAAAGCAGAAGTGCCCTGCTGCTGCGGACTGGGTAGGGGGTGGGGCTCTCCAGATGCAAAGCTTTGGATTCTGCATATTCAGAGCCAGTATTACACATACAAATATGCAAGCAAAACACTCACAGAAAATAAAATGAACTAAAATAAAATTAAATTAATAATTTTAAGAATTAAATATTGAACAAGGCATGGTGGTTCACACTGTAATTAATCCCAGCACTGAGGACTGCCTTGAATCTCAGGTCAATTTACCCTATTACATAGTGAGTTCTAGACCAGCCTGGGCTACAGAGTGAGAACTCCATCACAAAAAAACAGTAACAATCAGGCATGGTGGTACATGTTTGTAATCCCAGCACATGGGATGCTAAAGCAAAAGAATCAGGAGTTCAAAGTCACCCTTGGCTATACATAGCAAGTTCAAGGTCATCCAGGGCTACATGAAACATTGACTCAAAAACAAACTTACCCAACTACCACCCAAAAACGTACACCTAAGGAAGACAAAGGAATGGCGTAGATAACATGCACACCTCTACCAGAAAGAACAAACAGTAAGTGATTTAGAAAAGATCTCTCCCCACCAATTTCTTTTTTTATTAAAAAAGGAAAGTGGTATGGAGTTCACTTTAGAAACAAATGCATTTTTTATAAAACCCAAGAAATGCACTTCAAAATGCTCATGCAATGGGACAGCCTGGGGTACGGTTTCATGTACTCAGAGATGAACCTAACTTGCTGATCCTCCTGCTTCCTCAACACCCAACACTATGGGTGACAGGCAGGGAACCGGCCCCCACGCCTGCTAGGCAAGCACTCCACTACTGTACTACATCCCAGCATACTAGCCAAAATTTCAACTCATCAATCAACACGGCCATTTTCCCAGTAAATTCGTGTGTGGTACATTGATCACGTGGAGTGATACTCTCTTACATGAATCTGAGCTATAGTGACAGCTGCTCCCAAATACCTTCCAAACTGCCTAAGTTTTATGCAAAAAAATTCTTGTTCTATTTTATTGAGACAGGGTCTCTTTATGTAGCCCTGGCTCACCTCACATTCACAGAGGCTTATCGCTCTCTCTGGCGCTAGGAGTAAACTCATGTGCCACCATATTCGGCATTTATCCTTAAATTTTAAAACAATTGCTTTATACATTATGTATGAGTGTGTACATGTGGGCCTGTTACCATGCGCTTGATAAGAGATGACAGTGTGAGCTGTTGTTCGTGCTGGGAAATGGATCTCAGAAAAGTAGAAAAAGGAAGGAAGGGAGGGAAGGAGGCAGGCAGACACTGGATGTTCTTCCAGAGGATACAGGTTTGATTCCCAGTATCCACACCATGGCTCACAACCACCTCTAACTCTAGTTCCAAGGAATCTGATGCCCTCTTCTGGCCTCCATGGGCACTACATGCTCATGATACACAGACACACATGCAAGGCAAAACACCCATACACATCTCTAGCTGGGTGGTGGTGGTGGTGGTGCATGCCTTTGGTTCCAGCAATCGGGAGGCAGAGGCAGGCGGATCTCTGAGTCTGAAGCCAGCCTGGTCTACAGAGTGAGTTCCAGGGTATTTATTTCTATTTTTTAAATTATGTGTGTATAAGGGCTGCAGTGACTGCTCAGCATTTAAGAGTACCGTCTGCTCTTCCAGAGGACCAGGTTTAATTTCCGATACACAGTATGTAACTCTAGTCCCATGGGATCTGACACCCTGTGACTAGGCAGGGAAGTAACATGCATGCAAAGAAAACATCTATATACATAAAATACATGAACCTTAAGATTGGGGGGTGTGGGGTGTGAGTGCAGGTACCCGAATAGTTCAGAAGTTGTTTGAACCCCTGGAGCTATAGCCCATTGTGAGCTACCATAGGAGGGTTCTAAAAGCTCTTGACCACCAAGCCATTACTTCTTCAACCCCTGAAAAGTCACTCTGGATGCATTCATCACTGTATTTTCTTTGAGATGACGTATTATTTGTTTTTAACTTGCTCTGAAATAGTTTCTTCAATTTAGAAAAATATAAATCAAATACAATCTAGTTTCCATATAGAGATGACGGGAATAAAGCTAGTATCAGCCTGGTATGGTTTTCAAACACTGCAACTTGTTTTCTATGTCTGTGTATTATGTCTGTATTAAGTCTTATGAGAACATGCTTATGGAATATACCTTAGTAAGTAAAGAGTTATCAGCAAATCCTGGTTTTCTATTAGTCTAAAGATGAAAAAAGTAGGGCAGGAGGGGCTGGACAGATGGCTCAGCAGTAGAGGAGGCAAGTGGATCTGAGTGGAGGCCAGCCGGATCTGCTGGTCAGGACTGCCAGGGCTGTTACTCTGGGAGGGCGGTTGGGGTTGGGGGGTGGGGAGCAATGGGGCAATGAAAGAGTACTTGTTGGGTTTTGCAGGAGACCCGGATTCAGTCTCTAGCATTCACATGGTGGTTTATAACCACCTAAAACTCTAGTTCCAGGGGATATAATGCATTCTTCTGACCTCCTAGGGCACCAGGCAACTTACCTGGTGTACATACATGTGTACACTTACAAAACAGACACACAGAACAAAAACAAATAAATTTGTTAAAAAAATAGAGCTGGGGATATAAGTCAGGGCTAGGGGTGTAAGTCAGAGAGTGCTTGCCTAGAGCTCACAAAGCTCTGAGTTTAATCCCCAGCACTGCCTAAATCAAGTATGGTGGTGCTTCCTGTAATCCTAGCACAAAGGAAGAGGAGGCAAGCAGATCAGAAGTTCAATGTCATCATCCTCAAACCAATTTGAGACTAGCCAGGGTAAAGCAGAGAAGAACCAATAAAGGGTGGTAAGAGTCAGTAATATGCTGAGTGACCACGGGCAATCTGGAGCCAGAGCGTTTCAGGTGGTATAAATGGCCACAGGACTGGATACTTTTAGATACTGTTTGGCTGGAAGGAATACCGAAGTTACTGTTCTTGCTAGAACTTTCCTGTAGTGCCTGCCTAGATGACCCTGTGTTTGCTTCCTAGAACCGTCCCTCCAAAACACAGAGGTCATGCCCCAACTCCTTTACCACAATTCCCATCCAGGGAGAAACTGAAAATGCAACCTGAAACTGGGGACAAACCAATGATACTCACCGTGTCAGAACTCCCTTCCAGCAGTATATTGATGGCTTTGTTCACGTCTCCATTACAGTCATGCAGAGCCACTATGCACTCATCCTGATTTTTTCCCGTTACTTCCATAAGCTATTCAAAGTATCAGAAAATGGTTAAAGGGAACCAAAAAAATGGCATTTAGTACTAACTTTATGCTTCTTCAAGTACAGCAATCATGCTGTCCTTCCCCAGGATGGAAGATTCCGGTAAGTTTGGGCTCTAAGGGCAGCTTAGCTTTCCATGCCCTCAAGCCCCCACTAATCCTAGCAGACTCATCCACAAATCAACTTCCTCCAAGACAGAGTCTCATGTAGCCATGGCTGGCCTCAAATCAGTGTTCAGCCTACCTCTGCCTCTCAAGCGCTATGATTAAAGGGGTGCACAGCTCCCAGCTTTTGAGCGTCAGGCTATTAATCCACACTACCTATGCACAAACTAACATGCTCAGAGTTCCTCAATCACGCTCAAACTTAAGTCAATAGCATAGAACTCAAAGTTCTGATTCCAAATACATTAGCTGGGACTGTCTGCACATGACACCATTCACTAATTACACTAGAATATCCCACATGCAAACTTAGTTACACCTTAAGTCTTACAAGTAGAATTCAACAGCTGTCACAAGCTACTCTCCTAGACACACTCTCTAGAAACTTAAGCACTTATTAAACTGAAGTCAAAATAAACTCAGGCCATTCTCTTAATCAGCCTAACAAAGTACTTATTGTCCTCCTCAGTAGAACAACCCACATAATAGATATGTTCCTAAAGTATCAGTGAGCAAATTTATGATGTAAGCATTGTGTCTTAATGGAATTTAATTATTTTAATATGTACATGAGTTCAAAAGAGCAAGGCTACAACACTTCGTGGAGATTAGTGCCTGTGGTCACAAGGCCAGTCAGCAGACAGCTGTCTAGAACACAAATCTTGTTGAGTGGGAGAGTTTGCCGAGCGCCGGAAGCAGCCTCTTGTCTAAGCCACAGCCACAGCTCTCTCATCACACCGCCGGACTTCCAGCGCTAACTATTCTACAGCTATCCGGTGCTCTGTGCTCAGCGCCCCCCCCCCCCCCCACCCCCCCCCACCCCCGTACTGGAAAGTAAACCAATGGTAAATGCAGGGCAGATGTTCTGCCAATGATGTAAATCTTTAGTTACCTTTTACTTTTATTTAAGACAGGTTCTCATTAAGTTGCCCAGGCTAAGTTCAGTCTTCCTACCTCGGCCCTTCAAGGAGATGAGATCATACCCAGACTTGCCAAGTGTTTAGTTACTGATATGAACTACTGTGCTATCTGCCACACACAATTATTAAGACATACAGTAAGAATCAGATTTTGCCTACTGACTGAATAGTAATAGACAGGACTAAGAGTAGAACTTCACTCTGAACTCTGAGACCAGTGACATGTCTTACAAATCTACTCCACTACCCAGGTAACTGGCAATAGAATATGCAGTATTTCTAAAGCTATACCTAAGTACCCTATCAGAAATGAAGAGAGAGTTCTATATGTTTACTTTTTTCTTTTAGGGAGGAAGGTGGGGCATGGCTATGCTCCACAGGCTGCTATCAAATTTCTAGTCTCAAACAAACCTTTTTTTCTGCCTTCTAAGAGGGCACAACCAAATGATTTCTATGGTTTTAATCAGTTACTTTTGAGAACTTCAAAAAATGACTATGAATCTCATGTCAGCAACTTAAGAACAGGGAATCCACATAACAAAAGAAGCATCCTCGGGGCAAGTGTTCTCAAGAACAATTACTAGAACACCACTCAGGACTGGACCACCTGACACAGGGATAGGGAGCACTGTGTGACTTCTAGACCCCGGAAGGATAAACAGGCAGTGAAGGTTTGAAATTAAGATTAACTTTATCAAAAAGACTTCCTACTGAAATTTGAGCCAGGTGGTCATGATGCACGCCTTTAACCACAGCGCTCAGGAGTCAAAGGCAGGTGGATCTCTCTGAGTTTGAGGCCAGCCTGGTCTACAGAGTGAGTTCCAGGACAGCCATGGTTACACAGGGTAGCCTTTTATACAGGGAAACCCTGTCTAAAAACAAACAAACAAAACAAAAAAAAAAAAAAAAAAAAAGGAAGGAATTAGAAATGATACTTTACCAGCTGAAGTATGAAATCACGCTGACATTTGAAAAGGCAATTTATCTCTTTCCTAGAATTAAAAACATGCTCCTCACATTCCAAAAGTTACACACACCCCAAAAGTTTTACTTTCTAAATATAGGTATACAAAAATGTCAGTGGACTTTCACAAATGTCTAGTCCACTGGTCACGTGTAAACACACTAACTACTAAGAAAGATTCTACTGTCAAGATAAGCACGTTATATTTCATCACTTGGCTACCAATACAAAGTATTTGACCATAGGCCCAAAATTCATTCTCAAATGCAAGCTCAGACTAAGCAATAAGCATATTTCAAAACTAAACTCTCTAGCAAAATTATCTTTCTAGGTATATTAAGAACCAAGTGCAGGGGCTGGAAAGATGACTTGGCAGTTAAGAGTATTTGTTTCTGCTGCAGAAAGCATAGGGTTAGTTCCCAGCACTCATACTGTGGGTCATAGTCATCCATAGTTCCAATTCCAACTCTGATGCCACCTTTTGACCTCCCTGGATAACAAAAATGCATGTGGTGCACATATATACAAACAAACACTCAATACAAAGAAAATATTTAACTATTTATTTTTATCTTATGTGCACTTGCCTACAGGCATTGTCTATGTGAGGGTATCAGATCCCCAAAATTGGAGTTATAGACAGTTGTGAGCTGCCATGTGGGTGCTGGGAATTGAACCAGGATCCTCTGAAAGAGCAGCCAGTGCTCTTAACCTCTGAGCCATCTCTCCAGTTCCCCAGAAAATATTTTTTTGAACTAAGAATAACGTACGTTCAAAGTCACATGTTGCTATAGAAACATACCTGTTTAACTTTAGCTTCAAAATCTGAATCGTTTTTATCAAAGATCACATGAGCAAGCCGTATCTGTTCAGCCGTTGCCTAGAAAGCACACAAAAGTGGTAGAATTCAGCAACTAAAACATTAAGTCAGATGCTAACACCACATCAAGCAACTCTCAACCACTAAGCATCACACTCAAAGAAATACTGATTGACCTGATTAGCACAGGCCCGTACCCAGCACCCGGAGGCAGGAGGGTCTAGGTCGTCTGTGACTACACAGAATTTGAAGAAAACCTGGACTAAGTGAGTTCCTATCTTGGAGGGAGAGAGGGAAAGATAGCCTGAATTTAGGACTCAAGGCTATATATAACCTGCTCCCATAAGAAAACTACGTTCCCTTGGCCAAATGACCTGATGTTCTCATCTTCAGTGGTCATGCTACTTACTCACTGGAAGTAGGGAAGAAAGCAGAGCAACATGCCAGTAGTGGTGGTGGCATGTGCCTGTGATTCCAGTACTCAGGAGGCTCTTTCTGCAGGATCTACATACCCTAGTCCCAGACTAGCCAGGGCTACACACAAGACACTACAAAGGATGCCCGACTGGCTCTGGTTGGTTCTGAAGGAAAAGGCTGCATTTAGATGAAGAGAATAATTTAAGTCAATCTTCTCTTACAAATTTATAAATAGGGAGGGGGTTAGTCAGCTCCACCTTGTTCTTAGAAAACAGACTTCTGAATTTTTAAAGTTTCTCTATTATTTAAAGCAATTAAATATTGGTACTGTTGTACAGTGATACAACCACAAAACACTCATTTGGGACTTCTGGTCCCAAATTATTTGCTTTGTTTTGTTTTGTAGTAACAGAAACTGAATCTAGGGCCTCCTACATTACAGGCAAACACCATACCCACCAATAGATAATTTTTTTTCCAGCTTCCTCATTTGTTTTGCTTTTGTTGTGCTTGTGCTACTATTGTTTTGAGAGAAAGCCTCACTAAATTGCACGGGTTGAAGGCAGATCTGGAGGCACATTCTTTTCCCATTTTAATCTCAGTATTCCACAGGCAGAAGCAGTAGGATCTCTGTGAATTATTTGGCAGAGATCTACATAAAGGCAGCCAGGGCTACATAATAGATTCTGCTGGATGGATGGACGGACGGATGGACAGATGGATGGATGGGAGGGTAGGAAGACAGGTAGGCAGACAGACAGACAGACAGATAGATGATAGATAAGAGTTGCCCTGGTTGGCTTTGAACTCACTCTGCAATCCAGACAGGCCTTGAACTCCCGTTACAGAGCCCCTGAGTAGCTGGGATTACAGGATTGTGTCACCAAGTCTGACCAGATTTTCCTTTATTTTCTTTCTTGAGATAGAGTCTTGCTACACCGCCCAGGCTGATCTTAAAACTCTTTTTCCAGCCTCAATCTACAAAGTCCTGAGATTACAGGCATATGCACCACTATGCTTGGCTCCTATATGCTATCTTAATTTAAAGAAAAAAAAAAGAAAGAAAACAAAAACAAGGACTAGGCCAACAAGTTAATTAGGGGAAAGATATACAGAAACGTTCTACCGTATCTCTGTACAAGTTTCTAATAAGCCTACCATTACTTCAAAAGTTTATCTCTTCAGCTACTGCTCTTTTTAAAATCCATATCATTTGTTTACTCAATTATACATCTGTTACTTATTGCATGGTGTGTTTGTGGTATGAACAGAAGGAGGAGTTGGCCTCTTCAACCTTGGGGCCCATGTTTCCTTGGCTAGATGGAAGCCAGAAAACACCAACAGACCTGCCTTTGACCCCTCCGAGCTGGGCTTTCTGGCATGCCTGGGACGACCAGCCTGTCATGTGTGTTAGAACCCAAGCTCCAGCCCTCAAGATTGTTCAACACGCACTCTTAATTGCTGAGCAGTCTCTCCAGGCCCCAGCTACTGTTTGGAGGGGGGGAAAAGTTGTTATTTGTTTGGATTGCTGTTTTCACAGCTGACTTTGGGACAAAGTCTTACTGTGTAGTCCAATCTTGACTGGAAGTCACTATGTAATCTAGACTGTCTTCAAAGTCATGAAAATTATCATGGTTCGGCCTTTAGAATGGCAGGACTACAGGTATAAACCACCATGCCCAATTAGACTCTTTAATTATACATATATTTTTTGTTTGTTCATTTAGGGGCAAGCAGACCATAGCATTCATGTGGAGATCAGCAGACAACTTTGGGAACTGTTTCTCTCCTCCCACCATGTCAGACTTGGTCACAGTCACCTTCACATGCTGAGCCATCCCTAAATTACCATTCTTTGTTTGGTTTGTTTTCTGAGACAGGGTCTCACTGTGCATCCCTGGATGGCCTGAAACTCACTATTCAGACCAGGCTGGCCTTGGAACTCACACAGATCCGCATGCCTCTGTTTCCCCAGTGCTGGGATTAAAGTTGTACACCATGCCTGGCTAAATAGCATTCTTAAATAAAGTCTGCATTAACTCTTTGACCTGTATGAAAAAACCTAAGTACTTGGTCGAGCATGGCATGACCTGTAAGATGACAGGCAAGGAGGAAGAAACAAGAGGATCACAAGTTCGAGAGCCAGCCTGAGTGACAGACAGGGTATGGCCTCAATCAATGCGTCAATCAAAGCTTTTCATCTCAGGCTTGTTTTGTTAGCAAAGAATCTCAGGTAGACTAAACGAGGTTCTAATTCACCATACAGCCGAAGACGATCTCAAACCTTTCTGCTTCTTCCTCCCAAATGCTTAGATTACAGGCTTCTGCCACCATACTCAGTTTGGACGACACTAGGGACTAAACAGGGTCTTGTGCATGCTAGGCAGGCACTGTACCAACAGAACTACAGCCCAGATCCATTCAGCTTGAATTACATATTTCACTCATTTCACGGAGCCTTCATCAAGATGCAGAGGGTGCTGGCAGTTTCTACATCACAAAACACCTTTCACACAGGCTTTCCATTTCATGTACATGGGTGATTATACAAATTCCAGCAGCTGTGGCCTATTACAGCCAATCCAGTACTCCCAATCTAGCCGTGCTGTTACCTGAAATGGGGCTTTTATATTATGTTTGGAATCTGGATGAGAGCCACTCTGAGTGAGAGCAAACCATGGGTGCTCCTGATGCTAACGCCCATAGGAGCAGCTTGTCCTGGGCATTACTACAGTATTTTACACTACTCTCATAGCAGAGCTAAATGTCGTATATCACCTTCAATTCAAATGTCTGGAGGGTGTGGTGGGGGAGGGGAACTGGAGCGCTGACTCAGATTAAGGGCCAGGCTGCCCTTGCAGAAAATCTAATGCTAAGACGGCTCACAATTAACTCCAGTTTCAAGAGATCCAAGACCCTCTTCTGACCTCTGCAGGTACCAGGTACACACAGTACACCATACATATTAAATAAAAGTTTTAAAAAATTATGTCCTGGGCAGAGAGCACAGCTCATTTTCTAAAAGTGCTTGCGCGAGGGTGACCCGAGTTCAATACCCAAAAGCAACAGAGAAAGATGAGCATGACAGCACAGGCTTCTGACTGCACCAGTGAGGAGGCAGAAGGCGGACCTGTGAGAACAGACTGGTCTGCACGCTGAGTTTCACACTAGCTGGGGCTCCACGGAGAGACCTTGTCTCAAAAAACAGAGTGAAAAACCACCAAGATGAATGAATGGGCTGCAATAGGGCTCAGCAGGTAGAGGCATCGTAGAGCCTAGTGACCTAAGTCCAACCCCCAGGACTCACATAAAGTGAAAAGAGGGGAACTCTATGTCCTCTGCCCTCGATGCTTGTGTTCATGTGTGTGTGCACAAGCAAGCTTGTGTGCCTTCATGCACGCATACATGTTCTCACCCCCACATACACATACATTTTTTAATTTTATTTTAAAAATAACAAAACAAAGTAAAATAAAATACCCATTGGCGATGAGCCATGATGGCAATGCTCATCTGTAGTCTCAACACTCAGGAATTGAGGCAGGAGGATCATGAGCCACAGGCCAAGCTACAAAGACCCTCTCTCAAAACAAAACAAAAACTTTTATACCTTAGGAAACTAAAAAAAAAGAACAGCAAACTAACAAACCAAAGCAGGTAGAAAAGAAGTAACAGAAGGCAGAAGAACTAAAATAAATGAAGATTTATTTATTTATTTATTTACTTGAGAATCAAATTAGAACTTGATTCACAGCTGGGTACAGTCGCTCGCACTTGTAGTCCCAGCACTGGTTGAGACTGAGGAGGAGGATCTGGTCTATGTATTGAGTTTCAAGTCACCTGAGTTACAGATTAAGAAGCTGCATTTAAATGGGGGGTGGGCGCTTGAATTGGGAGGTCGGGGGAGGAGGGGCTTTGCTTTATTTTTTGGTAGTTCTGAAGACAGAAGACAGGACCCAGGACCTGTAGCAAGGCAGGTAGTCACTCTTCTACTCAGCTAGCTACAGTTAACTCATAGTTGGAGGGGGGCTGTCAATAAAATAGATAACTACTCAGCTACAAACAAAGGGACAAGATTCAGGAGTAGTTCTATTAGGAGTAAAAGAGGGAAGAAATGTTATTGCTAGAGAGAATGAAGGCATGGTAGTATACACCTAAAATCCCAGTACTGAAAAAGGTAAATGAGGCAAGAAGTTAGTATGTTCAGAGACAGCCAAGCGAGACAGTGAGACCTTGCCACAAACAAGCAACGAGTAAAACTTTAAGGTCTTAGAAAAGGAAACCTGTGACAAGCATGTGTTTGCCTAGAGAGCCTAGACAAAATCAAGAATCCTGGAAAAGACACTAACTAGGGCCAGGGAGATGGCTAAGCATGCAAGCCTGACACTGGAGTTCCATTCCTGAAGTGTACACAGTGGTTGAGATGCAGTAGCCAGCGCCTGTAACCCTAGCATGGCTACCAGAAGTTGTGATGAGAGAAATGGTTCGGAAGTTCACAAGCCAGCTACCCTGCAGTATGCTGCAACTCGGCAGAAACAACAAAAGGAATCCTGCCTCAAAGGGATCAACTCTGACCCGTGAACCACACCATGGCAGTGCCTGCCCACACGGGCACACACACACACAGGTGAATGGAGGAGGGGGCAGCGGGGTCCAACTACTGAAAAAGGGGACTTTAGTGACTAAACCAGTCATCAAAACTTCCCAGAAAAGTGGAGCACGGTGGCTCACACATGAAGCTGAGGCGGGACAATTGCTATGTGTTTGAGGGTTACCTGGGCCACAGCTGAGTTCCAGGCCAGCCTGGTCTACAAAGTAAGACCCCGTTTCAGTGAATGAGTGAGTGAATGAATGAATGAATGAATAAATGAAGGAATATTAAGTGGGTAAATGAATGAATAAAAAAATAAACATGAGTAAATAAGCAAATAAATAGGTAAGTAAGTAAGCTGTACAAGGTAGAGCCCAAGTCTAGTCAGTTTCTCTAGTCTAGCGGTCTCCAACCCTGGCTAGACCCCTTGGGGGGGTCACCTAAGACCATCTGTATCTGATATTTACTTCGTAACAGTAGCAAAATTACAGCTATGAAGTAGCAACAAGAACAGTTTTATAGCTGGAGACCACCACACATGAGGACCTGTATTAACGAGGCTCAGCACTGGGAAGCTTGAGAACCACTGCTCTAGTCCATTCTACCAAATATGAACAGTTATTCCAGCACCAATTCTTCACAAACTCTCAAAACAGCTAGGAGACACTTTCCAACTCTATGCAAACCAGAACTACAGTAATACCAAAAATATCCTTAACCTGATAAAAAGGAACTACAAAAATTGACAATGTAATACATAGTAATGAAAAATGACTAAAACTTTCCCTTAAGATCAAAAACAAACCCAGCATGGTAACACACACCTTTAATCTCAGCAGAGACAGGAGGATCTCTGTGAGTTCAAGGCCAGCCTGATCTATTTAGTAAGTTCCAGGACTGCCAGGGCTACAGAAAGACCCTGTCTCAATAAAGAAGGAAAGAAGGAAAGAAGGAAGGAAGGAAGGAAGGAAGGAAGGAAGGAAGGAAGGAAGGAAGGAAAAGAAAAAACAAAAACAAAATAAGGATCCGTCCTTAGCATTTTGTTTCTACTAACACAGTCAAGTCAAAGATAAGGCAATTAGGCAAAAAAACACAACAGTATCTAATTCTATGTTTAAAATTTAGAAGTGTTTATGTGTAAACAGAAAAATGAAACACAAAAACATACCCTTCAAATATTCATGGCATTTTGAGAATAACATTAAAATAGTTAAACAGGATAGGGATAACAATAATCTGGTAAACAATTATCAATCTTTTTATAAAACTAAAAACATCATGTCTTTAGAAGTTACAAAATCACAAACAGAACTTCTATTTCACTGCTATAAGTAACTCAACTCAAGTCTGCGGCAGCATGCCTGACCCCACTAACACAATCTTCCACTCTCTGTCACTGGCTCAGGTCTTAACGTATACAGTTAATCATGTGCTCTCCCAAGTACCAAGTAAGCTATCTTACATTGCAGCAAAGGAACCTGGACTAGTACAGCTGCCTTGAAAAGAAAAGCAGTCAGGTAAAGGCAATTTTGTCTTTCTTTCATTTACTAGTTTATTCTGTGTGTGTACGTGTTTTTGTGTGTCAGAATCCCACAGCACACATGTGGAAGTCAGAGGACAACTTGTGGGATTCAGTTCTCTTCTTCCACTACTCAGGTTGTGACAGTAAAGTCCAGGTCCTTGGGCCTGATATAAGTTGTCTCTACCTGCTGAGCCATCTCACTGGCCCGGCACTTAATACATGAAGCCTTAGTAAAGTGACTATGCAAGAGCCAAGACCGGGACCCAAGAAAGTACAATACATGTCAGTGACATGCGAAGCCTGTGGAACTATGTTGAAAAGAAAAACACACAGAGACAGAAATGAGAGGGGAGTTAAGAGTCAGGTGGGGCTGGGGAGATGGTTGAGACAGCGAACTGCTCCGTTACACAAGCATGAGGCTAAGTTCAGATCCCAGTGCTTACCCATTTCTATTTTTATGAAAAAAGCTAGAGTGGGAATTTAGTATATGCAAATAGCCCTAAAGAAGGCCAGAAGAATAGGGACAGATGTTAAACAGTAGCTAGAAGAGATGAGCCCTGCCTGCGCTCCACCCGGTCTCAGCAGGAAGAAAGGGAAATGAGAGGAACATCATGGATCATTATGTTATCTATTGGCATACCATCACACTAGGCCATGTTGACTAGCATGCGTGTGCCCTGGGTTTGGCCCCCAGCACCACACAAAAACAAACATGAGCATGTTTACAGGTACATGCCTGTAATCCCAGCACTCAGGAGGTAGATGAAGTGGTATCAGGAGCTCAGGGCCAGCCTCTGCCACACAGAAAGTTCAAGAACAGCCTAGACTCCATGAATGAATGAATTAATTAATTAATATTTTTATAGAGGTTGGAGGGCTCGGTGGTTAAGAGTACTTGTTGCTCTTGCAAAACAGACCCAGGTTCAGCTCCCAGCACTCACTTGATGCCCCACAACTGTTGGTAACTCTAGCTCCAAGGATCAGTCGCCCTCTTTTGGCCTCCACGGGTACTGCAGCACATGGTACGCTTACATACATGCAGGCAAATACATGCTCATACAAAATAAATAAATCTTAGAAAGATGGGGGTGGGGAGACCACAAAGCACAGCACGGTAGAACACACCTTTAATCCCAGCACTTGGAGGTCAAGGCAAGTGGAGTTCAAGAGCAACCTGGGCTACACAGCCAGTTCCAAGACAGCCAGATCTGAATGGTGAAACCCTGTCTCAAAAACACTTTTTAGATTTATATATATTGGGGGTAGGGTACAGGTGCATTGCTTTAAGAGTTTAAGGGGAAAATACTTCATGGGGTAATGTAAAAAATGTCACAGTACAAAGGAACTGGAGATGCCTCAGCAGCTAAGAGCACCTGTCCACAAAGGCAGCCAGGACTGGGACATTCACCTCTGCCCACACTCAGCTACATATATCCACATGCAGACACACACAATACCATATTTAAAAATTATAATAAGAAATTTTTTCTTTTTTTCTATCTCAGAATACAGAGAATAAGCCAGAAACTGTGGGTAATATCTTTCTGAAAAGGGGTACAAAAAACTAGTGGAGGCTGAGCAACACATGCTGGCATTACAGACTGGTACTTTGTTCTGTGCTAGGGACTGAACCAAGGGCCAGGCAAATATCCAACCACTGAGCTATGCCTCCAAGCCCAAGGCAGCAACATTTAAGCTTAAAAATTACTTGAGAAATGCCCAGTGCCTGTAATTACACACAATTTATAAAGACATTTTACTCCTTGACGCTATAAAAATACATAAAATATTAATTGTAAAAAAGCATCCATATCAATAAACACGGCCGTAGTTTTTCAGCAGAGTGTTTATCAATGGCCTCATGCAAGCTAACCACCATCCCAGTCCCTGGGTATGTCCTACGTTTGCACTTTGATAGTTTCACCCACACAATTCTAACTATAAAGGCACTAGATATGGTCTTAATCGTGTAAATACCAACTACTCATCTATTGAAAGACTTATTAGCCTTACAAACGTTCTTTACATGTCTCTGTCAAATCATGTATTTTAACTCTGAACAGACTGGACAACTTCTGAAAGCACAGCTGATACACTTAGCAGCTGTTAATAAGCACAGTACTGCATCAGTAAGTCTCAGTCAAAATGTTAAATTGTGTTACCTTTATAAAATACTCTACAAACCTTAGTTAAGAAGATTACTTTACTCAATAAACAATTCAGTTATTCAATAAACAAAGCACCAAACATAAGAGTATAATAGGGAAGTTACCAGGCTGAGCTCAAGGAGTGTCAAGAGGTCTGTACAGCTTAGGGAAAAAAGAGGAAAAAGCAGGGTCAACTAATAATTCCAACTTAAACAACGTTAGTGCACCCTCCCCAACAGTTTGTAATTCCAGTTCCAGGGACTCAGATGCCTTCTTTTGGCCACCAAGGACAACAGGCACAGAAATGGTTCATAGATCAGGTAAAGCAACCATAGGCTATATTCATTTGTAATTTTTAAGAAAACCATGCTGTCCGGGCAGTGGTGGTGCACACCTTTAATCCCAGCACTTGTGAGGAAAGAGGCAGAAGAGGCAGGCGGATCTCTGAGCTTGAGGCCAGACTGATCTCCAGGGTTACAAGAGAGAAACCGTCTTGGTTTAAAAAAAAAAAGAAAAAGAAAACTATGCTGGAGGTTCTCTGGTGAGCACATTTTTTGGTTTGGTTTGTTTTTTAATTGGACTTGTTTTCCAGATATATTTGGATAATTTATGAGGTAGGAGTATTTGGCTTAGGATTTCTGTTTTGTATTGTCTGGGGACCGGGTGGAGACAAGGTCTGTGTAACCCAGGCAGCCAGAAACTCGCTGTGGTCTAGACTAGCCTGGAACTTGCAGCATCCCTCCATCACCTAGCGTCACAAGAATGAGCTCTCACATCCAGTTGGCCTATTTTTTTTATTATTTAAAATTTTTTAAAATTACATTTATCTACTTATTCTTTGTATTTGTGTATGTGAACATGTACACAAGTACACGTGCAAAAGTTAGAGGAAGGACTGCCAGAGTCCACTCTCTCCATCCATCATGGGAGCCCTAAAAATACCAACTCTGGTCATTAGGCTGGCCAGCAAATGCCTCTGTCCACTGCGCCTCTCTGTCTTCTAGACTGTACTTATGGACAAGCGTGCAGCTCACAGCGGCAATACTAGCACTCAGGGGCAGCAGCAGCAGCAGGGTATAGCAATAAGTTTAAGAGCAGTCTTCTTGAAACACTGACATTGTCTCAAAACAGCAACAGAAACAAAAATACCTATAAGCTATTATTTTGCATATCTTCTTAAACAGATGCCATGTGTTCTCTATAGTATTTGATGTAATTCTTTTGTTTTGTTTTATTCTGTTTTTTGAAACAGGGTCTCCCTATGTAGCCTTGGATATCCTATAACTTGCAATGTAGACCAGGCTGACTTCAAACTTGCAGAAATTTGCCTGCCTCTGCCTACTGTGTGCTGGGATTAAAAGCGTATACCACCAAGACTGCCATGTTTTTTACATTTACTTATTGTGCATACATGTGCACAATCCCTCGCAGCGCCCATGTGGAGGACAGAGAAAAATATGCAGGAGTGTCTCTTCCTCCACATGTGAGACCCAGGATCAAATTCGGGCCTGGTGCCAGGGGCTTTACAAGCAGAGCTGTCTGCCAACCCAGACTTCTAATTTGTAATTCTCTGTGTTAGTCTGCCTAGTGCTGGGATTACAAGCCTGGACTGCCATGTTCACCTCAAATTTCAAATAATTTTATAATTTATGCGGAATATACAATAAAAACTACTACTTCCTGACAGCAATCATAGATGTATTTTAAAATACTAATTGGCCTCTCCAAGACACTGGAGGAATACTATGCTTGCTGTTGAGAATACTCTGGCTGCCTTAGAACTCACTCCATAGACAGGCTGGGCCCAAATTCCTAGAGATCCAAAGGCGTTGTGCCACCTCTACCCGGGGGCAGGGGTGGGGTGGGGAATGCTACTTTAATCAACTGATAAAACTAATCACTAGTAAAACAGAACAAACTTAGACTTATTATATCACAATATGATACATTAAGAACAAATCACATCCAGCTGAGGACGTTAATTCAATGGCAGAACATCTGCCTAACTATGCAAATTCTGAGTTTGATACCTAGCACCGAAAAGGGGAAAAAACAATAGACCACATTTACTTATACCAAAAATATGTAATTAATTCTAATCCTGACACAGACTTGAAATTCCAGCTACTCAGGGGGCTGAAGGAAGAAAATAAAAACAGGGAGGCTGCTGAGGACCAGAGGTACAGCCTGAGGGGTTGGTACAGGGAAGAGGAGAAAGAGAGGTACTGGCTGAAGAGAACGGATGCCTACAAATTACGTAGCTAAAACGGACAGAACTGCAGAAACTGTCTTATCTAATTAGTAAAGATGTAAATCCAAGACTCAAACTCAGGTATACACAAATTCAATATATCTATCTCTTTCAGCAAACAACCACTGGGCATTTAGTGAGCAACGAGACCCTACCAAATAAAGGTCTCTTTATTCTCCCACTTTAAGGTGACCTTCAGAAAATACTTTTTATACTGGAATCAATATATAATTTAACTAACATTTTATCTTTTCTCTCCAGGGCCTCAAGTAGCCCAGGCTGGCTTCACACACACTACAGCCAAAGATAACACTGAACTTCTGATCCTTCTGCCTCCACTGGGATTGGATTATAGGCTTGTATCACCACACGCAGTTTCTATGGTGTTTAAGAATGAACTCAGGGCTTCATGCAGGCTGGGTAAGTACTTTGACATCCCCAAGGGGTGTGTGTGTATGTGTTGTGCTAGGTCTTGAGACAGGGACTTCATATATGTTAATCAAAGTGTTTTACCACCGAGCAAACAATACTCTCAGCCCAACATAAAATTTTCTCTAATAATATTTTTAAAAGATTCTCAAAATACTTTTTATAAAAGCAGTATTGAAAACTAGAAATTAATTATCAGACAGGGCATAGTGGTGCACACCTTCAATCCCAGCACTCAGGTTGCAGAGGCAGGTGGATTTCTGTGTGTTCAAGGCCAGCCTGGTGTACAGAGCAAGTTCCAGGACAGCCAGAGCTACATAAAATAGACCTTGTCTCAAAAAAGAAATAAGAACTTAATTATCTCAGCTGCATGGGAGGCTATTACAAGCCGGCTTGAGAATACATTTTTGAGGCCATCTTTTAAGGTTTTTTTTTTTTCCATTTTTACTATTATTATGAATGTATGTGAGGGTTCAGGCTTGTACATGCTGTGGCGTGTATACAGAAGTAGAACAGCTTTGGGGACTTGCTTCTCTTCTGGCCAACACACATGTTGTTCCTGGGCTCAAGGCTCGTATGGCAGGAGCAATCTCACCAGCCTACAGTACTTCGTCTGATTTTTTTCCTTTGCTATAAAGCTGTGTGTATGTGCATGATGCTATCCTTCCACCTTTACATGGGCTCCTAATATCAACCTTAGGTTGCAGGTCTTGTGGGGCCAGTGTTGTACCCACTGAGCCACCTTGTAGGCCCAAAACCCAATTTTAAAAACAATAGGAACCCTTCGATGGTAGGGTGTTAATCCCAGCACTCATGAGGAAGAGGCAAAGAGGCAAGCGGATCTCTGAATTTGAGGCTAGCCTAGTCTACAGAGTGAGTTCCAGGACAGCCAGGGTTACACAAGGAAACCCTGTCTCAAAAAACCAAAAAACCAAGCAGGAAAGCGGTCTTGAGCAATGACTTGGTGGTTGAAAGCACTGACTGCTCCTCCATAGAACCCATGTTTGATCCCCAAAAACACACATGGTGGCTCAAAACTGTTAACTGTGCATGTTGTACACAGACATACGCAGACTAAACTCCCATAACGTAAAATAAATACAATGTAAAAGGTAAAACGAAAAGCCAGACATGATGGTACACTTCTATAAAGCAAGCACTGGAGAGGCAGAGGAAGACGGATCTTCAGCTAGACAGCGCCCTGGATGACACAGCAAGCTGGACTCGCCTGAGCTATGACACTCTTTCTCGAAAAATAAAAAATTAGATGGTGATGGCTCAGCAGGTAAGAGCTCTGGCTGCTCTTCCAGAGGACCCGACTTCAGTTTCCAGCACCCACAGGGTGGATCACAGCCATCTGTAACCCCAGTTCCAGGGGATCCCACACCGTCTTCTGACCTTCGCGGGCTTGCACACATGTGGTGAGCAGAAATACATGTAAACTGAGAACACTAGTATCTTAAAAAGCAAAGCAAACAAACGAAAACAGCAAAAAAGAAACCTGAGGATTCAGAGGTCCTTCCTACTGCTCAGTCAGTGTTTGTCCTTTATGCAATCCACAGAAAAGCTATCAGTAAAAATCTCTTAGTGTCGTCCTATCCCAGAGACGCTGGGCAGGAATACCTAAAGTTTGAGCCCAACACTGGCTCAAGACCCTGTCTCAAACCACTGAAAGTGAAGCAACAAAAATAAAACCTCTTTGGATAAAAAGAATTAATTCTAGCCTGCAAACTGCCATGAGCCCAAAGCTGCTGGCACGGCGT
Organism: Cricetomys ansorgei; assembly: GCA_026225945.1. NCBI lineage: Eukaryota > Metazoa > Chordata > Mammalia > Rodentia > Nesomyidae > Cricetomys > Cricetomys ansorgei. The sequence goes on along the minus strand of JAMJFZ010000182.1, from coordinate 14,554,427 downwards.
GCGGCAGCATTTACATTGCTAACGTTCACTTTCCCCTCCCCTCTCTAAAGGCTCATGGCTTTTGCTTTTACTGATTTGATTTCTTTCTAAAGATTAACTTTATTTTTGTTTTTTGGTTGTGAGCTTTTAACAGCTGAGCCATCTCTCCAGTCTTTTTTGTTTGTTTGTTTTTGTCCTGAAACTCACTCTGTAGTCTATGCTGACTTTGAGCTCAGAGATCCTCCTGCCTCTGCCTCCTGAGTTCTGGATTAAAGGCACGCACCACCACCACCCAGCATATTTTTACTATTATTATTATTATTAACAGGAACATCACCTATGGTTACTCCTAACTCATAAACATAAGTTTGATACAGGACAACTCATTAAATAAACTTTAAAAAATAGCCGAGACCCAACAGTTCTCCAACAACAGGGTCTCCTATGTTGTTCTATTCTAGCTGGCCTGAACTCAATGTGTAGACCAGGCTAGTCACAAACTCAGAGACCTGCCTGACTCTGCCTCAGATGCTGAGATTAAAGGACTAAGCCACCATGCTCAGCAGAACAGTCTTTCTTGGTCAAGTTGTAAACAATACTTATCAGAACAAAAAGACAGGAGTAAACACTAAAATAACAGATATTTATCTGTTAATATCAGCAAAACACAAGCTAATCTTAGATTAAATCTAACACAGGAATTAAGTAAAAAAATCTAGTCTGTACCAAAACAGAACACTTCGATATGAATTATACAGAGTTTCTGAAAGGGATACAGGGTGTAGTTCTTTGGTAAAATACTTGCTTCATGCATAAAATCCTGTGTTCAACTCCAATATCAAAGATAAAATAAAGTATCAAAGTCAGCCATAGCAGTCCAGCCTGAAACCCCAGCACCTAGGAAGCTCAAGCAGGGAATACTCGAGGTCAAGGCTTAGCTGGCTGACCTAGTAAGACCCAATCTCAAAAACAAAAGCAATAAAAATCTATCAAGTCATAGATCTAAATGAGAATGAACCAAAGAGGTTCATTCCTCACTGAGACACTGCTTCTAAGGTCAACAAGATGGTTCAGTAGTAAGAGCCCTCACTGCCGACCCTGGCACCTGTGCTCTATCCCTGAACTCCACGGGAGGAGAACTAGCGGGCTGAAGCTGTCGTCTAACTTCAAAACACACAGTGAAGTAAGTGCATGTGCACAGCACACACACAGTTAATCAAACAGGAAGAGAAAAGATTCTGTTTCTGTTAAGAAGCTTGTCAACTGAATCAACACAGTGCAGAGTACTAGCTTTGCACCAGACGTTGTGCTCAGTGCTATACTTACACTGTCTCACTTCATTGAAAGAATAACAAGAGGAGCTGGGGGTGTAGTTCAGTATAGAGTGCTTATCTAGAACTACTAATGCTACAAACTGGGTCATGAGAAAACGAGGAAGGAAAGGGGAAATGGAAGGGGGTGAGGACAGAGAGGAAATGGGTAGAAAGTAAAAAGGAAGGAAAGGCAGGATTAACAAACGGTTCTCCTGGAACGACATTCAGTTTTATCATCACCACCTGCGCTTTCTATTTCTATTACCATCACTTTCCTGTGCTTACTATTCACTTTATAAACACAAGGTTCAAATCCTGAGCTCCCTAGAAAGGGGGCTATTGAAGCATTCCTTCTCCATTCATGTCACAAGAACTTACCTGTATCACTTGCTTCTGTGACTGTGCTGCGTGTGTTGTTGGCATCTGTGGTTTTTCCCGAGCACCTCGGCAACGATCATTGCTCACAGAAGTCATCATATACAGAATATACAAAATAAGGTATGTACAAAATACAAAACCTGCAAAAAAAAGAAGGCAATGTAAGCCAATTTTCTAACATCAAGACACTTCAGAATCTTTTTCAAGAAGAGCTGAGCGTACTGGTGCACGCCTTTAATCTCAGCACTTGAGAGGCGGAGGCGCGCAGATCTGAGTGAGGTCAGCATGGCAGGCTCCAGGGCAGCCAGGGCTACACAGAGATTGTCTCAATAAAAAGAAAACCAACCAACCCAACAGCATTCTAAACTACGCTTTATCGCTTTTGGAGGATGGGAGAGAGTTGAGCACAGGGCCTCATAAACACTAAATACAACACAGCTACATAATCAGCTTCTTATGAATCTTAAGTTAATTTTGCTCATGCAATCAAACGTTAGGGCTGGGGCTGACGAGACAGCTCAGAGGACAAAGGCACTCGCCACCAGGCCGGACATTCAATTCCCCAGGACTCACACAGGAAAGGGCTAATTCTCATAAGCTGTCTTCTGACCTCTATTTGTGCATTTTGACACTTAATGCCCACAAATATATGCACACAAACAGACGCACAGAGAGAAAGGGGGGGAGGCAGGCAAGAGAGAGGCAACATAGGGAAAAAAAAACCCCAAAAAAAATGTAAATAAAATCTTCTATTAATAAGGACACAAGGCCAACGCCAGTACTTGAGACACCAAGACAGGGCATAATAAAATGTTTCCCGTGCAATCATGGGGATTAGATTTGGTGTCCCAGACTCACATAACAAGCCAGAGCTCCAGGTCAAACCCAAGCTCTGGTCAAAGCAGCCTTAAACCAGCACACCTTAAAACCGTCCCAAGTACCAAGTAAAAGCAAGTTCAGTAGCCTGTGCCTTAATCCTGCACTCAGGTATAGGGAGAGGATCAAAATATCCTCAGCTACCTAGACCTCAAGGGAAGTTTGAACTAGATGATACCCTATCTCAAATAAATTAAATGCAAAATTCTAAATAATTTTAATCTTTGGCATCCATCATCACCCCTAAGCATAAAGAGGAATAATTCAAATAGGTCACATCACAAAGACAAGCTAAGTCTATTAAAAATATCCAAAACAGGATGCAAGTACCCAGGATTACTTTCCTAGCAGCTTCACTCTCCTTTGCCCTCCATGTTCCTCTGTTCTCTTCTCTTTGATATGGGGTTCTATTATGCTCCCCAGGCTGACCTCAAAACCATCTAATTGCCTTTCTTTAGACCCCTGGTGTAACTGGGACCACAGGCCTTCCAGGCTTTCCTTTTATGGGTTGCTGTCCTTTGGATTCTTTGGGATCTACATTCAACTCACATTTTACTCTCCGTTTCCTGACTTGTGTACCTAATCTTAGGTGTTTAGAAGACCAGAGGGCGCTCAGCTGGTAGAGCGCTTGTCTAGTATGCGCCCTGGGATTCAATCCTGAACTCTGTATAAACTGGGTATGGCAGCATAGGCCTTAGGAGATTTAGAGGATAAGAAGTTTAAGGTGATTCTCTTAGAAGTACCAAGCCAGCCTAAGATAAATGAGACCCTGTCTCAAAAGAATAAATGAGAGAGGCTGGAGAGAGCTCGTGATGAGAGTACTTTTTGTTCTTCCAGAAGACAATGCCTGGAGTGCTGCCTACCTGCTACGGACAGCTCAAAGGAACAATGGCCCTCTAATTTTAATTTTTATTTACATGTTTCAGACTAGGTAAACAGCACTGCACCAAACACTGCCACGTACCCTTTAGATCCGATTACCATAAATTACAAGAAACTAAGTGTGATGGTTTGAGTGAGAATGGTTCCATAGGCTCGTGTTTGAACACTTGATCTCCAGTTAGCGGAACTCTTTAGGAAGGATTAGGAGGTGTAGCCTTGATGGAGGTGTGTCACTGTGGGTGGGCTTTGAAGGCCCAGTGCCCCCCACCCTGCCTGAAACTTGTGGGTCAGATGTGAACTCTCAGCTTCTTCTCCAGCATCATGCCTGCTGCCTGCTGCCATGGTCCCCAAAATGATGATAATGGGCAAATCTTCTGAAACTCTAAGTAAGCTCCAACTAAATGGTTTCTTCAGTAAATGTTGCCTTGGTCACGGTGTCTCTTCACAGCAGCAGAGCACTGACTAAGACAGGCACTAAAAGACCTTGATAGTACCTCGTTATGTTACTTTAGACACTACAAACAAATGTCTTTCAAATGTGTTAGAAAAGGTCTAACATTTTCTTAAATAGACGTCCTGATAGTTACTTTCACAACAGTACTAACCAAAGTACTAAGTGGGCATTCATAAGCCTAAAGGCCCCAGCTACTTTACTGCACTGCCTTTTACACTGTAACAGCAAATAACCACTTATCCCACATCCCCAAAGACTAAACATGTCATTTATTTCCAAATGCCCCAAGTCATATAAATCACACTCTACATATTTTTTGAGCTTGACTTTCAGATTATGAATTTGGTTATTCTGTTTTCATTATACAGAATAAGTTTAATTGTTTTACCATAATTGTATTACTTTAGAACACCCTCTGAGTTTTTAAATTTTTATTTAACGTATGGCTTTTGTGTGTGCTCACATCCACACATGCCACAGCCACTGTATTGATGTAAGAGGATGACTTTGGAGAAGTCAGCTCTCCGCTTCTATAAACACTAAGACCCGGGAACCGAACTCAGGCCTGAGGCTTGTGGAGCAAGTGCTTTTAGCCACTGAGCCATCTACCAGTCTGTTTTCTGAGTTTGAAGCTCTTGGTTGGAATAAGACAAATATTTTGAAACCACAAAGCATTGTAAACATATAAAAAGCATATTCATATTGCTTAACCGAAGCAATTCATTTATGTTGGCTGACTGGGGATTGACCCTAAGGTCTCATGCAAACAAGACGAGCGCTCATTTCTGACCCACAGCTCTAGCTCTCCGCTTACCTTACAATCAACTTCATCACGAACACCTGTATCTTCTGTTATAGTTAGGCCTGTTTTCTGAGACCAGTCTCAGCATGCAGCCTAGGCTGAACTCAAGACTTTTCTACTTCAGCCTCCTGAGTGCTATGTAGCACTATGCTTAATTTTCTGTAAATCTTTTAAAATTAAGCATCAAGGGCTGGAGAGATGGCTCAGCAGGTAAAAACACTGGTCATCAAGTCTGAGATTCTGAGTTAGTTCCCAGTATAAGAGAAAAAAACAACTTCTGCATCTCTTTTTTCCACACAAAATGTGATGGTACATGTACACACATGCTTGCACTCGAATTCTCTCTCTCTCTCTCTCTCTCTCTCTCTCTCTCTCTCACACACACACACACACACACACACAGCATCAATTTCTAAAAATGGTTGATTGGTGCTCCTAAAGTAAATGATCAATAAAATACGATTTGCTTACTGATTCCAAATAGTTCTGTTCAATGAACTGACCTCCACTCTTTCAATTGCATCTTTTAGTCCTCTGACTTGTGAAGATAATGTAAGTACAGTCAGTATAATAGAGAGCTTCTCCTTACAGGAATGCCATCTGGTGATAAACTACACGAATATAACACATATCCCTACACTAAGTGGCATAAACTTTGTAACTTACAAAAGCCTCAAGTTTTATAATCTATTACAACATAACATTATTTTGATGTTATGAGCCTGATTTTTCTCAAAATACTAATACTTGGGGTCAGCAAAATGCCTCAGTAATTAAGGGTGCTTGTCATCATACCTGACAACATGAGTTAAATTACCAGGACACATACAATGAAAGAACTGACTCCTGTAAGCAGTCCTATGACCTCCCAATATGACATACACAGATAACATTTTCTTAAAAATATTTTTTTTAATTGGGAGCTGGAGATGTAGGTTAGTAGGTACAATACTGAGCTAGCATGCATGAAGCCCTGAATTAATTCCTCAACACTACATAAAGCTGGACATGCTGATGCACACCTGTGTATGTATGTATGTGTGTGTGTGTGTGTGTGTGTGTGTATATATATATATATATATATATATATATATAAAAAATTATCTATACTCAAGATAGAGATAGATATCAGAAGTTCAAGGTCATCCTCACCTACAAATTAAGTTTGAGACCAGCCTGGGATATACAGGAGACACTATTCTCCCTAAAAAGAGCAAGATGGCTCATTGGTAAAGGTGATTGCTGCCAAGCCCGACAGCCTGGGTTTAATTTCTGGGACCCACGAGTTGAAGGAGAGAACCGACTCCCACAATCTGTCTTCTGACCTTCATGCTCACACCAGGGCATGTGCATGCCCCCCCCCCCACATACACAAACATTAATTAAGTAATTTTAAAAAATTCATCCAGGGCTAGAAAGATAGCTCACAGATGGAGAGCTCACACTTCTGCAGAGGACCCAAGTTCAGTTCTAAGCACTGACACCAAGCAGCTCCCAACTGCCTCTAACTCCAACTCCAGGAGACCCAATGCCTCTGGCCTCTACGGGCACTTGCACTCACACACCCACATACAGACACAAATAGGCTAGTTTAAGCAGGGGAGGGGGATCTCTGAGTTCCAGAGCCAACGAAGACTGTATATTGAGACCCTATCTCAAACCAAAAAATTCATTCATTCATTAAAAATAATTTCAGGGTTGTAAGAATGGCTCGGCGGTTAAGAACACTGGCAGCTCTCTTTCAGAGGATCTGGATTCACCTCCCAGCACCCATGTGGCAGCACATAACTATCTGTAACTCCAGTTCCAGGGCGTCTGACACCAACTTCTGGCTCCCCGAGCACTGCATGGCACACAAACACGCATGTGGGAAAAACATCCAGACACATAAATTTTTAAAAATACACAATTTCACTAATTCGCTGAATATAAACATTAAAATTTTCTATCTCTAATCAGCACATAAAACATTTCTCAATGAAGATGTAATTAGGCGATTTAAAATGTCTCCAGTTTCAGAATTAAAGCAAAATTTTTTTTAGTTTCGGTTTTTGTGGCAAAGTCTCTCTGTGTAATCCAGTCTGTCCTGGAACTATCTATTTAGATCAGGCTGGTCTTGAACTCACAGACATCCTACTGCTTTTGTTCTGTTTTGAGATCTAGCCTAGCCTCCAAACTCATTATGTAGATTAGGATGACCTTATGTCTCCCTCCTTAGTGCTGGGACTATATAGCTGTGTGCCAACAGCACCAGCTGGCTTTTAAGATTTACTTATGTGTGAGAGCTTTGCCTGCATGTGTGTGTCTGTGCATGGCTTGCGTGGTCAGCGAGGTCATTAGATCTCCTGGAACTGAAGAATGGTTGAACTGTTAAATGGGTACTGAAAACCCAACCCGGGTCCTCTGCAAGAGCAATTAGGGTTCTTAATCTCTGAGCCATCTCTCCAGTCCATCTCATTTTTTGAGCTAGGTATTTGCTATGCTATAACCCAGACTGACCTGGAACACAGACAACCCTTCTGCCTCAGCCTCCGAAGTGCTAGGATTATTGGTATAACCAGCACTCTCAGCCTTGCATTGCTTCCTTTATGTTTAAGTGATTTGAAAATGACAGGTCCTTTTTGTTAATCTTTTGTTTTTCCACAGGCTTATACATATATACATGCGTACATACACACACACACACACACATACTTACATAAATACACAGACACACATACAAATAATTAAATTACATAGCTCAGGAACAGAACACTTGTCTAACATGTATGAAGTCCTGGGTGCTTTCCCTAATACAACAGAGGGAGAAAATATCTATATACACAGAGCTACAAATTTATGAAATTTAGCAAAACAAAAATAGGCTGGAGGTGAAATGGCTCAGTGGGTAAAGTCACTGACCACAGAAGCCCAACAACCTGAGTTCAATTCCTCTAACCCACGTAAAACCCAGCTGAGGGGGCATACATCTGTATGCTGAGATGGGAGCTGAGACAGAGCTGCCAGGAAGCTCAAGGCCAGTTAGCCTGGGATACGCAGCGTGACAGAACAAGAGACTCTGCCTCAACAACTGAGTTCTATGAGTTGTGCCAGGCTTGTCTACAAAGCAAGTTACAGGACAGTCAAGGCTACACAGGAACAGTCTCAAGAAACCAAAAAGCAAAAAGAAAAGGACCAAAGCGGTATATGGAGAAACCCTGCCTTCTGGGAACAACCCTGTGTCTGCAGCACACGCCCGGCAGCCAGACCGCAGGAACTGCATTTACACTTGTTTTCCATCAGCTCTACTACTCTGAACAGGTTCCAAGAGAATTCTTAGAATAGAAACAGTCAAGAGCAAGAGACTTCTAAAAATAATCTGTCAGAAACTCTTCCATATCTCAGGTTCTTGAGCTACAGAAAGCATGAGGTTACTCAGATCTATTTAGTGAAAATGAAAAATAAATGAAAAATGAAATAAACAAATGAAATCTCTACCCCTTTCATTTCATCTTATTCAAAGTAAACTGATGATCTGATACAGTGATAGATTTTAACTTAGAATTGCTGATATATTTTTAATTTCTTTTAAAAATATTTCCGAAATTTCTTCCATTGTTAAAGTACAAATGGTCTATATTATAAGGAGTGCCACTACACACATGTAGAGGGAGTTAAGTCTCTCCTTCCACCATGGGTCCTATGGGTCAAACTCAGGTCATCAGGTTTTGAAACAAGTGATTTTATCTGCTGGACTTTGAAGTTTAAACTGATATTTTTTTCCTTTGCAAGTAAGGTACTTCAAACAACTGTCTCCAAGAGATCCCAGGAGAGAGGACCAAGCTCAGTGATGGGCTGCTTCCCCAGCATTCATGAGGCCCTGGGTTCAGTCTCCGCTGCTGAGGGGCAGGGAGGAAGGAGGAGGGAGAGATGACATATACCTCAGTTTAGAATGAACTGGTATTAACAGCCACCTACATCTCTGAAGTTTACATAATCAAAACACAAATTCATCATGAAGACACTAACTTACGGCAAAACTAACTTTAAACTACTGTCATATCACACCCTGTAACAACTAGAGCTGTGTACAGTAGCACACCTATTCCAGCACTAAGAGGAAAAACATTAAGTTCCAGGGTAGCCAGGATGACACAGCAAGCCCATCTGAAAAACAAGCATACATCCAAAGGCTGGAAGGGTGGCTCAGCAGTTCAGAGCACTTGCTGCTCTTGTAGAGAACGTGTTTGGTTCTCAGCACCCACAGTCTGCTCACAACTACCTATAAATCCAGTTCCAGGGTATGCAGCTCCCTGTTCTGGCCTGCTTGGGAACCTGCATCCACATGGTACACACACATTCACTCCATTACACCTCCGCATTAAATATGTAATCTTTAAAAGTAAGCATACATAGGGCTGGGAAGATTGCTCAGAGGTAAAATCATATATTGCTCTTCCAGAGGACCTGAGTTCAATTCCATTTTGTGTATACAGGTCATTTGTATATGTCTGTACATGCCTGGCCAGAAGAGGGCATCAGATCCCCTGGAATTGAAGTTACAGATGGTTGTGAGCTGCCATGTGAGTCCTGGGAATCAAAACTCTGGAAGAAGTCAGTGCTCTTAACTGCTGAGCCATCTCTCCAGCCCCAAAAACAAATATTTTTTGAACATAAATATAAAACACTAGACAAACACATTTGATCATCCTGAAAAATTACACAACACTTGTTGACAACATGCTGAGAACAGGAAAGATGTTGATAGCCATTAAATAAAATTTCAAACAGGTGAATGAATCCCAAAGTGCAGTATAGACTGCACTCAACAGGACACATTACAGTGCGAGCACTGAGGACACCTCTAAAGCCTGACATTACCCCAGCACTCAGTACTGAAACAGGAGGGCTGCCTAAGTGCCAGCCTGCTTGCACCAGAGCGAGACCCTGTCTCAGAAAAGAGAGGGAGCATGGAGAGATACTTAGCACTAGCTGCTCTTGCAGAGGACTCAGGTTCAGTTCCCAGCACCCACATCAGGCAGCTCCAAATGCCTGTAACTCAAGTTCCAGGAGATCTGATATCCTCTCTTCCATCCTCTGTTAGGCTTTAAGAGCTTCTCATCCAGAGGACCTAGGTCCATTCCCAGCACCTCTGTATCTAGTAGCTCACAACCATTTGTAATTTCAGCACCAGGACACACAACACCCTCTCCTCTGGCTTCAGACATATACACACATGGTATACATTCACAAATACACAAGCATACATACACAATTATATATATGTTTTTTGAGACAGGGTTTCTTTGTGTAGTCCTATCTTGGAATGTGCTCTGTAGGCCAGGCTGGCCTCAAATTCAGAGATCCACCTGCCTCTGACTCCCAAGTGCTGGGTTAAAGCTCTCCGATAGCCTGGTACTTGCTAGGCAGCATAGGCTACGTAGCCCAGCTACCCTCAAACTCAAGTGCAGAGATCACAGACATGTGCAATCAAGCCTGACCATCAAGGGCTTTAGGGTACTACATTATAAACTTTTCCAGCACATATCGTTCCCATTTACAGTCACAGTTCATCAAGTGACAGTGAAGGATACAAATCCATCTGGCTCCCTAGTCTGTGCTTTTAAGTAGTATACCATAGTCAAACGTTCTATTATAGAATGCAATAGTCTCCAACTTGGCCTCCCTCTATTGAGGCAGCAACTGCTGACATCACCTGAATGCCTCATCCCTATTCCAAAGTACCTGGTCTGGGCCAGAGTGCCGCCAGGCTCCACAGCCTTGTGAATTCCCAACAGTCACCCCATTTGGGTCCCTAACATTATTGTACTCTGTGACCAGTTCTGTCTTATTACTTTCGTTTAATTTCCAATCTGCATTCTTGCTTTTTCTATCAGAACCCATTCTTCTCAACGTTTTTCTGCAGGGAAAATTAGTTTAGTAAACAATCTCTAGTGGTTTAAAAAGTCCAGAACAGGCAGCAAGAAGACATCAACACTGCCAATCTGGGAGAACAAGGCAAGAGCATGCCAAATACTCAATTATGAGGCCTAATTCCATGCAGCTCAACTGCTAGTGCTCGCATGCCAGGAGCCGACCCAGCTGGCACTTCTACTCTCCACAGCTGCAGAGGGCAGGCTCGGCCTCTAGCAGCTGTGGACAAGGATGAACTCCCAACCCACACAGAGCTATCAGCTGTGCTGGGTCTGTAACCTGCATGGAAAACGATGAGCACTAGAACTCCCGAACATCAGAGGACATCAAGTTTTATTTGGTACAGTCACATTTCTCTCCAGCTACCTACAGTCAGAGAAGGAAGGGTATTCATGCCTGTGGCTTCTTCCACTCACGTGCCTGTCCCATTCCTATCCGGCTTTCTCAGCTCGAAACCTCATCCTTTTGTTATTATTTAACTGCTTTAGTCTAAAATGGTACTAAGGATCAAATCCAGGACTTCATATGTGCTATTCTACCACTGAGCCACGCCCAGTCTTAAACACTCTCTAAACAAACAGCTATCAAGGATTCTTTGCCCTCCAATTCCCCTTGAAGAGTGATTATTCATAACTAATTCATAACTATTCATAACTCATTATTCATAACTGATCATTACCCCTACTTCTAACAGACCTGTCTCCAGACAATAAACAAAAAGCCCGTATTTCGCAGGAGCTTAATGCATAGAATCCACCTGCTTCCCAAACACTGTAATTAGAAGCTTGCACCACCCATGCTGGGCCCCAAATTTTTTGGTCCTAACCTTTTTCAATATAAATGCTTTCTGAAATGGTAACACATACTGCCTTCAATCCCAGCCTTGGAGAAGCAGAAGCAGAAGCCTACGTGAGTTTAAGGCAGGAATTACATAGTGAACTTCAGGATAGCCAGGACAGACAGATCCTATCTCAGGTTAGACAGACAGAGATAAATGAACAAAAAGGTGAATAAGAAAATGAGTGAAGGGATGAAGTAGGTGATGAATAAACAAGTTCCTTGGTAATAAAATATCGCAAACACTAATCTCAAGCAGTGACGGCACATGCCTTTAACCCCAGCACTGGGGAGACAAGAGGCAAGTGAATCTGAGTTGAGGCCAGCCTGGTCTACAGAGTGAGTTCCAGGACAGCCAGGGCTACAGTGAGATTCCATCTCAAAAAAGCAAACAAATACTAATTTTTCTGGCTCATCAATTATGATAACTGTGTGATGAGTGATAAGCAATTCCAAGTCTACTTGAAGACATACGTAAGAACTCGCTTTCCTGACATAAATGAATCACATCTTGTTTGCTTATTCTCAGCTGATTTCTCCAGTGGCAGCACTTATGTCTACGTAACTTCTGGGAAGCGTGAGATGGCTACTTTCCAAAACCAAAATTCCAAACCCAAGGACAATGCAATTCTTCAAATGGTTTTCCTGTCATGCATTTCTTAGACATCCTTACTGTTTTAAGTCACTGATTCAGACATTTTTAAAGTAGGGAGGGGATTTTTAACCCTATCATTACCAAGCAAGCCTTCCAACATTCAAAACACCTTTGATTTTTCACCAAGTTGCAGAATGAATTCCCTGCTAGCTTGGAGAATTCAGAAGCTATCTTCCCAGCTGCAAGCATCCACTGGCATTAGCACACATTGTATTACTCCCTAAAGGATGGCAAGACAAAGCGTAAGATAAAAGAAGCAGAAGCACAGAGTCAATGTCTGTGTCATTACAGAAAGCCTTGCCCTGCTAGGCAGTGTAGTACACACTTTAATCCCAACACTTGGGAAGCAGGAGCAGAAGGATCTCTGTGAGTTCAAGGCCAGCCTGATCTACATAGTGAGTTCTGGGACAGCTAAGGCTATGAGGGACTGAGGTGATGGTCTAGTTAGTAAGTACAGTGCTTGCCACCCAAGCATGAGGCCTACATTTGATCCCAGAACACATTTACAAAAAGCAGGGCCTGTATGGCCTAGCACTATGGAGGTGGGGACAGGCCATCCCTAGAGCTCACTGACCAGCCAGGCTAACGAGTCTGAGAGCACCAGGTTCAGTGACAAACCTTGCTTTAAATAAAAAAAAAGTGGGGACCAGGCATGGGGGTCCCACTTCCCATTATGTGCGGAGGCAGAAGGAAAGGGCTCTGGCCCACTTGTGTCATGTCTTCAGTGCCTTCAGCCTCCTGTTCACCGATTCTATCCTCAGACACCGGGACACAGGTAAAAAGATGAAAAAGATTAAAATAAACATAAAAAGCCGGAAGTGGTGTCGCACCCCTTTGACACCAGCAAAGGCAGAGGCAGGGGGCTCTCTGTGAGTTCGAGGCCAGACTGGTCTACAGTGAGTTCTGGGACAGCCAGAGTTACAACAGAGAAACCCTGTCTTGAAAAAACAAAACAAAGCAAAAAAGTGGATTGGGGCTGAAGAGATGGCTCACCAGTTAAGAGCACTTGCTGCTTTGGCAGAGAACCCGGGGTCAGAGTCCAGCACCTACATGATGGTTCCCAACCATCCTCACTCCAGTTGCAAGGTATCTGGTGCTCTCTTCTGACCTCCTCAGGCACCAGGCAAATTGTGCACAGATACACATATAGATACAAACACTCACATGAATCAAATAAATATGGGGGGTGGAGAGCAGAGCTGGGCACGGTGGCACATGCCTTTCATTCCTGCACTGAGGAAAGAAGCATCAGAATCTATGAGAGTACAAGGCCAGCCTGGTCTCCTGGGTGACAGTGACACCCTCTCTCAACACAAAGTGGAGGACAATTGAGAGCGGCCACTGAAGTCAACCTCTGCTTACACACACTACTAACAAGCTCAGGCCCACCTGGGCTGAAGAGCCAATGCCCTGGGGAACTCAGAGAGACTATGTCTCAAAAAGTAAAGCCGTGAGGTGGAGAAATGGCTCAGTGGTTGGAGTGCTTGCTGCTCTTCCACAGAACCAGACTTCAGTTCCCAGCACTCATTTCAGGTGACAACTCCTGGCAGCCCAGCTCCAGGAATCAGAAGCCTTCCTCCAGCCTTTTAGGAAATGCCCACACATGGCATCCACATGTGTATACGTAAATAAAAACTTCTTAAAAGAAGCAAGGAATAAAATATAGCGTAGTAGTAAAATACATGGGAGACTGTGAAAGTCACTAGTGTCAATCCCAAATACCACCAAAAGAAAGAAAGAAAGGAGAGAAAGAAAAAAAGATATACTTAAAAGTTCCCAGCTTTGTTTTTTTGGTTTTTTGGGGGGTTTTGTTTGTTTTCAAGGGTTTCTCTGTGTAGCCAAAGCTGTTTTATAACTCACCCTGTAGAACAGGCTGACCTTGAACTCTAAGATCTGCCTGCTTCTGTCTCCCTAGAAGCTTTGATTTTTTTTTAAAAGGATACTGCTTTTATTCTATTAGTATCCTTATTATTGTTTCACTGTGCAAAAGCCAATTTTTTAAACATCAGTTACCTAAAGAGTATACCAATCAAAAGTCATATAATCCATTTGAACATTAACACACCTGCTACTTGGGTACCCACCAGTGCCAGCTTTACTAAATAAAATCCCAAAACACAAAATCCCTTAAATCTCCCACCACACTACTGAAAAAAAGTATTCCCTATGCATTTCCCTGATGTTAATGTGTGAAGACTCTAATATTGAACTATTGTCTATGCGCAGAACGATCCTTCTGATCACTACTGGGGACGGAAGGCTCTATGTTGTAAGCAATGACTGCTCAAGCTCTCTCCCTGAGGAATACCCAGCTCCATTCTTCTCTTACCACCTTCGTAACCTTCAAGCTGGTTTCTATCACCTTATCACTCTGACAGAAGAAATGCTGCCCCCAGGTCCTGGTTTCTGTCTGTAGTCTTCATCAGTCTCTACCACTCAACGTCATGTCAGACATCCTTCCCTTGCCTTTTCTGGCGCTGAAAACAGCATCCTTGTTTCCTTTTGTCCTCAAATACTCAGCACTACTTCGTTCCCTTATTCCTGAAATATAAAATTCAGTCCTTGAGTATGTCCTTGCCACAAAACTCTGCTCTACCAGTATCAGTGGTTGCCTGGTGAGTGAGGTAGCTCACGGTAAAGCAGGTGCTTGGCACAGGCAAGGCTGTGTTGGGCTAGGGCTCCAGCATTGAAAAAGGAAAGGAAAGGGCTGAGGGTATAGCTCACGAGAGACAAAAAGTTCTTCAATGTATGTGCTCACCACTTCCTGGGATGAGAATAAATTGGCAGAGGTTTTAGAGATCAGCTCCCCGTGCTGATTTCGAAAGCTACTACAATCAGTATGAAAACATTAAAGGAAAAGTAGCCTACTGCACTGAATCTCAAAAATCAAGTTCTACCAACTCTAAACACCTCCATATACAATAAACAATAAAAACAGCAAAAACAGCCGTGAAGTCTAAAGAGCCTTACAGTTCAAAGCCCCCACCTGTCACCATCCTATCTTATCTAGTGTCAAGACAGCCTTTCAAACTACAAAGGTGTTAAATTTCCTTTTCTTTGCTTACTTTATCAGCTAGCACCTGGCTGCACTCCCAGACAGTAGTTTTTCAGACAGGCAAAGTAGTACAGTAGTGTGATTAAGAGCACAAGTCCAGAAGTCAGATATACCTGGAATCTACTAATTTTGAGATTAGGAAACCTTGATCAAATATGGTTTCCCAAGCCTGTGGGAAACCTAAAAAAGATAACGAACTTCTAATGCTTGGTTACCATAATGGTAATAATTATAGGATTAATGTACGCTGCTTGAGTTTTTGTTTAATCTGTTCAATTTGCTTAACTCACAGTATTTATTCCAAAAAAGCTGAGTAATTCTACTAGGGTATGATCAAAACATAAAGTTCACTTTAAGTATTAAGTGAATTTAATTAAGTGAATTTAAATGATTTTTAGTGTATGTCCTAAGCTTTGCAACTATCATCACAATGTAGCTAACAAATAAAACAGAACTTTTGTCATTTCCTTGTCACGGTGCCGGCTAGACCATTAGAGCACCTACCTTGGCTGAGGTTCCTTGGCTAGCTGTCCCATTACCATTTTCTATGGTAATGGCCACTTAACTCACAAGGCTTGACTCATGCAATGCCTGTCCCAGAGAAGATGGGGAATTCTCCAATCACTTCTGTGGAGGAGCAGAGCCAAGAGCTGAACCTAAGGCCTGTCAAACACCCACCACTGAGCTAGAGCCTCCATCCTTTTGTTACTTTTTCTTTCTTTCCTTTTTTTCTGGACAGGATCTATGTAGCCAGGCTGTCCAGGAACTCCTTATATAGACAAGGCTGGCCTCAAACTCTGAGATCTCACACCTCTACTGCCTCTCAAAATGAAGTTGAGATATTAAAGGGGGGGGGGTGACTTTATCCCAGCACTTGACAGGCAGAGGCAGGCAGGTATTTTCCAGGGCAGCCTGGTCTACACAGTGAGTTCCATCCAGGACAGGCTTGGCTACAAAACAAAAGACGGAGGTGCCCTAAAGAGATGGCTCAGCAATAAGAGTGTGTGTTGCAGTTCCCAGCACCCATACTGGATAGCTCACAACTGCCTACAACTCCACCTGGCCTTACTGAGGGCAGAAATGAAAAAGAGAGCTAGCCCACACATGGTCCAAGTACACACACAGCATATACTTACACAAACATATACATATAAATTAAAACTTTTTTAAAATGTGGAAACAGTAAAAATGCTAGGTATTACTGAATTGTGTATATAAAATAGAACTTTAATCTAGACAGGTTCTATTAAAGACAAGTTAATAAATAACACTAGCAGAAAACAAAATTCCAGCAAAAGGTCTAAATCTCAATAAAACCTATTTTTCCCAGGACTTATACCCTGAGCTCGGGAGGACACGGGCTGCAGGAACACAAGTGGCACACCTGAACCTCCTGCCTTCACCACTTGTCTTCAACTACAAAGCTAGTTCAGAGCCATCCTAGGCAGTTATCTGAAAAAATAAAATGCTCTAGAAATGGTAGCCCAGAAAATTAATCCGTGTATTTAGGAAGCAGAGAAAGTTTGAGGCCACCTAGTCTACACATTAAGTTCCAGGCCAGCCAGAGTACACTCAGACCCTGCCTCAAAAAATAAATAACAGATGGCACACACCTTTGATCCAGCATTCAGGAGCATATCTCTGAGTTCAAGGCCAGCCTGGTCTCCATATATCAAGCTCTCAGACAGCAAGGACTACATAGAGAGACTTTCAACAACAAAAGCGGGGCTAGAGACATAGTCAAACAGTTGAGGGGATATTCCTCTTGCAGAGGACCACAGTGTAGTTCCCAGCACCCGTACTGGGCAGCTCACACCTGCCTACAACTCCAGCTCCACAGAATCCTAGGCTGCTGGCAGGTGCACATACACACATATATAAGCACATTTAAAAAACAAATGGGGACAAAATTTGATGGCTCAGAATTGCTTGATAATCCTTCCTCGCTACTTACCTCCTGCACAAAAACACTCCCGATAGTCATTGAACCTAATCTGAGGATTGTAACTGTCAAAAACATGCTGCTTTTAAGTAAGCATACTAAACCCAATATATCTTTCAATCTCACATGCATGAGCAGAATGCTAAGATGCCTGGATTATGTGTGTCCACCCTGTACACTCTAAAGGTAGGACTTTTCATTGGAAAAGTTTTGTCACTGTCCAGTCATTAAAGGAAAGATTAAGTAAGCTTCCGTTTTGGATTGCTTTTTTGACATAGTCTCACTATATAGCCATTGCTGGCTTGGAACTCAAAATGTACACAAGGCATCAGCAAATTTATGGAGCTCCTCATTCGGGGTTCTTTTTTCAAACTTAAGCCAGGCGTGGTGGCACTTGCCTTTATCTTGGGCAGCATTAAGGAGGTTGAGACAGGAGAATCACCGTGTGCCTGAGACCAGCCTTGGCTACATATCCCCCAAGCAAAACCCAGTCTCAAAAAAAAAAAAAAAAAAGAGAGAAATGAAACCTAAAAAAATCCTTATAGACAATTTTTTTTAAAGTATTCTTGGGGCTAGAAAGATTGTTGAGCGTTAAGAGCACTCGTTGCTTTTGCAAAGAACCTGTGTTTGATTCCCAACAACTTACATGGTGACTCACATCATCTGCATCTCCAATTCCACTGGATCTGATGACCTCCATGGACATCAGGCACACACATAGTATACATACATACAAGCAAACACTCACATAAAGCAAAAAAAAAAAATCCTTAAAATTTGTTTTAAATATATTAATTTTAAGTCTTAGAAACAATAATATATGTTCTAATAAGTTTTAGGTGTCCAAATGAAGAAAAATCTTTCTCAGTGCTGAGGAGTAAGATTTGCTTCGTGAGCAGGAAGCCTCCACATTCCTAACAACTTTTTAGGACATTGTGTGTGCGTGTGTGTGTGTGTACACGCGAGCGAACGTGTGTAAACACAGTGTATAAGTGGAGGTCACAAAACAACTAGCAGCAGTCTATTCTCTAATTCTACCGCATGCTTCAGGGATCAGACTCGGCATCAGACTGAGAAGCATGTGCCTTTACCTGCTGAGCCATGTCACTAGCCTGTAACACGGTTTTTCTTTTCTCTCTCTCGTTTTAAGTGTGTATGGATGTTTTGCCTGCATGTACTTCCATCCATACCACCAAAGGCCTCGAAGAGGACATCAGGTCTCCTAGAACTGAAGAGTTACAGACAACTGTGAGCCATCACGGAGCGTAGAGAACTGGGCCAGGGTCCTCTTGAAGAGCAGCAAGTGATCTTAAGCTGAGCTGCCTCTCTAGCCCTCTAACACTGTTTTTCTTTTTAAAGTTCTGGCTACCCTGGAACTCTGACACAGTGACCATGTAGAGCAGACTGGCCTGAACTCAGATCTACTTGCCTCTGGGTGTGCTGGGAGTAATGGTGTGCACCACCACACCCAACCCTCTAACGACTTTCTGTTTTTGAGACAGAGTTTCTCTGTGTAACTCTGGCTGTCCTGGAATTCACTCTATAGACCAGGCTAGCTTCGAACTGACAGAGACCCGCTGTCTCTTCCTCCTGAATGCTGGGATCAAGGGAGAATGTTCCCTAGAGTTAACTAAAACACTAAACACTAACTAAAACACTCCTCAACAGAAGCCCTGTTCCAAGCCTCACTCCAAGTACTTATCTAGGTCCCAACTGAAACTCATTTCAGTCCACAAGCAACTATGTCCCTCAGCCAAAAATTCACAAAACCTGGTCTTCAATGCATGTATCAAAGAATTTCAGACAGGTGTGATGGAGCACACCAGCAAGAGGTAAAAGTAGAGGCAGGAAAATCAGTTCAAGCTCACCCTTGGCTACCCATAAGTTCAAGGCCAAACCTGGTCTACAAGATCCTGGATTTAAAAAAGAAAAAAAATAAATAAATAAATAAAGATAAAAATTTCAACAGTTTCTTTCATTAAAAAGTACAGAGAATTTCCAGATGATGGTGGCACACGCCTGTAATCCCAGCACTCAGGAGGCAGAAACAGGCAAATCTCTGCAAGTTCAAGGCCAGCCTGGTCCTCAGAGTTAGTTCAAGGACAGCCAAGGCTACACAGAGAAATCCTGTCTGGAAAAAGAAAGTACAGAGAGAGTTCAGCTCCTTGCAGAATACATCTTCAGTCCTATGTTCAATCACCAGCAAACCCCACCCCTCAAAGGAACTCAAAGGAAGAGAACAAGAGAAAAGGTAACTTTGGAAGAAATGCCAAAAAGAAAAAAATTAAGAAGAAAAAAAAAAAAAGCCTTAAACATTCTAATTGTGGGGCCTGACAAATTTGGTTGTCTGACTTTGAAAAGAGAAAGATTTCTGGATCAAAACTTGTAAAACTCTACCATAGGCTTTTTGGTGATATTCTCTACACAGTTCTTTCTTTGACTTCAAGTTCATCTCTACTCCCCATTTTACAAATAGCAACAAAACAGCTGCAAAACTCTCAAAAGATGAGCATGGTGGCACAGACTGTAATCCCAGCAACCGGGAGTCTGTTGAAGAGGAATGCATCAAGTTTAAGGCTACACAGTGAGTTTGAAACCAGCCTGGTTTCAGAATAAGACTATCTCAAACAAACAGAAGTCAAGGCTGCACTCTGCAAAGACAGACAAATCTGAGTGTCAGGCCAGACACAGGTAAGACCCTGTCTCAAACAAAAACAAGGTCAAGGATGACATTTAAAAGTAGAATCACTTTAGACCATGTCCATATCTAACACAGGACTATACTTTTTAGATGCATTTTATAGACTTAAGGGGTAAACATCAAACCTAAAATCAGGCCAGAATGGTATGCCACATGCCTGTGATCCCAGCCCTCAAGAGACTGGGGCAGGCAGATTTTTGAGTTTGAGGCCAGCTTGGTTACACAGTAAAACTTCATCTCAAAAACAAACTAAAAATAAAAAATGCATGAACTTAAATAAACTCATTCTTGTAAACATGTTATTCCACCATTTTCTCCCAAAACAAAAAGACTCATCAAACTCTGCTGAGCCTTCACAGGTTACCAGGAAAGAGTGGATCTAAAGGAAGCTCCATGTGACCATGGCTAGCCCAATCCACATTTAAAGAGAGGCCAGAGGAAACCAGAGCAGCAGGAAACAGGCTGGAGAAGCAATTACCACAATCCTTTCCCATGGCCTCATTCTCTGCCATGCTACTACTTCCACCCATACATCAAACAAAACAATCTCCCTTTCTCTGAAAATGTTTAGCTTCTTGAAGGTCAGAGGCAGCAAGGAAGCAAATGGGGGTTGGGGGGTTGGGGGGTGTTAAGAAGTGTGGGAAACACACGGGTCAGTTACTGGGGGTGAGGTGTGTGATCTCTTACAGAGCATGAATGGGCCCTAAGTAGGAAAATCAGGCAAGAACACTACAACATGAAGAGTGGAATGGGAAACTAAATACCTTTGCCCAATAAGATGAATTTTTATAGCAACTACAAAAACAGTCTTAGCCAAGAGGCCCTGAAGGCAATCAAGATATATTGGATCATCTCCAAAGAGTGTGAAGACCATACTAAAGAACCAGTCCAATGGCTACACTACACTACAGGAGAACTTAGGCATAATATTCACCTTCCTTATACATTAGCTAGGTGGTGGTGGCCTACACCTTTAATACCAGCACTTGGGAGGCAGAAGCAGGCGGATCTCTGTGAGTTAAGAGGCCAGCCTCGTCTATACAGCAAGTTCCAGAATACCCAGAGATACACAATTTGGAATCCCTGTCTTGGGGGGGGGGGGAGACAGGCAAAATTCAGAGGGAGTACTGGCATATTCATTGGTGAAAAAAATCTTTACCAATGGCAGAGATGTGTCTAGACACTGTACACTAAAAAATAAAAATAAAAAAATAAAGTCATTGTACCAGGCACTGCAGTGCTTTCCTGTAACCCATACAGCCTGAAATACCAGCAAAGAAAAACTGTGGCAAGAGGATCTTAAGGAGAAAGCCAGCCTTGGCTAGACAGTGCAATCCTCTCTCAAAAACGAGTAAAAACTGACATGCTTTTCAAAAGATGATCTCTGGCTACCTCATGGAGAGACCTTGAAAGCTCTAAATTGGAACTGTACACAATTGCTGGAGAAAGTACAAATGTAGGAGGAATGTGCACCTTGGAAATAAAGGAGAAAGGTGTAGAGGTAGTAGGAAACTACAGGATTAGCAGAAACAGCAGGAATGATGTGAAGACCACCCAGAAGGGAAAAAAAAGAGTCCCGAGTGCTAACAGTTGATATGCCCGGACAACTAAAACTGAAAACTCCGGGGGAAAGCTGGGAAAGCCGAAGAGTAAACTGATTCGGTGGCAAAGAAAACCGAGGTGGGACTAGCATTTCAATTTCTAACAGCACGCCTTACAGTTTACAAAGCACTCTTAACTTACGTTAAAGAACAAACTGTGACACAACCAGACTACAAAAACAGGGCAAGAGGAAGAAAACTTGAGTTTCAACTAACACCAAAGCCCTCCGGAACGAAAAGTTAACTTGAACTATGCCTTCAGGTTAAGTGAGGGGAGACCAGAGCGCAGAAGTTGGGCTCTAAGAG
Organism: Cricetomys ansorgei; assembly: GCA_026225945.1. NCBI lineage: Eukaryota > Metazoa > Chordata > Mammalia > Rodentia > Nesomyidae > Cricetomys > Cricetomys ansorgei. The sequence continues at coordinate 14,532,733 of JAMJFZ010000182.1, read as the reverse complement.
TAGTCCCAGGACTGGTGCCAGGCGAGAAAGCGGAAAGGTGGTCAGGATGAGGGCGACAGCGTGGCGGGGGAGCTCCAGCCTACAGCAGTGACCGAGGTGGGAGAGAAAAACCACACCCTCCAGGACAGAAACCGGGGGGGGGGGGGAGGCGCCCCCTGGGGCTGGGTGGGGCCCGGCCAACTAGGATGGGGGGAGCCGGAAGCACGGAGCAACCTGAGCGGGAGAGGAAGGAGGGTGCCCAGGCCTGGACACACTAAGGAAACATGAAGCCAGCAAAGGAAGATCGGCCCGGTCCACCCCGGTGGGCGCTGAGGCATCCCGGAGCCGGGCGGGGGTTCAGAAGACCTTAGCCGAGGTCTAGAAAGCACACTCAGGTTTCGGGGCCTTGGAAGAGCGACCGAAGGGGACGGGGTGGCAATTACCGCTGCTGCTCTCGCTGGACTGGGGACCCGCTGCCGCCGCCGCCGCTCGTTACCTGCCAATGTGCCTCTTACAAAGCGGCGGCGGCGGCAGGGACGGCCCTGCCCGTCACGTGATCCTACGTCACGGGAGAGGGCGGAGCCAATGCGCGAAGCTTGAGCCGGGCCACCAGGCTGACCGGTACAGCTCTGGCAGCTGGGCGACGGGGACTACGTTGAGGCGGTGGGGATGCTGGCATCGCTCGTGATCGGAGTTTCAGGGTCGAATTATCCGCTGCCTGCAAGGTACCAACTATTACAGCGTGCTGTCGCGCTATGATGACCTCAGAGCCACTGCAAGTTACTCGCATGCGGGAACCTCTGACATCACGTGACATGATCCAACCACTGAAAGCAAGCCTGGTCTCTAGACCTTGCCGGAGTGGACTACAACTCCCAGCGTGCTGCGCGGCAAAAGCACTGTCTACTGCCGCCTTTCCCTGGCGAGTTTGTAGGTGCAACTCCAGTCTCTGGCTCTTGCAGGCACGGTAGGGCTACCTTCCGAGCTAGTACCAATGGGTGCCACCTGCCAAGCTAACCAGCGTGGTTCCTGCTGGGAGGTGTAGTCCTGGCGGAGAGTGGGTCCGGCTACCACGTTGCGGGACTGGCGCTCCGCCCTGCCCTCTGCGCGGGAAAACGCCAACGGCTAGCCAGCGAACCGAGATACAGAGAACGTCCTCCCGCTGAAGGGCCTCGAGACCCCGCTGTAGTCAAATGTAGATTGCTTTCCGCATTCCCAACACGCTTCTACAGGAAACAACTAACATTTTTTGACCACCCACCCGGTCAGAGGTTTATAAAGTCCTGTCCTAGCCTACGGCTTGGATTGGCCCGGTTTTGCCATAAGGAAAGGGAGAGCTACTTTCTGGTATAAGAGACCCCAGTAGATTTTGTTTCTTGTGAAATTACCTAACCCACTTCTTAGTAAAGATGCTAATCTCAAGGCATTAAGCACAAATAATAATCTTTAAAGGGAAAAAAAAAAAAAAAACTTTGAAAACAGTTTTCACTCCAGCCCAGGCTAACGTAGCTTCATCATGCAGTCCAGAGTGGTCATCCTGCCTTGGTCTCTTAAATGCTGGGATTACAAGCAAGCGACCCCACCATGCCTGGTTAATATAATGGATTTCAAATACTTAAAAAAAAAAAAAGCATATATTTAATGTGTATGAATGGTTTACCTGCATGCTGCATGCGTATATCCATCATATACATGTCTGGTCAGAAAATGGAATGGAATCCCCTGAAACTGGAATTAGAGATGGTTGTAATTCACCTTCTGGGTGCTGGGAACCAAACCACGTCCTCTGGAAGGACCAGTACTCTAAACAGCCATTTCTCCAGCCCGTTAAGCACTTTCTCATTTATTAGGCTGTTGATGCCAGAACTGAAAATATAGCTTACTGGTAGTGTGCATGCTTAGCAAGCAGAAAGCCAGTGTTGCAATGCCTAGCAACAAAAATATATTTAAACACAATACAATGTAAATATATGTGTTTAGTTTATTAGCTTAGGTATAACCACAACTTTAGAATCCAGCAAACATTACCTCAATTTGAGTTTTCCTAGATTGTGAAAATCAAAATTTTAAGTAACTGGGCATGGTGGTGCAAACCTTTGATCCCAGCACTTGGAAAGCAGAGGCAGGAGGATCTCTGGGTTTGAAGCCAGCCCAGTCTGCAGATCAAGTTCCAGGACAGACAGAGATACACAGAGAAACCATGTCCCTGTCTCGAAGGACAGACAGGCAGAGATTATGTGAAGTATATGCTTGGCACACACACACAAACAGGATTATTTTTACATCCTGTTTGTACCCATAAAGTGAAACCATTTTAAACAAGATGGAAAAGGAATTACCTCATACTGCTAGGGGTACAGTAGTAACTACTAATTTGCTAGTTACTAATAGACTTGAACTATTTAAATTACTTAGTTAAAATAATTGAAATCTTAAAAAGTCAAGCAGTTGGTGGGTGGCACAAGGCTTTGATCCCAGCACTTGGGAGGCAGAGGCAGGTGAGTTTGAAGCCAGCCTGGTCTATAGAGTGAATTCCAGGACAGCAAGAGCTACATACAGAAATCCTATCTGGAAAAAAAGAAAGAAAAAAGAAAAGAGAGAAAGAAATAATCTTAAACAGCCCTGCCCAGTTCAAGGGAAGCCTTTGTTTTTCTGCCTGAATTGATCAAAGAATGGTCAGGCTGTACCTCAAACGAAAAGAACTTGTTATCCTGATTATTCATGTGTAGATATATCTTACCTCTCTTGGCCAGTGATCTAACATTATGTCTGGTTAGGTCAGTCTCTATATTTTCTTGTTTCATAGAAATATATGGAAGAGTCAAAGATTAAAAAGATTAAGATTCACTATTGAAAGTCAAAGACTTGCTGGGCAGTGGCGGTGCACCTCTTTAATCCCACTATTCAGGAGGGAGAGGCAGACCGATATCTGAGTTCCAGGACAGCCAGGGTTATACAGACAGACCCTATCTTGGAAAAAAAAATAACTCAGAAGATTAATAGAGAACATTAGAAAAGGTTTCATACCATATAAACCTGGTACCTGCAGCAATCTGCGGAGTGGGAAGGAAGTTTGTGAGGGGGAATACTTCCTGGAAGGTATCATCCTGTCATGTTTGAAGTTTTTACTAAGAAAGCAATGCAAGATAATCATAGTGGTCTTGGTATCTATGCAATGTTTTACATGTCAGGCAAAGAATTTGCTTCCTCTAGTTACTAATCCCTGCTTTTTCCAAAGAATTTTAATGTCAGCAAGGGTCTCTAGAAACAGACAAGTCTCCTTAGAGACACTGGGAATAAGCTCTAATGATAGACTGACAGGTGGTGGTGTTGATCTTTTATATGAGAAAGTCACCCCCTTTGCTGCTGATATGGCGCGGGTTCTGCTAGCTGGAGGACAGCCCGATTGTGGTTGCTAAAGAAAAAATATTTTCCCTGGCTACTTACTTGTCAACTTTGTTAAAACTAAGGGAAATTTTTTCTGTTGGGTTTCTAAGATCCCCAGATGTTACTGCCAGAAGAGACCTGCTCTGATCAGGATGAACAATTTCCAAAGCAACTGTATGCTGGGAGGGACTCAACAACCTGTTCATTCTGACCTTGACATTCCTCCAGACAAATACTAATCTCCTAGCAGTTCGGGGCCTGTTCTAGGCCAAAGAACAAAGTGGATACACCTGTTTTCTTCCAAATGCAAGTCCAAATGCCTGTTAGTTAAGGATAAACCACAACGCTCTCATCTTTTCTGACAGTGGGAAAATTGTGAAGTAGGTTGTCCATGTGGGAAATAAGCTCTGAGCTCATTTCCAACTTCCTAACAAGAAGGAAACAATATCCTTTTTTTTTTGTGTGTGTGGGGGGAGGGGTTGATTTTTTTTGTTTTGTTTTTGAGGCAGGGTCTCAGTATGCAGCCCTAGCTGTCCTGAACTCACAGTGGCCTTAAATTCATAGAGATCTGCTTGCCTCAGATGGCTGGTGCTGCGATTATTGTATTGTTGTGAGTCTTGCTAAATAGGCCAAACTTGCCTGGAACTGTCAGCAGTCCTCCAGCCTCGACCTCCCAAATGTTGAAATTACCTGTGTGAACCATTCACTATACCTTTTGAAATAAGGTCTCATGTTTTTCATCCTGACTTAAAGGTCAGTATGTAACCAAGGATGACCCTGAGCCTCTGATCTCAATGCCTCCACATCCCAAATGTTGGGATTTTAGGTTCATACCACTACACCTGGTTTTATGGAGTTCTGGGATGAAACCCAGGGCTCCACACATGCTAAATGAGTAATCTTACCAGCTGAGCGACATCCCCAGCCCTAGCTGACCTCTATTTTAGAGAAGAATGTGCCACCCAGAAAGAGCAACTGTTACTCCTGCCTCTTTGCCTGCCCCTTGGACAAGCAATTGCTTGCTAAATAAATGCCAGAGACACAGAGACAATGAATCAATTTCTAAGTTACTCATAATCTAGCAAGAAGATAGATATGTATTTATGCATACACGCTTGTGTATATTTTCCATTTATTCTGTGAAGCAGCGTGTAGTGGTCTGACCTATAATCCAAGTACTTGGAAGGCCCAGGAAGGAAGAGTACTATTCGTGCATTCAAGGCAAGCCTGGGCTACCTAGTGAGTTCCAGGACAGCCTGCACTACAGAGTAAGACCCCCACCCCCATCTCAAGGTTTGGAGACACGGCCCAGCGGTTAAGAGCAACTGGGTGTTCTTCCATAGGGCCAGGTTCAATTCCCAGTACCCATGTGGTGACTCACAACCTTATACAATTTTAGTTCTAGGGGATCTGAAGCCCTCTGTGGTCACCAGGCACCAGGCAACTCACAGACATATATGCAAGCAAAACATCCATACACATAAACACAACAATAAAAAACTTTTAAATAAAACTTTTTAAGCCAGGCAGTGATGGCACAGGCCTTTAATCCAGCATTCTGGAAGCAGAGGCAGGTAGATATCTGTGAGTTCAAGGCTAGCCTGGTCTAGTAGTAAGTTCCAGGAGAGTCAGAGCTGTGTAGAGAGACTTTGTCTCAACAAAACAAAAATGAATAAATAAAACTTAAAAAAAAAAAAAAAAAAGACCGCATCTCAAAATCAGAACCAAAAATCCTATAGTCATTTTTGTTGTGCTAGGGATCAAACTTAGGGCCTTATGCATGCTAGGCAAGCACTCTACCACAGGGTAGCCCTGCATTCTTTAAGTGTACAGAAATGAGAACTGATTGTGTTAAAGAAAGCAGCCATAGGCTAAGGCACAGAAAGGAGACTGTATAGCAAATCAAAAGATAAAAGTGTTGGGAGAAACAGCTTCTGGAGAGGACCCTTGATCCTAGCACCCACAGGGTGGGTCACAACCATATATGTAATTCCAGTTCCAGAGGATCTGGTGACCTCCTCAGGATCTTGGGTGCGCGCACACACACGTTCACAAACACGTACACATTCAGGCACACATACACATACAATTTTTTAAAAATACAAAAAAATTGTTTTGCACTCAAATACAAATTCCTGAAACATTTTAAAAACTTCAGCTGAATTTGTTAACACTGTAGGTCACTGGTCACTATAGGACATGGAATTGTCTACGTTGGCCCAGTAAGTTGAGACAGGGTAGTAGTGACCTGTGCAGAGATGCCATCCTTAGGGACCATTAGTGGCGATGACAGGGGAAGCTTCTCTTGGTTCATTTTATTTTATTTTACTTTATTTTATCGAGACAGGGTTTCCCTGTGTAGCTCTGTCCTTAAACTTGCTATGCAGTACATGCTGGCCTACAAGTCTTCATCCTGCCTCAGCCTCTCTCGAGTGTTGGTACTATCTAGGTTTAAGTATGACTTTGTAGGTACTGGAAGTGAGTTCCTAAATTCCATTCACCTGTTGTCCCCAGGCTTTGATTGACTGACCTCCATTAGCAGGCCTTTAAAAAGCAAGGCTCACAACCCATGCATGCTCTAATCCTAGTACTGGACGGACTGAACAATGGAGATACTGTCTCAAGCATATATAGAGAAATACACTTCTATTTACAGCATTGTTGTTAAGCTGTGCATGTACCACATGTGTGCCTGATGCCTCGGAGGTCAGAAGGCATGGGATATCTTGGAACTGGAGTTATAGAACACCTACTCACAACCATCACTAACTCCACTTCCAGGGCATCCAATGCCCTCTTCTGATCCCCATAGACACCAAGCAGGCATATGGTACACACACATATATTTGGCAAAACATTCACAGATGAAATGAATGCAGCTTTAAAACAAAACAAAAACCAGACTGGATGGATCTCTTTTCTTTCTTAAACTGCTCGACTTATTGATTTATTCTCACAACACATTACATTTAAATGTGTGAAAGTGGCCAACAGAAAAAGGCATCACAAGGGAAGTGTCCTTTCAGGACACAGCAGTAGCTAGTGGCTGGAGGACGTGCTCTCACTGGTGAGACATACCAAGAGCTTCAAGTTCAAACTTTGGTTTTTTGAGACAGGCCCTTTTAACTATTAAGTTAGTTACTAACTTGCCATGTGACCATGACCGTTCTCTCTCCCACTCTTTATTTTGTAAACAAAATAGTTTTATTGTAAATAATCTTCGGGTCATCTGTAGCTCAGTTAAAAAAAATTATAGCCTACTTCTAGTTTATAAATACCTTTCTGGAAATCACAGGTATATGATACCTGGGTGGCTCAGGAGACAGCCAGGTGGATTCTGTCCAAAATGATTCAGTCCAAAGAGCAAAGTAGCAAACTTGTCAGTCTTGACATCATTCAGTCAGAGAAAACTTTGGGACCAAAACTTTCTGGGTGCTAGTCAATTCTGGCTGCTTAGTTTGGAAGCAGGCCAGATGGTGGCGTTACTTCTCTGAGTGGGGGCACCAGGGAAAGTGGATGCCTTTATCTTTGCTTGACTTTGCTAAGTTTTAACAGAGAGAAATAGGAAAAGAAAGCAGAAATACAGAGAAAGGTAGAGGCATGATTCATAGACATCAATAGGGGAAAAAACTTTCTGACATTTTGTAACAGGGAAAATGCTAACAAAGCCAGGTGGAAAATAAAAGCTGGGTTTCTGGCCTGGAAGATGGCTTAGCAGGTAAAGGTGCTGCTGCCAAGTCAGAAGACCTGAGTCTGATCCCATGAACCTCCAAGTTGTCTCAGACTCGTGCCATTGCATACTCCCCCAATAAGTTTTATTAAAAGTATTCTTAAAGTATTGTGGGGAGCCCCCCTGACTTTGAGGTCAAATTCAGCTGTGTGCCTTTGGCTAAATGCCTTTATCTCATTTGGGTGAGCAAGGCTAAGTCATAAAAAAGACAAGCCCAGAGGCAGCTCATTTCAGGGAAGTCAAAGATTACTTAAAGAGACCTTCCTTCTTAGTCTCACAAGGCAGGATGACTGTTTTGTGGTTAATTAACCTTGATTGACTGTAACCACATGACTGTACCTATGCCTTCTACCTTGTGATCATTTACCTCGTGCTTGCAAGGACACCTGGTTTGCCCCTTGTGATCGTTGCCTTGGAAACTGCATGTATACCTCTGGTGGAGAAGGGTATAAGAAACTGAGAATAAACCAGAGGGCAGTTTGGCCGCTGTGAACTCAAGATATGGTATGTACGTGTTTGTTCCGGTTTTCAGCCTCACTCCCGATCCAGCAAAGACCGAACTGGTAAGCTGGCCTTATCAAAGTATGTTTTCTACAACTAGAGAATTTCTTGGAAACTACTATATTTAAAATAAATTACACTGTAGCACAGAGGGAGGCATTTCTTGCCTTTCCTCTACCAACTTTGTTTTTCTGAGACATCGTCTCATGTGGCTAAGGCCTGGCCTGGAATTTCTGATCCCCCTGATTCTATCTCCCAGATGCTGGGTGTACAGACGTTTTTGATCATGTCTGTTTTTCTGATGAATTCAGAATTTCACCCATGCTAGGTAAACTGTATCAACTGAGGTATATTCCCCAGCCCACTAACTCTTCATGTATTTGTGTGTTTATTGAGACAAGGTATCTGTACATAGCCCTGGCAGTTCCAGAGCTCACTATATAGGCCAGGCTTGCCTTTAACTCACGGAACTATGTCTGCCTCTGCTCCTGAGTGGAGTGCTGGGTTCAGAGGTATGTGCTACTATGCCAGACTACCCACACCACTAATTCTAACACTAGATGTTTTGAACATTCACACTTCTTCCCCCAAACTGGTGTTTCATCAGGTTGTACATACTTTTCTGCCCAGGCCCATGTTTCTTGTTGAATTGTTTCCCTTTTTGAAACAAGGTGTCATGTAACTCAGTCTGCTTTTGAACCATATGTAACAAAGAATGACCAAGAATGTCTGCTGGTCCTTTTGTCTCTTAAGTGCTGGAATTAGTGAAGTGTGAAACAGTACATGGCTTGGTCTGTTTGTTCACAAGACCCTGTGAAGCCCTGGCTGGCCTTGAACTCACTATGTAGTCATCACACTGCCTCCTCCTCCTCCTCCTCCTCATTTTTTTGTTTTTTTGGGGGTTTTTTTTGGGGGGGGGTTCAAGACAGGGTTTCCCTGTTGTAACTCTGGCTGTCCTGGAACTCACTCTGTAGACCAGGCTGGCCTCAAACTCACAGAGATCTGCCTGCCTCTGCCTCCGTGCTGGGGCTAAAGGCATGTGCCACCACCGCCCAGCAGCTGCTACTGCCATCTTCTTGCTTCTGAATCCAGAATGCAATGTAATCCCGTAATGCTGTGATTACAGGCAGGCACCATCATGCCCAGATCTTCGTGGTTGAATTCTATAAAAGTTCATTATCTATCGCCTTCTTACTAACTTAGAATCAAAGATTCTAAAAATGATGTTATGGTACCTCTCTTCTCCTGGGGATATTTTATATATGAGGAAACCAAAGCATAGAGAAGTTGGGCAACTTGCCCAAAGTCTTCCTAACAGATCTGCGGGATGGCATACATCCTATCGCCCAGAGCCCAGCTAAGCACTGACGGATAACTGATGTGAGTTTAATAAAGAAAACGTTCCAAGATATGGCCCAGTACCTTGGGACCATTTTTCAAGGAAGAAACCTAGATCACTCCTAGACCAGAGGAGAGGACAGAGAGGGAGGAGAAATCAAATGGAAAGGGCCTCCAGATAGGAAGGTGGGATAAACAATGGAGATAAATACCCACAGGTCCTCCTCTGCCCCTCCTTACCCCTGCACTGGTCTGCCTCCAAGTGCTGGTGTTCCAGACTTGTCCCACCAGATTTGCTGGGTTTCATCCATTGCTGTTTACAGCCTTAGTTTGGCCTTGAAATGTGTAACATGGTAAACTTCTGGGAAACTAAGATACAGTAAAATTTTAGAATCTTGCAGTTTAGGGAGCCAAGACTTCATGTACTAACAAAAACAGAGCCTGTCAGTGGTGGCGCACACCAAAGTCCAGCAACTCCAGAGGCAGAAGCAGGCAGATCTGAGTTGGAGGCCAGCCTGGTCTACAGAGTGAGTTCCGGGACAGCCAGGTTTGCAACAGAGAAACCCTGTCTAAAAAAAAACCAAAAAACAGAACAGAGACTGAGACAAACCTGATGGTAATTGCAGCACTGGAGAGGCTGAGGTAGTAAGGAGCCATTGTCAAAAAAAAAAAGACTGACAAGATGGAAGTTTTGAGAGGCTGCTTTGCTCAGACCCTGACTTCAAGAAACCCAAATCTACAGTAGGTGAAGCCTGAGCCTCTGTGACTGCTCAGAACCTCTCCTGAAATATTGGTAATGGGTGGAGGAAACAGGAGACATCTTCTCCAAGAAACAGTTCTAGAGAATTAAAATGGGCCTTGGGGGACTAGAGCAATGGCTCAGCAGTTAAGAGCATGTGCTGCTGTTCTGGAGAACCTCAGTTCAATTCCCCTGTAACCCGAGCTGCAGGGGATCCAACATCTCTGTGGAAACCCATACTCACATGCATGGTACAAAGATACACTTACACATGGTTAAAAATAAGAAAATATATTTAAAATGACACTAGGTAGAGGGCTTTCCTACTATGCACAAGGCCTTGGATTTGAGCTTCTAACAGAGAGAAAAAGAAAAATTAATAGTAGCCTGGTGTGGTGTGTTGTACACCTAAGAGTGTCAGCTATTTCAGAGGCTGAGGCAGAAAGCTAGCTGATCCCAGGAGTTCAAGAGGGAAGGAGGGAGGGAGAGAGAGATTAAGAATTGTAATGGGGCTGGGTGATGGTAGGCTTTGATCCCAGCACTCAGGAGGCAGAGGCAGGTAGATCTCTGAGTTCAAGGCCAAGCTGGTGTACAGAGTGAGTTCCAGAACAGCCAGAGCTACACAGAGAAACCCTGTCTCTGATAATCTCTTTGGCTTTATCTAGTCTTGACCCAGAATCTCTCCACTTCCCTTCCCTGAGGCCTAAGGAGTCTGAGGTACAGTGAAGACTTTCAGAAGCAGGTTAAACCAGTTCCTGCAGGCTTGGGCCTGCCCTGCTGGAGAAGAGCCCCACGGAAGCTCCTTTCAACCTTAGCACAGCCAGCTACAGAGGTACACAGCCAGAGGCACAGGAGACATGAGGGAAGAGATACCACAAAGAACAAAGAACACCCATCTCTATGAAGAGATGGCGCACAACTGGATCTTTAGGGACTGTGGTCTTCCTTGTGGGCAAAACTGACACTCACATTGCCTCTTTGCCTTCTGTGCAGTGGTAACTGACACCTCCTGTGAACCCCAGATCTGTTTCAAGGTGCCTCACTCCTATTGGACAGCTCAGCTCCTCAGGGTTACTGAGACAATAGATTCTCAGGGAACCCAGTTCTCGGTTTCTCTAGGTCGCTCAAGTCCCCTGAGTTCCGTGGAAAAATCACATATTTTCTTTCAGTGGCTGGCCTCTTGCCTAACTGTGGCTATACAGGGTAGACTCCAAGGCAGGATTTAGATAACAGCCTGGCTGGACTCCTGAGGGCTTGAAGCTGTGTGTTACAGTTATCTCTAATCAGTCCCTCTGTTCCTGACTGCTCACAGCCATTCTGCTGAGTTAAAGTGAAGAAGATCTACCATCTCCCCAGGACTGTAAAATCCACTATAAAATCTCAATAAATGACTTAGGTTGTTCAATGCCTGAAGAATGCCTTAGGGCAGCAACATCCATCCAGAGAGATCTAATGAAGTGCCTAGAGCTAGGCATGGCATCCAGAACTTGGGGAGACTGAGGCAGATTTGTGACTTCAAGGCCAACTTGTATGGTAAAAGCTGAATCAAAACCAGGCATAGTAGTGCACACCTTTAATCCCAGTACTTTGTGGAAGGAGAGGCAGAAGGATCTTTCTGAGTTAGAGACCAGGATGATCTGCATAGTGAGTTCAAGCCAGCCAAGACTACACTGTGACTACACATCTCAAAAAGAGATGGCTCTACAGGTGGTCACTTCCTAGCCTAACAAACCTGCGTTTGTTCCCTGGGACTCACATGGTGGAAGAAGTAACTGATTCCAACAGGTTGTCCTCTGACCTCCATGTGTATGCAGAGACATCCTCCCTCCCACCAATAAATAAATAAATGTAGTTAAATAACTTAAAAAAGAACCCAAATCAAACAGAATACAAGAACATCACCCCGAACCCCAAGCACTAGGAGAATCAACTTCAGATGAAATGCTCTTTCTCAAAGCTGCCTACCCAACCCCTGCAAAGTTCCATTCACTGGGAATGGGTTTCTGTTTCTTACACAGTAAGATCCATCTGGCTTTATTTTCTTATTGTCATTATTTTACAGTGCTGGGCAGTAGGGAAGTACTCTGATCCTGAGCTACATCCTAAGCACCCCTTTGACACATGCGTGTGTCTGTGATGTGTAGGTTCATGCGTGACATGTAGCATGTGTGGAGGGCACAGGACAACTTTGTAGTTTCCTCCTTCCATCTTTACATAGGTTCTGGGTATTTTTATCCTTTGAGCCATCTTAGTGACCCCTATTTTTTTGTTTTTTGTTTTTTTGAGACAGTGTCTTATATAGCACAGGCTGGCTTCAAACTCCCAGTGATCTGTTTTAGGCTCTTCTGTGCTGGTATTACAAACATATGATGGTACCTGGCTTCCCATGTGGCTTTAAAGAATGGTATACTGTTGCTATAGATTAAGGGCAAAAGGCAGTATTTCTTTGGCTAATTCAATCCCCAGTCCTTAGAGGGCTTCAACCTTCATATAATGTAATCTTAAACCTAAATATTTCAACCTTCAAGACTTACTGCTGACTGACTCACTCTGGCTAGCTCCTTCTGAATTCAGAATTGTACTGAACTCAATTGACTCATCTGGTTGGGCTAATTCAACTCACTCACTGTTCTGGCTCAAACTCTACTCCAAAATGTTGGTTCAAACTGACCTTCTGAGCCAGTTAACTGTTTCTGACCGAATTCTTCTGACTCTGGCTGACTCTGACTGACTGTCTCTGACTGAACTGCTCTGCTTGGCTTCAACTGACTCACTCTTCCTATCTGAATCTGATTCCTTCTACCCAACTACCTCTGTCTCAGACTGCCTGAGCTGAGAGCCTGCTCTTATATCTTGAGAGTTGAGTGTGCCCTCACAATGACTCACTCTGCTAACCCTTCCTCTGATTAATCACTTTGCCTCTTCTTCACTCTGATTCATCTCAGATATCACTTCCAGTCTGATACTGATTCCTTCTGAGTTCCACTTCCTGTCTCTGTTTCTACTTGCCTCTGTCTTGGGGATTAAAGGCATATGCTACCTCTGTCTTCTGAATACTCGGATTAAAGGTGTGTACTAACATTCTTTCTACCCTAGAGCAGCCATGCTGATGGATTAAAAGATTAAATGTTCCTCTACAATACACACTTTTGAGTAGTGTGCATATACGTGCCTTTGTACATCAATCTATATAGAAATCCTAAAGAAAATTAGTGTAGGGATTATTGCTCTGAGAACTTCATTACAGTACAAAAACTCTCCCTCAATAACTGATACTATAGCTCTGTCTGCCTTGCCCAGTCCCCCAATCTTAAAAATGGGTTTTGTTGGATTGGGGAGGGTAGTTCAGGGGTGAGGCCCTGATTCAGGTATGCCCTGAAACAAGGAGTTTTATAATGCATATCTTTGGGAGAGGCTATGTTTTTAGCACTATTAAGTGTAGATTCAAGAGAGGTGCCTCCAGAGTTTGGCTAAATTCTGGCTCCCTTACTGGAATTGGTGATGGGTCCCTTGGCCCCAAAAGGCTAAACTGACAACCTAGTTCCCCAATGAGAGGCTTGAAGCACAGAACATTCTTTTTTCTTTCCTCCTCCTTTTGTGATACAGCGATAGGGTCTTGCTATACAGCTCTGGTTGATCTGAATCTAGCTTTGTAGTTAAGTTGGCCTTAAGCTCATGACAGTCTCCCTGTTTCTTCCAAGTACTGGAATTACAGGCATGTGCCCCTGCTCCCAAATGAAATTTGGCAAGTATCTCTGCTGCATAGAGACCAACTAGTGACTAATCTAGTGATATTTTAGAATTCTGCTATGTATACATGTATGATTCTACAGAGAAGGCAGAGAAGAGAGGGAGCTAGGGAGGGAGGAGAAAGAAAGAGTACTCTTACTGTAATCATTTTGCGAGGGGTGGGGGGGAGGGTTGCATAGAGTTTCATATAACCTAGGGCTATCCTGATGAAGCCAAGGATGACCTTGCAATTTTTTGTCTTCCAGACAGATTTTCTCTGTGAGTAGCCTTGGCTGTCTTGGAACTCCCTCTGAAGACCTGTTGGCCTCAAACTGTCTTTGCCTCCTGAGAGGACCTTGAAGTTCTGGCCCTCCTGCCTGTTTCCTAGGCTAAAAGCAGGTGCCACCCACTGCACCCAGTTTATGCCATACCAGGGGCTGAGTTCAGTCCATAATCCTCCTGTCTCAATCTGCTCAATGCTAGGATAAGAAGAGTGCACCGTAGTCCTGCTTATTTAGGGGAGGGGTTGTCTGTTTTCTGTTTGTGTTGGGGATTAAACCTAGAACCATGCTGGACAAAAGTGCCTTACAATTGAGCTATATCCCCAGCCAATTTTTGTTTGTAGGATTCCATGAGACAAGGTGTTGCTGTAGGGCTCAGCACTCAAATGTGTGATCTGTGATCCTCCTGTCTGTTTCCTCAGTGCTGGAATCACAGGTGTATGCTACCATACCCAGTTACTTTGAGGCTATCTCCTGTTACCCAATCTGTCCTTGAACTACATGGCTACTCCTAGGTAACTACTCATCCTGCCTCAGCCTCCCAGTGCTGGGATTCCAGGTGTGCACCGCCATGCCGGGCGGCTGGTCTCTTTTTGTGATGAAATTGACCTACGAGCACTGTTCTAAGCATTTTCTTATTTACAAACATGATCTGTACACCACTGCTGTCTGGCTGATACTAGGAAGCCGTCCTTAACCATCTGTGCTGCCATGCCTGCCTAGAGTATCTGCTGATTCCCAGAAAGAAAACATCTGGGTTGATGGATACAAAGTAAAATTTTCTACCTTTTTGATAGGCTAAGGGGCCTTAATGAAAACACTGACTACCAACCGCTCAACTTATATGAATAGCAATCCTCACCAGACTCATTGGGTAACTAAAAATAAACAAACAAAACTCCCCATAGTTCCCAGTTAAACAGTGGTTTAGGAACAATGCCGTCAACGACCCTCTGGCATCCTTTATTTCATTTTTGATTTTTTTTTAGACAGGATCTCGTGTAGACAGGGTTCCAGACCGGCTTCTCCTGATCATCTTGCTTCGGCCGCCCAGTGCCCAGTGCTGAGATTAGTAAGCATGTGCTACCATACCCAGTTTTGTACTGAGGAGTGAACCCAGCTGTGGGGGTCTGAATAAAAATCCCCTTTCTGTCTCCACTACCATTTCTAATGTATTATTGGGAAGCATTAAGAAAATAAGACTCGCTGGGTGGTGGTGGCACACGCCATTAATCCCAGCACTCAGGAGGCAGAGGTAGGCGATCTCTGTGAGTTCCAGGACAGCCAGAGTTACAACAGAGAAACCCTGTCTTGAAAGAAAAAGTAAAGACTCAAGACTTGGGGGCTTGAGAGAGGGCTCAGCAGATACGAGCACTGGTTGCTCTTCCAGAGGACCCAGGTTCAATTCCCAGCACCCACATGGCAGCTCACAACTGTAACTCCAGTTCCAGGAGATCTAACATCCTCACACAAACATGCAATGGCAAAACACCAATGCATATAAAATAAAATACATTATTATTTTTTTTTTAAAAGAAGACTGGCATCCACAAGATGGCTCAGTAGGTAAAAGCACTTGGTACAAAAGCCTGACCACCTCAGGTCAATCTCCAGAACCTACCATTGTATGAATACATGCACACACAATAATAGTTTAAAAGAGAGAGACTCTGAAGCAAAGAGTGATAGTGTATGTCTATAATTCTAGCACCTGGAAAGGCTTAGGCAGCAGGAGAATCAGGAGTTTGAGGTCAGCATGGTCTACAGAGCAAGTTAACAGGCCAGCCAAGGCTACATAAACACTGTTTTGGAAAAAACAAAGCTCCCATGTCCAGCATTCTGGTATCTTTATTATTAATTTTTTTGGGGGGGTCTCATATGGACTATGGCCTAGGCTAGCTTTGAACAATGTAACTGAGACTTCCCTTTTGAATTCCTGATTCTTCTGCTTTCATCTCTCAAGCACTATGCCACCAAATCTGGCTCTCTCTCCCTCTCTCCCCACCCCATCTCTCTATATGTATGTGTGTGTGTTTTATGTATTTATATATTATATCTATGTATTTTCTCCCTGGAGGCTCTCAGGCATTTTTTTTTAAGTTACCCCATAGGCGGCTGGTTCTACTGTTTTAGGGCCTGTGGCAAAGCTGAACATTATAGCTAGGATTGTGTGGTGGAAAAAATAGCTGGAGAGGAGAGATTTGAAGAAGAAAGGAAAAGAGGGTAGGTTCCTGTACCTCAGGTACAGTCCAGTGACCTAGTTTCCTCCTATTAGACACTTCTAGTAAGAAGATCCTGCCACTACAATAGCCTCTCAGCTGGGGACCAAGCCTTAAACAACATAAACCTTGCAGGACACTTAGGACTCAATCTTGACACTCAAAACAAAGGTACTCTCTAGTACCCTGACCGGGTTGGTTCTCGCGAAGGAAAAGCAGCCAGTGAGGGGCGTCCATAGGACATGCAGTTGGCAGCTGTTTCTTCCTGTGCACTAGGACGTTCATCCCAGAGCTACAGTTCATAAGCAGCACAGTGTGCCGAGCTCAGATAACAAGCAGATGTGAGCACTGGCAAATTCTTCACGTTGTCAGGCATATGGTTCTTGCTGTAAACCCAGCACTGGGGCCGAGGCAGACTAGACCATGGCAGCCTGAGCTCTTTAGTCAACACCAGGCCTGATAGGGCCTCAATCCCTCAAAAAAGACTGCTAGGGAACAAGAGCATTAATGAGTGTTGCTGGGCTAGGAATTCTCTTCAGCGAAGGACCCAAGGGGTGACAGGAGCCAGCGGCTCATTTGGAATGAGGCAGACAGTGCATGGCTTGAAAATGAACAAGGAAATTCTTTCATGACCTGGCAGGAGGGGCTGCTGGCAGGAAGGGGAGACCATCAAGCCCAGAGTCCTTTTGCTGAGAAGTCTGAATGGAAGAGGGGAGTAGGGCCAACATTCCATGGAGGCAGGAGGCCTGGGCAAGTCCCCTTTCTAAGCATGTTCCATAGTCCATGAGTCCCAGCAACATACTGAAAACTCAGAGTAAGACAGTGCCAGCCAGGTGTAATGTGTATGCTGGTAACCCCAGCACTTAGGAAGCAGAGGCAGGGAAATCAGGACTTTAAGGTGATCCTTGGCTAGATAGTGAGCTCAAAGCCAAGTCCACCTCATAAAAAGTAATTTTTAATCTTTTAAATTTTTATGTGTATGGGTGTTTTGCCTACACATGTGGCTGGCACAGCAGAGGCCAGAAGTTATCTGATTCCCCTGAGACTGGAGATAGACAGTTGTGAGCTATCGTGGGTTCAGGAATTGAACCCTGGTCCTCTATAAGAGCATCCAGGTGCTCTTAATTGCTGAGCTGTCTCTCCAGCCCATCAGTGATATTTCATTTGCTGTTTGGTTTTTCAAGACAGGGTTTTCTCTGTCTTGGAACTCACTCTGTAGACCAGGCTGTCCTGGAACTGAGAGAGATCCATCTGCCTCCAGAGTGCTGGGATCAAAGGTGCGTGCCACCATGCCCACTTCCTATCCTCTTTTCTGTCTTGTGATCTTTGATCATGGAGGTCCTAAAGGGAGTTTGGTTTGGATCAGTCTATAATGGAACCACTAAAAACAGCTACAGCTTGCAGTTGAGTGCTGTGGCAGAGGACCGGGTTCAATGGCCAAGCATCGCGCAGTATCCCAGAGTCAGCTGGATGGAAAACCACCCTTCACTGTGGCCACGTGACTTACCTTTTCTAGAGTTAGCTGCATGGAGATGGCAAGACACCCACCCCACCTTGGGAAGACCATCCTTCACTGTGGCCAAGTATCTTACCTTATGAAAAACACTGAAGATCTGTGCAGTTGCAAAAAGGCCACTATGCAGCCACCATCAGTGAAGCAGACAGGGCCCATCACTGAGCCTGACTTGCGTTGAAGCTAGTCAGCTTAGCCAGCCATCCTCACCCTAAACCAGGGTTTTGTTTCTCTCAGGAACTAGGCTACCCCTGTATATAGCCACCAGTGTTGCCCAGAGCTGGGAAGCAGAAGCAAGCCTGCTCGGCACTGTAACCTTGACGAGTCCCAGCATGCCCCCATCCTTTGGGGTCTCTTGCCTACAGCTTCCGTGCCATATGTACTCACTCAAACAGCTCTGCACTAGGATATTTATTTTTCCTTGGCAAAAAGTCAAATGCTACATTTTTAAAAACAGAAAATCTCAAAACAATCAAACGCATCATAGGAGACGGTCTGGCAATGGCACAAATCCTACTCAAGGTTTTGTTGTTAAATACAAGTCAGTTTAAAATGACAGGTTCTCTGAGAACTAAGAAATCTACAGCCTGTAGTTCAGTGATAGAAAAAAATTAAGACAAAAGATTCATAGCAACCAGCATTTTGCTTAATTTCCTGTTCATAGCACCTATTTCTCAAGATTATAGGATGATTATTCTAAAACCTGTGGCATATGCTGTGTATGATCGAGTGGGCTTGCCGCTTCCCTCCCCAGCAGCCCTCGCCATGGAGGGGACTCTTCTGACACAGAGAAAATGGGGAAAACTGGGGAGCAACTGAGAGACTGGCACAGGACTTGGCTCCATTTCTCAGGACTGGGTGCTGCACATGTGCTCAGAGGACTGGGCCGGGGGAAGGGTCCTTTGACATGATGTGTGAAAAAGAACTGACCTACAAGTTAAAAAAGCCTCACGCTAAATAGTTGGAGAGGGACAAAGTACAAATCCATCTGCGCGGGCACACGCAGCGACGCTGGCACACAGCGGCCCAGGTGTGAGCCAACAGACCAGGACGGGTGACTTGCAACTAAGCTCCACTGCACTGAGAAGACAGACATCCCAGACACAAAACACTCACTGCAAACCAGTGGGCAGAATCCACTGAAGAAAATGCCAGCAAAACACCAAGAATGGAAATGTTTCTTCTATAAGTAAGAGAAGACTGAATGGCAGCTACATCAAGCTTGAGATTCCCTGCTCTTGGCCAGACCAAACCCTGAGCAGAGGCAGGGGAGACTGGGGAGAGGCTTCTCTTCACTCAGAACAGAAGCTGCAGTCCTCAGAGACACTGATGTTTTGGCCACGAGGCCTGGACTGAGCAGATAGGAGCTGGGGAAGTGGAAGTAAGTATACAAGGCGTTCTTACTTGGGGATACACAAGTGGGAAGGGTGCAAAGGTGAACCCCTCAAGTTCTGGCACTGAGCACCCCCCACCCAAGCTTGCTAATCTAACCCTAGGGTTTTCCTGATGTGATCTGTTTCTCTTAGTTTTCAGTTTCTACAATGTCAGACTTCAAAAAAGATACAGGCTAGTCCCAAAGCTGGACTCTAAGTTGTTTCTTTTATAAATACTTTAATTACAGATAATCCTCACTCCAAATCATATCAGTGACACAGTACCACCAGACACACAAGTTCAGGCACATGCATGCGGAGTGCACAGGCACCACACATGCATCACACATGCATGCGCACGCACGCGCGCACACACAGTGTACACGTACACACGTACGTACACACGTACACACACACACACGCACACACACACACGGCTCCCAAACTTTCACAGAAAGTCTGACAGCTACCACATAATTATCAAGGGCCCCACCTCTCAGTGAAGGAAGGGTGAGAATGACTTTGTCATCCCAGTGTAAAGAAACCAGAGACAGAGAGTTGTGTGCCACTTAAGAATAAAAACAGGGATTTGCAGCAATGTTTCGTTGAGAAAGCAGGAGGAAAAAAGTAAAATTCTGATTACTGAAAGGAGAAAACAAAAAAATAAGCTACCCAAGCAAATAAACAAACAAAAAACTCCAAACAACAAACCACCAACCAAGCAAAAAAAAGTCCCACCCTTTGGGTCCCTGCACAGAACTCCCTCCTAGGAACTGCCTAAACCTGGGCGACTCCGCTGCTTGCACTAAAGAGGAAAGCCTTCCACAGCTGGGGGAGCAAAAGACGAATGAAACTGAGGTGAAGTTAGTGTAAATCTGCATTTTGGGAGAAAGTTAGTTGTCATTAACTCCACAGTCCAGCATAGTTTCCATGGAGCCCAGAAGGGAGGGGACCTCCTGCCACAAAGAGTTTCGTTCCGGACGAGTCGTAGCAGTGGGTGTAAACAGCATTGGGGAAGAAATCAATGTCCGAAAAGTAATTCCTCCAGGTTTCATCATGATTCTACGGGAAGAGAAGGAGACTGTTAGCACTTCTAGGAGAGAGCAGGAAGGGTCAGGAATGCCTTCCAGTCTCAGCCAGTGTTCTAGACCTATCATCTGACATCACACAATTGGTTCTCATAGAAACTGGCCTTATTTTCCCCAACTAAAGAGGATAAAGAATTGTTACATTGAAAGCAAGTCTTCACCAGACAGCTTTTTGGAATCAAACCTGTTAATGATAACTCACTGGCAGCAACAATGGAAGGTTCCTTATCCTTCCTGATCTACTGTCACTTGGAGAAAATCTTACGGCGCCATCATTATTTTACTGGGCCTTTAATTTTGCTTTGTGACCCTCCTTCAGTTACGGAGTGCTGAGACTACAAGCACTTGCCACTGCAGCCGCCGCCACCACCACCACCACCACCACGCAGACAAGACAACAAAGTCAGGGGAAAGCTCTTTTTCTCTGCTCTAAGGAATGGCAACAGCAAAAAAAGCCAGAAGAGGAATGTATCAATGCTAGTGCGGAGGAGTGCGTGCCGGGAAGAGTTTCTCCCACTGTCATGCAACCACCATCTCGAATCTGCGCTTACTCACCAGCCAGCCCTTGCCAGTAGTTAGTTTCAGATTCTCCCCTGCGAGTCTGGGCTTAGACCCATAACAAGCTGAGAGCCTCTCTTCCAGAAATCTCTGAGCTCGGATATCATAGAACAGCAGGGAGCCCTGCCCCGTGCCCACAGTGATAATGTGTTCATAGAAGCTCACCGATCGGATTCCTGAGAAACAAAGTACAGAGCAATCAGAGAGAGAGCACACCCCAGATGTCAGATGGCGCTATGCCAACAGATAAGCAGAACTCACAGGGATACCAATATCGTTTCTGCCAAAGAACATAAGTGTGTCTGAAGCTTTGCGTACCATACCCTCAAGTAGCACTGGAATAATCTTTCGTAACTACTAGCTCTTTTCCACCACATGTTACTAACTTACACTGCAGCGCACTATTATCTTCATATTACCAACATGGCCCTATAGGAAGTATTTGGTAGTGTGTTATTTAGAGAAGTTACTACTTTGGACCAAAGGGAAAATATATCTGCTGCACCTGTGGATTAAGTAAATACATGGGATACAGGTGCCTCTTGGCATCTATGTGGAGTTAGGGACCTTTGGGAACCAGTATTTCTTTATGCAAACTGCTTCCATTAACAGTAACCAAAACCGTTTAAAAGCCAAGCATGGTGGTGTATACCTTTAATCCCAGTCCTGGGGATGGGGAGTGAGGCAGATCTCTGTGAATTCAAGGCCAGCCTGGTCCACATAGCAAACTTCAGGCTAGCCAAGGATACCTAGTGAGACTTTATCTTAAAAACAAAACAATTATAATAATGACAACGATGATAATGATAAAAAATAAAACCTCTTAAAACTTTTCATTGAATACCATTCCTGTTAAACCTTATTCCTTTCCCAGTTTCATTATATCCACTGTTCTCCTGTCAAATGTACACATTTAACTGCTTAAAATTAAATCCTAGTGTTGTGGTAATATTTGAACATGTCTCCAGATATTATATTCACTGAAGATACACTGCTCTGGTCGCCTGGAGCCTGGCAGGATGTGATTTCTATAGCTGAAACAGCCTGCTTTTTAATGCACACAAGAGCTACTCTCTTTTAGTTCAATGTAAACAGAGTTCCTGATAAGGAGGTCATTTGGAGGCACCACAAGAATGGAGGCAACATTCGGCATGGCCTGGTCTCTCCTGTTGTTCTGTAGTTACCCCACTGTAAAACGTGGACATAGCTCAGACAGGTGGCACCCTGCTATAAACATGAACATAAACATGCCCCAAGAGAGCTAGGAGGGGCTTTTAAGGTAAGAATAAACTGCCAGGACGAAGAGCGGGAGCTGGAGGGTGGCGTGCTGTGGTTGGCCTGGCTTGTACCTTTTTGTTGTTGTTGTTTTTTGTTTTTGTTTTCTCAAGTCAGGTTTCTCTGTTGTAACTCTGGCTGGCCTCGAACTCACAAAGATCCACCTGCTGCCCTGACTCCTGGGTGCTGGGATTAAGGGCAAGTGCCACTGCTGCCTGGCTGGTTTGGACCTTTAAACACGTCTCATGTGTCTACTAGCACCGGCCATACTGAGCCGCTACCTCCTAGGGTGAGTCGGATGGCTCAGCAGTAGGGGCCCTTGCCACCAGGACTGATCCCGAGTTTGATTGCAGCGACTCCCATGGAAAGAGGGAACCAGCTCCCTTGAATTGTTCTATGACCTCTCATCAGCACCATGGCACCCACCTCCCCCAGCAAGAAACAGAAAAACAAAAACAAACACAGCTTTTGCAGTATCTACACAGAAATCACAGAAATAATACTATTTGGAAAAGAGGCTAGCCTATAACCTTGTTCCTTTTAAGACTCCCAGGATCACTCCATTTCTACATGAGAAAGGTGACAGAAAGACAGACTTAGAATTGAATGGTCTGAAGACCCTAACAGCTCCCCCATATAGCTATGTGATCTGGCAACTCATTTAACCACTGTGGTTACTATGTCTCACTATGCAGCCCTATCTAGCCCAGAACTTGCTATATAGACCAGGCTGACCTCTTTCTACCTCTGTCTCCTAAAAACCAGGATTAAAGGCATGTGCTACCGTGCTCTGTTTATAGGCTGTTTTGTTTGCTTGCTTGCTGTTGGTTTTTTTTTTTTTTCTTTCTTTTTTTGGTTTCTTGAGACAAGGTTTTCTCTGTGTATCCCTGGCTGTCCTGGAACTCACTCTGTAGACCAAGTTGGCCTCAACTCAGAGATCCGCCTGCCTCTGGCACCAGAGTGCTGGGATTAAAAGCGTGTGCCACTACCTGGCCTCTAAGTTTTTAAAATCCTCTGTATGTGGTGTGTGTCTGTGTGTAGGTAGCAGTGCAGCTGGCCAGGGAAGCCAGAAGAGGGCGACAGATTCCCTGGAGCTGGAGTTCTGGGAAGTTGTGAGCCATTCAATTTGAGTGCTGGAACCTGAACTCAAGTCCTATGGAAGAGCAGTAAGTAGTCTTAAGCCACTAACTTTTCCAATCTGCTTTCCATAGGATTCTTGGTGAGAGGAAATGAGTTATCAGAAAAAAAAAATGTATTCTGAAACCTTGAAGACAGTAGCAGACAAGTCTCAGGAGAGTGAGTGGCAGCTCTTAGGGTATGCTATAGGAGTAGAGGCTCGGGCTATAGGTGTAACTCAGAGGCAGAGCATTTGCTAGCAAGCACAGAGCCCAGGGTTTGAGTTCCAGCAACAAAAGGGTTAGGTTAACAAAAGGGTGTGTTAGAAGCTGAGACCTAACACCCACTGACTAGAAATAAGACAAGTATTTTCTTCATCTCCTTGAGGTGTAACTGTCATACCTCACAGTGCACATATTTATCAAAAGTGATCTCATGCTCCTCTAAACCACTCTTCCCACCAATGTCATTTGGTATCAAAGAATTTTAACTCAGGCAGGGCCACAGCAAAAAGTTCCCAGAGGACAAGCGCTGACTGCTTGTCTCCTCACAGTGGTTTGTAGCAAAGGCTTCTAACAGCCTGGAAACTGTTGCCTGATGCAGGTAACTGAATGTTTTCCCTCTGTCACCATACTTCTACATGCTACAACAGGCCACAGAAGAAACCAGAGGTGGAAACCCATTGGCAATGCAGCTAAGCCTGAGGACACAGGGACTTACCACTGCCTCGCTCCCTGGAGCAGACAGACTTGACGCTGTATGACGGCTGCCGTGGATCCAAGAAGGAGACGTGGGCTTGGGAGCCCACCGCATACACTGACCACTCGCTGCCATAGGCCAGACACACATTCTCTCGACAATATGGCAATTTAGTGGAAAGGAGCTGAAAAGAGAAGGGATACATCCATAACCAGACCACACAAAATGGGCCTCGTTCTTGTGCTCCTAGCTCTGTGGGCTTCCTTTACACACTAACTGCCTAAGTCAGACAAAACAAAGCCTAGTAAATGAAGGAACGTCTGGGTTAGGGAAAAGGTAAATCTGGAATTAATAATTAGAATGCCAGGAGAAGCCGAGAACTATAGTTTATTTCCAGGAACAACCCCAAGGCACTAAAGCCCAAGTTTCACCCTGTTCTTGCTGCAAAATGAGCCACCGTTCTCCTTACTGTTCTCAGATAAAGGTTTCTGACTATCCTCAGCCAGTTCCTCAGATGGGAACTGTACACCAGAGAAAGCACACCCATCCCAGGTAACAGGGTCAGCCTTCATCTTCGACCCTTGTGCACAGCAAATATATAGTCTCTACCTGCTGTGTGTAAGACACTGTACAAGGCCAGTGGGCAGTGCTGCTGTGACAGGGATTGTCAATCCCCGGAGCCTTCTTCCTCTTTAGAAAACCTCATGACAGACACGATAAGCAGCGCAGGCAAGACATGGGTAAATGACCCGCACGTACACTTCACTGCACAAAATAGTTGCCAGGACATATCAGAATTTTCTCCTCAATTGTGCTATTGAAATCTCAGGTCTCTAATCCTAGCACTGGGAGGCTGAAGGAGGATCCCAAGTTTGAGACAAACCAGGGGTACTTAATAAGCCAATTAAAAACATTTTTTATTTATTTTTATTTTCTGTACATTGGTGTTTTGCCCACATGTGTGTCTATGTGAGGGTCTTGGATGCCTGGAACAAGAGTTAGACAGTTGTGAGCTGCCATGTGGGTGCTAGGAATTGAACCCAGGTCTTTGGAGAGCTACCAATGCTCTTAACCAGTGAACCATCTCTCTAGCCACATAAGCCAATCTTTTAAGAAAGAAAAGCAAAATACAAAACACTGAGATGGCACTTCACCTTTGTAACCCTAGCCTTTGGGAGGCTGAGGCAAGAGGATCACTGGTTTGAGGCCAATCTAGATTATATAAGAGTTCTAGTCCAGCTTTGACTACACAGTAAGAACTAATCAGCACTAAACCAATGCCAGGAATGGTGGCACACGCCTTTGATCCCAGGATTTTGGGGACAGAGGCAGATGGATCTCTGGGTTTGAGGCTAGCTTGAACCAGTTCCAGGACAGCCTGGGGTACACAGAGAAACTCTATCCCAAAAATCAAACCAAAATAAAAAACACCCACTTTCTCATCATCTTACATGACTATTAAGAGATAATTTATCGCCGGGCAGTGGTGGCACATGATTTTAATCCCAGTACTCCGATCTCTGTTGAGTTCAAGGTCAGCCTGATCTACAGAGAGAGTTCTAGGACAGCCAGAGTTACAACTGAGAAACCCTGTCTTCAAAAGCAGAGAGAGAGAGAGACGGAAGTGGGGGGGGGGGATTTATCTTAGTTTGATTGGTTTTCAGTTGCCAAGGAACTCCTAACATTTAGGTTTTTCCACCTTGACAGTCGACCTATAAACAGTGCTGAAACACACTGTGGACTCTTTAGGGAACTTCTTTAGTGAGTGCCCTGCAAGACATCACTGCTGGCACTCTAGGTCAGTAAGTTCAAAGTCAGTCTTGGACTGAGATGCTGTAGAAAGAGAGAGAGAGAGAGAAAGAGGAAAAAGGAGAAAGAGAAAAGAGAGAGGGAGGGAGAAAGAGAAAGAAAGAAAGAAAGGGAGGGAGGGAGGGAGAGAAAGGGAAGGAAGGAAGGCCTTTTGTTGCCTACGCATGGTGGTGGCTGTCAGTACTTCATCTTTGAGAGGTAATTTAGAAGAAGATTGCAAGTTTAAGGCCAGACTGGGCTACATAGGGAAATCATCTCAAAAACAAATTACAAAGAGCAATACACAGAGTCCCTCGAAAGAAGCTTGCCAGACTCACCACTTCATGTACTGTGCAATTCTACCCCCAGATCTCGGGAGAAAAGGTGTTTTGGGCAAATCCATTACAACTCTGGGAGAATGACAATATTCAAGACCTATGGCAAATTATCATATAAAACTACTGAGTCAGGTTCATACCTTAGACAATGTATTTTCAGCCTTCCAGAGATGAAAGTAGCCATCCAGTGATACTGCTCCCAGCTCCTACAATAGCAATGAAAAAGAAGTTAAAATGCCATCTGTAGCAAACTAAAGTACCAGAACATGCAGGAGAAGAGTTGAGATTCTCTTGGCCCCTGCTCCTGCCCCATGGTGATTACACCAAGGATCTAGTAATCATCAGCTTTTACCTTGCCCCATGGACTACAGCCAGATAGTATATTCAATTCCAAAAAGCAAGTGCAGTCTCTAATAATCACTCGGACACATGTCTGTAGGTGAAAATGTCCTTCCTGTGCCCACTCCCAATACTCTCCTGACTGTCAGAGCACAGCTCACAAGTGAAAGGCTGTCCTCAGTCTCAATGTGGAAGCTGTACGTACAGAGAGAAACCTACCTCCAGTGAGCCACCTTTCCAATCGGGGCCTTGTGCTTTATGTAGTACACACACCAGATGCACACATGCGGGCAAAACACTCAAATCTCTTAAAAATGAATCAAATTGGGGCCTTCTTGAGATTTTCCAGATGCCTGTCTCCTTTCTCGGCTCTGGGTCTAGTCTTGGATTTTGCTTACAACTCCACTGTCAGGAGGCCTGACAGTGATTTAGTGGAGGGTGTGAGATAAAGCAAATAATGAAAAATGAGCTTAGAAACACGTGATTGCTTTTAGAGTTAAGTATGAAAACCAAATCGAGAATAGAGCACCTAAAAAGGCACATGCAAATGAGGCAGTGTCAAATTAGCGTGGCCCCAGGGACACTAGGAGCCTGGCCACAGATATGGTCTGCCCAAATACAGCAGAGACAAGTCTGGGGTCACAGCTTCAGTCACAATTCCTTACCAGTGCTCTTCAGCCGCTAGAGAGTGCCCTGGGAGCTCAGAGCCAAGTCACGCAGTAAGCACTGCTGTGGAGGCAAAGAGTCGCCCAAGATACAGTCAGAAGGGACAGGCTTCTGCGTTCCCCTGGCGAGCTCATACCTTGTTCTTGTTGTTGAAGGCTAAAGCCCGCACCTTGCAGTTGTCCGGGTTTGTATCCTCCTTGGGGATGTCCTTTAAGGCCTTGTGAGTGATGTGAGCATACACAGGGACCGAGGACACACTGTGTCTTGCATCACTTTTGGTCAACACATCATCTGTCACCTCCCAGAGTCCCATAGAACCATCCCGTGAGCCTGCAACGTAGGAAATTCAGATGTCAGATACACTTGACCCCCCCGTGACAAAACCCCACAAAAGACCATGTAGTGCTTGGCTACATGGCCTATCCCAAACACTGCATGCAGTATGTTTTGTTTTAAGACACCTCTCATTCTAACCAAGTTTGGCCTCAAACTTGCAGCATTACTCCTGCCTCGACTTCCTGAGTGCTGGTCTTGTAAATGTGAGCCAGCATACTCAGTTCAGATTTCTTTCTCTAGACTTCTTTCTTTAGAAACATATATATATATTCAATTTTAGGGAGGTCCAGGAGCCAACTTAAAGAGATCCATCCGCCTGCCTCCGCCTCCCAGGTGCTGGGAATGAATTCTTAGTGCCGGGATGGACTGATAAAGCACTTGTGTAGCAGGCACGGAGGCCCTCGGTTCAATCCCCAGCATCACTTAAAACTGGTATGATGGTATGGACCTGCGATCCAAGCTCTTTGGAGGTGTAGACAGCTGGATCAGGTGCTCAATATCACCCTTAGCTACAAAGTGAGTTTGAGGTAAGCATGAGCTATGAGACCATTTCAAATAAAAAGAAAAAAAAAGTAGCGTTATTGTGCTGGAACTCAAAGCAGAATAGATGGCTGAGCACAAGGACTTGAGTTCTGTTTGTTCATTCGTTCATTCATTCATTCATTTTAAGACAGGGTCTCACTATAACCCTCTAGCTGGACCTCTCTGCATAGAACAGGCTAGCTTCGAACACACATCTATCTGCCTGCCCTGCCCCAGGACTGCTGGGATTAAAGGTGTGCCCCACTGCGCCTGGCTCCTGAGTTCAATTTTAAATACCACAAGCTGAACAAAACCCATAAGTTATTTTCCTTTGCAAACAATAATGAACAAGAAGTTTCTTGTTTTGTTCTGTTTGTTTCCTTTACCCTCCTTCCCGGTGCTGAGTCCATTCTCAGCGCCTCACAAATTCAAAGAAAACTTTTTTGAATGTATCCCTGAATGTACTACAAAATGAAATGTCATCTGCAGCAACACTAAACACTTACGTTCCCATTAGAAAGCACAACACAGAGCCCATACATCAAGATGCTTGTTTACTTATGTTTGTGTCCTCCCACTCTTCTCTATCTCTTATTTTTTAGTTCTCTGAGACAAGATTTCAGTGTAGCCCAAGCTGGCCCAAGAACGCCCGATCTTCCTGCTTTCACCTCCCAAGTGATGGCGGGGAGAGAACTGACACCTAAGAGTGGTCTCTGATCTCCACATGCGTGCCAATCCATGTGTGTGTACACCACACACAAAATAATCAATCAATCAACTAATTACAAAATAGGTGGCGTGATTGAGGAGAACTCACACTCTAAGCTGGGTACAGTGGGTCATATCTATAGCATCAGCACCTAAGAGGGCTGCAAGTTCAAGACCAGTCTAGACTGCATGAGTTCTAGACCAGCCTTGGCTAAAATATGAGACCCTGCCCCCTCCCCCAGCAAGTGAGGGGATGAGGGAGGGAATTTGGGAAATGTAGCTGAGTAGTAAGGGTATAACTCAGCACACACAAGGCTCTGATTTCAACCTAAAACCACCTAAATAAATGAATAAACCTGGCCCGTTAGTTTTAATAGGATATTTTCTATCACGCTACCATAATTTTTAGCCTTCCGCTTTGTCACACCAAATCTTCCTAAAGGAGGGCAACTTTACCAGACACTGCCATAGTATCGTTGATCCATGCAATGGAAAAGATCCAATCCTTGTGTCCATCCTTACAGGGGTGACATGTACAGAGAGGGAAAAACAAAAACAATAACAAAAAGATTAGTAAAATAAGGACCATATTGAAGTCTTCTGAAAAGCATACAGGTCTGACTGAAAATTATCTTTGTGAGAGATTTTAAGTATGACAGGGCATGGCTGCACATGCCTGCAATTCAGGAAGCTCAGGCCAAGGACTTAAGTTTCCAGGTCAGCAGGAGCCACATATGAATATCCTGCTGCAAAACGAATCAGGAAAAGCAAGATAGCTCAGCAAGTAAAAGTGCTTGCAGCCAAGTCTGATACACAAAACCCACAGGATGGAAGGAAAGGACTGAATTCCTCAATGTCCTCTAACCTCTACATGTGCACACATACACACAAATCAATGTAAACAAGAAGCAGAAACATGGATAATAACCTGTAGGTAAGATCTCATCCGGGGAGAATCAGAACTAGAGTAAAACTGACCCTCCTGCAGACAATAAGCCCAGAGGTGGCCCAAGCCTTTAATCCCAGCACTGGGGAAGCAGCCATGCAGATTTCTATGAACTTCAGCAAAGACTGGGATACATAGAGAGACCATGCCAAATACAAACAATAGCCAGATATGGTGGCACATGCCTTTAATCCCAGCACTGGGGAGGCAGAGGCAGGAGAATCTCAGTGAGTTCCAGGCCAGCCTGGTCTACATAACAAGCTTCAGGACAGCCAGGATTACATAAAGAGATCCTGTCTCAAAAAAACAAACAAACAGAAAAGCAACAATAAAAAGAAAATATCCAGAGGACACAGCTCCCAGCTGTCTGCCCTGTCAGTGTCTTGTCTGGAACACTCCCATGGCTGGTGCCCATGTTTCCTTTAAGGCTCCCTGCTCATGTCTTCTCACTGTGATTTCTCTGACTGCCCTCTGAAACAGCACCCTCCCCCTTTCTCTCCATCCCTTTAGCCTGCCTTAGCATATGTCAAACTAACATGCACTGACAGCGACTGGCTTGTATGACTGACATGCTAGTTTACATGTCACTCTAAACTCTACGCTGAAGGCAAGGGCTTTGTTAATTTTATTTATTGCTATGCTCCTGGAGCCAAAAACAACGCTTGACTATAGATGAACTGGTAAGTTTGTGTTCTGATAGGGCTATGGGAGATACGTAGACCCTGTGAATTAAGAAACAGCCCACTACTGCCAAAGGAGATATGCCATTTGCCCCTTTTATCACACGTATGTCTTGGTTCTTACCTATGGGACCCCAATCTCCATTCTGCTCTGTCTTCCACCCCTTACCCCCAGGTCAGGAGATATCTAGAGAAAACCACCCCTTTCATGGTTAGGAGAGGGTCCATGTTCTAACTGCAACCAATGGAAAAACTTACATCACCCACACACACAGGATCTAATGTAGGCAGCCGATAGATGGCAAGACTGTTTGGGTTGTCTCCTCCAGTAGCTAGGAGTGTTCTAGAAGGATTCAGCTCAATTGCATGGATACCACATCCCTGTTGAGTCACACCTCCAGGTTCCCGGTCTTTCAGAATGGGAATTTTGGTGATCTGGCCTGTCTGGACATCCACTACAAAGAGCTGCAAGAGAAAAAGGGGCACACAAAACAGTTCCTATTTAATGTGGTCAATACTGAGTTCAATTATCTGTGAAATGTTTAATTAATGTCTACTATATAACATACCCTAGGAATTTTTGTTACTGTTTTCTGTTTTGAAACAGGGCCTCGCTGTGTAGCCTTAGCAAGCCTGGAACTTGCTATATAGAACAGGCTGGCCTCCAACTAACACAGATCTCCCTTCCTCTGCCTCCCAAGTATGCATACCACCATGCCCAGCATTTATTTATTTTGGAGACAGGTCTCACTGTGTAGCCCTGACTGGCAATTTGGCCTGGAGGATCACAGAGACCCCATCTGCCTCTGATAAGATTAAAGGCATATGCTGCCAAACCCAGTAGGACTCCCGGAAACACCGACGGCATGACTAAGGCCATTAGTCAAATGAAAGATGAAAATAACTTGAAAAAATGTAAGATTGGAGTTAAGTTTAACTTTAACATCCACAGGTTAGAAAGCATTAAGGTCTGTCTGCGTCCTTATCACCCGAATGCACCCGGTCTCGTAAGGTAAGCAGGGCTGGCCCGGTTAATACCTGGGTAGGAGACCACCTGGGAATACCGCGTGCAGCAGACTTAAAACAACAACGACAACAAAACAAACACAAAAAAGGAAAGAAGGAAGAAAGGGATGGATGGATGGATGGATGAAATTCTGCCCAGGCTTAACGTGGGGTTCATTCTCTCCTTCCATACTGTGGGTCCAAGGAGTGAACATGTCTTCAGGCTCAGAAGCAAACACCTTCACCCACTCAGCCTTCTTGCTGCCCCCCAATCTTCTCACTGGTATTAAAAAGGATCGGCACAAACGCAGTGGCACATACCTAGAGCCCCGCACTCTGAAAAGCAGAAGGATCAGAATCTTGAGGTCAGCCTGAGTTACACGAGAACTTATCCCAAAACAAAAACACAAGGGGCTAGAGAGAGTGCCCAGTGGTTAATAACAGGTACTGCTCTTGCAAAGGACCTGGGTTTGGTTCCTAGCACCCATGGAAGATGGTTCACAACTGTCGGTAACTACAGCTCTAGGGGGATCTAATTCCTCTGGCCTACATAGGCATCTTCATTAACACATACATACTTATACACACACACACACACACAAAGTAAAAGAAATCTTAAAATAGTAGTGTACAACTATTTTGTTAATTAGTTTACAGGGTATTAAGAAAGGCTTAAAACCTAATGAAAAACTGAGAGCTCAGGAAATCAAAATCTTATCCACATCCTCAAACTTGCAGAGGAATATCCAAGTGCCATGTGCAGGACACAACAACCTGCCCTCTTCACAGAGAAACAAGGGTGTGGGTGACCTGGCAGAGAACTGCTTTCCACACTAATAAGGGCCAAGCTTTGATGCAGACCTCGGTCACACACTCAGAAGAGCTGTTCCACACTAACATACTGGGGTCAGTGTCAGGAACTGGCAGCACAGCAGGGAGCCACGGGGAAAGAACAAGCAAAGGCTATCGCTGAGGAAGATGTAAGATGAGTAAGCAGTACATGTGGATGGGGGTGAAAGCACCCACACGATATTGGCTTTCAAACGGGAAGGGAGCCTTACAATGTTACTGAAAACTACTGTCTAGAGTGGAATCTCCCAGGAGGGCAAGTGTATGCTGGTTTCCCAGACATTAAGATAAACTGCGCTGGGCCTGCAAGATAGGTACAGCCTTCTACTGCCAAGCCAGACAGACACCTTGAGTTTCATCCTCAAGATCCATGTGGTAGAAGGAGAGAATCAATTCCCTCATGTGTTTTCCTCTGATCACCATGCCCACACGTGTAAATAAATACAGAGATTTTGATATTGGCATTAAAAAAAAAAGATAAATTATTAGTCAGATAGAAACATAGAAGAATCCTGTCTTTGTACCAAACCAAAACAGTAAGGAGCAAAGGAGAGAGCTAACACCAAGAAACAAAACATAGTCAATGTGTTGAAAAGGAAAAAAGAGACTGCATTCTACAAGAAATACCTGACAAGGCAGCTTAAGGGCGGGCTTATTTTGGCTCACAGTTCCAAGGTACTGTCTTGTCATGGCAGAAGTCATGGCAGTAAGAGCTGGAGGCAGCTGGTCACACTGCACCCAAGATCAGGAAGCAGAGAGACAAATGGTAGTGTGTGTGTTACGGGCACACACACGTCATAGCTGTACATGAGGAGGTCAAAAGACAGCATTACAAAGCTGTCTCACTCTCTAACTTATTGAGGCAAGGTCTCACTTGTTTCTGTTTGCACAGCAAGTATTTACCTGCTCAGTGATCTCAACTGCCCTTACATTTTATCTTGAGACAGGGTCTTACTACCTTTCCTGGGCTGGCCTCAACTCATTCTGTAGCCAAGGTTAGCACTGAATTTTTCCTTCTTTCTTTCTTTCTTTTTTTTTTTTTAAAGATAGGGTCTTATATCATCTAGCTTGGCCTCAAACTTGTTATGTAGGACTGCCTTGAATTCCCCAGATGCTCCTGTCTCTACTTCCCTAATACTGGGATTACAAATATGCAACACCACATACAGTTTTAAGAAGAGCTGGGAATCAAGTCCAATGCCTCCTGCATGATAGGCAGGCACAGTACCAACTGATCTAGCCCTACACTTATTTAAAAAGCAGGCCAAGTGCTCTAGACCACTGAACATCCCTCTAGCCCTGCTGGCCCAAAACTTCTGATCTTCCTCCCTCACCAAGCCCCTGAAGTAGCTAAGATTATAGACCCGTTCCTCTGTATCTGGCCAATAAATCCTTCTCTAGATTGTATCCCATGCTGTTGCTGTGGTTCAGTGGACAAAGGTACTTTTGTACGCATGCCTGACAACCAGAATTCAAACCCCAGAACACACATAAAGATGTAAGGAAAGAACTGACTCCACAAAGTTGTCCTCTGACCTCCACACAGGCACCATGCTACACATCCTCCTTCTGCCCCAATAATACAGATAAATAAGAGGAAGGGAGGAAGAGAGGGAGGAGGAGAGGCTGTATCACACTGGATGCAGCTGCACACACCTTCAATCTCAGCCCTCAAGAGGAAGAGGCAGGTGGATCTCTGAGTTTGAGCCAACCTGGCAAGTTCCAAGCCACCGTTGGCTACATAGTTAAATCCAGTCTCAGAAACAAAACATCACACACACACACACACCCATGAAAGAAAAAAGAAAAAAATACTTATCAGGGGAACTGAATGAAACCTGCCAGGGAAACTGAGCTATTTTACTCTGTGTGACATAGTGACTCATATTCTGCTTTTGTGATTTTGGTAATCTGAGCAGATAATCTCAGAAATTATTACTGCTACAGCTCCTTTCTCAACCCTGATGCTTACCATTCTACCACCAAGCAGGCTGCCTCAAAGTTCTCCGTCCTATTTGAGAACCAAGTGCAACAGTTAGTTTGAACAATTCATGATGGCTGGAGCACATCTGTGGCCACGACAGGAGGCAGTGATAAAGAAATGCAGTCTGAATACTAGACTTAGTCTCAGACTTTGGCTAGGCCTTGGTGTTCTGATAAAAAAAAAAATTAATTTTACAGAACATCATCATCAGAACAGGCCATCCTCTGATTATCTGTGCATAGAGATCAAACATGACTATTGTCAAAGCCACAAGGAGATTAATAAATACGTCCTTAACCTGATGAGTAAGAGAGGTTACAGCTTTACCTTCCTTCTAGACAAGCTATCTGAAGAATTCACCTTTCACTTCTCAACACTTCCCCAAACACCTGACACAAATGCTTTCCAGGTTCTTTCTGACACCCTCTTAGAAGGGAGGCCCCACCCCCCTATAGTATAGGCGATCCCTATCTAGAATGATTTTATCTTACTTGTTCTACTACATGGCTCCCTGGTAGTTTCTGGCTAGAGGCCATCATGATGAGAAATGTCCTAATTTAAGTAGGTATGGTGTCTTACTCATGAAGCAGAGGCAGAAGAACCATATGGAATTAGAGGCCAACCTTGTCCACACAGAGACTTCCAGGCCAGCAAGGGCTACATTGCAAAACCCCATCTCAAAAAACTAGCTAGCCCGACAAGGGGTGGTTCATGCCCATAATCTCAATACTCAAGAGCTGGGGCCATGAGGCAACCCTTACACCAAAAATTTAAGGCCATCCTAACTGTATGAGATCCTGTCTCAAACAAAAACCCCAAAACAAAACCTTTCTAAATAACCAGAAATACCTCTAGCTGCACAATCAGACTCTTCTCTTTAAACCACCTACTCCTCCCCACTCCCTTTTCTCCTTTTTTTGTGCTCTCCTTGTTTTCCTCCAGGCTCCCTATTTGCTCTGGAGTATTTCCTGCCTTGTAAATATAGCTGCCCCCTCAAGGTTATGCATGTAAATACTCTTTTAAGATCAAAGGTCCTTAACTATTTTGGCTCAATAATACTCACCTTTGAAAAACCCCAGGAAAACTAAGAACTGCCCACATCCTGCCCAGAAAATACACATACAAAATAAATCTTGTAATTTTATGAAAGGGCTATAGGACCACAGGTATCTTTTATTCCATAGTGACATAACAATTTCAATAATCTATCTCAGATTCTACCTGAAATAATGTCTCACATCCCTCTTTATCCTCTCCTTTCATCATCTGGATTTAGTTCAGTCTCTCATAGTAAAAACCATGGCAATGCCTCCTGGACTTCTTTCCTTCTGAAGCATCATGCTAACCATACTGACCCATGTCTCTCCATGACCTTATAAAGTAAAATCTTAGATGACCAGGCTTCTACCCAGCTCTCCTCTAGCTACCTGAAGCTTGTCGCACTGGAGTCTCAATCTCCCCTTAACAGCTCGTACTTTCCTACTTTTTTTTTTTGAAACAGAGTGTACTGGCTGGCCTGTAACTCAAGAGGTCCACCTGCCTCAGTCTCCCGGCTAGTTTCTAACCTTGAACTGGCACACCAGACAATCAACTCAGAAGATCCACCTGCCTCAGCCTCAAGTGCTAGGGTCTCATTCAGCTTTCCAGAGGACTAGCACACCAGATAACGCTATTACTGTTTTACAGAAACAAAGCCAAGGGCATTTGGGAGGTAGAGGCAAGAAGCTCAGGAGTTCAGGGCAAGTTTCGCTACATGAGCTCAGGTACCTACCTTGCAACCTACTTTACCCCTAATAGAACTAAAGACCAAAGGCAAAAATAAAAAGTATTTGCTAAAAGTTACAAAGCCCAGGGGGCTGGGGTAGGGGGAAAGCACTGTTCTTGGTTCCCTGCTTTGGTTCTAGAAGCCAAGCAGAGAAAATACTACTACAAAAAGAAAACAGCCCAGTGTGGTGGTGTACACCTTTAATCCTAGCACGCAGAGGCAGGCAGCTCTCTGAATTGGAGGCCAGCCTGGTCTAGAGTTTCAGGACAGCCAGGGCTACACAGAGAAAACCTGTCTCAAAAAAGCAAAAACAACAACAAAAAAAAGGTGAAACTGGAGCACTGGCTGCTCTTCCAGAGGACCCAGGTTCAACTCCCAACACCCACATGGCAGCTCACAACTGTCTGTAACTCCAGTTTCAGGGCTTCCTCGGATACTGTGAGCATGTACACACACAGGCAAAGTACTCATACACATAAAAATGGGTGGAAAGAAAGGAAACAGCTGTGAATGGTAGCACCTGTCTACAGTCCCAGCAACTGGGACTTTGACGGTCATCCTTGGTTATACAGTAAGGCAGGCCCCTGGCCTACACGAGACCCTGTCTCAAAACACAGCAACAAAGAAAAGACACCACTACTTCCAACTATTTTAAGACATGAAGATACTGAAGACAGAAATAGGTAGCAAGTGTAAAGCAGGGGCCAGGAGTGGTTGTACACACCTTTAATCTCAGGATTGGGGAGGCAGAGCAGGCAGATCTCTGTGAGTTCAAGACCAGCCTGGTCTACACAGAGCTCCAGGGTAGCCGAGGCAAACAAACAAAGAAAGGAAGAGAGCAAACAGATGTGGTTAGGAGGGCACTGAGCTCAGCGGGGAAAAGCTATCCAGGCTGTCAGCGAGTCTGAGGACTGAGTTCCATCCCTAGGGCCCACAGTGTTAGAATGACTGCTGTGAACTGTTCTGACCTCCGCAAGCTCACTGCAGCAAATGCTGCACCCACTAACACACATGAAATTTAAAAAAAATAAGTAAAACACGTTTTTAAGTTAGGAAGACAGAAGTAGGTTAGGTAATTTTTTTTTTTTTTTGAGCTTTTTACTTGTGTTCTGTGTATGAGTGTTTTGTCTACATGCATGCATATGCAGCAAACATGTGCCCATGCAGCAAACATGTGCCCGGTGCCCTCAGAGGCCAAAAGACAGCCTCAGATCCCCTGGAACTGGAGTTACAGATGGTTGTAAACCACCGTGTGGAGCTGGGAATCAAACCTGGGCCCTGTCAAAAAGTGGCGAGTGTTTTTTACTGCTGAGCTATCTCTCTAGCCCAGGGTAAAAAACAAAATTTAAGAGTAAATTCTATTATTAGTAAATATGCTCACCTTCAAAATATTGTCAACAGATTAAAGAAACAGGAAACACTTTTCCTACTCCAAGCGTCAACAAGATAAGTTTCCTAAACCACCAGGGTAAGACTGAAATCAGAAAAAGGAAGTTTTGTGCAGGCTTGCTACTAACACCTCGTTCTAAAAGTATTGTGTGTAAGACAAGCAACCTTAACAGAAGAAGTGAAAGCTTGGCCCCAGCCGCCATAGTATTATTTCCTTCCTCAAAATTGATTACAGTGTTGCCCAAGTCCTTTATAAAGATACTTCTCCTAGTACTCAAGGTACCTGACACTTTGTCTTTTTACATTTCATCTGGCAGTGGAACACATGCCACCACAAGCACGTGCAGCTCAGCTTGTGGTATCTGTTCTCTTTCCATCACATGGGGCTTGAGGGTTAAATTCAGGTTGACAGGTTTGGAGCTTTTGCCTACTGAGCACCCAAGTTGTTTATTATTATTATTATTATTATTATTATTATTATTATTAACTACTGTGTGTGTTGTGAGTATGGATGTCAGGTAAATCAACTTTATGGAGTTAGTTCTCTTCTTCCACCTTTGCATGCAGGTTCAGGGGATCAAACTCAGGTTGTCAGGCTTGGGTGGAACTGTCTTCCCACTCAACAGTATCACCGGCCCAGTATTTCCTTGACCTCTCTTTTAAGGAACCCAGATGTGTTTTGGTCCAGGGTGGATCTACTCACCATGCTAACAGTGCCTGTCTGTCTACACTAGGTAAAAATGGAGGAGGGCTAGATAGAATCATTTGCTCACCTCCAGTCCTGCCTCCTGTAGCGTCTACCGCTTTTGTAATGTCAGTTGTACCCTTCTACCCTTCTATTCCAATCACATCCCCCTCCTCTTAAAAAAAAAAAAAAAAAAAGGTGGAACAATTCCCAAATCTGTGTCATCTGTGTAAGGGGGCCAGGCTAACCTTCTCTGCAGTGTCCCAATTTTAGTATATATGCTGCTAAACCAAGCACCACATCCACTCTTTTGACTTTATTCTTGGTGTAACCACACTGCTTACACAGCTTACTGATAAAATTTCCCCTGCAATTCCTTACAGCTGTCAGTCTCTTTAAACGACTCCTCTACCCTCAGGTCATATTTAATTTCCCTCTCTCCTGCACCAACGCTCACACCCTAAAAGATACCACAATGCAGACATCTCATGTCTTTCTTAGAGGAAGTGAAAAAGAGTATCTGCCTATTTCTATCTTCAGCCAAGTGCTAAATATTTCTACATGTCAAAGGCTTGTACAAAGCAATGAAGTTGTTACTATCCTGTGTCCTGAATAGGGCTCTGAACATCAATTCCCGTCCTTTCCTTGAGATCTCTTATTTAAAAGATGAGGATAAAACACTAGAAGCAGCAACATATAGAAAGTCAGGCCTAAAGACACATGTTCACTACAAGGCACAGAAGATGCAGAAGTGAGAAAAGGAGAGAAAAGAGAGAACAAGGTCTTTAACAGAAAGGCATGATGTAAGAAAACAGGCAGAGGCGCTGCCCCTAAGGAACCTGGACTCACACTGGGTTGGTTCTTTCCTTAAGTACCTATCTGTCCTTAACACATCTACTTAAAATCTCTTAATAAATTCCAATTCTGTTCACATAGGAGAAAATGTAAACAAATGGGGAAATGAGCAGTGAAAAGCTTCAGAGCAGGAAAGTCATACACTCAGGACAGAGACGAAGGAGCCCTCCCGACACTTACCGTGTTGCATTTTGTGCCACACACCACTTGCCTATGATTCAACCACTGAGAAGCAAACACTTTATTAAGGGTCCCAAGGTGAAACTCTCTCTCCTTCAGAAGACTGGGAAGTTGTTGCGCTGCGTAACCGTGTAACACCCGAGAGTAGTTGGTTTCATTCTGTAGCCTGACTTCCCGGTTCTTCAGGTAGTACACTAAGGATCTCCTCACTGGGGGCAGTCTTTTCCTTTTGTGCAGTGAGTGATCCCAGCCGAACTGTGGGGATCAATGTTAGGAGTCAGAGGTTTGACCACCCTTCTCGAAGACAGGAAACCCTACTGTATTACAGAACCAAGAATTCACCCTCCAAGGTTTACATAATCAAAATTTAGAAGATTCCAAAGTACAGCTTAACTAGCACTTAATTAAGGTTCTCACAGTGAAGCCTACTTAGAAAACGGATACACAGGATGAAACATTTACTAGACCTTTGGGCAAAGTAGAGGGCTCAGAAACCCTATATACTCAGGTGTCCTTGATAGGGAAGGAAACGAGGCCCAGATTACCGAACCCACCTGGGCTGCATTTCTACCCAGCCCCCTTCGCCCTCTCCGCCTGTGCTCCCCGTAGAGCATAAAGGGTATAGCTCAAAGAGCCAGACTGGGGTCCCGGAGCTTCCAGGGATGTACAATCAATGGCCGCTCATCTGACACCGCGCGACTCGCGCGGCGGGCAGTTTTAGAATTCGAAAGATCAAATACTAACGGGGTGAAAAGCACGAGTAACCAGCGTCGGAACCCCAAGTCCGAGAGCCAAAGAGGGCACCTGGTGTTTCTCCTAGGTGCCTAAAGAGCCACAAGGACCAGTACCCAGCTCGGAAGTTGGTTTCCTCGATAGGAGACAAACGGCCCACAGTCTCGTTGCCAATGGAAGGCAGACGTGGGTCTCCTTCCCAGTAACTTCGGGAGGCCGGCCTTGCTCCCGACCCCCTCGACTCCAGCTTCTCCCCCAGCTCTACCCCTAGCTTCAGATCCCAGCGGAAGGCGTCATCCCGGAGTTCCCTTTTGGCTCCTCACCCTTCCGGCCCGCCTGCACCGAGTAAACAGCAGCGGACGCCGCGCCTCTTGCCCCGCCCTGGCCCCCGGTCCCTGGCCCCTCGGACCCTAGCCGCCCGGAGCTCCCGAAGCCCGGCTGCCGTTCCGGCCTCGCCACCCAGGCCCGTGAGCCCTCACCTGCGGGCCCTGAACGTCGCTCCCGGCTTCAGGCGAGGCAGGCGCTTTCCGCTTCCTGCTAACTGCTTTCCGGGCCATAGTGGGCAGCGCCGCCGTGGCCCCGCAGCCACATGGGGCGGAGGAAGCGAGGGGCGGCAGCGCGGCGGGTCATGTACCGGGCCCCGGGGCCGCGCGCTCCCGTGCGCCCGGCCCGGAGAGTGGCCCGGCCCCGGGCGGCAGCCGATCAGAGAGAGGTGCGTAAAGGTCGGAGGGAAAATCCAGGTTAGGGAAAGGAAAGGAAGGGAAGGGGAAGGCGAGGCAGGCACAGGCAGCTTTCCGACCGCCAGGTCTGGGAAGGACGGCGAGCCGGGGGAACCAAAACACCCCTGCCCCTTTCCTGTGGCCCGTCACTCCTGCGCAGCCGCACAGCGCAGCTCGTCGCCACGGAGACGCCGCCTAGACGGGAGGGGCGGGCCTTAAGGGCTGCAAGGAAACTCGGTGTCCTCGGAGAACTTCCGCTTGCCTCTTGCCAATGGCGGTTCAGCTGTGGCCAAGCTGTGGCCAAAGGAATCCAGCCTTCTGGCGGGGCATTTCCGATCTTAGCCAGCGCATCCTCTGGCATGCGGAAGTAAGCATGAGCTGCCGGGCTGCGGGGAGGAATCCCTTCCGGTTTTGAACCTTTAACCATCCTGGCAGGATTAGAGATACTCTAGAGACCCTGATGGATGCCAGTTTGCAATTAGACTATTAAAACACTGGAGCCAGGCGGTGACGGCGCACTCTTTCATCCTAGCACTCAGGAGGCAGAGGCAGGCGGATCTCTGAGTTCGAGGCCAGAGTAAGTTCCAGGACAGACAGAGTTAACAACCCTGTCTCGAAAAACAAAAAAACACTGGATTCTAAGGAATTGCAATTCCCTGGGAGTCTTATGCTGGGAGAAAGAAAAGACTAGGGCACAGATGCCAGGCAAAAGAGGCCCTTGACTCCGCGGAAGAGATTTCAGTGTTCTGAAAACTTGCCAGACTACCTTGCCAGAGAAATTGAAGATGGATGGGATCACATCTTAACCAGGACTGCTTATATATGCGTGCCTCTTGCCTTCTGTTTAAGCCTAAATTAAACCACATGTCAGAACCCTGAAGATGGACTTGGAGTATAGGGTGTCAATAGTTGTTCTTTCCTGTGTGGCCGTATTAAAATCTCCTTTTTTTTTTTTTTTTTAATTAATTTTCACATCTGCTCTGTCTTTCTGATTGGCCTGTTGAGAATGAGTGGAACAGCCTAGTTAAGGCTGCCAGGATCCAGATTCTGACCCTCACAGCTCAGATGACAGTTCTTACTCCTGCAACTAGTTGCATATAGCAGTTTTCCCAAATCTCTCACAAGCTACGGCTGGACGCATAGGACTGGACACTGTGAAGGAGGCAGAGAACCCTCCTCTGCTGCTTCAGTTTGGATTCAGGACAGGAAGCCACAGCAGCATGGCCAGACTTTCCCACATCAAAGAACCCTAACAAAGCTAACCCAGGCTGCCTCAGACTCCATTCTCCACTTCTCCCTTGCTCTCCAGCCTCACTCCTATCTGAACCTCAAGTCACTTTTTTTTTCTTTTTTTTTAATTAAAAAAAAAATTTTTTTTTTTTTGGACACAGGGTCTCAGTATGTAGACTTAGCTAGCCTGAAGCTCACTATGTAGACCAGGCTGGCCTCAAACTTATAGAGATCTCCTATCTCTGCCTCCCCAGTGCAGGAATTAAAGGAATGCTGGCATGCTATCAAGACTGGCAAGTCATTTTCTTCCTCTACAGTGTCACTCCTTTTAGGTCCCCAAGGTCTTCTGCCAAAATCACACTGTCCTTGTGGTTCAGGCAATAGGCCTAGTGCTCTAATTCTTGTCGCTGCCTGCCTCTCTCATGGAGCCCAGGTTTCTGTCTTCATTAAGGAGTGAAATCCTGAACCACAGAAAAGAGAGTGGTCATTTTTGGCATGTCAGTCTAACTGGCACTGGTCACCAAACAAAGGGGGTAGGGCTTCAGGATCACCTTGCCTCCATTTTCTGAAGATCCTG
Organism: Cricetomys ansorgei; assembly: GCA_026225945.1. NCBI lineage: Eukaryota > Metazoa > Chordata > Mammalia > Rodentia > Nesomyidae > Cricetomys > Cricetomys ansorgei. Next base: position 14,490,915 of record JAMJFZ010000182.1, on the reverse strand, counting down.
AAGGAATGTGAGTGCCAGCTTCCACTTCCCTCAGGCAGAGAAACCCTTGGAGGAGGCAGGATGCTCTTGCTTGAGACTGACTGGCCTTAGGCTGTGGTGCCCAGTTACCTGCTGGTCCGCTCAGGCCTCATACCTCCAGGGAACTGTGTTGGCCCATCTGCAGTTCTGCCTACAAGAAGATTTGGTTTGTTTTCCAGATTGAAATGACATGCCACCATCCCAAATCAGCACCACAGCTCACCCCTGATACCACCTTGGGAAAGGCAGTCCCATCTTGCTTGATTAGGCCTGTCCCTTCAGAGATAAACACATTGTGAATGGATAGGACTGTGTCAGCTTCCTTTTTTGAGTCTGTTGTTCTGGTTCTTTCTTGCCTCACAATGCTCTGGATGACCCAGGAGTCCACTGGACAAGAGTCTGGAATCCTCTGAGGGTCTCTAGACTTGGGCTGAGTGGAGCTGGGATCTTGGCGTCTTCAGTCCATGTCAGAAGGACACAATGGGAACTGGTGCAGGTTCATGTAAGTTGTCCCACACATTGACATCCCAGGATTATCCTCAGATCCATATCACAGATAGCCATGTCTGTGGGAATGGGGTTAAGGCCCACTTGGAAGATTGAAAGTTCACAGTTGCATATTTTTGTGCTGGGGGCTCAAACTGGAGGCCTTTCACACACCAAACAGCTGTGCCCACAGCCTTACAGCCTTACAATTTTTTTTTAAGTGCTACTGATCAAACCTAAATCTTCTTGCATAGAACGCCCTACCACTGAGCTATACAACCCAGACACAATTTTCTTCACCTTCCTTTCTCTTCCCCATACTCCATCTTTTCTCCTTTCTTCCTTTCTCTTCCCCAACCTCCTGATTCTCTAGCCCAGATTAGACTCAAATCCCCTAGCCAAGGATGATCCTGAACTTCTAATCTTCCTTTCTTTGTGTCTGTGGTCACAGACATATACAGCCAACCCAGTTTATGCAGTGCCGAGGATCAGACCTAGGGCCTTGTGTATGCTAGGCAAACTCTATACCAACTAAATTTTGTTTTGTCTTTTTTAAGACAGACTTGTACTGTAGGCCAGGTTGGCCTTGAGTTCCAGGCACTCCTCTGGCCTCAGCCTCCTGAGAGCTAGGGTTACAGACCTGAACCACCATGGTCCCTTAGGAAGTACTGTCTTTATTTCCCTAGCTGCCCTTAAACTTTCCATTCTAATATCTAAAGTCTCCCAAGTAACTGTGATTACAAGTATGTGACACGCCTACAATGCCTGGCTCCCTACAATATGTATGTATATATAACGTGTATTTTTCCGTGTGTGTGTGTGTGTGTGTGTGTGTTTGTGTGTGTGTGTGTGTGTTTAAGTATGTGGACATGGGTGGGTGTGCATGTGAACGTTGTGGTTAGAGTAAATGTGGCCCACATAGGCTCATACTTTTGAATGCATGGTCCCTAGTGGGGAGAATTGTTTTGGGAAGAATTAGGAAGTGTGGAGGAGGTATGTCACTGTGGCGGGCTTTGAAGTTTCAAACGCCCAGGCCAGGCTCAGTCTCTTGGTTACTGCTCAGTGCCGGACCTGTCTGCTTGTTGCCTTGCTTCCTGCCTTGATGGCCATCAACTCACCCTCTAAACTGTAAGCAAGCTCCCAATTAAATATGTTTTTTTTTTTTAAATAAGTTTCCTTGGTCATGGTGTCTGTTCACAGCAATAGAAAACTAAGGCATGCATTTACATGCCTGCATTCGAAAGCCTGAGGTTGGTGTTGAAAATCACCCTCCGACACGCTCCTCACTCAGGGAGGCAGGGTCTCAAATCCAGGGCTTGCTGATGTGGCATGTCTCACTAGCCAGCTTGGTCTGTATGAAAATAAATTTTTCTAGCTGGGCAGTGGTGGCACATGCCTTTAATCCCAGCACTCGGGAGGCAGAGGAGGCGGATCTATAAGTTCAAGGCCAACCTGGTCTACAGAATGAGTTCCAGGACAGCCAGAGTTACAGCAGAGAAACCCTGTCTTGAAAACCAAAAAAGAAAATAAGATTTTCTTTGAAAACACATTTTTGGTATATCAGGGAAATTTGAAGTCAGCATTACCTGTGTGTGTGTGTACATACACATACATATATTATGTTCATACACATATCCCAAGTTCTTTACTCCCACTGAGAAAGAAAATTCTTTCTTACTCAGTTGTAGACTGTGCATATGTTGAAAGTGGCAGCAGCAAAATTAGGAAAGGTAACATGAGGACCTGGAGACATGGCTCAGCAGTTAAAGTGCACTGCTGTTCTTAACCTCTTAACCAGGGGACCCAAGTTCAATTCCAAGCACCCACCCAGCAGCTCACAACTGCCTGTAACTCCAGTTCCAGGAGATCTGACACTCCTTAGGCACTGCACACATGGTGTACAGACATACATGTAGTTCAAATACCCATACATACACGATTTTAAAATGTGACATGCTCAATGAACACAGAATGGAAGAAGTGCAAACAAAAACAAGAAGCAATGAAATGTTCTCGAATCCACCAATGCCAAAGTCCCAAGTCCTTCATTAAGAATCCAAGATACATGTCTGTAGTTGTCCCAGAAAGGTGCGCGTAAACATACAGGCAGAGGCCGCACTACACAAAGGAAGTCTATCCCTTCGAGCCAAGAGGCCTGTCCTTCTGAGCCCAGTGGGAAAAACTACTCTCTTCAGCTTGGATTTATCAGGAAAATAAATTCTATAAAATGCGAGCCAGGCATGGCAGCACACCCTTTAATCCCAGCAGAGACAGGAAGTGCCCTTGGTTTTTATTCAAACTTGGATAGTGGCTGTGTCTTTTCCCCACTGGCTGTAGTCACACCTCACAATCTTATTCCATTGGCTAGCAAGAAAAGAGTTGACAGATAGGAAATGAAGGAGGAAGGGAAAAGGGGTTTCTGTTACAATCTTATTCCATTGGCTAGCAAGAAAAGAGTTGACAGATAGGAAATGAAGGAGGAAGGGAAAAGGGGTTTCTGTTCCAGGCCATCAAATTCCTAGAATGAATCAGAGGGCCTTTGCATAAACAAAGGTTTACTGGGTGGGAAGTATTAAAACATTTGTATAAAATTCTTACAAGGTTGGGGAGGTAAAAAGATTTTATTCTTTATCCTAAACACAAGGTTTATAGTATTTGTTGAAAAAAATTACTGTTATTTCTTACATGATGAAGAGACTTTGAGGTACAGAAATGTAATTACTTTACCCACTGACAGAATACTTACGAGACCCTGAGGCAAAGCATATTTAAAGGGAACGTAGTTGGCTATAGTGGTGCATTCCTGAAATCCCAGCACTTTGGAGGCCAAGGCATGAAGGTCTGTGTTCGAGGCCAGCCTGGCTAGATAAGGAGATTGTGTCTTAAAACAAAGCAGACAAGCTGTGGCAAAGGTCTGCATTCCCAGAGCTCTGGAGGTAAAGGTAGGGAGATTAGGAATTCAAAATTACCCTTTGTCTCCATGGTAAAATTAGAGGCCAGCTTGGCTACATAGCACCCTTGACCAGGCCTCTAAATAAGTAAGACAAAAAGGACTCGAGCTGTGACTTGGTGGAGCGCTTTCCCAGCACCCCACATGCTCAGTCCTGTTCTCAGCACTATAGAAGCAAAGAAAAGCAGACCCCAGAGTGGGAGCCAGTAAAATGGATTGTCAGGTAAAGGTACTTGCTGCCAAGCCTGACAACCTGAATTCAGTCTTACAGCCAAATGAACCAGAGCTGGAACCTGGAAACTTCCGCCTGCAGAAGTGTATAGGCCTACCTAATGTGGCAGACCCCACGTTAAATACCTGGGTGGGATTGAAGTTGGAAATAACATCTTTTTTTTTTTTTTTTAGCATTTTCCTATGTCTTATGTTTTGCTCTTTATTCAGAATCTGAAATATTTTATCCACAACATCACCTCTCTTGAGAGTATAAGTTCTATTTATGTATAACTCGGAACAACACGCACTGGTAGGGTTTGTAAGTACAAACAATTAGAGTTTGTGATTATTGTTATTGGTATTTTGCTTCTTTTTTTTTTTTTTCAGCGCTAGGGACCCAGCTCAGGGCTCCCATACACACTAAACAGGCATTCTGCTGCTGAGCTGGGCTGCACCCAGCCCTAAAGTTATTGATGTTCCTTGGTTACTCATTCTTTTGCCTGGCAATCTCACTGCTACGTGAAGAAATGGAAAGATAAAACTTTTATACTCTCTGCTTGCTCGTTTGTTTTGTTTGTTTGGAAAGGGTCTCATGTAGCCCAGAATGGCCCGAAACTAGTAGCTAAGGATGACGTCAAACTTCTGGCCTTCCTGCTTCTACCTCCTCAGTGCTAAAAATGTAGGCATGCGCCACACGGGTTTTATGTGGTGCTGGTCTACAGAAAAAGCTCCAAACTATCCGAGTCTATTTGAGACCCAGACTCAAATAAAACACAAGTCCCGGAAAGAAACCTCAGCACGTAAAGGGCCTTGCCACTCAAGCTTGGTGGCTGGAGACCTGAGTTGATCCCCAGGCCCACATGGAGAAAGGAGAGAACGGACTCTCTCGATCTGGTCTCCACACAAACACCTCGACAGGTGCTCCTGAGCACACACACGCGCACATGCGCACACACACACGCACACACGCACACACAAACGTCCTATCAATTGTTGAGGAATATTCTAATAGCTACATATTTTGTAAGACAATTTTTTTCTTTCTTTTGTTGTAATCGCATATGTCCCCAGCTACTTCATCGTTATGGTCATAGTCTGAAAACTGCTGCGCAGAATCTGTGGATCTAATGCAGCAGTGGTGTTCAAAATGCTTTTATACCAAAGAAATGAGTTTCCTAAAAACGGGTAGGTAAAGGCAAGATGGTACAGTGAGTGAAGGTATTTGCCACCCAGCCTGATGAGCTGCAATCCATTCCTGAGATCCGTGTGGTGGAAGGGGAGAACTGACGCCTTCAAGTTGTCCTCATATCTTCTTATGCACACTTTGGCACTCACAAATGAATAAAAAAATTTAATTTTAAAAATGAAATGATCATACAGCTGGGTGGTGGTGGTGCACACCTTTAACCCCAGCACTCGGGAGGCAGAGGCAGGTGGATCTCTGTGAGTTAGAGGCCAGCCTGGTCTACAGAGTGAGTTCCAGGATAGTCAGAGTTACAACAGAGAAACCTCGTCTCAAAAAAAAACAAACAAACAAACAAAAAAAATGAGTATGTAAACCTGAGGGTGGTGGTTTATTCATGTAATCCCAGCATTCAGTGGAAGCAAGAGCATCAGGAGTTTGAAGCCAACCTGGGCTACATGAAATTTTGTCTCAAAAAAGACAAAAACAAAAACACAAAAGAATCTATAGCCAGGAAAACTGGTAAACACCTGTAATCCCAGTACTGAAGAGGTACAGATAAGAGAATCAGCAGTTCAGGAGTTGAATGCCAGCCTCTTAACATAGGGAGTTAGAGGCCATGTGAGATCCTGTCTCAAAAAAAGAAAAGAATAGATAGATAGATAGATAGATAGATAGATAGATAGATAGATAGATAGATAGATAGAAAGAAAGAAGGTGGGTATGTACAGATGACTTTGAGTCTGTTCTCTTCCTTGTGTTTGAGCTGATGGTAGTTCTTGTCCATAACATTTTCTTTCATTAACTGGACCTTTCCATCCATGAGGAACATCCAACCGCAATGCCGAATTCTATGTCAGAGGTGGAGGGGGCAGTATGATCTCTTCTTTTTGTTGTCCATCACTATACAACATTCACTGGTAAGGGCCAGTGAATCCACCATGGCTTCCCAGCCATACCCTGCTTTGATTTTCCTCCTCCCATATATTGCTCTGAGGAGCCCCTACTCATTGTGGGGTCAAGGCACCCAATGGTCTGTAAAAGACCTTGATGCCCAGGCAGTGGCCACTTACCAGTCAGCCTGGTCTGTGCTTAACTGTGAGGGTCAGGGCTGGGGCCCACCACAAGCTCAGCCTCCTTGAACCTGTGTTTATGTGGGGAAAATAAAACCACAAACAAAAAAATTCCTATTGTTGGCTTTTGAGAATCTGTCTTTTCCTAGCACACTGCCTCAGTTTAAACCCTAGGATTGCCTTTTTTTTTTTTTAAGTAACTGCCTGTATATCTATCACTTAAAACAAATTTTCAGATGCTGAAGGGATGGTTCAGCAGTTAAGAACACTGGATGCTCTTCCAGAGCACCAGGGTTCGATTTCCAGCATCCACACAGTGGCTCACGACCAACTGTAAGTAAGGTTCCAGGGGATCCCGCATACTCTTCTGATCTCTGTGGGCAGCAGATATAAACATGGAGCACAAACATCATGCGGGCAAAACACCCACATGCATAAAATAAATAATAGAAAAACATTTCCCCTACTGTTTGAACATAATATAATTTCCTCGTGTATGTGTCTCTTGAAACACGGCTTTTCTTTTTTTCTCTCAATAACTGGAAATGAAACCCTGGTTCTCTGAAAGGGTAGGCAGTGCTCTTAACATCTAAGGTCTTCACCAGATCTACTGTGGAAGCATAGCCTTGGCACAGGAGAAAGGATGCATATGGATATGGATATGGATATGGATATGGATATAGAGATATATACCTATCTGCATCTGTTTTTATTGTTTTAAATTATCTGTATCTGTGGAACAGTATATGCACATGTCTGCAAGTGCCTTTAATGGCCAAAGAAGTCAGATTGCCCTGGAGCTGGAGTTACAGGTGTTTGTGCCCTGCCTGACATGGGTGCTGGGAACTAGATTAATCAGGAACTAGATGTCCTTGCCTGAGGTAGTTGGCCTTTAGGGGCGAATAAAGGAGGTGGTGGTTTTCATGGTACATAGAAACCTGCCTTGCCTTGCTAGATTCCTGAAGAATACTGAGTTTAGGCTTCTGTTCACCCACTAATAATCCCATTTACCTGGTCAGAGTCCTCTTTAGGACATTTTCAGCCCCACTGGCGTTTTGGAGGTCTGCTTTGGACTTAACAGGAACCAAACTCAGTTCTTTGGAGAGCAAGAAGTTCTTCTAACCACTGAACCATCTCTCCAGCACTCCCCTCCCCCATATCTATAGTCTAGATATGGTCACGCTAATCGCCACTGTGTATGAGAAGCTCACTCTTTGGTCATCAGGAGCAGTCACACTAGTAAGTACAGTGACTCCCTGAGTTTTCTTCTTTTCCTCTTGATTCACTGGCAGATTTTAACTCCAGTTCATTGGAACCATTGTCTTGTCTCCTGCAAAACTCTGTTTCTGGACAAGAAGAGCAGAAGGGCATGAAAACAGAAAGAAAAACATTTTCTGGTGGGTTACTAATAGATCACTGTCATTTCTACCCTTTGATTCCTAGATATCTGTAGCCTTTGGCTATTTAAGAAATAGCATCATATATTAGATGCTGATTTAAAGCATGTGTGACCTCCTAGAGAAGATTCTGGACAAATCTCTAGTGCTACAAGATACATATCCAGAAGAACCAGAGGCCACTGTTGTTAGAAGCATTGACTTCACTTGGCTCTGCAGATGCCAATAGCTAACTAAAAACAGGACAAAGGCTGGTGTCTGTATTTTGTGTCTGTCTTTTTTGCCAGCTCAAATTTTGGGTAAGATTCTTTCTTTACTGTTTACGAAGTATTCATAGGCTCAGAGATCTATGCAGAAAAGGAGGTGGAAAGCTTGCAAGAGCCTGAGGTGATAGAAAATTCCAAAAAAAACCCAAAACAAAACAAGCAAACAAACAAAAAAACAAAGGCAGTGTCTTCCAGACACAGCAGGGCTGGTACACATAGAACTCACAGAGACTGAAAGCATGCACAAGACCTTCACGAGTTCCAGCCAGACACAATCCCAGCACAGAGAGCAGAAGTGGACAGACGTGACCAAGAAGAAATAGCCAACGACAGCTGCCGGACATGGGAAAATCAGATCTATTAAATAAAGTGACACTGGGTATCAACTGCACCCCAAAGCTTAGGAGTAGATGGTTAACACAGAATGGACTCCCTGCTCTGTGTGTGTGTGTGTGTGTGTGTGTGCGCGCGCGCGCGCGCGCTCCAGACTGCTTTTTGTTTGTTTTCTTTTGGTTCTTGTTTTTGGTGGGATTTTTTTTGTTTTTTGTTTTTATTTAGAGAGAGAAAGAAAAGTTGGGTGAGTAGGGAGCAGGAGAGAATCTGGAAAAAGTTAGGAGGAGAGAATAGTTTTGTTTTTGTTTTTTAATTAAAAAATAGTCAGGTATGATGGCACATGGCTTTAATCCCAGCCCTCGAGAGGCAGAGGCAGGCGGATCTCTTTGAGTTCGAGGCCAGCCGGGATTACAGAGTGAGTTCCAGGACAGCCAGAGTTACAATGAGATCCTGTCTCGAAAAACAAACAACAACAAAAAATATCACGAAAAAGAGCATTCATGTGGGCTAGGGAGACTCTCCTGGATGGCTCTGTCGGTAAAGAGCTGACTGCACAACCATCAGGGCCTGCATTTGATCCACATAAAAATCAAAATGTGTTAGCCCACCTGCAATCCCAGAGCTGAGCAGAAAGAGGAAAGGAAGAGGCTCCCTAGCTATTCAGCCTAGTTGAATTTGTGAGCTCCAGATTCGGGGAGAGACTTTGTCTATGAATGAATGAATGAACGAATGAATGAGTGAATAAACAGAAGTAAGCAAGATCGAGGGTGATTGAGAAACACACAGGACATCCACCTCCAGCCTCCGTAGCACATGCACACAGGTGCGCAGACACTGACACACATACTTCACACGTATGCATAAACACATGCATAAAAAGAAGTATTCATCTGAAACGCAGAATTCTCTCCTAAGACATCAAGAGACGAGTAACCGAGGAGCTAGAGATACACCTCAGTTGGTAGAGTGCTTGCCTGGCATCACAAAGCCCAGCCTCCAGTGTGGTCTTGTAGACATTTCTGTCCCCTAACACTAGCCAGAAGCTACAGAACTAGACCCGGAATAATGATTCCTAGGTATGGCCTTACCAAGACTGCTCTGTATGCGTGTTGCTTGTCCACTGCTTGTATCCATTCCTTGTACAACCCAGGGCTTTGGGTGGCACCTTAGAAAGATAACCCTCCAGCACTAGAGTCCTCTCACCGCTGTGGACACAGCTGTCCCGGCCAGCATGCCTTCTGTGACAGGGTATACTAGAACTTCTGAAACCATGAACAGAAAAAACTAATTTCTCTTCCCTACCAGGGATTTTGTCATAGAGATAAAAAAGATAAATAAAAATAAATGACTTTGAGCTAAGTATGACCAAAAGTGTGCCTGCCGTTTCTCCTCGTTAAACATCTCCTTAAACTTAGCATGTTCAAGAATGTGCCCACCCCCAAAGTGCTTCCCTATATGAATATGCACAGAATCCCTTGGGAAAATCTTCATCTTTCCTTTGAGGACAGAATTGCTTCAAAAATAACTCCCATGCACTCTTTCCCTGTTTCAGGGAAATAATACCTTATTTCTTGGCTAGGGCTATCTTTGTCTTTGTGCTCACGGTGATGTAAATATACTGGGCTTGGTTATTGTTGTGGGGTGTTCACCTGCGAAGACTGCTCAGACATGGGTTGAGGCCAATAGAAAGCCTTTATTAGATGGCTTTATTAATCTTTATTAGTCTTTACTAAGCTGGGTGTTTGGGATTCCAGTGTGGCCCTGAGCCTTTCTCAGGGTGAGCTTTTAAGCATAAAAACCATGTTTTAGGTTGCCATAGTTCAGTTAACAAGAACAGTTACCAGAAGTGGAACTAGTTGATGGATTAGCCTTCTGCTTTGGTTCTGGCAGGTGGTGCTGTCTACGTGCTGAGTCTTACAGTCTGAATGGCACTTCCATCATGGAGTCAGCTATGCTAAGGTCTGGGCCCTGTTACAGTAACAGGTGTGCTGCCTCCAGTTTAGCACTATCGTCCCAATACTAAGTCAACAATATAAACATTTTAAGATTGATTATGCCAATAGTTCTCCAGAAATGGTGTATATCAGGGCTGATGCCTCAATTATTTAAGGATTTTTATGTTAGTTTTATGTATATGAGTGTTATGTATATGCCTGTATATATGCATGTGCCCCATACTTATGCCCGGTGCTTAAGGAGGCCAGGGAGAGTGTCAGATCCCCTGATGTTGGAATTACAGAAGGTTGTGAGCTCCCATGAGCACGCTGGCAATAAAACCTGGGTCCTGAGAGTAGCAAGTGCTCTTCACTACTGAGCCATTTTTCTAGCCCCTGTTCATTTATTTATTTTTATATAGAGTCTCAGGTCATTCTCTGCTGTTTTGCCCGCTCAAGGCCAGCCTAGACTACAAGAGACCCTGTCTCAAAAGAGAAAAATAAAAACAGTGTAACAAAACATGTAATATTAGCAACTTTTTGCACAATGAGGTGACACACTTGTAATCTCATTATCGGGACGCTCCGACATGCTTTCCTCTGAGTCTGTGAATGTCCACTTGTCTCAAGTTCAAATTAATCCACATGCCAAAGTGGCACAGTTGAGGGTAGAATATTATGGTCAGATCTTAAGTAACAGGACCCGACTGCGACTAATGTGCAGTGAACAAGGAATTCGGATGCAGGAGTGTTCAAAGTCTTGATAGAACAGCTGAACCTCTAGGCCTTAGGAAACAACAGCGGAAGTTTGGTGAGATGGTGAACGCCTGTAATCCCAGTACTAGGGAGACAGAGGCAAAGGGACCAGCAATACAAGGTCATTCTCAGCTATGTAGTGAGTCTGAAGCCAGTCTAGGCTACAAGAAACCTAAGAAGCCAGGATACTGCCAAATCAGCATCCTCTCCAAACCTGCACAGAGAGAAGATGGCTCAGGGTACACCTTGCCAGGTGTCCTACCTTGTTTCTATTGGGATAAACACCAAGACCTAAAGCAACTTAGGGAAGAAAGGGTTTGTTTGGGTTGTAAGACTGAATCATAGTCCATTGTCAAGGGAAGCTAGGGCAGGCACTCACTGGAAGAACACAGAGGCAGGAACTGAAACACAAGCCATAGAGGGACACTGCTCACTGGCTTGCACCCCATGGCTTGCTCACCCTGATTCTTATACCACCCAGGACTACCTACCCAGAGGTGACACTACTGGGAGTGAGTTAAACGCCCGCCTCCTTTAAATTGTAATTGTTACTTATTTGTGTGTGGGGATTGTAGGGAAATCAGATCATCTGGAGCTGGAGTTACAGGCAGGTGTGAGCTGCCTCATGTGGATGCTGGGAATCAAACTTGGGTTCTCTGAAAGAACAGTTTGTGCTCTTAACTACTGAGCAATCGCTCCACCCAGAGCTCTCTCACATCAACCATTAAGTCAAGAAAATGTCCCATAGGCTTGCCTACAGGCCAGTCTGATGGGGAGGTATCTTCTCGGATGACTCTAAGTTTGTGTCATGTTGACCAAACAAGTGAACAACAACAACAAAGTAACTAACCAGCACACCAGTCCAGCCTGAGGACTGGAATTCAATCTGACTCTTGAGCAGCAGCTCCTGTCTTCTGCTCTGGCACAGGCTGATTGATAACTCACTTCATAGATGATTCTGTTGGCTAGAGGCCTTTATAAGGTATTGTGCAACAAAAAAGGCCGCCCCCTTGTATCTCAGTCACTATGTGAATGCAGGGATGCCCTCATCGAACTAGTGAGACCATGGTCCTTCAGGCTCTCTGCTCGTGACGAGCAATACCCTTCTGGCATCTTCTGAAGTCGTTGCATGTCCCTGCTCAATTTCTTTTTGCTGGGGGGGTAAGAATCTAGGATAAGGGATTAATTATCAGTTCTGTTATAAAATGCAAAGGAGCCATTGGGAGAGAACATGAGTAAATTACATTCAGTTCTCTCTTACAGTCCTTATGGTTTATTATTTATTTATTTTCTCTTGTATAATATATCCTGACCCCTATCTGTCTGCCTGTCTGTCTGCCTGTCTATCTATCTATCTATCTATCTATCTATCTTTCTGTCTACTTGGAGATGGGTCTCTATATAGTCCTGGATGTTCTGGGGCCTGCTATGTAGCCCAGGCTGGCCTAGGCTACATAGAAACCCACTTGCCTCATCTCCCGTGTGCTGGAACTGAAGGTGTGAGCTGCTATGTTCAGCTCTGATGCTTTTAAAACACTATCACAGTGGTATCTGACTGGAGCCTTTTAAAAAATCATCAGAAAGAAAAATTATCATTGCCATTCTGGAAAGGGGAAATTTGAGTCGCAGAGGAAAGGCAGAGGTCAGGCAACAACAAAAAGCCAGTAAATAAATGACAGAGGCAGGACAAAACCAAATAGTTGCTCAACCCCAATATTTTCTTTTCTTAGACACTGGTTTAGGGACACAGTTCATGGTCTGTTATAGTGGGATCAATACTAGAAATGGCCCATCACAAAGCAAGAAGCTGTCCTAGGCACAGTGATTATGTTAAGGCCTTATGTCCCTCTGGGTCTTGTTAACGTCGTGGCCAAGGGGTTTGTCTGACACTAGATACTCCAGAACAACTGAGATTTATGGGGCATACCTGTACTCTAGCACTATGGAAAAAAAGAACAAAAAGTCTAGGCTAGCCTGGGCTAAACAGAACCCCTACACACAACCAAAAAAGACTATAAAAAATAAGTCATCCATCTACATTTATCAATCAACAGGAGTGTCTCCAAAGAGCTAATTAGAGACAATTCCTTCTTTCAACAATATAGGTCCTAAGGATCAAACTCAGATTGTCCATCTTAGAGGCAAGTGAATTTGCCTGCTGAACCAACTCTTGCTCTTCACTGTTAGTCTAACTAATTAGACTGAATCAGAATCAAGCCCTATCATCATCTCAGATTTCTAGGTCAAGTCTTTTGCTATTGAGTATGTTGTCTAATAGTTTTCCAACTTTATTTTTTTAAGACAGGGTCTCCATATATAGCCCAGGCTAGCCTTGAACTAAGTAATCCAAGTTGGCTGAAAGCTTACAGACTTTCTGCCTTAGCCTTCAAAGTGACAGTTTAAGGACCATGCCTAATTTTTTAAGCTTTTGTCTTTTGTTTTCTGTTTTTAGACAGGGTCTTTCTATTTAGTTCTGAATGTCCTGAAACTCACTAGGCAGAATCAGCCAGCCTCAAACTTACAGAGATCTGTCTGCCTCTGCTTCCTGAATGCTGGAACTTTATAAAGGTTTTTCAAGACAGGGTTCCTCTATGTAGCCTAAAACTCAGAGATCTGTCTGTCTCTGCCTCCTGAGTGTTAGGATTAAAGGCATGCACCACCACACCTGGACAATTTTTTAACTACTACTAATAATTCAGTTGAAGTAATCAGAGTTCATAAGAGAAAATTTTTACCTATCATGGTTGTGAGCACTTGTAATCCCAGCACTTGGGAGGCTGAGGCAGGAGGATTACAGAATTCTAGGTCAGCTAGGGCTATACAGCAAGGCTCTGGGCTCTGTCTCAAGTACACTAGAGTCACACACACACACACACACACACACACACACACACACACACACGCGATATTTATTCTTCAATCAGTTATCCTTCCTATATGGAGCAGCTTAGAGAGAGTGGAGCTGCAGGAAGAGACAATACTGAAATTAACACAGAAAACTATGAAAGAAGGCCATGGAATACTATAGTATTTCTGGGAAAGAATGTTAAGGTGCAGTACTTTGCCCAAGCAAAACAGATTTAGTGATTCAAATCATGTGCTCTCTCTTTTTCCCTCCTTTCTCTCTTTCTTTTTTCCTTTCTTTCAAAGCCCCCTCCCTCCTGAGGATTAAATTGCTGTGGATTTAATTTCTCTAATTACTTGGAAGACCGAAGGAGCCCTGCTTTGATGCCCAAGGCCCTGCTCTGTCCAGGAAAGGACACGCTGACCCACCAGCCTCCCTTTCTTCCTCCTTCACCATTCCCGCCCCATCCCATCTGGCTACGGATCACTTTTGTCGGAGAGAGGGGGATGGGGAGATGGACTCTAGACAGAAAGCCCCCGCCTGTGGTGCCCCTGATACTCCGGGGACTGGCAGTCATCAGAGCACCATTGGACATCAGCCGTCTTTGGCTAGCAACCAATATCCAAGGGCTGTATCTGGGTGGAAAGCTACTGTGGCTGATGGGTGAGGTGGTTCCCTCCCAGGGAGAACTCTGCGGTTTTATCTCCTCTCCTCAGACCTGACTTGAGTTCAAGGCTGAGTCATCAGGGTGGACACAGGAATATTTGTGTCATATTCAAAGTACAAGCTATGACAGAACTCTGGCAGACCCACAGTGTGTTGATTCAATTAAGAAGTACTTTCTCCAGAATGAAAAATCACGAGGGAAACAGAGTTTTCAGCTTTAGTAACTAGACTGTGATGGACTAGAGGCTGTTTGGAAGGATAAGGATGTTGGACTAAAATGATCACATATTTATTTACTTTTTGTCCTTGAGCAGAAATTTCCTTTCAGTTTCATCTACTCTTCCTTATCCTCTCTAGAATATGAGGAAGAAAGCATCAGAGCTAGAGAGGAGGGTGAAGAATAGGGAGAAGGTTATTGAAAGGGTGCCCTGTCTTCCCTGTCGACTTTCCCTTTCCCAATGATCATCACTGCTCATTCCAGACACCCATTTCAATGGCAGCTCTGCAGCCTCACCCTGCTACCCCGGTTCCTTTCCAGGCATGCGGAGTGTCCTCCATGCTAGAATAAATCACACGTCTCAGTCCAAAGCTCACAGACGGCTAGGGTGTAAAGTTCAGTAGGGGAAGTTGGAACTTAGGGCAAGCTCTCTACCACTGAGATATATTCCCAGCTCTTCTGTTTAACACAGAACTCAGCTCTGTGCCTTTCACACAGAAATCAGAGTTAGAGAGACCTCCAGAGGTAAGCAAATCTAGCACTTTAATTTACAGGCAAGGCACACTGAAACTACCCTTCTTCCAGGTGACTCCTTTCACCCCAGTGACGGAGGGCAGGATAGTTCCAGATGAATATAGTGGGGCATCATTCATGGGGTTTTAGAATTAGGTTTCAACTTGGGCTAGAAAGTCAACAACATGGGCTAGGGGTAGTGGCACATGCCTGCAATTCCAGGATTCCATAGGTGGAGGTGGGAAGGTCAGAAGTTCAAGGCCATTCTTTCCTATGATTCCAATCCCAGGTCCGCTTGTGCTACTTCAAAAATAAAAACAATGATACCAAGTAATAACTCCACTCTCTAAATCTGTTTCTGTTATTGAAACTGTGGGTAATGATATTGTCTACGTCATGAGGTTGTTGAGGGAATTGGTAGGACTGGTGAAATGGTTCAGTGGACAAAGGCCACTTGCAGCCAAACCCTGATCTGAATGCAAATCAGGAACCTATGTGGTGAAAGGAGAGAGGTGAATTCCGCAAGTTGTCCTTGGGTCGTGTCCACACACATATAAGAAATACTGTGGAGAAGATATAATGTAATGGAAATGTTAAAATATAACATGTTTTTTATTATATAGTGTCTGCTGTGTTATGTGAATATGGTATACAAATAAATATATTTATAAAAACTAGATAGATAGATAGATAGATAGATGATAGATAGATAGGTAGATGATAGATAGATGATAGGTAGATGATAGGTAGATGATAGATAGATGCTGCATGTATGGTCCCAAAGACTGAGGTGGAAGGGTCTCTTAAACCCAGGAATTCCAGACTATTCTGAAAAACACAGTAAGTTTTTGGTTTGGGTTTTGAATTTGAAATAGTATGCAGCCCAAGCTGGCCTTGGGTTTCTGATCACCCTTCCTCTGCTTCAAGGAATGCTGGGATTGCTGACATGCTCCACGTCTCTCAGTCTTGTTTGGTTTCTGGTGTAATAGACAGGATTTCTTTATGTCGCCCTGGCTGGTCTCAAACTCCAGGCTCAAACAGTCTTCCCATCTCAGGCTCCCAAATAGCTGCCGTTGCAGCTGTTACCAAGCAAAATAAAATTGTTAATATTACATGTTTTGTTTTATACACCAACTTATTTTCTTTTCTTCCTGGTCAATGACAAAAATAAGGAACATAGGAAGCCACTCACCTCCAGAAGAGCTTGGGACCACAGCCGCTCTGTAAAGCTATGTTTTTTCCTAGAAATTCAGAAACTGAGGAATAGTTTAATCTTCTATCCTGTGTCATTAGCAGGTTAAATAAGAAATATATATACAGATGTACATATGCTCCTCTATTTAGGATGAGGTTACACCGATAAATCCATCATAGGTTGAAAATATAGAATCAAAAGTTCATTTAAACTGTGTGGTGGTGTCTCATGCCTTTAATCCCAGCATTTAATAATTTCAACCCTGGCCTCAGGTACCATGGGTCATGTCTATAATCCTAGCACTTGGGAAGTAGGAACAAGAGGCTCAAAGGTGCCAGGTCAAGTCTGGAGAGATGGCTCAATGGTTAAAAGCACTTGTTGCCCTTGCAGAGTATTCAAGTTCGATTCTCAGCACCCAGGTGGCTGCTCACAACTGTCTAAAACCCCAATCCCAAAAGAACCAATGGCCTCTTATCTCTTGGGCAACAGGCACTTATTTGGTGCATACTACATTACATCTAGTCAAAACATTCATTGCCCGAAACTAATTAAATATAAAAACAGCTTCAAAAATAACTATAGAAATTGGCCCTTAAAAAAAAAAAAGAGTTGCAAGTCATTTTATAGTATATATCAAAAGCCAGCCTGTGCAGCATAAGACTGTATCAAACACAAACAAAAACAGGCTTGTGAGATGACTCAGCACTTTCCCCCAAGGCTGATAAACTGACTTTGACCCTTGGAACCCATATGGTGGATAAAGGAAGCCAACTCTGCCAGGTTATCTTCTGACCCACACCCATATCCACACAAAACAATAATCTGAGCCCTTGGAAGGTTGAAGCAGGAGGATCTTGAGTTGAGGACTGCCTGGGTTACCTAGAGAGACTGTCTTAAACGAAACAAGCCAGACCATGGCCACAGGCCTTTAATCCCAGCTACCAGATACTCAAGCAGGCAGATCTCTGTGAGTTCCTGGCCAGCCTGGTCTACATAGCAAGTTACAGGCCACCTACCCATACATAGTAAGACCTATCTACAAAAAAAAAAAAAGAAAGAAAGAAAGAAGACAGAACAAAGCTGCACCTGATGCACATAAGCTGTAGAACATCCTAGTTCAGCTGCACTGCACAGTGGTCAGCTGGTTACCCTTGTCATGTGGCTGACTGGGAACTGCTGCTTCCTGCCTGCCACCGTCAGAACTACAACAGAGCATTGTATCCAGTATCCCTAGCTCAGCAAAGATCCAAATTGGAAATATTGACCCTCCCTCCCTCCTTTCCTCTCTCCTTCCCTTCCTTTTCCCATCTCTAACTCCTTCACTTCCTCTTTTTTCCTTTTGTAGTTAAAACTTTTTGGGTGGGTTAGATTCATTTTGTGTTGTATAAATGTACCCCACGTGAGTCACGGGAGGTTGTGCGCCATCACTCAGGGTCTGGGAATGCAACCAGGTCCTCTATAAGAGCAACAAGTATTCTTAACCACCGAGCCACCTCTTTTAGGTGGCTCTTTTAGCCCTTCCTTGGTAGTTTTTTTAAGTCAAGGTTTTGCTGTGTAGCTCAGGCTGGCCTTGAACTCAATATACCACTGCCCAAGTCTCCCAGGTGCTGGGATTACAACGTGACACCACGCCTGGCTCTAGGTGGGTTTCTGGTGAACAGGTGTTGTTTTTATGCCATCAGAAAGCCAAAAAATTGCCAGTCATACTAGTGAAAGTCAGGAACCACTGGTATTGGCCTTGGCCCTGGTTCTTGACACAGGATTCTTATTTATTTATTTTCTTGTTTGGGACAAGGTCTTATTATGTCGTCATGGTTAACCTGGAACAATATAGACCAGGTTGTCTTTGAACTCATGAATGATCCCCCAGCCTCTGTCTCCCAAGTGATAAGATTCCAGGCTTGTGCTATTACGTACCACAGACCTTTTTTTTTTCTTTTTATATTTTATTTTTTATTTATGTATATGTGTGCTTCTGTATGTGCAGGTAACCCACACAGGTCAGGAGAAGGAGTCGAGTCCCCTGCGACTGGAGTTACAGACCATCACCTGGGTGTCCTGGGAGCCACTCTGATGCTGAACTATTTCTCCAGCTCCAGAACACTTGAGACTGTGGAATTTCAGACACAGAGCTCCTGAATAGCTTGTTTGTCCAGGGTGAGAAGAGTATCTCTTGATTTAATGAAGTCCCCATGATGACATGAGGAACTTCTGATGCACGGGCTAAACATCAGCGGCTGCCATCCACTCTCTCATGTTGACGAGTTTGCTAGAGTGGCTGGTAGAACTCAGGGAAGCAGTAGATTTACATAAATCAGCTTATTATAAAGGATATTATGGGAGTGTTCACTAATCCAAAGCCTCCCCAATACATACCTTTGCGATTAAAGCCTTTTATCCTTTAAGTGTGATTGACTATAAATCCCGTCTAGAAGATGGCTCCATCTTCTGGGGTCCTGTGCTCATCCACTGACGGTCCAGATGCCCTGCCACTCACCCAGAAATGCCCAAGGGCCCTGGCTATGTGTCGTAGGCCTCGTTAGGCCAGCCCCAGGCTCCATTTCTGTAATGGAAATACTTTTCAGAGTAAAACAGTGATTAAAATGGTTGGGATTGACTCATCCTAAGTGTCATCCCAAAGACTTCTGGATTAATTTATTTTAAAATATTTTGTCTTTGTTTTTTGAGACAGGATCTTACCGTGTAGCTATGGCTGGCCTGAAACTCACCGTAGGACCAGGCTGCCCTCGAGCTCACAGAGGCCTGCCTGCCTCTGCCTCCTGAGTGCTGGGATTAAGTGCTGCCACAGTTGGCCGTTTTATTTCTTTACTTTGAAGTGCTGAGGATAGAATCCACGTCCCCGTATGTACCAGGCCAGTGCTGACCACTGAGCTGCCCCCAGGCTAGTCCTTTAAAAAACATGTCATTATTGTATGTATGGCACAAACGTGCAACAACCCGCACGTGAAGGTTGGACGACAACTTTCAGAGTCATCTTTCTTTCTGCCTTCCACCATATGTCCAGGGAACAAACTCAGGCCCTTGGGCTTGCCTGAAAAAGCACTTTTGCCCACTAGACAGGTGCGGGTTGCACCAGCATGCTCCAACTTCCTTGCCTTTCTTCCCAACAAGGTATCTTGTAGCTTAAGTTGGATTCAAAGTTGCTGTGTAGTTAGGGATGACCTTGAATTCCTGATCCTCCTGCCACCATCTCCATAGTGTTGAGATGAGGCATGTCACCATCCTGCTGAGTTTATGCTAGAGCTAGTGATTGAACCCAGGGCTTTATGAGCACTCTATCAACTGTGCTATATCCCTCCCCCACCCCACCCCCTGTGTGTGTGTGTGTGTGTGTGTGTGTGTGTGTAGGGGTTCCCACGGATGCAGAAGAAGGTGTTGAATCCCCTTGAGCAAGATTTATAGGCAATTGTGAGTTGTCTGACATTGGTTGACATTGGGAACTGAGCATGAGTCCCCTAGAAGAGCAGCAAGCACTGGTTTTTTTTTAAAGTAATACTTTTATTAATAATTTTAGTTTCATACAATGTATTTTGATAACACCCTCTTCCCATTCCCCCTGTTCCACTCTTTCACCCCTGTGCCTTCGAAAAGCAAAAACAGAGAAAAGAAAATTAAGTCCAGCTTGTGTGGCAGGAGCATGGACCACAGGCATCACCATGGTCTTTGGAGGCAGCAGGCTGCTCTGATCATGGGCATTCACCTGGCCCATAGAGCCTGCGACCAAGCATGACTGATGAAGTTCAGCCTGAGGTTGAGCCTCATTGCCCAAGCCTGCAGGCACCCTGATATCCTGTAAGCATCAGGGCATGCTGTAGGCACTCAGATATCCTGCAGGGGCCAAGAGCTCCTGCAGACACCAGGACAGTCTGTGGCACTAGGACATCCCACACAGGCCCACAGGCACTCTTAATTGCTGAACCATCTCTCCAGCCCCTCTTTCTTGTTTTTGAGACAGTGTCTCAAGTAGCCCAAGGTGACTTCAAACTTGCTATGTAGCCATATAGCCAGGTAACCTTGAACTAGTCCTAGAATTACAGGTATGTGTCACTCTGCTGGATAAGTCTTTATCAACTTAACACAAGCCAGAGTCAGTTGGGAAGAGGGAACTTCAATTGAGAAAATGTTCCGAACAGATTGGCCCAAGCCTGTGATGAATTTTCTTGATTGATGCTTGATGTGGGAGGGCCCAGCTCACTGTGAGCAGTGCCAGTCCTGGGTTGGTGGTCCTGGGTGCTATAAGAAAGCAGGCTGAGGGCTGGAGAAATGGCTCAGTGGTTAAGAGCACTGGGTGTTCTTCCAGAGGCCCCATGTTCTGTTCCCAGAACCCACATGGTGACTAACGACCATCTGTAACTCCAGTTCCATGGGATCTGATGCCCTCTTCTGGCCTTTGCTGGCATTGTAGACACATGGCATAGACACATGCAGGCAAAACACGTACAAATAAAAATAAACACATCTCTAAAAGAGCAAGCAAGCAAGCAAGCAAGCAGGAAGAGCAAGCCAGTAGCAGCATTCCTCCATGGACTCCAAATCATTTGCAGCCTCCAGGTTTGTGTCCCAGCCTCCTGCCCTGGCTTCCGTCAGCGATAGACTTACAAGCTATAAGGTGAAATAAACCCTTTCCTCTCCAAGTTGCTTTTGATCAGGATGTCTTACCGCAGCAATAGAAACCCTGGGACAGCCATCCTGCAGACTTCTATTTTCTATAGCCTGAATGCCCAGCTGTTTATTAAGACTGTGGACACCTTCAGGTCCCGCCAATGGATCTCTTAAGTCAGTGTCAGGCCTATTACTTGTGAAGCTGATCAGAGTAGCTACGCTCCAACAGGCCTCTTTGGCATATGGGTTATTTTGAACTGGAGACAAATGAGGCTTTACAGAGGCAGAAAAAATCCAGGATGCGGCTTCTTCCATCACCTGAAAGAAGACTCTTTGGAGATGAGGATGACCTTGAACCCATTTCCCCTGAGGAGAGTCTTATGACCAAGGAGGCAGGAAGAACAGCAAACAGTCTTTGCTAAAAGAACTCCTCATAAATGGAAGGAGAGAGCCAACTCCTTGCAAGTTGCCCTCTGACTTTCACATGTGTGCACACATACTCAAGCATGTGTGTGCACACACACAAACATACATCATACACACCAAGCACACACACACAGAAACAAACAAACATAAATAAACAAATGGAATTACAAAGTAAAACAAACTGGTGGTTGTGATGGCTCACACCTTTAATCCCAGTACTTGGAAGGCAGAGGCAGGCAGATCTTTGTGAGTTCAACCATCAGCCTGGCCTACATAGCAAGTTCTAGGCTGCATAGTGAGACTTTGTGTAAATAAAAAGACAGGAACCAGTTATATTTGATGTTTAGTATTTATTTGGGGACTGATTGCTGAACTCAGGGCCTTGTATGTGGTAAGCCACCTAAACCACTAAGCTTCACTACTAACTCTACTCTGCATTCTCTGTTCGTTTTGTTTTGTTTTTGAGACTGTATCTTATGTGTAGCTCTGGCTGTCCTGGAACTTACTATATAGACTAGGCTGGCCTGGAATTCAGAGATCTAAGTGCCTCTGTCTCCCAAGTGCTGGGGTTAAAGGTGTATACCATCTGGCCCAGCCATATTTCATCTTTTAACTCCTTCAGGATATCATTGATCTCTGCCCTTATCCCACAAGATGTGATTCTGTGTGTGGTACTCAGGGCCTTCTACAGAACAAGTGAGAGCCTACCACTGAGCTACATCTTCAGCCTTGAATTTTAATACTATCTTGGCTGGTTTAGGAGTTTCTATTTCACATTTTCCATTATGATAGTTCTTATGTCACAGATCATGTGACCACTATAGTCATTCTGGTAACTACCAAGCACAACAATTTAATTAAATCATGGGAACTGGGGAAATTGCCACTGGGTTATCTATGCATGCAGTGGATTCACTGAGAACTAAAGGTGGTCCAGGATTCTGCATGAGCCCCCACTTGGTCTTCAGACCCTGGTGATATATCAACTTCAATTCTGACTCTATGTCTAAGAGTTCTCAGACTGCTTAGGTGGTACTGCCATTCCTCCTTTGTTGGCTACCCAGCAAAAGGCAGTAGACCTCTCTGAGGAGTGACTAGGGCTTTCACTACTATATACATTTATCGCAGCGTTATAGGATCTTTTCTTCTGCAGACTCGGCTTCTATCTCGGTCTTTTGGTCTCTGGGTTCCAGGTTTGAAAGTGGTTCTGGCAAAAACTGGGCAATGAATCATGACTCAGCATCTTGATTGTCTCTTCTTCTGAGTGTCCAAGTTTATAGCTTCTTTCTGGGACCCTCAGAGACATTGGGTTCTAATCTTATAGCTCATTATGGGAATTGTATCGGCACTGCTTCTATTATTTTGGGGTCCCACCACTCTCATTTTCATCAAGGAGCCCTGTTCTGAAAACACAGGGCAGACACAGCTGAGTCTCTTGCTTATGCTAACACCACTTTCCTCAGGCCATCCCTAAGGTGATTTCTTCACAGGAAATGGACATTTGTGCGTTTTCTCTAGTATATCCGTGCTAACTTTCTAAGCTTTTGTGTGTATCTGTTTGTTGGTTGGTTTGGTTTTTTGTTTGTTTGTTTTGCTTGTTTTGAGACAGGATCTCACTATATAGCTCTGGCTGACCTGGAAATCACTTGTTTAGACCAATCTGGCCTTGAACCCACAGACCCACCAGACTCTGCCTCCTGAATGCTGGGATTAAGGGTGAGCGCAAGTGCTGCCAAGCCCTGTGACGTCTATCTTTCTTTCTTTCTTTTTCTTCTTCTTCTTTTTTTTTTTTTTTTTTTAGACAGTCTCACTATGTAGCTCTGGTTGTGTTGGAACTATGTGGACCAGGCTGGTCTTGAACTCAGAGATATGCCAGCCTCTGCCTCTTGTTTGTTGGGACTCAAAGTATGGACCACTTGCTCAGGCTGTTCTGAAAAAAATGAGGGAAGAGAAGGAGGGAAGGAGGGAAGGAAGAAGAGAGGGAGAGGGAGAGAGAGAAAGAAGGAAGGGAGGGAGGGAGGAAGGAAAAGAGAGAGGGAAAGAAGGGATGGAGGGAGAAGGAGGGGGGATGAGACTAGAATGCCAATTCCAAACTTCGGGCTCATACAGCAGCAAAGCCAACTGTGCTGTCCTGGTACAGGATACTCCTGCTCATGAATTTGCGCTATATTTGGGCAAGGGAGCATTTTAGGTCTAACAACATGATCTTGGAAACCAGGAGGAAACATCTGGCATTCAACTTTGATAGGAGCAAAGCTGTAAATACCATCTGTCAATTTTTCCTTCCGAAGGAACCTTTCTTCATTTCTGAGTTTTTCCTTTGTCACCTCCTCACCATAGATAGTGGGCACCAGAAACAGATGAAATCACTGAGGTCTCCTGATGATCTGGACTTGCATGGACTCCTATCAACCAAGTCTTCCTAGGATGCCTCCCCTGCACCTCCACCACAGATGCCAGGCCCCTCTTCCCCAAGGAAGGCAGCCATGTTCAGATGTGTGCATTGTGCTTTGCGTGACAGAGCCAGAGGACAGAGGTCTGGAGTCCAGTAACGCTGCATCCACTGTAGCCTATAGCCAGCCTTCTAGAAATCACTGAGACTATTCCTTTTCATTGAAATTATGTTTTCACATATTATCTTCCACTGATGATGTTATCATCATCATCATCATCATCATCATTATTACTATTATTATTGTTATTGAGACTGAGTCTCACATGATAGCTTAAGCAGGCCTCAAAATCACTATGTAGCTCAGGTTGGCTTTAAGCTCATAGCAAACCTTTGAGCTAAGGCAAAGCCTTAGCATCCTGAGTGTTAATAACAAGCATGTGGCTATAGACCACACTTCCTCTAATTTATCTTCTCACTTTGTGTATCGGGTATTTTAGCGGCAAAAAGTCCGGCTTCTGAATTTAGCATCGTGATTAGACAATGTCTTTTTTGTTTTTTCTAGTGCAAAGCCAGGACCTCGTTGAACACATAAGATTGGCATTATACCACTCAGCTATATCCCTAGACTATGATGGTTAATTTTAAGGGTTAGCTGGTCTAGGTTCATGAGTAACATGGAGATCTGTTTATTTGTTTCTTACTTTCTTTTCGTGGGTGCTGAGACGAGTGGAATGTGTTCTGAGCCACGGAGCCATCTCTCCAGCTCGCTGCATCCGTCTTATCCAGTGTTTGGGATCCCTGGAACCCAAGGGAAGGAGGAAGGCGAGAACCAACTCCACAAAGCTGGAGGTCCAGGGGGTCCCCTGATCCCCACACTCATACCCACCCACCTTGACAATGATAATAACATTAAAAGGGTAAAAACGGGGCCCCTTCCTTTGGTACTAAGGCTTTCTGCCTCGTGCCATTCCAGGATCACTAGCCTGTAGCTGGCTTCTCAGGACTTCTCAGCTGTCACAATGCTACAAACTGGTTTCTCTAATAAATTCCCTTTCAGCTCTCTCTATATATATTCTGTAGGTTCTGTATTTCTGGAGAACCTTGACTAATATACACAAGTTATTTCTATTTCATGATTCAAATACAATTTGCATACACTCTCTTTTTTAACATTTTAGTTTTTAAAAAATGTATACATTTATTCTTTTGGAATGTGAAAGTATCTTTACTGTGGCATACCTGTAATCCCAGTACTTACTTAGGAGGTAAAGGCAGGGAGATCAGGAGTTCAAGACCATCGTCAACTATATAGTGAGTTTGAAGCCAGCCTGCACTATGTGAAAATCTGTCTAAAACAAAACAAAACAAAACAAAAAAAACAGGTGTAGGGCATAGGGGGAATTAGAGACATTTTCTAGGAAAAAAAATACCTTGTCACCTTCCTGGAAGCAGTTCATATTTGTTAGTCTCCAGGTGTGAATCCCAGTGGTGACTCTCATGGGGCCAGACAGATAGAACAGGACCCCATCCTTACCCTGTCTTCCCAACCCAGTTTATCTACAAAGAGGTTCACTTTCAGGCCTGTAGCAGCACTCCAGAGCAAGGGACTCCAGCTCATACTTTCCCTATTTGTCCCTTCGCTCTTTCTTTCATCCACTAGGCATTTGCGATGTTTAAAAGGACAGGCAAACCCTCTATCTCCATAATCTCTCATTTAGCCGGCTAGCATTGACTAACTCCCATTGTGTGCTCCTCATCATAACTCTATAAAGGTAATTTCAAGGGACTGAAGAGGTGGCTCAGTGGGTGAAACCTTCAATGTACAAACATGAGGATCCCCAGAACTCATGCAAGAGCCATAAAAGTCGAAGAGGTATGACATCTACCTGTAATCCCGAGCACTCATTGAGAAAGTGTGCATCTCTGGAGCAACTAGGCTAGCCAGAATCACTGAGCAGTGGATTCAGTGAGAGATCTGTACCTAACATATAGAGTAGAAATCTATCGAGAAAGACATCAAGCCTCAAGTTTTTAGATTAGTTCCTGAATGCCAGGATTATATGCTTGACTTAGAAATTTTAGTTAATAGAATTTTCCATTCATTGAGTCAATCCTGGAAGAGTATATGACCTATCAAAAGCATAAGCCTGTGAAGTTCTGGGTTTAATCGTCAGCATGGAGTATTGGGGGAGGCAAGAAGCCTATCTGGGTATGGAAGCACCTACCTGTAGTCTCATTATTTGAGAGGATCACCTGGAGTTCAAAGCTAGTCTAGGCTACCTAGTGAGTTTAAGGCCACTATGTATCATGAAATATGTAGCCAAACTGTCTCAGATATGTATATATATGCATGTATATATACACATATAAATGCATTTATCTATGTATAAAATTCTGTAACTTTGTGTTTAATCTAGTGAAGTCTGTCCTCGAGTCTCCACCACCCACTACCTCTACTTTAGTTCAGTGTTTTACTCAGTGCGGAAGCGTGCTGTGTGAGCTATCCACTGGCTACCGCCACTTTCCTTCTCAAGAGCGTTCTGCTAGGCGCTCTCGTCTTTCCAATAAATCTACCTGCTAAATACACAAATAGCCCAAAATTGACAGCCTGCTGTTCTTTGCTCACTTTGAGCTCCCTCTCTGGAATGCTGCACCCAGAGTTACAGCTTCTTCATTCTCCAAAGTTCAAATATTATCTTGTCTGTTACTTAAGTTCTGGAGACAAAACCCGGCTGGAAGAGCCGCCATGGTAGTGTACACATGCTTTATGTACCTGTAGTAGAGGTATAATTCTTTCCTACAAAGCATCTGATGCGTGCTAAGGATGCTTGCCTAGGGGCCCCTGGGTTTGATCTCTAAATGCCTGTCATACCACCATCGCTCTGACTTTTACTAGCGTTAACTCTTTGTGATCTTATTTCTTCCACTGATCATGAAAGTTTAGAAAGAGATTCACTTAATCCAATTATGAATTCTCCAAGCGCCTATTTCCAGCAGCTATCCAACACACAGAAAGAAGTGA
Source organism: Cricetomys ansorgei (assembly GCA_026225945.1). Taxonomy (NCBI): domain Eukaryota; kingdom Metazoa; phylum Chordata; class Mammalia; order Rodentia; family Nesomyidae; genus Cricetomys; species Cricetomys ansorgei. The sequence goes on along the minus strand of JAMJFZ010000182.1, from coordinate 14,464,404 downwards.
AGGCTTGGGATCGAGTTTCTGGTTTGGTTGTTAAAATTGAGGAGACATTTCGAATTACTGTTTAATCAATCTATTTATAAACAAGAGTCTGGGATACATGGGACCCTGTGTGAAAAGCAACAAAACCTAAAAATAAACGCAGAAAGCGAGACCTGGCGAGGGTGAGACCGGTCGACGTGTCTTAGTATTCACGGCGAAGGCTTTAGGGTTCATGCTTTGGCCGTGTCTCTGACCCTGAGTCTCACCGTCTCCTTGATCCCTCCTTTCTTCTTTCCCTTTGGGGCAGCAGGGCTGTCATTCTAGTACCAAAGCTCCAGGTTGCAAGAATCCTTCAGCTCTAGAAGCGGGATTTAGTTACGTCACTGTCGGCTCCTCCCATTGGTCCGGGCGGGTGGGGCGCAGCGCCATGATGTCAGACGCCTAAAGGGGCGGAGCGGCGAAGGGCAGGAGGAGGGAAGTGGGCCTTCAACATGGCGGCTGTGGTACTGGCGGTGGCTACGGTGACGGCCTGGTCCGGGGCGGACAGAGTTGGAAGAGAGGGTGCGCTCTCTCCCTAGGGGCAGCGGGAGCCCAGCGGGGACTGACCCGGGAGGCCAGGCGGCGTCAGCACCTTTCGACTCTCGGGACCGCAGCCGCGTTCAGGTGAGGGGGCCTGCCCTGGGGGAGGGGAGCGAGGGGCGGAGTTGGGGGAAGGGGCCCGGTCGGGGCTGCGGGAGCGGCGCTGCCCCGCGGGAGGGCGGACAGGCCGGACGGCGACCGACGGGTCGGGAGCCGGGACCGGAGTGGAGGCGGAGGGCGGGCGGGCTGCGGGCGGATGAGTTCGGATTAAGGCACTAATTCTCTTCCAGGAGACTGGCTCCTGGACCTCTCCCGGGAGGGAGCTAGAGCGGATCCGGGAGGGAACCGGGATCCGTAAAGGAAGAGTGCTGGGAGTTGAGGGCGAGCTGGTCGGAACGCGAGGGTTTATTTGGGCGGTGATGGGAGGGAGAAAGGGGCCGGACCGGGGTGAGTGAGTGCTTGGGGGAGTCTTTGCCATTGTCTGGTCTGTTAGCTGTACCTTCTCTCTGGTATTCTCTAGATCTTCCTTTTTTGTTTTCTGGGTGGAGATTACCTGGTCCTCCCACCTGGGTCTCAGAAACAACCCCTAGTCTTCCTTGTGAAGCCAGCGATCCCTGACCTTTGTGTTGGTATCTCATGTAATTGTTTTCCGGCTTGAGACTTAGAAATATGATTGCGTAAAAAGATTTTTGTCTTGAACTAGAGTAAGATTTTGACACTTTCTGGGCACCATAGAGTGTTGTGACCCCAAATTTGTCCTGAATTGTATGTTCTGTTCTAATTTCACATATTAGTGCTTTTTCTGTTTCCTCACTTCTGTTTGTTAGTATTTGGGAATTTGAATAAATGTAGTGGATGCTTCCCTTGAATTTTTTCAGATTTGATGGTGAACAAGGAATTTCATTTTCATTGATAAATAGTGCTTTCTAGGGGCTGGAGAGATGGCTTAGCAATTAAGAGCACTTACTTATTCTTGCAGAGGACCGGAGTTCAACTCTCAGTGCCCACATGGTGGCTCACGATCACCCATAATTCCAGTTCTAGGGGACACGATGCCTTCTGACCCCCACTGCCACACGGCAGGAGTGTGGCGCATGTACGCACGTCACGCAGGCAAAGCACTCACACACGTAACATACAGAAATCTAAAAACTTTTTCCCCTCCACACTGTGCACAGTCTAGTTTTTGTGTGTGTGTGTGTGTAGCCCTGACAGTCCTGGAACTGACAGCTCTGTAGACCAGGCTGACTTTGAACTCATAGAGATCCACCTACCTCTGCTTTCCCAGCACTAGGATTAAAGGTGTGTGCTATCACCACCCAACTTATAAAAATAGTTCTTCCTAGTTAATATCTCAGTCTAGTTAAAGATGAAAGTTTCTGTATTGTTGTAAAGCAAAGAACACAAGATGTCTAAAGTCAATAAGAAAAATAGTGCCTAGTGTATTTGAAGTGAAATTTTATAAAGTAAGTTTTTGTTTCTAGTCCATTATATTCATTCATTCTGTGACTTACTGAGAGCCTATTGTGTTTCATTAATGAGTCATAATTATGGGAGCAGGGCATTAGTATTTCTCTAATAAATGTCCCTGTCGTTGCACATTGGGAAAGAAGTACTAATTTACAAAATTTATGTGAATATAAAAACTTCCTGAATTTGTACTTTTTAAACTTTTCTTTTTAGTATTTAAAACTCTATTTCATCATGACATTTTATGTGTCTGTTTTTGTTTCCTTTTTTCTTTTAATTTTATTTTTTTAGTTTATTTATATGTATATAGGTGTCTTGCCTACATGTAAGTCTATGCGTAGAAGAGGATGTCCTGGTTCTTGGTTGTGCCGGGTGGATCCTTGGAAGAGGAGTTAATGCTCTTAACCTCTGAACTATCTCTCCAAGCCCCTTTCCTTTTACTTCCTTTCTTCCTTTCTTCCTTTCTTCCTTCCTTCCTTCCTTCCTTCCTTCCTTCCTTCCTTCCTTCCTTCCTTCCTTTTTCTTCTTCTTCTTCTTTTTCTTCTTTTTTTTTTTTACACAGCGTTTTAGTATGTAACCCTGGCTGACCTAGAACCCTGTAAACCAGACTGGCCTCAACCTCAGATCCTCTTTCCTCTGCCTTGAGAGTGTGTGAGATTAAAGCATTTACCACCACACCTGACTGGTTTTATTTTCCATTTTGATTTTGAGAAAACAGTAGCAGTATCCTAATAAGAATCATTTGCTAGGCATCTTTAGTGGTTATCGGTGCATGTTTCTTTGACAAATGTTGCTTTGTGTGTCTTTAACTATTTTTAATTTTTAAAATTAAATGACTGTGTGTGTGTGTGTGTGTGAGAGAGAGAGAGAGAGAGAGAGAGAGAGAGAGAGAACGACCTGCTGGGGCTGGTTCTTTCTTCCCACCGTGTGTGTCCTAGGGATCAGAGTCAGGTTGTCAGGTGCCTGTTCCTCTCTTATCCTGTTGAATATGGTTTTTAAAGTCTGTCACATTGCTCTCACCTCAGTGTTTCTGAGGCTGAGGCAGTTGTAAGTTCAAGACCCACTTGGACTACGTAGTGAGACCTTACCGCCCTTACCCCCTAAAGGCTGAGCATTCCTGAAATTTAATTGAATGTTTTCAGCATGGCAAATATATTCTTATCCTGAGCATAGACACTGGTATTTTTCTCCTGTTATATCGTTGAATGCATTGATTGTAAGTGGTGCCTGGGGTGCAGGCTCAGACCATGAAACGCTTGCCGCACAAGCATGAGGACCTTAGTTTGGACCATGTTAAAAAGCTTGGTATTGCAGTGGTGTGCCCTTGTAATCTCATCACTGGGGAGCTGGAGACAGGGGTTTGAGCTCACCGATCAGATACTCCAGCCCAATCTTTGAGCTCCTGGTTCAGTGAGAGGTCCTGTCTTAAGTTCAGTTCCCTTTAAGCATAAACTTTTTTCTTCAGTAAACAGAAAAAAGAAGTAAACAATTGTTTATCACTAATCAGATGGCTTTCTGTAGATAGCATTTCTATAATTCTTTTTTTACATTTACTTATTATGAACGTATGAACTGGGCATGTGTGTGGAGGCAGAGTGCAGCTTGTAGGAGGTTGCTCTTTCCTGTAGTATTGTGGTTTGGGGGATTGTGCTCCCCTTGACAGCAAATGCCTTTATCTGCTGAGCCATTGGAGCACTGGTGATAGTGGGTTTTTTTTTTCATTTTTATTTTTTAATCATGTAGGTTTGTGTGTCTGGGTATACATGAAAGCAGTACCTGCAGAAGCCCAGCAGTGTTGGATCTTTTGGAGTTGGAGTTGGATAGTCTTTTTTTTTTTTTAGAGATTTATTTTGATTTTACATTTATTGGTGTTTTGCCTGAATGTAGGCAGTGCACCATGGTTGTGCCTGGCCCTGTAGAAGCAGAAGAGGTCATCAGATCTTCTGAAACAGACACTTGTTAGCCTCCATATGGGTGCTGGGAATTGAGCCTGGGTCCCCTGGAAAAGCAGTCATTAGTCCTGGGCCCCTGGTAGTCTTTCTTAAGAAATGTGTTTTTCTATTTCTCTACTAAATGCTTTTTCTTTGTGTAGCCCTGGCTGTCCTGGAACCTTGTAGACCAGGCTGTTGTCAAACTCAGAGATCTGCCTGCCTTAGTGAGTGGTAGGATTAAAGGAGTACACCTCCTCCTCCTCCTCCTCCTCCTCCTCCTCCTCCTCCTCCTCCTCCTCCTCCTCCTCCACCTCCTCCTCCTCCACCACCACCACCACCACCACCACCACCACCACCTCCAGGCTCCAAATGTTTACTTAAACATGTATCAGCCTCATTTTATCTATCTGTCTGTCTATCTGTCTGCCTCCACCTGCCTCTACCTCCCCAGTGTTGGGATACCATCCCCTGCTGGCCTTGAACTTTTTGAGCCTCTAAACCTTAAGTGCTGGAATAAATAATCTTTTTTTTTTAGAATGAAATACCTTTAGACAGGCATGGTGGTGTGTGCTTGTGATCCAGTGCTTGGAAGAGTGAATCAGGATTGCCCTGAGTTTGAGGCCAGCTACATAAGGAGTACCCAGGCCAGCCAGAGCTTCATAGCAAGGTGCTCTTTTTACCTGTGTTTAGTTTCCCTTCCAGATTGGGAATCTCTGCTTCTAAGACAAGTGAATCTTTCAGATTTCTTATAGGAAATAATGCAGTTTTTGAACATTTCTTGTAGAAAATAATGTCGGGTTAGACAAACAAAAACTGGTGTTTCTAACCAGTAGGAAAGAATTTAAATGTAAATAAATGTTCCTATGAATTGAGAGTTATATTTTTGGGGTTGTCTAACATGCATGAGGCCCTGTGTTCAGTTCTAGGACCTCCACCACTTCCACAAGGGATTTGTGAAATTTACAAAGGGGCACAGGTGCAAATATTGGGCATAATGATCCAGGGTATTAAACACAGTATAATGTCCTCCCTTTCTCCCTCCCTTCTTTTGAGATGGGTTTCTCTGTGTAGCTCTGGCTGTCCTGGGACTCACAATGTAGACCAGGCTGGCCTTGAGATTCACAGAGATGAAGACTCTGAATCCGATTTTAATTCACATCTGTTCAGTCCGACTGCTAATTTTGCATGGGAATCCATTTTGCCCCTTTTAGGTAGTCACAGGGATGTTTCACTGCCTAGAAAGTTTAAGCACTAGTTTTAAAGTCATACTATGTAAGACTGTTCACATTGGAATAGCAGAGTAATGAATGAAAATAGTTGTTTAGCATTTTAGTCATCTATGTTGTCATCCGTATGCTAGGAGGAAATGAATACCTGAATATTTGTATCACACACACAAACACACCTCAAAACAAAACCGGATATGCTAGTTAAGTATACTAGTTAAATTGTACCTGAGGACCAGAATTTGTATTTGAGAATAATTTGCATGCATTCTTGGAGCTATACTGGTTATTACCAGTTTATGTGTAGCCCTGGTTGGCCTGGAACTCCCTATGTAGACCAGGCCACCCTCAGACTTTGAGCTGTCCTCCTGCCTCTGTTTCTGGGAATACAAGCTTGTACCATCATGCTTTGCTCATTATCAGTTACTTGATACTAAGCACTTGCAGTGTTTGAGTCACTACCCTGGCTAATGGTAAAGTCTTGTGGCAGCTGAGTCATGAGGCTATGGGGTGGGTTTTAGTTGCTTCATTTTCTCCTCAGCACTTGATATTGCGAGACTTTTATTATTATTATTTTTCTGATCTGGGGAGTTTTAAATGGTATCTGTTGTGTATTTTTTAAATTGGTATTTTCTAAAGTTGAACTTGTTTTCATGTATTTGTTAGCAACTCGAGCTTTTGGGAAGTTTATATATTTTAATATCTCGTCTTATTTTGGATTGTTTCTCTTTCTGGTTGAGTTAAGATTTTTTTTTAGTTATTCTGGTTATCTTTTGAGACAGGGTCTTGATGTAGTCCAGGTTGACCTTGAACTTACGATCCTTCTGCCTCCACTTCCCTGGTGCTGAGATCACAGGTGCAAATCACCACATTCAGCTTAATTACTTTTTTAGTTTATGGTTTATGAATATCCTCTTGTAACTCGTGACTTATCATTGTTGTGTGTTTATGCCTTTTGGTAAGAGTAGCCCATGATTTTTTTTTGTATTGTTGATTTTTAAAATAATTACACGATAGACACAGGTTTGGAGGCTAGAGGACAGTTACGTGAGTCAGTTTCCTTCTAGGTGGGTCCAGGGGTTTGAACTCTGGTCATCAGGCTTGGTGGCAGCTACCGAGCTGTCTTGTTGGCCCTGTTGATTTTGAGACAGGGCCTGGTCACGTAGCTCTGTCTGGCCTGAAATTTAGTCATTGTGACTAGAACTTTGCTCTGCCTCCCAAGTGCTGGGACTGCAGGTGTATGACATCATATTCTGCTAAAGCTCATTTTAATGAACTGAGCTTTTTCAGTCTTTTATATCTTTTTTAAAAATTAAATGTAGGAAATTCTTTGTTGCCAGGCATGCTATTTTAAACAATTTGTTTTTTCAGTGTTGGTGTTGGGGCTTGACTTAAGTCTTGTTTGTACATGCTAGGCGAGCACCCTCACCCCTAAGCTGCACCCCCACCTGCATGCCATTTTAATAAATACAAAAGCACATCTATATTCATTGTAGTATGCAACTTGCTATTTGAGGCCAAACTGAGCTTTATGGATCCTTGTCTCGAAAGGAAAAGAGAAATTCAAACTTCTCAGGAATTTGATGTCACAAGATCAGAAAGTCAGAGAGTTGTTTTGTTTTTCTTTTTATTTTCTTAGTTATTTGTGCTTTTTTTTCACTAATTTTATTTCTGTGTTTTGTGTCTATGTCTGTATATGTATGCTACCTGTGTGCAGGTGCCTGCAGAGGCCAGAAGAGATCAGATCCTGTTATGGTTTAATTGAGAATGACCCTCAGAGGCTTATATATTTGACTACTTGGTTCCCAGCTAGTGGAAGTGTTTGGGAAGGATTAGGATGTGTGGTCTTGTTGGAGTGTGTGTCACCTGGGGCAGGCTTTGAGGTTCAAAAGCCCATGTCATTCCCAGTTTGTCATTACCAATTATCTTTCTACCTCATGTTTGTTGGATCAAGATGGAAATTCTCAACCACTGTAGGGCCACTTGCCTGCCTGTCTGCTGCTATGCTCTGCCATGATGATCATGGACTCTAATGGTCTGAAACTGTAAACCCTAAATAAACTCTTTAAATGTAAGTTGCCTTGGTAATGGTGTCTTATTACAGCAATAGAGAGGTAACTAAGACAGGTCTTTTGAAGCTGAAGTCACAGGCAGTTTTGAGCCACTTGACCTGGATGCTGAAAACCAAAAAGTGCCCTAAACTTCTGAGCCATCCCTCTAGCTCATTATTACTGTTACTGTGATCATTATTTTACGTGTCGGTGCCAGTGTGTGGCATGTGTACCATGTGCATGCCTGGTGCCCTCAGAGACCAGAAGAAGAGTCAGATTATATGACACTGGAGTTACAGACAGTTGTGATCTACCATGTGGGTGATGGGAACTGAATGTGGGTCCTCTGCAAGAACAGCAAGTGCTCCTAATTGTTGAGTCTAGTCCTGGTTGCTTTATTTGTTATTTTCTTAGATTTAAAAATGATTATTTTGTGTGTGGTGTTTTGCTTGCATGTATGTCTGTTAGAATCCCTGGAACTGGAGTTATAGACAGTTGGGAGCTGAGAATTGAATTCAGGTCTTTTGGAAAAGCAGCCAGTGATCTTAGCCAATGGGCCTTCTTTCCAGCCATTTGTTTTCATGTATCCCAGGCTGGCTGGAACTCTGTATAGTAGAGAATGACTTTGAATTTCTGATCCCCTTGCCTTCACCTGAATGCTGGGATTACAAGTGAGTGCTCCTGTGCCTGGTTTTATAAAGATGGGATTGGAGTTGAGGGCTTTATACTTGCTATGTAAGTGTTCTGCAAATTGAACTGTACTCCTAGCCAAAACCAGACAGTTTTTAAAGCAGCCTAATTATGCCTTATACACATTTTCCAAGACTGAGACACTAGTAAATTTATGAATGACATGTGCATTTAAATGTTAATGTGAGTTGAAAGTGAGATTTTTCTTTATTGGTAGTATTTGGTAACATTCAGTGTAAACAGATAGCTCTTCTACTAAAAGAACAGCTTTGGATCACTTGCAAGTGGAGTTACAGAAGTTTGTAAGCCACCTTGTGGGTGCTGGGGACTGAAACCAGGTACTTTAAAGAGCGACAAGTGCTCTTATTAGCTGAGCTGCCACTGCAGCTGAGATTGTTATTGGCGAGTCCTTGCTGTGCAGTCATGAGGACTTGCGTCTAAGTGCCCAGTACCCAGAGGAAGAGCTGGCATGGGGTTTGCAGAGTGTGGTGGCTCTCACTCGTAATCATAGGAGTGTGCAAGCTCTGGAAAGACAAGAGACAGACAGACACCTAGGGCTTGCTGGTCATTCAACCTAATTGGTAAACCCAAAGTCCCAGTAAGAGAATTTGGCTCAAAAACAAGGAGGTTGTCTCCTGAGGAAGGACACTGGAGGCTGACCTCTGGCCTTGACAGTCACGTGCGTCCTCCCATGCAGATGCATGTCCCACCACTGCCATTGCCAAGTCTGTAATCTTAGCATTCAGGAGGTTGACCAACTGTCTCAAACAAAAACCCTGAAGTTCTCTAAAAACAACAAATCCACATTTTTTTTTCCCCAAAAGAGCATGGACTGTTGTACTAGTTAGCTTACACCGGGACAGAAACTCCTGTTATGAACAAAGCAAGAAGGGTTTGCTTTGGGATTTAGTCTGTCATGGTGTAGAATGCACAGTTGAACAGTTCACAGTATGACATGCTCCAGAGGGTTGATGCCTCTGGCTTCCTCCTTTTCTCTTTATATTTATTGTGTGAGGTGTTCATAAATGGGATGGTGTCGTTTGAATGTAGGGTGGGTCTTTATTTCCCTTTCTAGTTAATCCTCTGTGGAACTGCCTTTTCACACAAACCCCTGGGTGTTTCTCACCTAGGTGTCGTAAAGATTAGCATCCCCAATAACTTTGAAATTAGGAATTGTTTTTTCATAGAGTAGAATGTTTGATCTTGGTAAAGATCATTGTGTTGTTACTGTTTTGGGGAAAGACTTGAACTAAACAGGAACTAATGAGGTCCTCAAAAAAGCTGGCATACTGTTGGAGCTTTTTAGCCTCAATTGAGCTGATTTTCACCTCCCTTTTTAAAAAGTTCTCTAGTGTGCTGCTTAGGCTGGTCTTGAACCCATGGACTCGAATGCTCCTCAGCATTTCTAGTAGCTAGGACTAGAGGTGTTCATTACCATGTCCAGCTCTTTTTTATGTGTCACCCAGCCTCAGATAGCAGTAAAAAGCAAGTAAGAAAATAGTTAAAAACTGAGTGTTCTAGTTACTTTTCTGTTGCTGTGATAAAACTGACCAAAAGCAACTTGAGAAGAAAAGAATTTATTTTATTTTATAGCTTGAAGGTCACAGTGAATTACTGAGGAAAGCCAGGATAGGAACATGAGGCAGGAACTAAAGCAGCGACCACGGAGGAATGTTGCTTACTGGCTTGCATTCCTTGTCTAGTTCAGACTGCTTTCTTATATAAGCCAGGATCTTTGCCCAGGGGTTTGCCCTACTGTCCTGTAGGTACATCAGTCGTTCAAGAAAATGCTCCAGACATACCCGCAGATCCATTTGATAGAGGTAATTCAATTGAGGATCCCTCTTCCTTAGTGACTCTAGTTTATAAATATATTATTTATTTATTTTTATGTACATTGGTGATTTGCATGCCTATATATCTGTGTGTGTTGGACCTCCTGTAACAGGAGTTAGAGACAGTTGTGAGCTGCCATGTGGGTGCTGGGAATTGAACCCAGGTCCTCTGGAAGAGCAGCCAGTGCTCTTAACCACTCAGCCATCTCTCCAGCCCGTCTCTAGTTTATATTAAGGTGACAACTAACAGGGACACTGAATGAGGTGACACAAGCCTACAGCACATGGGAGGCACAGAATTAGGAGAATTATTGCAAATTCCAGCCTGTTTTACCATAGCAAGTTCTACGCCAGTCAGGGTTACATAGTGAGACTGTATCAAAAGAAAGGAAGAACAGAGGCTGGAGAGATGGCTCTTTTCTCCCAGAGGATTTAAGTTTGGTTTACAGCACCCACATTGGGCAGTTCACAACTGCCTATAACTTCACCTCCAGGGAATCCAACATGTACATACAAATACACATACACATAATTGAAACTAATAAAATGAATTCTATAAAAAGAAAGTGGAAGGGGTGGGCAAATAGAGGAGAGCAATAGAACAGAGCTGGTGAATGCTAATCTGAGTTTTCAGCTACCTCTAACTCCTTACCTGGCTGTTTGCTATACTCCTGTGACCTGTCTTCAGCCTCTTAAGACCCTATTGGGATACATTCTAGACGGCTTGGCCTGTCCTGTGGGTGACAGCATCTTAATTACTCTAACTCTGGTGTGTGTGTGTGTGTGTGTGTGTGTGTGTGTGTGTGTGTGAGAGTGTGTGAGAGAGAGAGAGAGAGACAGAGAGAGACATATGGAGGGAAAGAGAGAGAGAGAAGTCTTCACTGGGTTGTTATGTTGTTAACTTGATAGTCTTGAACTCACTACAGCTCCCTTGGCTCAGCCTTCTAAGTTCTTTGATAACAGAAGTCTGCCATTCACTCCCATTTGTCTGAATATTTTTATATGATGTATTGTTTATTAATTCTTTTGCTTGATGAAGTCTTCTGTTGAAGCTGCTCTTCATTTCAGATGCTGTATTCTTTGCCTCCAAAATGTTGTATTTTTTTTACTTTTTTTTAAGATCTTACAGTTTTTCGAGACAGGGTTTCACTGTTTTAACTCTGGCTGTCCTGGAACTTACTCTGTAGACCAGGCTGGCCTGATCACAGATACCCCCTGCCTCTGCCTCTCAAGTGCTACGATTAAAGGCATGGGCCACCACCGCCCAGCTATTTTATTTTTTAATTTTATGTGTACGAGTGTTTGGATGTATGTATGTTTGTGCACCACCTGTGTGCAGCACCATGGAGGCCAAAAGAGAGTTTGGAATGCCCTGGAAATGAAGTTACGGATGGTTGTGAGACACCATGTAGGTGCTGGAACCATACCCAGGTCCTCTGTGAGACTATCAAGAGCTCTTTACACAATACACATACAAACACAAAATATGTGTAATATATGTATAATATAATTATAAAAATTGTGATTAATAATAATATTTAATAGTATATATTAAGATTCATTCCTCACCATCTAGCTATCTTTGTGAAAAGCCAGTTTAGCCCTGCATATCCTGGAACTCACTCTGTAGATCAGGCTGGCCTCAAGCTCACAGAGATCCACCTGCATCTGCCTCCCGAGTGCTGGGTATGAGGGCGAGCTCAACTACCGCACAGCTTTAATTTTATTATATGTGTATGAATGTTTTGTCTGCAAGTATATATGTGACCATGTGTGTGCCTGGTGCCCACAGAGAGAGCTATTAACCACCACCATCCTTTTGGAGACAGGATTTCACTATATAGACAAGGCTGCTTTAAAATCATAGATATCCTTCCTGCTCAGCCTCCTGAGTACCAGTATTAAAGGCTTGTACCACTACACCTGGCTCTTCTACACTTTTGCTTAATTGTGAGCTTATTAAAGATGTTATATGGTGCACGCCTTTAATCCCAGTATTTGGGAGGCAGAGGTAGGCAGATCTCTGTGAGTTCAAGGACTGCTAGAACTACATAATTGTTTAGGGAAAAAAATCCTGTGGCAGCTTCCTGGCCCAGGGTGAGGGGATGGGGACGCCCTCCAGGGCAGGAAGCAGAGCAGCTGTTCTGATCCAAGCAGTCTCTTAGATTGGAGAATCTGTGAGCCGGCGGAAACATGTAGAATTTCAGGGAGCGCAGCAGACGGCTTAACTCAACTTTACCTGTGGGGACAGGTTCAGAGGAAGGGTCCCTGTTATCCAGGAACGTCATTGGAAGCTCACTGGTTAGGACAGCACGGTATGACAGTCCCATTTGTATATTGGGAGTCGCAGCCTGGACCTAGGTAATTTACCTGGGGACCAGAGGGAGAGACTTCATATGGTTATATTGAGGGAAGTGCCACCAGCTCCAGATAAATTCTACCAGGTCGTATACCTTTGAAGGAATGGTGCCTTGTTGTGAGAGTAGATGGCATAGCTTTAGGCCTGTCAGAGCTATGGAGGGGAGGGGCCAGACTCCTGCCACTCTCAGAATGAGAGTTCTGGGGTTCTAGGTACGCCTTCTACTTTACCTTAGCTGTGAGACAGTCCCACACATAATGAAACCCTGTTCCAGGGAAGAAAGATGTTAAACTAGCCACATATTATATTTATTGTGTGTGGGTATGTATATGATATGTACATATGGATGTGTGTATGGATGTGCATATGCCATGTGTATGTGTGGAAGTTAAAGAACATCTTCTGAGTGTCAATTTCCTTTGACCATGGGTTCTGTGGATGGCACTCAGGTCTTTAGCGAGGTTTCTGTGTGTTTGTGTGTGTGTGTGTGTTTATTATATTTTACTGCTTGCTGCTGGGGTGTGGTGGAACCGAACTGCTGTTTGTACTTTGAGACCGAATAGTCTCAAAGTAGTCTTTGGCTGGGCTCTGAGGTCAGGTGGACCTCCTGGCTAGGTTTCATGTTCAGGAGTTGCTACTGGCTGAATTTTGCTCTACAATCTTCTTTGAGCAGCTTGGGCTACAGGCTGTATTTCATAGTTGAACTGGGGGTTGTAAACTGGCTGTGCAATCATATGAGCTGCATGTTGTGCCCTATGATTGGTAGGGTGGGGTCATTTGGCTGCAGTCTCTGAGTGAGGTTGTTGGCAGTGTTCCGGAGTTGTGTGGGGCTGACTGTCCTGGTCCAGTGTGTCTGAGCAGTCTGCAGCCTGATACAGCTATCAAGGGCTCCAAAATCTGAGGTTTAGTATTCTTGGATTGGGGATAATCAAGGGACATAGTCTATGCAAATGTCCCCAAATCCAAAAAAGTCAGAAACCTGACACATACATTTCATTCAGATAAGAAATTCTCACCCTGTACCATGCTATTTGTTAGCACTAATTCAACATTAGCACATTGGTTCTAGTTTAAACTTTTGACTATATTTGGAGTTATAAGGTTTTTTTTTTTTTTTTAAATATGTCCTCTTCTGGTTCAAGTCAGTTTTGGACAACTGGATTGTGTAGTCATGTCTTCTTGTTTATCTGGTTCGTTGGGTTTTTTTTTTAAGCCATTTTGTGTGTGTTGAGGTGGGGGCACAATATATCATGGCACTGTGTAGAGGTCAGAGGACAGCTTGCTAGAGTTGGTTCTCCGCTTCCACCATGTGGGTCCAGGGATTGAACTCAGGTTGTCTGGCTTGGTGGCAGGCACCTTTACCCACTTTCTTCTCCCTCCCCCCGTTCCCCGTTTCCCCCTACAATTTATTTGTTTGTTTGAGATAGTCAAGGTCCTGCCTGGCCTTGACTCAACTCTGTAGCCCTGGCGTGTTACCATCAGTCTCTGCTTCCTTTAGTCTTTTCATGTTTTTCCTAATTAGAAAACTTGGGAAAATTGTCAGATATTTTGGAGAGTGGACTTCAGTTTTGATTTATCTGGTGTTTTGGGGAAATGTCTAGAGGTTAAGTCTCATCATATATTAGTTGCTATATGATTTCAGTATGTGTTTAAGTATACTTATTTGATATAAGCTTTGGGTTAAAATTCTATTCTGTGTTCTCAGACTGTTTCATCTTGAATCACTGGAAAAGATTAGCAAGAGCCTTGAATAGCTGTTTCTCCAGAGAATAGGGTTAGGGTTTTTAAAGTGTTTCTTTATCAGGCTGATATTCATTACTTTGTATTTCACTTAGAGAGTCCAGTTCTGGTAACAATAGGGTGTGTGCTCCTGTGGGAGTGCTGTTTGGTTTGGAGACTGTGATTGGAATTGGTAGATGTTCAGTTTGTTAACTTGATCTGGTGCTATGAATTTTTGACAGAATCTTTAGTGGCTAACAGAACACCATTTTCAGGAAACGGTATAAGACAGGCATTTCAAACATTAAATGATAGCGATGACAGCTACTCCTTGGTCTCTTCAGCACTGTTCATTCAGCTGTTTCTTTCCTATACCATCCTTTATTTCAGAGTTAGCCATCCTCTGGGAATTTGTCATTGCCTTTTCTTTATGAATTTTTTATCAATTACTTAGATGTTTTTTCTCTTTACATTGTGTGTGTGTGTGTCAGTGTGTCATGTGTATGTGTGGGTGCACTCACGTGTGTGTAGGTCAGGAGGTTGATGTTGGGTGTCTTTTGTTTGTTTGTTTTTTTTGAGACAGGGTCTCTCTGTTGTAACTCTGGCTGTCCTGGAACGCACTCTGTAGACCAGGCTGGCGTCAGACTCACAGACATCCTCCTGCCTGCCTGCTTCTTGAGTAATCACTTTAGATTACTCCTGATTCATTTGATTGGGATGGTGTAGCAAAATGAAATGTCATTGGATAAATCAGAACTGGTTAGAAAGGCTTGGTTGGGAAAGTAGTTCCATAGTTTGGAGTCGGTAGGCAGAAATGCAGTTCAATCATGCTTTTGGTTTGGGAGTATTGTTGCTGGCAGAGTACTCGCCTAGCATGTGAAAAGGAATTTGATTCCTGTATTGTAAAAACAAAACAAAAAACCAGATTCCCAGAAAGACAAAATAAAATGAAAGCTTCCCCTCGAGCCCTGTGCTTTTGGCCATTTGATGATCTTGTTTTTCCCTATTTCTAAGTAGCTTTTTGTTACCAGCTGAGCCATTAGTGTGAACAAATGTCAGGAGAATTGATTTACTATGTAAGATGAGAGCAACATGACGATTTTCCAGCTAGTCACGTATGGGGTTCCTGTATTAAGTTCTTCTATTAAAAATTAATCAGAGCAATAACAAATTATAAGGTTAGTATTCAGGCTTTTTTTTTTTTTTTTTTTTTTTTTTTTACTTTTTATTTTTTGAGACAAGGGCTTACTATGTGGTTCTGGCTGGCCTTCAGCTCACAGACCTGCCTGCCTCTGCTGGAATGAAAGGTGTGGCCCCCAGGCTCATCTGTACTTCACTAAGGTTGAAAACTGCTGCGAAAGCCAGGTGGTGGTAATGGTGGTGGAGGTGGGCACCAGCACTCTGGAGGCAGAGGCAAGCTGATCTCTGAGTTTGAGGCCAGCCTGGTCTACAAAGCAAGTTCCAGGACAGTTAGGGCTGCTCGCAAGAAAACTGCTTGGAAGAACAGAAAGCTGTTTATCAGGTCTTTTTGTTTGTTTGTTTTTTGAGACAGGGTCTCATTGTCCTAACTCTGGCTGTCCTGGAACTCACTCTGTAGACCAGACTGGCCTCAAACTCACAGAGACCAGCCTGCTCTGCCTCCTGAGTGCTGGGATGAAAGTGTGTGCCACCTTTGCCCAGCTGGTATTAAGTCTTTTCATCTTAGCACCTGAGGCTTACTGTTGGATTTTTTAAAGATTGATTTATTTCTGTGTATGAGTGCTCTATCTGCATGTAACCTGCAGGCCAGAAGAGGGCATCAGACCCCATTACAGATGGTTGTGAGCCACCATGTGGTTGCTGGGAATGGAACTCAGATCTCTTAACCACTGAGCCATCTCTAGCCTGAATGTTATCTTTACACATACTTTGTTAAAAAGAAATTATAAACTTCACTTTTCTATTTTGATTTTGAGTTCAACTTTGTTAGAACATTTTCTAGATTTTTTATTTTACTCAGGTTCCCAAGTGCACTTAAAAGTGACATTTTTCATTGCTTAAAAAAAGTGTCTTTAGGGCTATATTAGTTTTCTGTAACTGCTCTGTTTTTATTTGTTTGTTTGTTTATTCATTGGTTTAGTCCGTATCTTTTTTCTTTTTAAGATAGGCTCTTAAGCTGAGCTTGAGTTTTTGGTCTTCTGTTTCAACTGTAAATCCCATCAGTTGAGAATAAGACCTTCACCACTATTTTGAGCCAAATTTGAAGCAAGCTTTAGTTAAACTAATTAAATACTGGACAGGAAGATGGACTCTACCAGAACTCTACTGTTCTGAGATTCCTAATGGGTGGTCTGGCCATCTCCAGAGTACGTACAGAATGTCCAAGTCACGTGGAACAGATGCTTTAAAAAGGTAGAACCCATAAGGCTACATACTTCCCACCAATTCCAATCAGGTGCAAGCATTTATCCTGATGTACTTCCTGTCTGGGTTATCTCCCATCTACAAGTGACTAAGTATGTTCGCGAATTTGGAGCACTTCTGTGCAGTAGGGTTAACCAAATGGGATCTAGATAGTCCCCACCCAGTGTTCAAGGAGGTTATTTGTCCTTGGACAGGGAGGTTGCAGGATTCTATCTCTCTGTACCTTACTTGAACAGTTCTACCCAGCACTACATTATGTCCTTGTTCTGTAGATCTCTTAGGCACAGCAATTAAAATTCAAAATGTAATTTAACTCTTACACAGCCTTTTGAGTATTGGAATTACAAGCGTGTGCCAGTTTATTTTTCTGATTTGTAATTGGTTACTTTCTGCCTCTATTTTTACTATTTTTAGTAAAAGCATGTGTTTTGGTGTTTATTTTTAATTCTAAGTGCCTTTAAAAATGTGTATGAGTGTTTTGCCTACATGTATGTATATGTGAGTGGCTTGTTATTTGTGAGCCTTTTAGATCCTCATGATCACACAGCAGTTTATCCACGGTGCCATCTCCCTAGCTCTGACCCTGGGGTTCAAGAGACAGGTTAAATTCTTAGGTGTAGGCCAGTGGTACAGTGCTTGCCTAGCATATTCAAGGCCTTGGGCTAGATTCTAGATTCATGATCCCCCTGACCCCTTCCTAAGAAAAAAGGAAAGGAAAGGAAACATTAATGCAGAAGCACCGTTTATTTCTGATGTATTTACTCTGCTACTGTTTTAGTCTTGTTAAGTTGACAAGACTGTCCCCATCTCAGTCCTGTTGCCTCTGCCTCCTGAAAAACTCAGATCACAGCATTATAGATGCTGAGCTATGTGATACGCCTGTGTGGGGAAATTTACTGTCATTTTGTTAGTTTTGTAGTGTTTGCTCAGATTTTGTAAAATGTTGTATGGGTATTTCAAAAGGTATGTGGGGCTGGTTATGTGTGTTTATGTGTGGTTAAGAACATTCGTTGCTCTTCCAGAGGACCCACGTTCAGTTCCCAGAATCCACGTCAGGTGACTCAGATCCACCAGTAACGCAAGCTACCGGATGTGATGTAGTCTTCTGGCCTCCATGTGCACCTCCGCACATGTGGCATAGACACACATACGTAGACATACAGACTTCAGCATAGAAACAGAGAAGGGCATTCTGACAGGACATGGTGGTATTCACCTCCTATTTCAGCACTTCGGAGTCAGAGGCAGGAAGTTAGGCAGGAAGATGAGGCTATCCTGGACTACATGGTATAAGACTAGCTCAGAGAGACCTTACCTCAACAGCAAAGGCTGGAGATAGACTTCAGTGACCCGGTGCTTGTTGAGCATGCCGCCAGCACCAGGGAGAATCATATCCTGGAGGGATGTCTTCATAGTTAGCTGTCGTTGGCAATGTTGAGTACTCATGTTAGGGCAGTTCATAACTGAGCTCTTCATAGATTTTGCCCTGTATAGTTAATAAAGTTACTGTTACATCTCTAGAAGTCTCCACCTTGCCCCTGAGTGTTTGGGTGTTATTGGACTAGAAGTCATTGGGTTCTTCATTCATTTTCTGGTTCTGAGATGAAAATCTTTGATTATTTACACATCATTGTGTTTCTTTTTAATTCTCTACACAGGTTAAATGATTGATACATGTAGAGATAGGCACTCAATGTAGAAAATCTAGAAAACAAACAGTACGAAAAGCAAGCCCAAAGCCCAGCCATAGTCCAGCACTCAGTATTCCAGGACTGTCTTGTCTGTCTTTGTTTCCATGGCATATTGGCCTCTTTTCTAAAGTCTCAGAGCCCACCAGACCTTATTCTGCAAATTAATGATTTAAATTTTCCATCTTAGTTCTCCATAGAACAGTGATGCTTAGGAAGGCTCTGCACAATCAGTGTTTTGGGTGAAGTGAACCAAGAGGCTAATACACAAGCTTGCTGAGGCTGTCAAAGTCTCCAAATTGGTGCACTGGGTTGGCCTCTTTTGTTACCTTTCCATCTCCAGCCAGATACGTTGACATGCACAGCCTCTAGTAAGGAGGTCCAGTTTTCCAGCAGAGCTGTAGGTGGTGATAGATTGTGAAAGAAGTGTCTGGTCATTAGACTTAAACAGACTGAAATTCAGACCTGATAATTTTAGTCTTCATCGACATGTTTTTAACTTACAAAATCAAGTTTCTAATATTGTCACAATCAGCTAAAAATTTACAGTTTGTGTGTGTATAGGTACACCAGTTTAGTGGTTAGGCAAATGCTTAAAGTGATTTTTTCTTTTGCAAGTTACATCAACCTTATTGAGTTCTGCCTGTATGATAGGCATTTTGTAAATCATTTTCTTAGGGCTGGGAATGTACCTTAGTTGATAGAGTGCTTGCCTAGCAGGCACAAAGCTCTGGGCTTGATCCCAGTACCTAGTAAACTTGGTGTGGCTGCAGGTCTGTCACACTCTACTGTATCGGAGGCAAGAGGATCAGGGTATCAGACTCTTCTTTAGCTGTTTGAGGCTAGATTGGACTACACGAGACCGTGTCTCCAAATTTTTCTTTCCCCAATTTATAATAAACCTCGAGCTGGGCATGGTGGTGCAAGCCTTTGACCCAGTGTTTGGAAGGCAGAGACATGTAGATCTCTGAGTTTGAGGCCAAGCTGGTTTGCATAGTGAGTTCCAAGCCAGCCAGAGCTATAAAGTGAGACCCTGCCCCCATAAGTAAGTCAGTAAATAAATGCCTCATTTGAGATGTCTGTTGTGTGTGTACTAAAGGAAAATAGTTTCCACCCTTCTGAGTTTCAGGGTTAATGATATTATGAACAATAAATAAGTGAACAAAATTAGATTAATACGTGGTTATCAGCCTTTTTTTTACTCGTAAAGACATACCTCATCCAACACATCTGGCTTAGGTAAAGATGTTACAGTGCCATACTAGTAGACAGTGTCATTTATTGTGAACATTCACTTTACATTTGGAAATCAAGTATTTTTCCTTTATCCTCTCATTACTGTGTTGCAGAAGGTTGTAAGGTATGCATTTCCCATTCCAGATTTTAGTCTCGACAGCTGTGAACCAGTCAGAGATGCAAAACAATTTTCTTATTGTTGCACATGTCATTTATATCAGGATGGTCAGCTTAGTGATAGTCTTCTTTTGTGGCAAGCGTATACATTGGGTGATGTGTCCAGTATCTTATTCCTCCAATATTTCCTCAGAACCTGCAGAGTTAAAAAATATTTTAATTTCCTTTTAGTAGTTTCTTCTTTTTGAGACACTGACTCTTCTGTCCGGGCAATCCTGAATGTCACTGCATAGCCCAGACTGGCCTCAGACTCTCTGCAGTCCTGCTTCTGCCTCCAAGTGCTGGTAATACATGTGTGAGCCATCCTACCTAGCTGGAAGTTTCTTTTGAAAAAAACCTTGCTTTGGACTGACAAGATGGCTCATTGGGTAAAGCTGCTTGCTGTCAAGCCTGACAACCTGGGTTTCATCCCTAGTATCCACACGGTGGAAGACACAGTGATGCCACAAAGTTGTCTTCTGACCTCCAGGCAAACATTGTAGATAGGACATCTGTATGTAACACACACAGTAAATAAAATGTAATAGTATATGTACGTATATATTTGTATATATACTAAACTTAATCATTATTATTATTTTTTTCGGGGGGCAGGACAGGATTTCTCTGTAGCTGTGGCTGTCCTGGAACTCACTCTGTAGACCAGGCTGGTCTCAAACTCAGAGAGATCCGCCTGCCTCTGCCTCCTGAGTGCTGGGATTAAAGGCTTGCTCCACCAGTGCCCGGCTTTAAAATATAATTTTGAAAAATAATGAATTTCTCCTATATGGGCCTTCTGAAAGACCTTGAAAGAGAGAAGTGAAAATTGTGTCAGTACTGAAACATTAGTATTCTATTTTGTTTTTGTCTCTATTTTCTTTTTTATATTTCTATATTTGTAGTATATGTCTGTCTGTCTGCCTGTCTACCTATCTATCTATACATATCAAGGCATAGTGCCTAAACAATCTTTCCTTCTTTTTTAGGTTCTAAATGGCTTCTAAGAAGTTGGGTACAGATTTTCATGGTAAGTGAAATGTGAACTATGATTTGATCAGAGAATTTGAGTTAATTTAGCATTATTGTTGCTGTTTGTTTATACTGGATAGACCAAGTAAAACAGAGTTGTACAAAATACAGCATATGCATCTGGGGTCTTCAATAATTTAAAGTATTTCTTCAAATGGCTAGTTAAACTGTGGTCTTTGGAGTCTCTCTGGGTTTGGACCTAGTTTCTGGAGCCGCACGGGCCCGCCTCTTACTCTTCAGCACATCCCTCTTCCTGTGCCATGGATGTAACTCTCCCCATTTGTGTGGGTGGGCATTCTAAGCCTTGTACATGTTGTAATGTTTTGGTCACAGCTGATGCCCCCCCAAAAAAATTAGGAAGGAAGAAAGCAGTTTACTGTGAGTCAGTCTGAGTATTACAGAGGGATCAGTAGCAATTAGTGTTATGCTTGAACTAACGGTTTTGCTTGAACTTTCCCCTCCCTCCTTGCCTTCCCCCTCTCTTGTGTTTTCCTGGGTATTGGACCAGGGTCTTACGCATCCAGTCACGTACTATACCACTGAGTGTAGCTCATCCCTTTTCATCTTTCTTAAAGTATGGCCTTCCAAATGAAACAGAGAATAAAAGTTGAATATTTGTGGATGAATGGTGGTATGTACTTCTGATCCCAGCGCTCAGGAGGCTTAGGCAAGAGATTAGCATTTCATGCTAGTCTTCATAGTGAGTTCTGGGCAAGACTGGGCTACATTACCAAGATCCCCTTCCCCCCAAAAATATCGAAAATTATTCCTGAACTATTTTCATTTTCCTCCCTCCCTTTCTTCTTTTCTTTTCTTTTCTTTTCTTTTCTTTTCTTTTCTTTTCTTTCCTTTCCTTTCCTTTCCTTTCCTTTCCTTTCCTTTCCTTTCCTTTCCTTTCCTTTTTTTTTTTTTTTGAGACAGGATCTCTCTATACCTGCTTTTGTCTCCTGAGTTTTGGAATTACAGGTGTGTGCCACTATACCTGTTTCCAAACTAAATTTTATTATTTGCATGGAGAATTTACATACCTAAAGTAGTTAAAATTAGACCATCTTTCATGCTATAGGAAATTATATCTAGAAAGATCCAAGCAATACAGATTTTTATACAACTGAGTTTCCATTTTAAAAACTGCGTTAGGGACTGGAGAGCTGGCTCAGCAGTTAAGATGGTGTATTAGTTTTCCAGAGGATCTGAATTCAATTCCCAGCAGTCAGAGCGGCGCTTCACAGCCCTGTAGTTCCAGCTCCAGAGATCCATTGCCTCTCCTCTCCTTTGATACCCCACCAGTGTAGCACAACACATACACAGGGTTTTGAGAATTGTGCATCGCGGTAGCAGTGCTGTGCCAGGCTGCGGCAGCGTGTGCTGGAGCTTCTGAGGTGCGGTCATTCGCTGGTCAAGAGCAGGGCAGCAGCTGCTCTAGCTCTAGCTTGCTTACACATTTTATGAAACATCTTTGAAACTTTTGAAAACATGTTTGAATTGCCACACGTACACATGTAACTTGCATAATACTGTGTTGGTCCTTTGGTGTTACACCACTCAGACTCTGCAGTAACTCAGGCGGCAGATCTTCCGGGTACACTATCCTATTGGAGGATCACGAGGGGTGCTTTCCAGCATCGTGAGGCGCATATCTGACCTGCCTTTGGGTTACTTTTTTTCCTGTTTTTGGATTTCTTCATCTCCTCCTTCTTCCTCCTTTTTTCTTCTTCTTTTTTTTTTTTGAGACAGGGTTTCTCTGTTGTAACTCTGGCTGTCCTAAAACTCACTCTGTAGACCAGGATGGCCTCACAAATTCACCTGCCTCTGCTTGGTTTTTTTTTTTTTTTTTTTTTTTTTCTTTTTGAGACAAGGTCTATGTAGCATTGGTTGGCCTGCCAGACTTGCCTGGAACTCACAGATCATCCATCTTACCTAGCTTTCTAAGTGCTGAGACCTGAGACTAAAGGTGTGTGCCACTACATGTTATTTATTTCCTTATTTAATTTTTATTTAGTTTTATGTATTTGTCATCGTCATCATCATTTGTGTATATGTGTGTGTGTGTATGTGTGTGTGTCTTTGTGTGTGTGTTTGTGTCTGTGTGTGTGTCTGTGTATGTGTGTGTGTATGTCTGTGTGTGTATGTATGTGCGTGTGTCTATGTGTATGTCTGTGTGTTTGTGTCTGTGTGTGTGTGTGTGTCTCTGTGTATGTGTGTGTGTCTCTGTTGTCTGTGTCTCTGTGTTGTCTCTGTGTGTATGTCTTTGTGTGTGTCTGTGTGTGTATGTGTGTGTCTGTGTTGTCTGTGTATGTCTTTGTGTGTGTCTGTGTGTGTATGTCTTTGTGTGTGTCTGTGTATGTGTGTGAGTATGTGTGTGTGTGTGAGTATGTGTGTCTGTGTGTCTGTGTGTCTGTGTGTGAGGAGGGCACATAGCATGAGTGGAAGTCAGTGAACAACTTTCGGGAGTTAATTTTCTCCTTCTACCACTTGGGTTCAGGGGATTGCGGTAGTGAGCATTTTCACCCACTGAGCTGTCTCTGGCCCTAACCTAACATTTTATTCTCTCTATTCTTTTGTGTCTGTGTTTGTGTACTTCATGTAGGCTAGAGGTCAAAATCAGGTGTCCTCTGTTGTTTGCCACCTTCTCTTTTGAGACTGGGTCTCTCAGTAAGACCCAGAGCAGTGGATTTGGCTAGAATTGCTGCTGGCCAGTGAGCCCCAAGCATTAGTATTTTCAGCATGCACCACTATGCCTGGTTTTTAGTGGGGACTAGAGATTTAAAACCAGGCTCTCATACTTGCATAGAAAGCACTTTAACCACTGAGCCACCTCCCCAGTCCTTAAAAATTATTTCTCAGTATTTTTGTCTTCCTTCCTTCCTTATTTTTGTTTTTTTTTTTCCGAGACAGGGTTCTCTGCTGTAACTCTGGCTGTCCTGGAACTCACTTCTGTAGACCAGGCTGGCCTCAAATTCAGAGAGATCCTCCTGCCTCTGCCTCCTGAGTGCTGGGATTAAAGGCGTGCACCACCACCTGGCTATTTTTGTTTTCTTAAGTAGTTGAACTGATGGATGAGGAGCTCATGGATGCTGAGGGCTTTCTTCTGAATGTGTGCCTGTATGTATGTTACTTTTGTAATTCATGAATTTCATGAAATGTAGGTTGATGATATTCGTCCCTTACTCTTTCTCATATCATCTACCAAATCCATCTCCACTTCCATCACCCCAACTTTGTGACTTCTTTTTCAGTTTGTGCTGTTCATAATCTGGCTGTGGAATGCATTTGATCTGCCCAGGAAACACCCTTAAAGAAAAACCTATCCTTCCTCCTTCAGAAGACATGAATTGTCCATAGCTTCTCTTTTAGGGGTGAGGGCTCATGAAACCCTTCCCTCTTCGTGCTAGAATGTTTACTGGCTTGTGTGTGTTTGAGATTCAGAACAGTTAACTGAGCACTATTCTCCTGAGCCAGGCATGGTGCATGCCTGCAGTCCCAGAATTCAGACAGAGGCAGAGGCAAGAGAACTCAAGTTAGAGACCAGTCTGAATGTAGCAAAGATGCTCTTTCATAGACAAAAGCATTACCCTCTTAACTATTTTAGTACACAATATAATATTGTTAGCTCTGTGTATTATGTTGTATATATAGTTATAGCAGGTTGCTAACGTGCTTTTTTACCCTCTAACTTAGGAAAGAAAAAAGATAGGAAGAAAGAAAAATCTTCACTGCTCTTGTTGGTAGCCTGGAAAGACAGGAAGGCAGGCAGAGTGGGGGTGGGAGTGAGGGGTACAGAGGGAGGGGGAGAGAGACAGAAAGAAAAAGAATTATTCATAGCCCTTATTGGCTGTCTGAAGCTTGGAGAGCAGCAGCTGATAGTGAGCGAATGTCTCAATGCAATATCCTGGAACCTAATTTCTCCCACTGAAACCCATCCTCTGCTCTTCATGTTTTAACCAATATATACTCTGAACAAAGTTTCCAGAAGTCTAAGTGGTACCCAATCATAAGGATAGGCTGCACATGGCAAAATTATATTTTTCACAGTGGCACATAAAAAAAATCATAGCCACTGGTAACGAATAATCTAAATCAAACTCACTATCATCCACTGCACTCCTTCAGAACTTCTTAATACATACGGTAGATCTAAATAATTTATCTTTCATAATCAAAATGATATATACTTTAACTATCACCTGCCCTGATACCTCCCCTCTAAGAGCAAGTTAACTAATTTCTAGAGAGTTTCTTTGCTCTTAAGTTCTATTAAGAAATACTTTTCTTGCTGAGTGATAGAAAAAGGCATTTTATTTCTGATTGTGAGTACAGTTGCTATATAATTTAATATGAAAAAGGTATCATTGTAATCATAATTCTAGTGTAAATCATTTACATTTATCTTGTATGAATGCTCTCTAAAAAACACTTTTATAGCTGAGCATAGAGGTGTACACTTGTAACCCCAGAACTAGTGAAATGGGTGGGTGGGGATTTGAGTTCATGGCTATCTTGGGTTATATAACCCCCACCCCCCAGGCCTGACCCAGTAGCAGGGTGTGGTGGTGCATGCCTGTAATCTCAGCACTCAGGAAAGGCAGGGGGATCAGGAATTTAAGACTAGTCTGAACTACCGAAAGAGAGCACCTCAAAAAAGAGGTGGGGCTGGAGAGATGGCTCAGCAGTTAAGAACACTTGCTCTTACAGAGGACCCAAGTTTAGTTTCCAGGGCCCACATGGTGACCCCACAACCTACTGTAACTCAAGTTTCAGGGGATCAGATGCCTTCTTGTGGCCTCTGTTGTCACCAGGCAAGCATGTGGAATACATATATAATAACATGCAGGTTAAACTACACACAAAATAAAAATAATTTTTTTTTTTTTTTGAGACAGCCTCTCACTGTGTAGCTCTGGCTGGCCTGGAACTCACTATGTAGATCAGGCTGACCTGAAACTCAAAGAGATCTGTCTGTCTCTGCTTTCCAAGTACTGACTTAAAACTGTCTCTTGTTCTTCACTCATTGAACAAGTTCCACTTGTGGATGGGAGAGACTGGTATGAACTCTTCCCCATCCTTTAGGGATGCTCAAGTTCTTGATCAGATTGGGGTGTGTGTGTGTGTGTAAGGAAACAGAATATTCAACAAAACATAATAGCAACGTTGAACTGAATGTTTGACTGAAGAGGGAGTTACTGTGTATTCTGTGTGTGTGTGTGCGCGTGCACTCGTGTGTGCATGCGAGCAGGCATGTTTGTATGCGTATGGGCGTATAGTGGACGTATGTATACATGCATGTGAAGGACACAGAACAGCCTTGGGTGTTGTTCCTTAGAAGCTGTCCACCTCATTATTTGAGATAGGGTCTCCCTGATCTGGAACTCTCCAAGTATGCTAGGCTGGCTGGCCAACAAGCCCAGGTATCCATCTGTCTTTGCCTCCCCAGTGCTGCAATTAGAAGTACATACCACCACTCCTGGCTTTTTGACATTGGTTCCTAGGATCAAATTCAGGTCTTTAAGCTGCAGTGTGAACACTTCACTCCCTGAAAATCTCCTCAGCCACATTTTGTTTATCCTTAATTTTTTAAAATTTTGAAACAGAGTATCACTAAGTTGCTCAGACTAGCTTCTAATTTATAATACCCCTGCTTCAGCCTCAGAGTAGCTGAGATTAGTTTTTATCATGACACTCTGACTATATTGATTTATAAAGGACTATATATAATAATTACCCAAGTAGATAATTATGGGGATGAGACGGGTATTACCAGTTGAGAAGACAGCACATAAACAAGTATATGTCCATATTTGGAAAATTTCCTAGAATAGTCCTCATTTCCAGAGAGATTACATTGACCACAGTGGTGGATTTAATTTCTACATGTCTGAAAAGTAGTTCAAATATTTTCATTATGACTAGAGATTAGTGGGAAGGAGAGACGCCATCTTCCAACAGTGGGAGCAAAGATGTTCTTCCTGGTGGAGGAGTTTGTGTTCCAAAGAATGGTTAAATGATAGCAATTTAAAAGATTTATTTATGTGCATGTATGTTTGTGCTTGAATTTATATGTACCATGTATGTACAAGACCCACTGGAGGTCAGAAGAGGCCCATATGCCCTAGAACTGGAGTTCCAAATAGTTGAGCACCACCATGTGGTGCTGGGAACTGAACTGGGTCCTCTGCAAGAGCAGTTAGCACTCTGAACCACTGAGCCATCTCTCCAGCCCCTGATAGCAAAATTTTTATCTTAGTGAGTCTTCACATCTGCCTTTTTTTTTTTTTTTTTAAAAAAAAGAAAGGTATGTATAGAATCTGTGTTTCCAATAAAATATGTCATTGTGAGACCTACCACTAAGCCTTGTCTTACTAGATGCTAGTATTGAAAAAGTAAAATGTATCCGTTATGTTTCATTGTCTGATTAGTTCTGCCAGTAAATTAGTAACCCAGAATTGGTCCAGAAGGAAACCATGACCCAGCTGGAGTGAGAAGGCCAGCAGGCACCGTCTTCTTTCTGACCAGTGACTTGCCCGCGCCCAGGCCTCCATGCTGCTCAGTGATGGTCGGGACTTAACGCAAGAGCAGTGCATGGCTTACGTTGTTTGCCAGTTCTGGCCAGATTCCCATGCTCGTCTGGTTTTCCTTTTTTCTTCTAAGTGCTGTTCTGCTTAGCTGTTTTCACATGGGGAAGGGATGCAGTTCAGTGGTCCAGTGCTTCACATACCTGAGATGTGGTCATGGGTTTGAGTCTCCAGCACTGGAGATGTGGTGGAAATCCACATTATTCTAAAAAGTAGTAGTGTTTTTTATACTTTGTATTATATTGTTGCCCTGGAATCTACTCCCCACCCCTCAAAAGGGAAGAAAAAAGTTCGTAGAGAACTCCAAACCAGACTCCTTGAGGAGTCTGATCAGTTAAGCAGCATGTATTAACTACCAGCTATGTGTCAGGCAGTGTGTAGGTTCTGAGAGTCCAAGTCGGGTATGGTGGCCACTGTAACCCCAGATACTTGAGGATGAGGTTGGATTGTGAGCTCAAGACCAGCCAGGGCTGGTACCAAGACCTTACCTCCCAAACAAAACAGAACAACCTCACACAAAAGTGGTTTTGAGAGTACATCTTCCAGTAAGATAGACTTAAATTGACTTGGCTGCAAGAAGCTTATGTTTCCTTGGGCAAGACAGACAGTGCGCATATAAAGCAGCTGCATAGTGTGGTACCAGATAGTAGCTGCTGTGAGGCCGAGTCAGACTGAGCAGGCATTTTCTGTAGGTGTGAGGGTACCCCAGCTGAGAAGCCACATTTGAGCAGAGTTGAAGAAGTGAGGAGTGAGTCGTATGAGTCCAAGGGAAGGGCATTCCAGGTTGAGAAAAAGCCAGTGTGGAACATTTTGAGACAGATTTGTGCTTGACATTATTGCAGACAGAGGTCACTGTGACTAAGCCCTAAGAGGACAGCTGTTAGGAGATGTGGACAGAGATCCCAGGCCGTGGGGAGGCTTCTGTAGGCTGCTGTGAGTATTTTGAGTATAATTGAAAACAGGCCCTAGTAGTGAAATAGACTGAATAGGGTTCTTCTTCAGTGGTCTCCAGTCAGGAGCAGGTAAGCTGTTGGAGAAGAAACTCAAGTCAAGATAGCACAAATGAATGTGTGTTCACTAAGCCTAAGATTATAGCAATGTAAGTATTAAGAGTATTTGCTGATGATTTCTACTTTGTTTATTTATTTATTTTTTATTATAGGGACTTTGAGTTACCTGGATGATGTCCCATTTAAGATAGGAGACAAATTCAAAACACCAGCTAAAGTTGGTCTACCTATTGGCTTTTCCTTGCCTGACTGCTTACAGGTTGTCAGAGAGGCGCAGGTAAGTGGTGAGTTTTAGCTAATGTTAGTTGCATCGGAGACTTCTGATGAGGCTGTTCCTACAGCTGTTAATTTTATCTTGTTGCTTCTGTTAATGCCTGGTTTACAGTGGTACCCAGCCTCCATTTATATGTTTTACACATCCACAGGTTTTGTTTAGCCTGTTTGATTATATATTTTTCTGGGTTTCTGTGCCTTGCACAAAACAAATCCCAGACTCCTGTCTCACTGCTCACATCCTTCCTTTGTTGGTGTCCTCACTGTCTTCCTGGTCAGTCATGTTAGGTAATCGTTCTCTCTTGCTGTGCCACACACTCTGTGTCAGCCCTGCCGTAGTTTTCATGCAGGCTATTTGAGTAGCCTCTTCAATTGGCTCCATTTACAGTGTTTTCCACATCGTTTCTAGAATAATGATTTTAAGGTTTTAAAATTATTCAAAAATGTTTACAACTCAGTAATTATTATTAAACCAAGCACAGGGACATCAGATTTTGGCAGAGCACATTAGCCCATCTCCATGTTCCAAGGCATCAGGAGTTTGTTGAGTATAATTTGTACATTACTACATATACCCGGCTTTCCTCATGAGCTGTCTCTACATGGAATAGTCTGACTGCACAGAAAGCTGTGGGTCTGTTAGGGCCGTGTCTAAATGCTCTCCAGGGCTTCTTTCTTAACCCTCTCATCTTTAAAAGTACATGGAATTTGTTCTTGAAAGTAGCAAAAAGCTGAGTATAACTTCCTGTCTTCAGTTTGAACTTACCAAGTGCCTGCTTTTGGGATGTACTCTGAGGAGTACTGAGACTGACTGAGACTGAGAAGAGACATCCTCAGTGTCCTGAAGGTGCTTATAGCCTAGGGGTGTTGTGTAGAAAACCGGAAGACACATTTCCTCCTCTACAACACCTTACTGGAAAGGAAGTTTTGTTTCTGGGGCCTCACTAGGGCTTCAACATGCTACTTTAAAAAGTATTTTGTCTTCTGTGGTCTGTGTGTAGGAGAACTTCAGTTGCTTTGTTTTAATAACTTTATTGAGATAGGATTCACGTACCTTGAAATTCACCCTTTCAAGCTATAAACTTTAGTGTTTGGTTTTTTGAGACAGGCTCTCTCTATGTAGCCTAGGCTGTCTTGGAATTCTCTGTGCAGCTCAGGCTGGCCTTGATCTCACAGAGATCCGCCTGCCTCTGCCTCTCCAGTGCTGGGATTAAAGGCGTGCGCCGCCACCGCCCTGGTTGTGTTTTTCAGAGTTGTGTGAACTTCATTGCTGTCTAATTCTAGAACATTTCCCTTCTCTACCCCTAAAAGAGACCCACTGTGCCCTTTGTGACAGGTGTATTTAAATTAGGTCTTTGTAATTGGAGCCTAGGCCAGAGGCCTGACTGTGGAGGCTCCCGGTGAACTAGCTTTTGTCATTCATCCCAGAAGGCCAATCGAAGAGATGAATGGTGGTGAAGACATGAACATGTATTCTTAGGGTGGGGCACTTTGGGAAAATACCAGCAGTCTAATTCCTAAGCCTGTCTGTCCCAAGAGGCTGATAGCCATCCTGATTCTGTAGTACAGGCTGGGCGTCTTCATCTGGTTGAGCATTATTTCAGAATTAGGCCTTGTTGTTGATAAGAAAGTTGCTGCCAGACGTCTCCTTCTGATTGCCTCTTTTTCTCCTGACTCAGTATCTTTAATAAAATGATCAGTTCTGCTAGAAAGAAAGAAGGAAAGAAAGGAAAGAAGGAAGGATGGAAGGAAGGATGGATGGAAGTTGCTGCTGCTTGGGAGGGCAGTTTCAACTTTTGGAACAAGATGTTTGTATATTTGATTTCTCATTCCTGGAATCCAAGTGAGTACAAGAGAGAGTACTTAGAAAAGGATCAGTCTGCACTCTGTCTTGCTTTTAGTTACTCATTAGACATCTACTGACCCAAATGAAGAGTCAGTGCTTTTAGTAAAACCAGCCTTTAACTCCTGTTATATTTTGTCGGAATAGTGGGCCATTCATCAGTACATAGACATTTTGGTGGTTTCTACCTTGACTGTTATGAACAGTATTGCTTCAAAGATTTATATGCAGGCTTTCCCCATGTTTTTTATCCTTTTGACTTTACTGTGACTGTGTGTAGAGGAACTACCAGACCATATTCCAGAAGGGCTCACTGTGTGTGTCATTCCCCCTAGCACTGCAGGTGTATTCCAGTTTGTTTACATCTTGCCAACTTGTGGTATTAACTGTCTTTCATTGTGTACTTCTTTGTGGCTGTGAAG
The DNA here is from genome assembly GCA_026225945.1 of Cricetomys ansorgei. Lineage (NCBI taxonomy): Eukaryota > Metazoa > Chordata > Mammalia > Rodentia > Nesomyidae > Cricetomys > Cricetomys ansorgei. The sequence continues at coordinate 14,433,933 of JAMJFZ010000182.1, read as the reverse complement.
TTGTCTCTTGTGATTTGATTTGCATTTTCCTAAGTAGTTTTGAATACTGGATAGATACTCTGTTTTTTTTGTGGAAACTTCAGATGACCAGAGGGCAAATTTTTTTCTCTCTCTCTCTCTTTTTTTTTTTTTGGCTTTGCAAAATAGATTTTATCTGTGGTCAACCTGGCTGTTCTGGAACTCACTCTGTGGACCAGGTTGGTCTCGAACTCACAGAGATCTGCCTGCCTCTGCCTCCCATGTGCTGGGATTAAAGGTGTGCGCCACCACCATCCAGCCAGAATGTAAATTTTACCTTATATACTTTCTTTGCTCCATTTTCCTGATAAGTTTTTATTGGTGGTAACAAATGGTCATTAAATGCCTTTCTGTGTGTTCAGTCCTTTTAACAGTATGCTTTAAAACCCCCCAAAGTTGGGGGTTTAGCTCAGTGGTAGCATGTGTGCTCTGTATGTACCAAGTCCTGGGTTTACACTGCTTGCTTGCATGTATGCGCACACATGAGCACACACACACACACAATTGAAAAAATAAGGACAACAAGTGTGATGATTTTTGCTATTAGCCTACATGCGTATGTAGTTCCACAAAGGCTTGAGAGGATGAGTCAGGAGGATTACTTTTCTATAGGAGTTTGAGGCCAGCCTAGCAACAGAGTCCCCTCTATCATTTACTCCTCGTTGCTGACAAAATTCCTGACAGAAACAACTTAAGAGAGGAAAGGATTTATTTGGGTCATGATTTGGAGAAATAGGCCATCACAGCAGTGAAGACGTGCTGGTGGGCCGCTCCCGTCTACTGCCAGCTGCGTGTGAGGTAACGAGGAACACCGAGAAGTCAACTGCGAGATAGTGCTCAGACTAAACACCCCCACACCAGCCCCTGTCCCTTCACCTCCCAAACCTTTCACACCCCAAATCAGAGACATTAGTTCAAGCACATGGACCTGCTAACTACATTTCACATTCAAGCCTTCATATTCTACTCTTGGGCCCCATAGGCTTATGGCCTGGAATCTAGGCTGAGCTGTATCCCTCAAAGCCTCCCCAGTGAGCTCCTTCCTCCAACTCAGCTCCACCAACTAAAGGTTCCACAGGTTCCTTAAGCAGCCCACCTACTGGGTGGGGACTGGGTGTTAAGCCACACTCAAATCATTGCTGCTTGAGTCTCAAAGGAAAAAAAAAAAAGAGAAAAGACTAAAGCACCCATACCCTGTTTCTTCATTCCTTTATGTCCTCACTGATGTGTTCGGAAAACTGGTTTTGAGTTTCAAAACTTTAAAGCCAATTTAAAGCCACTTTAGATTTTGCTGGGTACTTCTTTTTGGGCCATGAGAAGCACTGATAAATACACAGGACTACGCTCAGAGCCCTAACTCACTGGCTACAGAGAAGTGCGGGCTCTATTAATACTCCTGTGTAAATCACTTGCAGAGTTTTGGTTTCCTGCCACCCCCACCTCTCAGCAGAATCTCGCCATGATGCCTTGGTCAGCAGAATCTCACCATGACGCCTTGGCTGGCCTGGGATCTATTATATAGAAGAGGCTGACCTCAAACCCACAACCATCTGCCTAACTCTCCCTCTGCCTTTTTAGTGCTATTTTGGATTCTTTGAGACAGATCTCATGCATCTTGTTCTGTCTTAAATTCACTTATGTGACTGAGGATGATCAGTCAGGAGGTCTGCCTGCCATTGCCTCACAAGTACTGATGCTGCAGGGATGAGCCATTATGTCCTGCTTTAAATGGTTTGCTTTTGAATTATGAAAACTAACCAATATGCCTTTAATCCTAGCACTCAGGAGGCAGAGGCAGGTGGATCTCTGTGAGTTCGAGACCAGTCTGGTCTGTCTACATAGTGAGTTCCAGGACAGCCAAGGCTACATAATAGACAAACAGAATTCCATCAGTGTGGGTCAGCAAACATACATAGCATCTAGGTTTTGGAAACTTCACTTGGATGCTGTGGCCACAGTAGTATGGAGTAGTGTCTGTGGTTCATAACCGACTCTACTGTCATTTTTACATGGGCAGACATTGTACAATAGCCATACAGATGTTTAACTTTTCAAGGCTTCATTTCTGCATCTGTAAAATGGCTTTTGAGATTGTTCAAAGATCAAATAAAGTACTTACTGCCTTAATTTGTGTTTTTGTAATAAAATACGTGAAGCTGTGAATACATGTAATACATGTAATAAAATACATGAAGAAAGGAAGTTTATTGTGCTCACAGTTTTGGAGGCTGAAAACCTAAGACTGGGTAGGTAGTGTGATCTGTTCTGAACCTGATTAGATCAGAGCACAGCATTGTGATGTGAAAAGGGAGCTGGTTGCCCGGGGTCAGCAAGGAGACCAAGCCAAAGCAAGAAACAGGGATTTGTGAATAGGTGTCTTTCTTTCTTCTTTTCTTTTTCCCTTAAAAAAGAATTGTGCTGGTATGACGGCTCAGTGTGAAGGTGCTTGCCCCAACCCTATGGCTGAGTTCAGCTCCTGGGACCCACATGGTAGAAGGAGAGAACTCCATCATTGCACATCCCCTCCCTCCCTCCAATGAATACAATTAAAGAAAAAGGTGTATTTTAAAAATGGTTACTTTTTGAGACAGACTGGCTTAAAACTTACTGTGTAGCCCAGGCTAGGCTGTAACTTGTCACCCTACTACTATTTCAGCTTCCTGAGTTGCTGGAGTTATAAGCATGAACCACTGGATCTGATTCAGATTTTATTTCTTAGATTGAGAAATATTTCCTCTAGGAAATGTGCTAGGCCTACCTCTTAGCGATCCTACTTCAACGCTGCCACAGTGGGCACCAGTCACACCAGGGGGCTGGCCATATCCAGACCGCAGCATCCCCCACCTGTAGGGTGCTTCCTACCACCTCTGGAGGCTGTCTGAGCTCAGGTAGAGCTAGACCCCACATGCAAGCTCTGCAGTGCCCCAACAGTGGCGCTGACTGCTGGGCGCACACACAGCATGGGCGTGCTGGCCATTCCTGTCTCTGGCAGCTCTGAGAGAGAAAAGATGCCAGATTTTTATCGCACTATTCAAATGACATATATTTTAAAGTAAAGATTGTTTTTTCTTTTATTTTTTATGTGTATGAGTGACTTGTTAGCATACCATGTATGTGTCTGCTGTTCTCTCTCTTGTTTGCGACAGGGTCTCTACCCGAGACTGTCCTCAAACTCCCTGTATAGCAGAGGTTGATGTTGAACTTCTGATATTCCTGCCTCTGCCTTCCCAGTGCTGGGCTTACAGGCATGCACTGTGACTGGTTTAGGAATGCTGGGATCAAATCCAGAGCCTGTGTGTGCAGAGACACGCCTCCTGCACCTGAGATCCAGCAGAAGCAGTCTGCTCTCACCCACATGGCTACTTACAACTCGTCTCTATATTCCATGTATTCTATATTACTTTGATAATTAAAAAAACAAAAAGAAATAGGACCAGTGTTGTAACGTCTTGTAGAGTGTTTGCCTAGTGCACTGGTTCTCAGTGCCCTTTAACACAGCTCCTCACGCTGTGGTGCCCCCAACTATAAAATTATTTTTGTTCTTAACTCATAACTGTAATTTTACTACTGTTGTGAATTGTAGTATCAATATTTGATTTGCAGATAGTATTAGACAACCCTGTGAAAGGGCTGTTCAGTCCCCAGAGGGTTGACAACCGACAGGTTGAGATCTGCGAAACCTTAACCGTATGAACATTAGAGGTGTGACATCACACACCTATAATCTCAGAACTGGGGAGATGGAGGCAGGAGGGTTGTGAGGTTGCGGCCAGCCTTAGGCAAGTCTGCCTCAAACAAATACCAAATCAACCAAAAACCCAGAATCTCGGTAAGAGTGTTTCAGAAAAAGGAAGATACTCAGAAAAAGTGAAAATTTGAAAGATTTGGGTTTATGGATTTGTGGCAGTGAAGCTGGTTTATTGGAAGCTGGCTCTCCTGTGAGTGGCGTGACGCCCTGTAGCCCTGCTTAGGAGGGAACGCTAGTGTACTCTAGACTACAGTGCCATCTGTGGGGTTTGGTAATAGTGACTGTCACAGGATCTAGAATCACTGAAGAGACAAGTCTCTGGGAATGTCTGTTTGGGTTAACTGGGGTGGGAAGACCACCCTGGGTGTGTGTGTGTGTGGTGCCATCCGTCCCGGGGTCCTGGGCTCAGTAAAAAGGCATAGCTACAGAGTTTGGCATGTCTGCCTCCTCACTGCAGGGGCAGTGAGACAGCTACCTGAAGCTCCTGCCACGTGCCCTCACTCTGTGGGCCCAAACAGACTTTCCTTTCCCTGAGTGACTTGTATTGGGTATTTAGCACAGCAATGAGAGAGGCAACTATTATACCCTGTTTAAAAAATTAAAAAAAAGAAGCAATGTGACAAATTGGGTTTCTCCAGTTGGAAGCTCTATAGAGCTTTTGCCCATGGCTCTTTTCTCAGTTTTGTTCATGATAGACAGGAAATAGTGCTTTCCGCAGCACCCACCCCACCTCTGCGGGGCACAGGCACCCCACCTCTGTGGGGCACAGACACTCCACCTCTGTGGGGCACAGCCATCCCATCTCTGGGGCACAGACACCCCACCTCTGTGGGGCATAGCCACCGGAGCAGTGGTGCAGATTCCTGGTGGCTATGTGTTTCAGCTGAGAGGCTCCACCACGACCGCCCTTCCTTACAAGTTTTTTCTATTCTAGAATCTCAGCATGTAAGACTGCTCCTTTGTTGTTCTCTGTCTTCAGGGTGCCTTCACCTTGAGCACTCATGCATTGTTCAGCCCTCTGGTGCTTTAGGGCGAATGCCAGGGAATTTGTTTTGTTCTTTCTGTGTAAGTTTTTGTTCTCTATAGTGGTATATATTTTAGTGTGGCAATGAGAATTTTGGAAGTTGAGCTAAATTTTAAAGTTTTATTAAGAAACTATGAAGTTTTTTTGTTTGTTATTTTTGAGACAGGGTTTCTCTGTTGTAACTCTGGCTGCCCTGAAACTCTCTCTCTAGACCAGACTGGCCTCTGCCTCCCGAGGGCTGGGATTAAAGGTGTGTACCACCTCTTCCCGCTAAGTTTGTTTCTTTTAAATAGGGTTTCAGAGCCCAGATGCTCTTAGACTCCTGATCCTGCTGCTTCCACTTCCCACATACTGGGATATTCTTTAAAATCTTAGAGTGTGATAACCACCTCCCTCGGGCCTTCATGTCCTCTGCCGCTGAGCGGTTGCCTGGGTCTCCTGTCTTTTGTTGTCTCCTTCCCTCAATGTCTGGTAGTTCAGTCTGCCCTCAAATTGTGATCCTCTTGTCTCCAGCTTCCGCATGGACCATCATGTCTGGCTTCTGTCTCCCTCCCTTTTTCTTTTTTGGAAGCAGAAGGAGGCTTACTGAGTATGCCAGGAAAGAGAAACAGACCACAGATAAAGGATCCCGGAGACCCACATTCATCATGGTTTAGTTCAGTGGTTCTCAGCCTTCCTAACACTTCGGCCCTTTAATACAGGTCCTCATGCTGTGGTGACCCCCAACCATAAAATTATTTTTGTTGCTACTTCATAAGTATAATTTTGCTACTGTTATAAATCTTAATATAAATACCTAATTTGCAGATGGTCTTAGGTGACCTCTGTAGGAGTTGTTTGACCCCCAGAAGGGTTGAGACCCACAGGTTGAGAACCACTCGTTTAGCGTGTCCTTGTGCAGGGCCATGATAAACTTGTCCAGTTTTAGCATGTATACTGCCAAACTGAACATCAGGTTTCTTCATAAGTCTCCTTGCATTTTGCCTACAACTTATTCACTAGAGTCCAGTAGTGTAATCCACTACTGGAGCATAGAATCTGGCCAGACTACCTGATTTTATTTAGATCCAGGTTCCAGCCAGAACTTCCTGGTTTTATGGCTGTGGGCATGCCCCTTGTAAAGCAGGGCTAGTGATAATTACTAAGATGTCTTAGCTAATCTAGAGAGTTAACCCATAAAAGGTGCTTATGGGCTGATGGAAAAGCATTTACCATGTGTAAGGCCCTGGGTTGGACCCAGTTCTGCTAAAACAAAGCAAAACAGTAAACTCATTCATGGTACCTTCGAACTCGTTCTTCAGTGTTGGGTACAGTCATTACTGAGGATGTGGTTGTGTAGGATATTGTGCTATATAATGGAGACCCAAAGATTGTCTGTGGGATTGCTGCCAAATGTGTGTGTGTACCAGTAGATGACCGAGAGAGGCGAGTGCCCTACAATTTTAGAAGAGCAAATGGGCCATCAGGCTAGCCTCCTTGAGCGGGTGGCGACTCCTTCCCCAGCCATGTAGAGTTAGGGAGGGAGAAGCCAGGAAGGGAAGCGAAGGAGTGGCGAATTCCCCTTGGTCTGGTGTGTAGGGTTAATTTATAGCAGTAATCGGGGAGTGTTGGACATTGGAAGCCTTGGTGCTTCTCAGCGAGGCTCAGCCACGTGCTGCCATGCTGCCTGCTGTACTTCTCTTGCCCAGGCCTGAGCTGGGTAGGGAGAGCAGCCACCTGGGCTCACACCTCCTCTCTCTGCTGTATTTCTGCAGTATGACTTCTCCTTGGAAAAGAAAACCATTGAGTGGGCTGAAGATATTAAGCTAATCCAAGAAGCTCAGCGAGAAGCAGAGCGGAAGGCTGGGGAAGCAGAAGCTAAGGTGAATTCTAAGAGCGGCCCAGAGGGTGACAGCAAAATGAGCTTCTCCAAGACTCACAGCACAGCCGCAATGCCACCTCCTATCAACCCCATCCTTGCCAGCTTACAACACAACAGCATCCTCACTCCAACCCGGGTCAGCAGCAGTGCTGCCAAGCAGAAAGCTCTCAGCCCGCCCCACACGAAGGCAGACTTCAATCCTGCTGACTTCGAGTGTGAGGAGGACCCGTTTGATAATCTGGAGTTAAAAACCATTGACGAGAAGGAAGAGCTGAGGAACATTCTGGTAGGAACCACCAGGCCCATAATGGCTCAGTTACTGGACAGCAGCTCACCCAGAGGAAGCTCAGGCTCTGCACTACAGGATGTGGAGGTCTTGGCGTCGTTGGAGCAGGCTACCTTAGATGTCAAGCCTCTTCATAAACCCAATGGCTTTATAACCTTACCACAGTTGGGCAACTGTGAAAAGATGTCGCTGTCTTCCAAAGTGTCCCTCCCCCCCATCCCTACAGTAAGCAATATCAAATCTCTGTCCTTCCCCAAGCTTGACTCTGATGACAGCAATCAGAAGACAGTCAAGCTTGCGAGCACTTTCCATAGCACATCCTGCCTCCGAAGCGGCACATCCCGGAACCTCCTAAAGCCTTCCACACACAGCAGTGCCAGTGAGCTCAATGGGGACCATGCTCTTGGGCTTTCAGCTTTGAACTTGAACAGTGGCACAGAGGTGCCAGCCCTGACATCCTCCCAGATGCCTTCCCTGTCTATCTTGTCTGTGTGTGCAGAAGACTCATCACCTCCAAAAACATGTCCCACAGTAAGTTCTCAGTCCTGACTCACAGCTCCAGAGATGTCTCCGTGACCCTGTCAGTGCCTCCCACAGGCTTACTGTTCCACAGGCGCTGTGCAGTGACTGTGTTATCTGACAGATGTAATTCTGGTTATCTTCCTGAGGGCCAGGATTATTGCTTTTGGGCCCAGCCCAAGATATGTATTTTTGGTTCTTCTTAAGTGCTGGGGATCAAACCCAGAGCCTTGCCATGGTAGGCAGGCCCTCTGCCGCTCACTACACCCCAGCCAAAATCTGCTCAATATTTACCTCATTGCATCTAGTTTTTTTCTTCCATATTTGAAGCTTTATTAAATACTGGCCAGGATAATGGACACTGGCCAGTTCCATACCCCGGGTTCCCAGCGTATGGCCTCCTCACTGCATCTTTAGGATCTTTTCCTTTGCAAACACAAGGGATAACAGCCCCTGTGAATGCTGTTTCTCTGTGTAGTCTTGGTTCTCTTTTCTGCTGGTATTTCTTGATAGGTTTCTGTTTTGTTGGTGGTTTTAGTTGAGACAGGGTCTTACTGCACGGCCTCGGCCTCTTCCCTCCGCCTCTTGAGTGCTGGGATTTCAGGTGTGTGTCCCGTGCCTGGCTCTGTTTCTGTGTTCCCATCTTCTTTCTAAGCTGGCGGATGTTCCTTGTCACTCCTGCTGTCACAGGCTGTCACACAGCCTCCCATTCTCGCTGAACCCTGTCTTGTTGCTGGCGTTGTTAGTGATAATTTGGCTCTTTTGATTTACATTTCTTCAGCCCTGCATGGTTCCTAGTAACTGGTAGGAACCTGTCATTTGAAGTCTATAGATTTGTAATTGTGTGATTCTTTTTTATCCTGTCTACAGTATGCATTGGGCTGTCTTAAAAAGAGTCAAAGGAAGGCTGTACTGAGAACTCACGATGTATTAGGATGGATTGGTAAAAAGATTACAGCACTCTCATCTTGAAGAAAATCTAATTTTGCTACACAAAATGATGGCAAAACAGGGCACTTTCTTTGTCACATGGTATAAGCTTAGCTTTTGATGTGTTTCAGCCCCAGAACAACCGTTCTGCACCCTGGGCTATAAATCTTAGCAGTCCAGAGTCTCTTACTATGCTAGCTCACAGGTGTTTTTAAGAGACAGCGCATGAGGAAGCTGCTTAGAGCCGGAAGGAGCTGCTCAGTTCTGTACAAGCTGGAATGAGCGCTCTGTCAGTAGCGAGACGAGCCATGGTCTGCTTTACAGCGCACATCCTGGAGGCGTCTCGTGAACGTGGTGTGAGTGCCTCCTTGTCAGAGCTCCTGATTGTAACTTTTAGAACCTTGGTCCAGGAAAAGCCAACAGACTGCCGAGCACTGCTGTTTTCTCCCTGGCGTGGGCTGGGTCCTAACTCCACCTGATCAGTTGCTGGCTCTAGTCAGCACTGTGTTCTTCATGACATGTTAGATGCTTCAGGTTATAAAAGCACCCTGCCAAGATGGGGGTTGCTCAGCCAGTACCCAGCCATTTAGACAAACCCTCAGAGACTAAAACCAGGGAACTAACACTGCACTTTCTCAATCCAGACACCGGTGACTGTTTGGTCAGCCTGATCATGGTGTCGTCTCAGGGTCAGAAGTCTGTGTCTTGGCGAACTTGCTGCTTTCAATTCATAGGTATGGACAGCTGGAGTTCTAGTGTTCCTTTAAGGAAGTCATGATCTTCTCCCTTGGGAGCAAAGCCATCTAGGCTCTCTCAGGAGCACAGTGCCCACGGCAGGGCATGGGTCACCCCTTTCAAAGGGGAACCTTAGCAGAACTGTGCCTGAATTACTCTTGATATTTTAGGTGGCCTTTTTTCTCTCTCTCTTTTGTTTTTTGAGACAGTGTTTCTCCCTATAGCCCTTGCTGTCCTGGAACTCATTATATAGACCAGGCTGACCTTGAACTCAGAGATCCACCTGCCTCTGCCTCCCGAGTGCTGGGATCACAGGCGTGCGCCACCACCGCCACACAAGGTGGTCTTTCAGTCTCATCATGAGATTTTTTGTTTCATGGTTACTGTTTTATGTAAAGTAACTTTAGAAGTTAAGGAATTCATGGGTCCTCTTGAATAGTCGTGTATCGGGCTCTTATTCCTCCGCTAGCGTGCAACTGCCTTGAAGCAGAACTTCAGGGGCCTTGTTCTGCTTCTGAGTGAGGCTGTTGTGCCCCGGGCCATTGACCCGGTGTACACGCGCACACGCAAGCTCCTTTCACTTGCCGTTTCCCCAGATCATTTTGCCTTTCCTCTTAAACTTCTGAGTTGTCAGTTTATTAATTGCAGCCAATAAACAAAGAATATCCCTCTGGTCTTTGGAGACTCAGCTCTGGCTGCCTGCTTACACCTCATGAATTGTGGGATTATATAAATTTGTCTTTTAAATTGCTTCTGGCATTACAGTCCTTTGATTTTTAAGCTTTCCAGTGTGTTCAGCATTTCATCTGCTGCCATTACTGTAACACAGAGCCGTGTGGAGGCCAGAGCACAGCTCTGAGCCTGGTCTCCTGTTTTCACTTGGTTTCCAGACTCTGGCCTCGGTTGTCGAGCTTCTGTGGGAAGGGCCTTTGACCTGAGGAGCCAGTCTACCAGGCCTGGTGGGTGTCTGTAGGCCCACGACTCAGAAGGCAAAGCAGGACTCAGACCCTCAACACCTGTAGGAGTCCAGTGTCCCTGATCAGCCACAGTGCCCAGAATGTTGGGTTGTGGGTGTGCACCATCAAGATGGGCTCTTTCTGTTTGTAACTTTGTTTCCTTGTTTCTTCTAAACTGTTGTTGAAATTTTTGTAGTGTTTTGCTTTTGTTTTGGCAAGGTCTTTTGTCCCAGGTTGACCTCAAACTGTCTGTGTAGCTGAGGTTGATCTTGTGCTTCTGCCTCCTGAGTGCTGGGATTAGATCTGCTGGGGATCCAGCTCAGGCTTTCTGCACGCCAAGTACTCTGCTGATTTAGCTACAGCCACAACTCTGTGTAATTTCTTACATTTTAAAAAAATTTTATAAAATTGTTATCACATTTATTGTGCATGTGTAGCCAAGCACACAGGTCAGAGGGCAGCTTGTGGGAGCCACTCCTGCCCTTTCACAATATGGTTTCTGGGCGTTAAATCCAGGTTGTCAGGCTTGGTGGGAAATGCCTTAACCTGAGCCGTCTCCAGGCCCTTCTTTTTTTAAAAATTGCTTTATTGTTATGAATTTGCCTGCGTGTATATATGTGCACTGTGTGTGTGCCTGGTGCCTGAGGAAATTGGAGTGTGCTGGATCCCCTGGAACCAGAGTCACAGTTGTGAGCTGCCATGTGAGTGCTGGGACCCAGACCTGGATCCTCTGCAAGGGCATGTGTGCTCTTAACTGCCTCTCCGGCCTCTCTCAGACCCCCTGAGTTCTAGCATTTCAGAGTTATTCTGAGGTTGGTTTTGCTCACCTCCTGTTTCACCTTTAGAAGTGTTTGAGATAACCCCAAGCCCCCACCACCTGTCTCTGGAAAGTTTGAAATTTATTAGGGATGTCTTCCTCAGTTACTGTGTTGAGCCCTCTCGGTCTTTACAGACTGAGGGTTAACCCAGTTCATCACTGAATATGAAAATGATAAATCCCATTTTATGCTTGCTAATAAGCATGTTTTATCTTTTTCATTGAGGGGAGGAGGCACTCCTATTGAAAGGCCTGCTTAGATGCAGTAATGGTGTTCTTTCTGGGTCTGGAGCTATAGCAGTGGTGGCGTTTACCCCCCCCTTCACACACACATACCATATTAATTGTAATCATTGATTATGACTGGTGAATGACTTGAAACACTCTAGTATTAGTAATTTGACATGGGATCCTTTTTTATTTTTTGGAGATAGTCTTGCTGTGTAGCCAGGCTGTCTTTAACTTCAGGATATTCTTCCTTCGTAAGTCCCAGTAATAAGGGACCCTTTTAAACATTGTCTATTTCAGGTCTCCTTAGTATGGTGCCTGTTTGAGTAGTAAGACTTTATGTGAAGGAGACATTCATTTGTCTCTGATCAAGCAAAGTATTCTCATCCTACTCTTTGAACAGGAAAGGGTACTTTCCTCAGGCGGAGTGTTTAAAATCCTGTGCATTGGGCTGGAGAGAGGCTCAGTGGTTAACACCCTTACAGCGGACCCAGGCTTGGTTCCCAGCCCCTACGTGATGGCCAGTAACAATGTGTGTGACTCCAGTGCCAAATCTCATGACCTCTTATGGACTCTGCAGTCACCAGGAATGCACATGGTGTAGCACAGATACAGGCAAACATACGCATAAATAAAAACCTTTGGGAGGGGCATGGTGGCATATGCCTTTAATCTGAGTGTATGGGAGGTAGGAGCAGGCAGATAGATCTCTGAGTTTGAGGCCAGATTGGTCTACATAGAGAATTCTGGGCCTACACAGTAAGACATTTTCTTTAAAACAAACAAAAAGTACCTAATAGGTATATGACTTTTATTATAATACCATGTTGGCTATTTACATTATCCCTAATATTTATTACAAATGATGTTGAAATAACTGTATATACATACATATACACATACATACATATATGACTTGTATACACTTACATATATGACTATACATCTGTTGTGTGTGTGTATATATATGCATACACATATACACACATACAAGCTTACATCTTTTTATAGATTTATTTTATGTGCATGAGTGTTTTGCCTACATGTGTGTTTCTGTACCACATGCATGCCTGGTGTCCGTGGAGATCAGAAGGTGCTGGATGCCCTGAATCTGGGGTTATAGTTGTGAGCTATCATGTGGATGCTATTGACCAAACCCAGATCTTCTGCAACAAGTGCTTTTAACTGCTGGGCCATCTCTACAGTCCCGAGGTTTGCATTTTATTATTTCCAAAGATTACATCCCTAGAAGTATACAGCTAGACCAAAGAATTGTATCCAGCTTCGCATACAGCCACGTTTACCTGAAGGGCACAGCTAACATTCTCAACAGCAGTGTGTTAGAGCACTGCACCTGCTTCAGAAGCACTTTCTAAAAATGTTTTAAATTAGAAACACATGCCCACATTCCAGCAAGCATTCAGGGGGCTTTTTAAAGGGAGAGGCATACATGCTGGGAGGCTGGGCTCACAGAGCTTTTTCAGAAGCTGGTGCCCCGAGTCTACACACAGCCTGCTCCTGCGAAGGGGTATGTAAGCTTGAGTCTGCACAGTGGCTCGGTGGCTCCTGTAACCTGCTGAAGTCCCTGGAATGGACTGCTTAGAGCATGTAGATGGTAGTTCAATGTGAGCTGCTAGTCTGCAGGCCTGTGGTCTTTCTGGCTTTCCTCAGCAGAGTTCGAGAACATCTGGTTATAGCAGAACTTGCTTTAGGAAGGGGGACTACTCCTTACTGCCTTACTCCATCTGATAGAAAAAGAAGGAAAGATACAAAATGTTTTCTTTGGGCTTTGGGATCTAAGCCACTGTGAACAGCTTGTGATGTTGTTCCCATCGTGGGTGGGCCCTTTGGCTTGGGAATGAGCTGAGTGGAGCTGCCTTTGTTTCTTAGGCTTCACCATCACGGGTGTCAGCAGTCAGGTGGGAACCAGTGGGTCCAATGGCAGGGAGTAGGCTGCTTGTAGCCAGTGCAGTTGACTGGCCAGAAGTCCAGCCTGGTATGGCTAATACTCCTTCTGTCTTGGCTCCAGAGGACAGCACGAGAGTGTGTTACAAGGGGACAAGGTAAGTCCCCTCAAAATCTTGAGCCTCTAAGCAGTCACGCATGGAAAGCCCAGATCAGTGATAAGCAGGAATGAGACTAGGACAGAGGCAGCCCGAGTGGAACTGAGTCTTCAGTGAGTAATCCTTAGGGACTCTGAGATACAGTGGTTGTGAAAGGGCTAATGGAACCCCAGAGAAATCTGCACAGCCTGCTTCAACGCTAATCCTGTAAGTAGGTTCAGTTCAAACTTGGAATTTTTTAAGCCACAGGGACAAGGGTGTGGAGCAGCACGTGCAATCTGTGCACAGTGCGTGAGGGCTCCAAGGGTTGCAGGGGTCTTTCTAGCTGTTCTTCTTGGCTGGGACTTGGACCCCTTTTCTTGTGTCCCCACAGTACCTAGCTAGCACCCTCAGCCTCAGCTCATCTTGCTTTGATCTTGTTTTCTATTGCCAGGTAAATTTCTCAGTGTCACAAGTGCCCAACATGCCCAGCTGTCCCCAGGCCTATTCGGAACTGCAGGCACTGTCTCCTAGCGAGCGGCAGTGTGTGGAGACAGTAGTCAACATGGGCTACTCATATGATTGTGTCCTGAGAGCCATGAAGAAGAAAGGAGAGAATATTGAGCAGGTGCGGTACTGGTCTGCAGGGTGTGGGTGGAGGAGCATGGTAGCCTCACGTTAGGCTCGTGATCTGCCTGTCCTGAGTGCATGCAACCCCAGCCTCCTCCTCTATGGGTTTGTGGGGGCTTCAGCATAAGTTCAGTAGCGGTACTTCTTTGGGTGCTGCTTGGAGACAACTGGGAGAAAGTGGGGGTGGGTGAGTGGGGTGCTGGAACTGTTCTGTTACCAGCCACCCCGTTATCTGTACCTCCAGTGAGGACAAACTGAGCGCATGGTTAGATGGCTCAACTTAGACCGTATTTCTCTTTCAAGATAAGGTTTCTGTGTAGCCCAGGATGCTTAGAACTGAGGAAGCTGAGGCTGACACTGGACTCATGGTCCTCTGTGTCCTTTCTGAGCACATTATAGTTATAATTTACCACTCCTGGCTTACCTCCAGAAACATCTGTTATGGCTGCACAGGGAGTTACGAATTGTGAACTATAGTCTCCTGCCTTGGGAGCATTTTCTGACATGCTCTGTATATTAGAGGACTGTCATCCTGCTGGCCGTTGACATTCTGAAAGTCAGCTGTGACAGCTCCTCCTTTGGGATGTGGGTGTTCTTTTCTAGAAGGGTGTGCTAGTCTGTTTACCAAATAGTTACTGAGGCTATGCTGGGCTAGACACATTCAAGGCAGAATCCAGTCCTGTCCAGGTGACGGGGAGCTGACTTCACACAGATGATCTAACACTCTCAGCACAGAGGAGTGGCTGTAGGGGCTCAAACCTTTCTCCTTTCTTAGATTCTCGACTATCTCTTTGCACACGGACAGCTTTGTGAGAAGGGCTTTGACCCTCTTTTAGTGGAAGAGGCTCTGGAAATGCACCAGTGTTCAGAAGAAAAGGTAGGAACCTTTATGTATTCACAGGAACAGGGGTGTCTGTCCTGATACTCTCCCAGGTTCCCCTTCTCCTTTCCTTACCAGTGACTGCAGGCAGAAGGAGACAAAGAATCTCCTGTGTTCAGACAAGATGAGTCCATCGGTACAGATGAAGCTTGGAGATGAGTCCCAGAGATAGAAAGAGAAAACTGATTTGGGCTGAAAGCCAGGCTTTTGGGTGGCTTGGGCCACTGCTACACTGCTAGTTTTTGTTTTTTGGTTTTTTTTTTTGCCTTCCCTTCTACCTAGAGAGCAGCCTTTTGGGGTTCAATACTATTCATGTGGGCAGTGGGACTCTTACAGAGGTCAGCAAGTGAGTTGGGGTTGGCTTCACAGCTAACCTCCGCTTGCTAGGGAACCGTGGACCCTGGAGACTCTGGTTAAAGGATACAGATCCTCCACCTGCAGTATGCCTCCATATCCAGGCGGTCTCTGTGCTGGACCCTTTCGCTAATTTATGTTCCCCTTTATCCCATAGATGATGGAGTTTCTTCAGTTAATGAGCAAATTTAAGGAAATGGGCTTTGAACTGAAAGACATTAAAGAAGTTTTGCTATTACACAACAATGACCAGGACAATGCTTTGGAAGACCTCATGGCCCGGGCTGGAGCCAGCTGAGACCAGGCCCTGCCACAGCTCTGCCACAGCTCTGCCACGGCACCACCACCCCCCAGGAGGCCCTGCATAGCTCACTTGTGGGGAAGAAGGGACACGCTTCCAGATTTTCTTTGGGGGTTAAAAGGTCAGGTGTGGAGATGACACTTGCTATCTCTGTGAGCCCAGGCCTGAGCTGGGGGAAGGTAGAAGATGGAAGATCTGGGCATACAAATGCCTTCCTGACTCCTTCAATATTAAACGTATCTGCATTTTGAGAAGTGTCCTTCCCACCTTGGCCTTTCAGAAAGAATACTTGGGTCTTTCTGGGGTCTCTTAGGTCCTCAGCCAACACCTGGCCTGACTACCAAGAGGAGTGGGGAGAAAAGGAGGGGCAGACTGAACTCTAACCCAGGCTGAATGCTAGTGAGCGGTTCTTCCAGGGTCCCATGTCCCTCAGCAGTTACACTGGTTCTGGAATGTCTCTGCGGTACAAAAGATGCACTTTTCCTCATGGGACAAAGTCTGCCTCTTCTGCCAGGCAGTTCCCATGTGTCCCTGTCCTCTCTTTTGGCTTAGACCATAATCCTCTGCTGCCCAGGGCATGGAGCCCCTGTGCTAGGAAGCTGTTGTCGGTTTGAGTAATCATTGGCCCTTCCCAGCACACGGAGTTGTGAGAACACAGCCACGGCTTGTCACTGAGCACTAACCCCC
The DNA here is from genome assembly GCA_026225945.1 of Cricetomys ansorgei. NCBI lineage: Eukaryota > Metazoa > Chordata > Mammalia > Rodentia > Nesomyidae > Cricetomys > Cricetomys ansorgei. The sequence continues at coordinate 14,417,917 of JAMJFZ010000182.1, read as the reverse complement.
GGTTCTCGAACAGCCTCCTCCAGCCCTGCTTTAGGATGACACGATGAACACCTAGGCATAGAAACCATTCTCCATGGTTTGTTTGTATTATGTTCTACACGATTAAAGATCTAAATACAAAAGGTATAATACAGTCTTGGATCTAAAGTAATTTGCTAACTATTTTGATTCTTCGGAGAACTACTAATAAAAATCTAAAAGGTATGCCATGCTGCTGTAACTTTTTATTTGCCTGGAACAGAGCCGAGCCCTTTCCCCTGCATTTCAGTACGTTTCTTCCCACTGGAGGCCCGTGGGACCTGGAGGCTGGCAGTCCTGTCTTCTCTGTTTCTTGGTTTACAGATGTAGGTCCAGACCAGGATCTCTTTAAACCCAATCTAGTGCAGTCTGTGGACCAAGGACATGCGAATGCCCTCTTGCCAAGGTGGAGAAGGTACAGACTAGGCTTCAAGGTGTCCTTTAAAAGTTGAGCAGTCTCTTCCCATGTTGAGTACCTCCTGCCTACCAGCAGGCACAGGCAAAGCTAAGGTGCTTCCCCAGCTGAGAGATCTGAGGTGCTGCTATAGCTGACAGAATTCATCCCTAGTTTCTCCTAGTCCTTATCCTTAATCCCACTTCCTTTTGGGGCTCTTGGCTGGGAATGGGCTCTGGTTTTTAGTGGCCATGTGAGGTGCTGTCCAACCTTAATAAGCTAGGAACAGGCTGCCCTCTGGTGGTTAGTTCAAGCACTGACTGGCTGATTGTAGATAGTGGTTCTTGACCCTTTGTTGTGATGACCCCAACCATAAAACTGTTTTGTTGCTACTTCATAACTGTAATTTTGTTACCATTATGAATCTTAATATGAATGTACCTGATATGCAGATGGCCTTAGGCGACCAAAGGATCTCTCAAAGGGGTTGAGACCCATAGGTGGAGAACTGCTGTAGAACCTTTCAGCCTGTCTTCCCCCTCCTTCCCCTTTTATATTTTTCTCAAGACAGGGTTTCCCTGTTGTAGCCCTGGCTGTCCTGGAACTCACTCTGTAGACCAGGCTGGCCTCAAACTCACAGAGATCCGCCTGCCCCTGCAGTGCTGGGATCAAAGGTGTGTGCCACCACCACCTGGCTCTTTCAGCTCTTTTGAATTAGCCTTTGGCCTTTTAAATTGAGCCAGATCTCACTATAGCCCAGGTTGGCTTAGAATTTATGGTCCTCATTCTGCCTCAGCCTCCCTAATGCTGGGATTACAAGTGAGCATCATCATCCTGGCATTTCTTGGCCTTTTGAATGCACCTTAAAACCTTAGCTCTCCTTAAATTCATATGGTAATAGCTTCTGGGGCCAAGCTGTGACACATGAATCTAAGGGACACCTCCAAAACTAATGGACTCTTTGAAGCTCTTTGTTTTCCTCAAGGTTCTTTCTACTAAAAAGGTGATGCAGGAGATGGGAAGTCAGTAAAGAGCTTGTGGTGCAAGCATGGAGACTGCGGCCAGAGCTCTAGCACCTATGCAGATTCTGGGCAGCACCACAGCGAGAGCGCATTTGAAGAGGTGTGTTGCTGTGTCAGGAGGTCCAGACTACTGACTACATACTCAGTGCCAAGACACCCAGAGCAAAGGCCCTTGAGTGTGGCTGGTCCAGGTGTCCTGGAAGATTCGAGCCTAGGCAATGGATTTGCTTGAGATCCCCCAGCCTGTCCAATCATTGTAGAGGTGCCAGGAGGGAGGAGTCATAGGAGCTAGGATCTGCCAGGAAAGCTGAGGGCTAGTAGGAGGCGCTGTCCATAGGCCTGCTGTTTTAGCAGAAAACATGCTGCTGCGGCACCCTCACTATTGCAGAGCTGGGCTGCGGGGAGGGGCTGTGAGCATAAAGCCTACCCCTCCCAGTTGCTCTTACGGCATCAAGTTGTTCCAAAACGGGATCTCCACTCTGGTGGGAAGGAGCTCACCCCCATGCCTGGCTGGAAGATGGAAAGGCACAGAAATCAATGAGGCTGTTGGCTCAGCATGTGGTCCCTAATCCATGACCTCTGATCTCTACGGAGTCATTAGACCCAAGTATGTCTACAGACACAGGTCAGCAAAGCAAACACCCTGAGCCCCAAATAGAGGGCCATGAAGGCCCTCAGCCTGGCCCTTTCTCACAGGTGGTTCAAATACAGCTGGAACTGAGGTAAGACCAGGTCTGGCCCTGAGCAGTGGAGCCCTCCAAGGCCACGCCTGGCTAGGGTGAGGCTGGAGGCAGGACAGGGAGTGTGTGTGTCCGGAAGGCCCTGGCAGAGCCTCTTCCAGCCCTAGAGGGCTCGGGCAGCATCCACGCAGCATGAGATCTTCTTCTAAGCTACCGAGCTTCTCTCGGGGACCACAGCCTGCCTGTGGCATGTGAGGTACAGCTGTAGCTGGCTTCTCAGACTCTGGATGCACTTGGACTTCAAAGCCATAATTTCATCCAGCTGGGCCACAAAATCTTCAAAATCCTGAGAAGAAACAAGGCAACAGGAGTTTTTTTCTCTTGATGACGCTTTGCCAGATTATCTTTCCTAATCTGTTTTTAAAGATTTTTTTTTTTTTAATGTGTATGAATGATGTTTGTCTATGCTCCATGTGGTGTGTGCAAGGAATTTAGAAGAGGATGTCAGATCTCCTGGGACTAGAATTCTGGATATTGTGAGTCAAACCTGGGCCCTCTGCAAGAGCAACAAGTGATCATAACTGCTGAGCCTACTCTCCAGCCCCCTGGTCCACCCATCATCTTGAAAGAACATTTCAGAACCCAAATCCCTCCTCTCGGGAAAACCTTACAGGTTTCTATGGCTTTGGGTGAGGCCCCCATCTCTGCATTTGAGACACTGTAACTGGAAGCTGTATGCTGAAAAGTGGTGCTTACAAAGAATGCTTTGGGTCTGCAGGTTGTAAGCAGCAAGATGGTCACTGCTACAGTAATCACAGGGAGGGGCTCGACAAACCATTAGGCTTGGGACTGAGCAGTGTAGTACCATCTGCCACCTCTATCGGGACCTCCAAGCCCCACAACAGTTATTGTGTGACAGCAGAAATTTATGCCATACATATAACATACAGAGATGACCATGGAACAAACCACAAGCTAGCTGTCGATAGTCTGTGTCGGTCCAGTACTACTTACATTAGAATCCATCTGGGTCATCAAGGTCCCCTCTTTGAAGTCCAGCTCCGCCATTTCATCTACCTGTTCCTGGTGTGCATGGATGATCATCTGCCTAGGAACACGCGGAAGAAACTGTGACCCTGCTGGTCTCCCATACTTGGGGATAGCCTTTGGAAAGTCAAAGGAGCTGCCCCTCCTAGTGTGGTAAGGCTGGCCGGCCACTCCTTGCTCTCGCCTCTATTCTCTCAGAACTAGTCAAGGGGTTAGGGAGTACCCACAAAATACAAGCGGTGGTAAACTTCTCAAGCTGTGCCTGCCTCCCCACCTGCTGACAGGCACTGATTCCCATGGCTTCCTTGAGAAGCTACAAGGACATGACAGCTGGTTTACTTGGTACAAGGTCTGCTCTTATTTCTACTTGGAGGGTTCAGGACCAAAGCAGGAGGTCAGGGCTAAAGGCTGCATGATCTACCGTTGGTCAGACTCTAATGACTAGTAGAGAATACAACAGGGAGCAGCAAGTTTGCCCCCTGAAGAGGCAAGCTCCTTTCTGTTCAGGGCCTTCTCTCTGTTATTAAACTAGAAAGTTCAATGGGGTGTGAAGGGGCTCAAGTCTTAAAAAGAAAACAAAGTCCAACTTACTGTGCTTGCTCCAGTGTAAATGGACAGAGTATCCCTGAGGCCTTGAGAGCACAGCTGGGGACCATAGGAGAGTCTGATGCTAAGCACCTGGAGATTGGCCTGCACTTGAGCCATGGGATGTCCTCGTTGTTGTAACAGGGCTTGATGGAGTCTGTGGATGAAACAAGCTCCTGCCAGCTAAACCCTGCAGGATCTTTTCTCTCCTGGGCACAGGGATGGCCAGCTACATTACTACCTCCTGTACATGAGGTGAGCACAGGTGTAGAACAGGGTACTCCAGCATGTATGATGGAAAAGGGCTTTCTTGGGAACGCCAAGGAGCATCCTAGTTCAGTTTCTTCAGCAGCATCATCATATGGCTCATCATCCACATGATTCTGGGGAAAGAGTGCAAGCCTTCTGCTCTGGCAGGCGTCTCTATTGGGCAGTTTGTCAGGAAAATGCTGATGGATGGGTGATGGGGACAGAGCTGGAAGATCACCACTAGGCCGATTGTCAGGGGGAGAGGAGGACAGCCATAGGCGCGCAGTTGCTGAAGACACTGGCAAAGCAGCCTCTTGATCGTAAGGTGTGTGTCCTACTGCTGGCCCTCCTGTGATCTCAGCCATGAGGCTATGCCCAGCTCTATCCGGGGCTGTCTGCTCCAAGGAAAAAGGGTCCTCATGATTGGAGGTTTCCAGGAGGGACACAGTGAGAGGAGCCATGAGTCCAGAAGCATTTGCAGAATGTGACTGTTCTCTAGAGTCTTCTTGGAAAGGATCACTGCTGTTCACTGTTCCTAGTGCCTGGGTAACTCTGTCATCTCTGATTTCTCTCAATGGCGTGGAGACTCTGTCTCTTTGGTCTGGGGATCCAGCAACTGCAATGTGTGATAGTGGGAAAGAGAGCTCGTTTTCTGGGGATGGCAAACTGCCCCCAGTCTGCCCAGGAGCCTCACTTCTGAAAGTCTCCGGTCTGATGTCAAAGGCATGAGCTCCACCTGCTTCTTGGTGATGCACAAAATCTATCTGTGAAGAGGGAGGCTTCTGGGCCTTGTCCTTGGGAGAAGGCCCTGGGGAGGCAGAGTCTTCCTCCTTGCTGCAGTCCAAGCACACCTTACTTGGGTTGAGGCTGTGACTAAGTGCTCCTCGTCTGTGGCTTATGATGGGGTCCCTGGAGCACACCCAGCTGTCAGTGGGTCCCTTCTCGTCACCATCTGCCTCAGAGCTGAAAAGCAAACACTGCTGCCTTTGTGCAGCCTGCTCCTCAAGACCATACTCCCTGTGCTGATGGAGGAAGAAAGAGCTTTCGCTCTTCTCCAGGGTGATCCTCTGCTTTGAGAAAGAATCCTCACTGAAGTCACTGTCATCGAGGTCCTCAGCCTGGACTCCACTGTGGCTCGTAGGACTGGAGAGGTGGGGAGCCTCAGTCTCATTCTGGAGCTGACCTGAGGGCCTGCGCTGGCACAAGAGCCTTTCCAGTGGTTGGTAATTTAGCTTCTGCTTGAGGAGTGGTGGCTGCTGGAACTGCTGGTGGTAAAATCGCAAATGCTCCTCCCTTTTCTTCTGCTGGGGAAGGGGGTTTGTCCAGGCTTCAGGGGCAAGCCTGGCAGGTGTGCCCACCTTGCTGTCCTCACTGGCTTCTAAGTGGCGGCAGCTGACAGGGAGCTGAGCTTGCGACAGTAGCTGCTTCTGCACTGGCCGCACTGGCTGCACCTTCCTGCCTCCGGGAGGCAGCCTGACCCGCAGCAGGCCTTCCTGGCCTGGGGACCTGCTCTCCCACCCAATAGTAGTTCTGCTACCAGTTTGACTTTTCTTAGAGCACAATGGTGCTGACTCTTCTGCTCCCTTTTTGGTCAAATGGCCAGACCTGATGATTCCTTTGCAAGGGCTAGCCTTCGTGTCCCATTCTGGGGCAGGACTCCCTTGGGAACTACTCCCTTTACCAAGGGTTTTAGGTCCAGAGGCAAAGGGGATGTTGGGAGCATGGCTGGCCAAAGGGTGGGCTTTAACTCTTGTGAGGCCTGGGGCTACAGTAAGTGACTGCTTAAGTCCCAGTTTAACTTTTTTGGGGGAGCACTTATCCCCTGGCAGGGTGACAGGCGAGCTCTGAATTCGTTTTGGAGAGGAGTTTCCAGATGTCTGATTCCGACTAGCAGCAGACGCACAACACTTAGTGCCTTTCTTTAGCTCCTTCACCCTGTAAACAACCATCTGACATTAACTGTATATTCTTCTCTGGGATTCCCTTCCTACAGCTTTCAGGGAATTAAAAATCAAAACAAACAAAAGGAGAGTATGAAGGACTGTGAGCTGTTCTTACTCTGGGCACTCCCCTTTACCGTGAGTACCCACTACACAGTGTCTTCTGAGAACATAAGCAGGCACACAACAGTGCATGATTGGAAATGTTTGCAGATCTCTGCAGCCCCACGTGAGGACAAGCTAGGAATCATGCTGTATTCATGCAGGCTTGCTGTGTGTCTTGAATATGGGCTGATATCTACTCTTCACCTATAGTCCCATTGTCCTACAAACAACACCCTGTCTGGCTTCTGTGGTAAGCTGAATTCCCCTAAATCTGCTAACCCCCTAAATCAGAAAGCAAACCTCCAAAAAGCTGCAGATTGTCCTAGTTCCACTAAGGGAAAGATGATGTGTATTCCCAGCATCTCCTAGCTTAGCACTGTACTGGGTAAAATTCTTTATTATAGGGGCTCTGTGTATTGGAGGTGTTCAGTAACATCCTTGGCTTTTACCCACTAGATGCCAGTAGCACCTTTTCTCTATCATGGGGCTGGAGAGACGGCTCAAAGTTTAAGAGCACTGGCTGCTTTTGCAGAGAACCCACAAGGCTCAGTTCCCAGAACCCACATGGTGGCTCACAACCCTCTGTAACTCCAGTTTCTGTGATCAGAATGCCTTCTGATTTCTGCTGACACCAGGCACCCATGGGGTTCACAGACATACATGCATGTGATGCTGACAGGTACCAAAATCCCCCCAGAGAGAAGCGTGACCAAGCAATTAATGGGTACTACTAGCTTGAAGACCAGTGAGAGCCTCAGTGGGTAAAGGAAATTGCTGCCAAGCCTGACGAACTGAGTCTGATCCGAGGCCCATATAGTAGACGGTACTGACTACTGACCTCTGACACCCACACATTCCCAGCCCCACAACCCCCACAATTTTTCTTAAAGAAGTGCTACCTCTGCCACCAACTTTTAGTAAGTCCTTGGAAAATGCCCACTCTTCTTGAGCCTTTAACTTTTTTGACATGTCCAGATTGGTCCTTTCTGGACTTACATGCACCTATAAAGAGCAGAGGTCACCAGAAAGAAAAGCTTACTGAGTCTAGCACACCAGGTTAATCCTCCATTTTCTAGTAGACACTAAAAAGCCACTGATGGCGTCAATTCCTGGACAGGGACATGTGGCATACTTCTCTCTCACATACACAAAAGTAGGGTTCACTGGGTCATAGTTTTCAAAATGCTAGTATAGTATCTCCAAGAAGAGGGCTGTGGAGTTCAATGTCAGATCATGTGACTGAGAGGCATGTGCACAAACACCTGTGACCTATACAACCCGACATCCTATAGCCTACTTACCGGTCAGCATAGCGCAAGGTATTCAGTGTGTGCTCCATGGCTATGTGGCTTGGTGAGATGTTGGCGATCATGCAAGTTCTGGCATTGCCAATGAAAGAGTCCTTTAGGACCTGTTCAAACCAGGAAACCGACCAATGAACAAAGGGTGCATTGACTACTTACATGTGAAGATGCTGACCATAGCTTGCTCTATTCCGCCCCCCCACCCAAAAAAAAACATTTTACAAAAGAAGAAATACATTAGGCTGGAGTGATGGCTCCCATGGTTAAGAGCACAGGCTGCTCGTGAAGAGGATCTAAGTTCAGTTCCTAGCATTCATACGTTGCCGTTCACAACTATCTGTAACTCCAGTTCCAGGGGATCTGAGGCAGATTCTTGTCTTTATGGGTACTAGGCACACATGTGGTACACAGACAAACATGCAGGCAACACATACACATGAATAAAACAAATCTAAAAAAAAAATGGAATAAATACAAATAATAAACAGCACAAAAGGTATTTACCAGTAATCAGAGAAACATAGTAACTACTAGAAAGGCTAACACTTATGGTGCTGAGGAGATGGCTTATGGGTCAGAGCACTTTCTAAACCAGTAAGAGGACATGAGCTCAGATCCCTCACTCATGTAAAAGTCAGGCACAGCTGCTGAGCACCTGTGATCCCAGTGCTATAGAGAGTGGAGATGGGAAGGATGACGGAGCTGCTGGCTGCCAGCCTAGCTCCAGGTTCAATGAAGGATCCTGTCTCGGGAAAGGTAGAGCGTGACAGAGCAGCACCTGAGGTCTTCTGGCCTCTGCATGTGCCAGGTGAATACATACAATTCATGCTCATACACACCCCCTGCACACAAATAAATATAAAGTAGTTAAACCCCCAGCATTTTTGCACATAAGATGAAGAAAGTCTGTTGACACTTTGCCAGGAGTGGGAACTTCTACATTATGTGACAGTTAACTCTAGTCATCAACTTGATCAGATGTTAGGGCACCCTTTATCTTCTGCTGTTTTGTTTGTTTTTCCCTAAGTGGAGATAGGGTCTCACTATGTAGCCCTGGCTGGCCTGAAACTCAGTACCAGGCTGGCCTCGAAGATTAAAGGTGTGTGCCACCATGCCTGTCTCTACTTAAAATGTATTGTTGAGATTATTCTTTTTAAAAGTAGAAGCATGTTTTCTGGGGGGTGAGAACTTATTTAAAATGAAAAGTTCAGTGTCAGAGTCAGGAATGATATCTTAGGTCTCTGGTTGAAATCATGTTTGAGCAGAAACACGCAGGTTGGAAAGACGGTTCAGCGGGTAAGAGTGCTTCCTCTTCCAGATGACCTGAGTTCAGTTCCCAGCACCCACATTAGGAGGTTCATCACTATCTGTGACTCCAGTTCCAGATGCCGTCTTCTGGACTCTTCGGGCACCTGCACTTATTCCAGTACATTGCCCCATCTACAGGCACATACGCACATAACTGAAAAAGGAAGAGAAGTTACATTCAGCCTAGAGATCACCAATTTTGACGAAGGTGGAGCTTCTGTAGATTCTAGCCAAGGTCTTCCTCCTGGCCTCCCAAGACCCAGTGTACCTCCCACTGTGTCCAGGACCTACTGTTGAAAGGAGCGCAAAACAATACAGTTTCTTTCACATCTGTTTCTTGGAGGCAAATCCCCCCTTAGGCTGCTCCTCTACAGCCTGCATGGACCTGACCGAAAGTCCTCTGGTACTATCCGGTCATTTTCATAGCAATAGGAAGAAAAAGGTCCCTGTATTTGCATTACTCAGAATAAACATGGCTGGGCCTGGTAGTGCAGGCCTGTAATCCCAGACGCTCAGTAGACCGAGACAGGAGGATCCTAAGTTCAAGACTTGCCTGTATTACAAAGTGAATTCAATGCCGAGCTGTACAAGCTTAAGGGAAGTGTAAACAGAAATGTAAACGGGATGGTTCAGCGGTGCAGCACTGGCCTAGCATGTGAAGGCCCATTCTCAGTCTCTGCCCCCAGTCAATTGCAGCTAGTACTTGTGCAGTTTTTTGATGTGGTGCTTTGTTGTTGAGGTGGGTGGGTCCTCACATGTCCAGGTTGGTCTCAGACTCCTGGCTCCAGCAATCCTCCTGTCTCTCTCCTGAGTAGCGGGGCTGAAACCCCATGTTGAGTTCCTCCCCACACTCACATAACATTGCTTTAAAACTATAAAGATAGCAAATGGTCAACTCACACAGACTCCTATAACATGGAAGTTAATTCCATGTTTTTCCTCACTGTTATTCAGAGTTGTATCCAGTGTTTACCTTTTAACTGTAACAGATTTCTGTCATCGCTCCTATCCTCACATGTGGAAAACATAGAGCATTCTTTTAAACTGAAGTCATTACTTGTTTGAACTGAAACACTAAGTTCTATAGCCATGATAGCACCAAGTATGGTTATCTTTCTATTTATAGAGGCTCAGTAACTCCACTAAATAATGTTTTCTTTTTCCCCCAGTATTGAGGATTAAACATAGGTTCTGGTGCATACTAGGTAATCGATCTTCTGCCTCAGTTTCCTGAGAGGTTGGACTTCAGGTAAATGCCATCACACCTGAAAGAAGGTTTTTACACTGGAAGAATATGGAAAGGTGGTGTCCTGTCAATTTGACAAAGCCTAGAGTCATCTGAGAAGGGAGTCCTAAGGGACTTCTCAAGTCAGATTTGCCTGTGGGTGACTGTCTTGTTGGCTTACTGAAAGGAGCCTTAGATGAGCTGCACCAACCCCCGGCAGGTGTCCTGGGCTGTAAGGAAAGCTTACCTAAGCATGGGCCTGGAAGCGAGCCAGCAAGTAAGATCACTCCGTGGTTTCTGCTTTAAGTTCCTGTGGTGACTTCCCTCAGTGATGAGCTGTGCGCTGGGAGCGCTCGCCAGACTATTTTATCACTAGGACGGGTGTTGACAAGAGCATGGCTACCTTCTTAGGGCTGTAGTTGCCTGGTGCTGCTGACAACCCTGCCTGAGTACCCTGGAGCTAGCTCCTGGAGGGAAAATGACACGGTAGTTCTTTTCTTCCCAAGACTAGTAACTAATGGAAGAAGGAACAGTGAAAGAACCAAAACAAACTCAAGGCTATTGTTTAACTTTACCTGAGTCAGTTTGCTCTGCCTGAAAGGTGTATGGGTGTGTTCCTGGTCCAGTGCTCGAATACATTCTTTCAGCTGTAAAGTGGGAGAATAAAAGGCACATCAATGTGACACGCAAAGTGAGGAGCAGTCAGATACTACATCCATAAAAAGCTTCTTTAAAGTTTTCTTTTATGTTTATGAGTGTTTTACCTACATGTATGTTGGTGCACCATGTGTGCGTCTAGTGCCCACACAGGCCAGAAGTCCCAGATGCCCTGAGACTGGAGTTATAGATGGTTATGAGCTATCATGTGCATCCTGGGAATTGAACCCTGAATTCTTTGGTAGAGCAGACAGTGCTCTTAATCTCTGAGCCATCTCTTCAGACCTGGAAGCTTAGTTTTCCTAAATAAAGCACAGTCAGCAGTTAAGAGTGCTGGCTGCTCTTCCAGAGGAAGAATTTGGTGCCTAGCACCCACACTGGGCAGCTCACAACCACTTGGAAACTCCAACCAGCTCCAGGGGATCTAATGCCCTCTTCTGGCTTCTTCAGACACCCAAACATGCGGTACATACACATCACAGATACACATAAAAAATAAAAACAAATCTCAAGGTTCTGTAAGAGCAGAGAGGCGAACAAACCACACTGAGGCAGCTTTCTTGGAAGAAAGACAAGTAATGTTGTTTCCTGTTCATCAAGTAAAACCAAGCAAGAAGGGGAGTGTATTGTCCTGTGCTGTCTTGCTAAGGACCCCAAACTTAGAAGCTGTGACTCTAGATCAGCGATGAACCTGCCCTCAGGTCTGAGTCCAAGCCTATGCAGTAGTAATCCTGGCTTATCTGCTTTCTCCTCACAACTACTGCTGTGCTCAGTTAGAGAACATACCTCAGCTACTTCCCTCCCTTCTCACACATGTACACCCGGAGGTATGAATTCAAGTGTAGATTTGGGGAAGGAGATACAAACTGATTAGGGAAGGAGAAATTAGAGCATCAGAGGCAGGATGGTACTGTCCTGTTAGTTTTTTGTCAACTTGACACAGAGTTACCTGTGAAGAGGAATCTCAGCTGAGAAAATGTCGCTAGTCTGTAAGGCTTGATGAGCGATGTGGGGGGGCTGAGACTACTGCGGGTGGCAACACGCCTGGACAGGTGGTCCTGGTTTGTGTAAGAAAGTAGGATGAGAAAGACACTGGAAGCAAGCCAGTAAGCAGTGCTCCTCCATGGTCTCTGCCTCAGTTCCTGCCTCCAGGTTCCTGCTTGAGGAGTTCCTGTCTTGGTTTCCCTGATGATGGACCTGTAGGGCAAATATATCTACCTCCCCAAGCTGCTCTTGATCATGGTGTTTTTATCACAGCAATGGAAACCTAACTGAGCAATTACTTCACACTGCCATCATCTCCTTTATTTTTCTCTTAATATTATTATTGTTAATGTGTGTGCTTGTACACATGATGTGTATGTGTGGTGCACAAGTGAAGGTCAGAGAACAACTCTGTGGAGTCAGTTCTTTCACCTTTACATGGGTTCCACGGACTGAGCACATGTCAGGCTTCTATGGCAAGCATGGGCCATATCACCAGCCCCAACCATCTCATTTTAAATAGAGACTGTAGCAAGGAAATGTTATCAGTCCTGGGGGACTATAGTTTACAATATCAGAATCACACATTTTTGGTCAGAGGCTGTAGGCACTTGACCTCATTCAACCGTCTGTACCTGCATCCTAATCTATAAGTCGGGGGTGAGAGTACTTGCTAAACTTGCCATGCAGAGTCAAGAAAACCAAACCGACTGGCATAAAGAAACACTAAAAAAGTACACCCATGGCTGACGGAATCGATAATTACATATTTGTTATATTAACATATCACTTTTGGATATAATAAATATGAAAATATATTACAGAGATATTTTATATGCTTTTTGATAAAGAATTTTCAAAATCCTTTGTGTATTTTATTTTTGAGACATCTTTTAGAGACACCGGGGGCTGGAGAAATATGGCTGTTAAGAGCACTGGAATGTTATATATGTGTACACAACCATGCTTAGCAATATCCTTCATTAAAAATCAATCCAGTATCTGACATTTATAGCACTGGAAAGATTTCCAGAAGGGATGATATTGTATATGTTTTTTTGGTAAAAATGACCCAGGTTTTATTTCCAATATAGTTGTGGCTCACAACTGTCTGTAACTCGAGTCCTAGGGGATTTGATGCCTCCTTTTGGACTCTGCCTGCACCAGACACACACATGAGACACAGACATACATGCAGGTGAACACTCATACACAAAAAATAAATGATAAGGAAACCTAGCTACATTCGACAGTACATATATGGATCTTAAGCACATTTTAGGAAATGTAGAGCACAGACTAATACATTAAACACCAACTGGGATGTAGTTATCCTGTCTAGAATCTGGGAAAACTAGAATGTGGGGGCGAGTGACTACCCCCTCTTGAAAAAGCTTGCCTGATACACAAAGACAAAGCAGGCTCAGTGAAGGTGATGAAGGGCAGTGTCTTCACCTTCAACAAATCAAATGTGAAAAGACAGTTATGGGACTAGAGATTTTGTTGGTTTGTTTTGTTCTGTCTTGAGACAGGGTTTCTCTGTGTAGTCCTGGCTGTCCTGGAACTCGCTCTGTAGACCAGGCTGGCCTCGAACTCAGAGATCCTCCTGCCTCTGCCTTCTGAGTGCTGGGATTAAAGGCGTGCGCCACCACTGCCTGGCATCTGTTTTGTTTTATTTTATGTGTATTGGTGTTCTGCCTGCGTATATGTCTGTGTGAGAGTGCCAGATCCCCTGGAACTAGAGGTAGAGAGAGCTGTCAGTTGCCATGTGGGTTTTGGGAATTGAACCCAGGTACTCTGCAAGAGCAGCAGGTGCTCTTAACCATCTCTCCAGTCCTGAGATTTTAAAATACTTATTAAGAGGTAACATTACAAGTATAATAAAGTTTAATAGAGATATATTTAAAAAAATAAAGAGCCTTCATTTTGAGATATATGGACTATTTATAAAGTGGTAGGTAGGGTTTCCTTTAATCCAACCATCAGTTGGCAAGATGGCTCACTGGACAAAACCTCTTGCCACACAAGCCTGATTACCTGAATTTGACCCCTGGAACCCATAGTGGAAGGAGAAAACTAACTCCCAAAGTTATCCTCTGACCTCTACGCATCTGCCATGTAAGTATGTGTCCATACACACATACATTAATAATGATCTATATATAATAATAATAATAAATACACATACAGTAATAAGGAATCCAACTATAGGAAGGATGAGGCTGTTACGGTCTTAAGTTTTTATATTTATTTATTTATTTAGTGTGTGCATTACATGGTAGCATGCATGTCATGGTGTACAATGTGGAGATCAGAAGACAGCTTGTAGGAGTTGCTATCAACAGTTTATAACTGTTGAAACTGAGTGACAAGTATCTGAAAGACATACTACTTTCTACATTTGCATCCTTGAACTACAGTTTAAATTTTAAGGAGTGGGAAAGGCTTTCTCAGTCATTTAGCAATTGCAGAAACATCTTTCAACCGGTAGGGATAAGAAAAAGAGGCAGGGCTGTGGAGAGGCTGCCTGGCCCCGCAGTCCTAGCTCAGGACCTCCACTGTCAGACGAGAGCATGCGTGCTGCCCTTCTGATGCCACCAAGCCTCACCAACTGGTTTCATCTTAAAGCAAAATCTCTCAAATGAAGAATTTTTAGATTCCAAGCAACTCACAGCCAGAAGACTCTGGTTTATCTCTGCACCTTCCATCTTTGTTTGTCTGTCTGAGTCCTTGGCATCTGCTGCCCTTTCACTGCCAGCCAAATCAATGAAAGAGATCCTAGAAAAAGAGACAGCAAGAATGGCTTCTTTGGGGCTTTGATTCATTTCCATGTTAGCTGACACTTTGTAAACTCAGGAAGAAGTGGAGTACAACTTATCCTCAGGAAAGAAAAGACATTATTGTTAGCTTTCCAAAAACATCACAAGATTCTGATGTGTCAGCTGGAGCTGGCACTGCTCACTCGGAGGCTTCCATTGGCTCTACTCATCTGGGAGAAAGTATGACTGAAATTAATAAAGCACTTCCCCACAAGGCTAAGTGACCATAATGCAAATCAGCTAGGTGACTACTCAGATAATTAAATGGAAAGTTGTATCGGCTGTTTTCTAACAATAAAGGATGAAAAAGAAGAGAAACTCATTACTCAGAGGTGAGACAGGCTCATCCATCAGCACAGCAGAGAGTTTGCTAAGACAGCCCCAGAGCAGCAATGAATGCATCCAATTGTCTTTACATCTTTTCCTAAGAAGAATGGCTTCCCAACCCCATTTATGGCCTGCAAGCTCTGAGATGCATTCCCTGCTGTTTCTCTGCTGATACTGTGTTCCATGTTAGAAGCAATCAATGTCCCTTTTAATAACTTCGGGTTGACCAACAATAGGTCATTACTTCATGGTTAATCAGCTGCTGGCACATTATACAATGATTTATTTCAGGGCCAACAACACTACTGAATATCCCTGCAATGAAGACCCAAGGTGGAAGGGTGTCCGTGTTGAGCACGTGAATTTCAAAGTCACATAAGGAAAGGCAGACAGTGTGCTTCTCCAAGTAGTTCCAGCTCACCTGCCAAATGTTCTCTTGGCTGAATCTTTGATCTGAATTTGGATGATAGCGTGGGAGCGGGAGGAATCCGCATTGACGCCAGTGGCCCCGGTGCTGCGCCCCTTACTGCCCTGTAGGATCACCTGAAAATAAAGTCCATAGAATGACTTCCTCTGGGAGAATACAAAGTCCTCTGGCTCCTGAAAGCTGGCTAAGTAAGCAGTAGAGACTAGGTAATTTTGTTAGCATACTGCAATTTTTTATGCCCACATGGAACGCTGCCGGGATACTAAATCATACGTAGTAAGTACCCAGCAGCAGTGAGGACAATGTGGAATACTAATCTTGTGGGAGGCCATTCAATGGCTCCAGAGCTAATTTACTTTTTAATCTAATGCATTCTTTTTAATATCTTTGATGGGTCTAGGCTAACTAAGATCCCCAGGGCAAAACTTGGCCGCAAAGCAAGATCTCATAACATTCATCTATCTTAGTAACTGAAACAAAGGACAGAAATGTCCATCACAGAATGACTGATCACCCTCACCTGACTACCAGAGTGCAGGCATGAAGGAGCCAAGCCTGACACAGGAGCGGGGAGCTGAGTTACTTCAGGTGCCTGTAACTTCCCTTGACTCCCATACCCTTGTCTGGGAGTCAAGACTAACTGGGATCTTTTAGCCACAAAGAGTTGAGGAGGGGATAAGTCCCAGGCCTCCAGCTTCCAAGCAATAAAAATATAAATTTGGACATTTACCCTAATTTTTTTTTTGAGACAGGGTCTCACATGTAGCAGGTGGCTTTCAACTAGCCAATTTCCTGACTGCCTCCCGAGGGCTGGAATTAAGGGCTTGTACCACTACACCAGTGTGCTACTCTGATTTTGGATAGGGAGAGAAGTACTGGTTATGAAGAATCAGAAAATTTTAAACATAATAGCCTAATACAACTTAAGTATAATTGCTATGCCAAATTCACAGTTGAGAAACAAATTCAAAGGCTGGCTCTCATAGTCAAGTAACTATCATGTGGCGGAACCAAAGTCCCTGTGGCTACACTGTGGGCACTTCAGATAATTCATTTATCTTACAGTGAGTGAGTCAAGAGTGAGAAAGTCCTGCCAGGAGGAGGTGAGCACGCCTTTAGTGCCAGCACACAGGAGGCGGAGGCAGGCAGATTTCTGTGAGTTCGAGGCCAGCTTGGTCTACAGAATGAGTTCCAGGACAGCCAGGGCTACACAAAGAAACCTTGTCTCAAAAAAACCGAGAGAGAGAGAGAGAGAGAGAGGGGAAGAGAGAGAGAGACAGAGAGACAGGGCGCACGATCGCTATCCCATTCTCCCTCCAGTCTCTCAGGATCTTAATTTGTATCATACTGAACACAGTCATGGTTTCCAAATACTGACAGAACCAAACTTAGCAACAAGCTTCAAAATATCAAGTAGGGGCAGAAGCTTTAGTTTCTGTAAAAACAAAACAAAACAAAAACTAATTAAAAATAAGTCCTGGGCTGGGAATATAGCTCAGCATGTACCAAAGCCTGGTCTGGTTCCCAACACTGCACACACCTGTTGTCCCAGCCCCTAGGAAGTGGAGGTAGGATGATCAGAAGTTTAATGTCATCCTAGGCTACATGGGAAGTGATTGAAATCAGCCTGACATATTTGAGGACCTGTCTCAAAAAAAAAAAAAAGAAGAAGAATTTCTCACTCTTAATCCCAGTATTTGGAAGGCAAAGGTAGGCAGATCTCTGTAAATTCAAGGTCAGCCTGGTCTATACAGCAAGTACCCAGCAAGCGGGGTACATAGTGAGACCCTGACTAAAAAGAAAAGAAAGAAAGGAGTTTGGAGATGAATGCAATGGGAGTCCTAGAACACTTGCAAGCAGAGTATTCACACTGTGACGCTGGCAGGGTTCAGAGGACCAGAGCACAGGAGCGCAGACAGTAAGACTGTCTCATGAACTTCAAATGGGAACCAGACACTGCTATGACTAGACACCAATCCATGCTGCATTTCAGCAAATCTGTCTATATTTTGTCCATGTCCAGACACTTCGCAGAAGGCTGAATCTGAAGGTGATTTGGCTAATTTGACAGAGTGTTCAGGCTGTAGCACGGTTATCACTGTTTTCAGCTAGACTTATAGTAACAATCAGGAACAAAAAAGCAGAAAAGGATTTTAAAAGCATGTGATCTGCCTAGAAAAGGAGTGGGCTGAGAGCTATGAACAAAGAGCGGAGGGCTATTAGAGAGATCAGTGCGTCAGTTGGTAAAGTACTTGTCATATGCAAGCTTGAGTTTGACTCATAAAACCCGTATTAAAAAGCCAAGTGTTTGCTAAGGAAAGCTGTAGGCAAAGAGCAAAGCCAGCTCAAGAAAAAGGCCAAATGTGGACTACAAATACCAAGGCCATGGGTCAGCTGTCCAGAATGTTGGAGCTGCATCATGCCATCATGTGTACCAGTCACTGGGCACTGAACTACAGGGCTTAATGTTTGCCTGGCTGGGCCTGGTCTTGCTTTGGTTTGATTCTTCCTTACTATTCTCTCATCCTTTTCTTTTGGGGTGGGAATGCCCTCTCTTATAATTGTGTATTGGAAACTTATAGTTTTTCTTTAATTAAAAAAAATTACCATGTATGTTTGCCTGCAGGCTTGTATGTGCATGATGCCCACGAAAGCCAGAAGAGGGTATTAGATCCCCTGGAACTGGAGTTACAAGTGGTTGTGAGCTGCCATGTGGGTGCTGGGTACTAAACCCGAGTCCTCTGCAAGAGCAGCCAGTGCTCCTAATGGCTGAGCCATTTCTTAGCCCCTTCCTTCTGATTTTATAGAAACTTAGGTAAGAATTTGTCTTTAGTCTCAGAGAAAGAATACATTTGGTTCTGGAATGAACTGTCAAGATTTGGGGTCTACCGAGATGGAATAAAAACATTTAGCCAGTTGGTGGTGGCACATGCCTTTAATCCCAGCACCTGGAAGGCTGAGGTGAAAGGGCAAAAATCAAAGCAGCCAAACTTTAGTCAGGCTTCTAAAAGCACCAAAACTGTGTAGGCCCAAGTCAGGGGCAAGGTGACTCAGAACAGTTCCTAGAACTAGAGTAAGGAAAACAATTTCTAAGACAAACAAGATATGGACTGCTGACTAACAACCTTGGGCTAAGAATCTCCCCACTACCCACGTTGACTAAGACCATAAGTTTACATTTTCTAGTGCCTGCAACCTTGCTATATGCCAGCACCAATCAGTTTGAAGGTCAATACTTAAATCACTACGTAACCAATAGAATTGTGCCTCATACCCTGTTGCTAAGCTCTACTTCTGAAAAGTCTATATAAACTATACTTAAAAGTATGCCGGAGGTCGCCCTGTGAGGCGGACCCCAACGCGTTGGAAATAAACCTCTTGCTTTTGCATTGATCTCGAGTCCTGGTGATTTCTCGAGGGTCTCCTTCCGTCTGTCCCTAACAGAGGCAGGTGGGTCTCTATGAGTTCGAGGCCAGCCTGGTCTACAAAGCTAGTACCAGGCTAGCCAGGACTACACAGAGAAACCCTGTCTCAAAAAACAAAACAAAAAAATAAATAAAACATTTGTATGATGAAACAGCCACAACTTTGGAGCCAGAATGGGATGTCATATGACATGTTTGAATGTCATGTTTCCCATAAGCTCGTGATCTGAACACTCGGTCTCCAGGTGGGAGTTATTTTTGGAACTTATGAACACTTCAGAAGTAGGGGCCTAGCTGGGGACAGGTCAATGGGAGTATGTCCTTTGGGTCTGTTATTCCTGACCACTTCCTTCTTCTACTTCTGATTTCTGTCCTTGGTGGCACAAATATCTGTCCTTTGCCAACCTTCTTGCCATGTTTTGCCTAAGTTCACAGGGCAAGTGACCAGGAACCGACCCTATGAAACCATGAGCTAAAAGGAATCTTCTAGATTGTTTTTACAAGATACTTTGTTGTAAAATAAATCACTTATTTTATAAAATAGCTTGCTAAAATTCATCTTTATATTTTTATTTTAAAGGTTGTTGTTGTTGTTAGCTATATATACGTTTAGGTGTGCTTGCCCATGCAGGAGGCCAAAGACTGACATCAGGGTATCTTTCCTCACATACTTTCCTATTTATTATTTACTTATATGAGAAAGGTCTCACTGTGTAGCTCTAGCTGACCTGAAATTCACTTTGTAAACCAGGCTGGCCTTGACCTCACAAAGATCCACCTTCCTCTGCCTCAGTGCTGGAATTAAAGGCACATGCCTTTAATTATCAATTTGTTATCATTGCTTGTTTATTCTAAATAAGGTCTTACTATGTAGCCCAGCCTAGCCCAGAACTTGCCCAGGCTAGCTTCAAACTCACATTCCTTCTGCCTCAGGCTCCTAAGTACTAGGATTACAGACTCGTAAGTACTAAGTACTAGTACAGACAGGTACCACCACACTTGGCTTGTTGGAAAATTTAAGACTATATGAAAGTTGGAGGGTGGTCATTCATTGTAGAATACCTGTTCAGTATGCACACAGTCCGGGGTTCAATCTCCAGTACTGGGAAGGGAGGGTGGTCACCAGACATAGTGCCATATGCTTCTAATCCCAGCACTTAGGAGGCAGAGGTAGGAGGACTGCCAGAAGTAAGAATAACCTGGTCAGCATACTGAGTTCTAGATCAGCCAAGGCTCAGACACTGTTTAAAACCAAGTTATGGGAACTAACAAGGACGTACATCTAGAGCAAACCATGACATGGTAAACTCACAGTAATAATTTTACAAAAACAGAAAGAACTGACATCCGTACATGGTTGTGTTAATCAAAATTTCATGGGAAATATAGCTTTATAGATCAACAGAGATGCCATAGGTTCCTCAGCACACATTCAAAAAGAAAGAAGGAAAAAAGGGGACAGTGGGAATGGGAAAATAAGAGCCAAAGCCCCAGCTTAATCTGGCCACATGACTTCAAACCCGAGCTCTCCTGCATAAACACTAAAGCACCACAAGCACTGACTGGTTAGCACTGTGCATGCCATCCTTGATCTGAGAAGGTATGTATACAGCACCTTCTACACACAACTATCCACCTAAGGATTCATCTCCTTGTATGGATCTTTACAGAGCAATGATAAAAATATGAACAGGTATCAGAGTCCTGAGAGTAAAAATCCGTGATTATATAAAGTAGCTATTGGGCTACCGAGATGGCTCAGTGGCTAAGAGTGCTTGCTGCTCTTGAAGAGAAGCAAGTTGGGTTCCCAGCTTCCACACCATGGATGTGGTGAGATGCTCACAGTCCCTTGTACTACAGCTCCGGAGTATCTGACACCTTCTGGCCTCTGTGGGCACCTGCACTTACGTTGCATACATTCAAACAGACAAACACATGCACAAAATAAATAAATCTTAAAAGAATAATAAAAGTTACTGGAATGATTTAAGTCAGCAGATCTCTAATCGACTAACAAAAAATGTCACATGTAGGCAAAATGTACATAAAATAAATAAATAGATCTAAACAATCATTTAATAATAATGATGATGATGATAAATACTAATCCAAATCTGGGCAACATGCCAAGGCAGTTAGTCCTTCATACAGGCAGCGCAGTCCCTGTACCTGCCTCGGTGAATTCAGGTAGTCAGATATGCTGGAAGGACACATTTCTGGGAGAAAGGAAAATCCTGAGTGAAAACCGAAGCTGCCAGCTGTGCAGGCAGCATCAGGTGACCATGCTGAGTGAGGGTGACACTTGAAGATGACTCTAACAAACACATGGGTGATATCTGAGTGGCCATGAGCCCCGGCATCGGAGAGAGTGCTGTGGTCAAGTCAGTAAATGTTTAGGAGAGTAACCGCACAAGGTGTGCGTAGTTTATATTAACTTTCCATCTTGATCTGATGTCTTCCTGATTGTTGACTAGGGAGATCAATGGCAATAAAACAATAAGCTAACAAGAGAAAACCTTCAGGCTTCTTTTTAGGAACAATACTTTAGGATAAGACAATGCCATATACTTGTCCAAGAGGCTCAGGTGACACAGACTGCCCTTTAAGCAGAGCTGTGGGACTGGTGGTGTAGCTCAGAGGCAGAATGCTTCAGCATGGTCTGGGTTGACCCAGCACCACACGGAGGGGAGGGAGAAGAACAGCTGTGGCTCCAGGTTAAGGAAGAGGGATTCTCAGAGTTTGTTCCTTTCCCATTCGAGAACCCCAAGGACTAAAGTCACCTTGAATCCTATCTACACGAAGAAACAGCTTGGGAAAGGAGGGCAGAAGACTACAATGGATACATGTGTGAGAAACAACACCCTCCTGACTCCACAGCAGAGGGTACCCCTCACAGCTTGAGAATGCTCAGAGCCCCTCCCCTGTTGTCTCATGCCTCCTTTATCATCACTAGAAAGGGGCTCTTAGGTGATCTGCTACAAGAGCCACACAAGTTTCATCTTCAGACTTTAGACTCCAACAAATATGTAACCTCAGCCCTCAGAAATAAGCAAAACCTACCTATTTACCTTGGGAAAAACAAACTCAGAAACTAAGATACTATTAATTATTTTAGTCACCTTACCATTTCACACAATATTTTTTAAGATTTTTATTATGTGCACCTGTGTGTGGATAATAAGAGAATAGGTGCGCAGGGAGGCCAGGGTGTTAGATCCACCACAAATTGGAGTTTCAGATGGCTGTGAGCTGCCTAACATAGGGGCTGGGAACCAAATTCAGCCCCTCTACAACAGGAGTAAGTGCTCTTAACTGCTGAACCATCTCTCCAGCCCCAATACAATCAAGTCCTCTACCAACTCCTCTCCCCTTCTTGTCTTACTAGAGCACAGATTGGTCTGGCTCAATCCTCCTGTCTCAGCTTCCCAAGTGCTAGAATTACTAGCATGCATCACCATTACTGGCAATTCTTAATATTTTGTTTTGAAACATCAGTAATAAAATTCTCCCAACACCCTAATATTTGTGGTTAAACATGGCCCTGTTAACATCTCAATTTTAAAAAAACAATCCAGAGATAGTGCCATAAACATATTAATTCAGTGAGAATCTTTTTTTACATTCTTAAGTAAAACTGATCCCTAATAATTCACTATAGATATTGAGGTATAGTGAGAAGGGTATTGGTTGGGAGTATGATAACTCTGCGCAGGGGGCTGGCTCTTCTAGCCCCTGGCTATCTGATCACCAGCTAATTTTAGCTTCAGTTTTCTCATCTGTAAGATGAGCTTAATAATATGCATCTTACTTTACACTGATTAAATCACATAATGTTTGAAAAAAAATCTAGCCAATATTTGTTAGGTAAGTATGCAGTAAACATTTGCAGTTAACATTATAACAATGAAAGCTGGGTGTAGTGGTACACATATTTAATCCCAAACTTGGTAGACAGAGGCAGGAGGATATCTGTGAGTATGAGACCAGCCTGGTCTACACAGCTCCAGGACAGCCAGGGCTACATAGAGACCCTGTCTCAAAACAAACAAAACTAAGAGCTAGGCATGATGGGTCACACCTGTAATCATTTCATTTTCGAGGTAGAGACCTGAGATGGGTCTGAAGTTCAAGGTCATCCTTGGTTACACAATAGGTTGGAAGCCAGCCTGAGCTTCATAAGACCTTATCTTTAAATTTAAAAAAAAAAAAAAAAATTGAGTTATTTTTTTTAAGCAAAGAAAAGGGCCCTCACGTTCTAATGTAAAGTTCGGTTGAGCTGGGATAACCCGGAGCTCAGTGGCAGAGTGCTTGCTTAGGATGTGTAAAGCTCTGGGCTTGACCCCCGGTATTCCCCCCCCACCCCAAGAAAGCCAAGCTTGAGGATAATTAAAAGAAGATTCACTAGAAATTTATTTGTACATAAATCGATAAATGACTCTGAACAAGGAAAAAACCACCCAATTAACAGCGGCTATCAGACACTGTGTGCTGAGGGTAGTAAAGGGCTCTTATTTTCTATCTTTTTGTATATTTATGTAATGTTTAGATTTAGCAGGGATCAAATATTATTTTTGTTAAAACAAGTGGATAACTTTTAATAAAGAAGTAGACTTCAAAATTCCTTTGGAAGGATACACAAAAACTAATAAAACTAGTTGCCCCTGGAAAAGGGAGAGTGGAGGGTATTTCTTTGGATTTGAGAGCATGTGGAAAGCACTGCTTATTAAAACTGTATTTAAAATAAGAATACTTGCTTCTAGCAGCTTTCTCCTGAGCCCACTGCCACAGAAAACATAACCTTAGCCTTTCAAGCTGGCCCAAGAGTATCTGAGCCATGTGTTCGTTTCTGCCGCGTGTCCTCCCTCCCTCCCACTCTGTGGCACTGTGGAGAAATAGCCATCTTCATGAGATGGCCACATTACACAAATGTGAAGCGGTGTCATTGCCCTCTGCCAATGACCTGCGCCAACATACTTGCTAGGAAGTGAAAAGAAATGCTTCCCCTCGGCTGTGGTTGCTGGGGAGTACAGAGGAGGAGTTACCTGGAGGAGGAGCTCCACACTGTCCACCTGGAGCTCTCGAAGGCCTGCTATCTGCACCACATGTTTGCTATCTTCTCTTGCGAAGAGCCTGCAGATGCAAAAACATGGCGGGTATGACACTGCCTTCCCAAAATATTCTACCAATCTCCCAATACATAGAGTTTTTGCTGTTTGGATGGATGGATATGCTTCCCCTCCCCAGCCCCTCCTTCCTAATGTCAGCTTCAAACTACTGTGGTAGACCTTGCTTGTTGTTAACAAATCAGTGTCTTTGATTAAAATCAAAAGAATGCACAAAGAACCCAAACATACTCCATTCTGTGGACAGCATCCCCCTGGCTGGTAACTAATGCAGCAGTGGATGTGGGATCTTTGCTGTCTAATCAAACTAAAGTTTTGGTCTCTGCTTGTTAGGTGCTCTCCCATGTTCTCTTGACAAGAAAGCAAGTGGTCCTGAGAGCAGCAGCAGCCATTTTGTATATACAAAGAGAACTAGCTTAATGGTGGAGCTAACAAATGGAGGTAGAGCAGAGAGCTGCAAAGCAACTGTCTTATCCCTGAGCAGTGGAGCAGAATATCCTTGAAGCCTTCCTAGCTTTCCAAGTTATCTGAGCCAATGGTCTCCCTAAATAAAGACAGTAGGAGTGGGGTTCTAGTTTTTTGTTTTTTAATTTGTAACAGGAGTCCTGATACATATTTTGTTTGGTTTTGTTTGAGACAAGCTGGCTTCCAACTTGTGATCCTCCTGCCTCAGCCTCCCAAGTATTAAGAGTACAGCCATGTGCCAACATGTCCCACTCTGGTAATTCTTCCTAGAAGGCAAGGAAGAGGACGCTGCATCTGAACACCTCAGACCAGCAAATAGGGTAACAAATGATTACGGACTGCCATTGACATTAAATCAGGTACACCAAAAGGGATTAAATCTGCTCCATATCCCAAAATTACTTTTACCCTTTACTAAGATACTGATTAAGGCTAAGAATGAAATTCTATTTTGTAGCAGAGAGAAAGAGAGATATTGAGAATGACTCACTTTCTATAAATAAATAAATAAATTGGGGTCGGGGTGGGAGTAAGGCAAACAAGTATCTCTACGAATTCAAGGCCAGCTTGATCTACACAGCATGTTCCAAGCCAGCAAGTGAAACACAGTAAGATCCTGTGTGAAAAACAAATACAAAAACAAAAAGTATTTTTTCTCAGTCTAAGCTTCAATGCAAATTACCAGACTTAACAGCTACTGAAATACTCAGGCTTCTGAAATGAAAGAACCCTATTCTCCTCATATCATTCCTGAATACCACCTTGGACTTGGGCTCTGAGCTATTCACAGAAAGGTTCATATCGGAGAACCTAGAATGTACTGCTAGATTTTTTGTTTTTTATTTTGGAGACAGGGTTTCTCTGTTGTAACTCTGGCTGTCCTGGAACTCCTTCGGTAGACCAGGCTGATCTAGAAACTCACAGAGATCCACCTGTTCTGCCTCCTGAGTACTGGGATTAAAGGAGTGTGCCACCACTGCCCAGCTACTGCTAGATTTTTAAATCCTGTAATCAAGAATTGTATTTCTGGGGCTTAGTAGCTAAGAGCACGTCTGTTTTTACTGAGGACTCAGGTTCAGTTTCCACCCACACCAGCAGTTCACAACTGTTCTAGGGTATCTGACTCCCTCTGGCCTCTATGGGTACCTGAACACACGTGATACACATAAACACACGATATTTCTAGAGAGATGTCGCAGTGCTTAGCTCTTGCTGTTCTTCCTGAGGACCTGAATTTGAATCCCAGAACCCACGTTAGGTGACTCACAACTACCTTGTAACTAAAGCTCCAGAGGATCCAACCCCTTTTCTAACCTCCTGCTATCTGCACCTTCACATATGTGAGAAACAGACACAGACATATGAATAAAAATAAGTATTTTTAAAAGAATTACATTTTTATCTCTTTTTAGGTAAATCTATGAAAACAACTTATTTTTTACTTTTAGGAATCTGCATAAAGATCCTTAGATTTATTTTCTAGCTTAAGAAGCAGATTTAGCATACAGGGCTGAGAAGGGCCCACTGTTATAGCATGTGGGTTTCAGGGAATAGATCCAGACTGTCAGGCTTGGTAGCAGGAACCTTCGCCAACTAAGCCATCTCACTAGTCCTTTTCAGCTTTGTTGCTGTTGTTTTTTTTTTTTTATAAAGAACAAAACAAAATCTTAGTCTATAGCCCAGACAAGCTTGGAACTCACTATATAGACCAGGATCATCTCAAATTTGCAGTAGCCTTCATGCCTCTGCCTTCTAAGTGTAGGGATTACAGCATTTGCTGCTATACCTGGCTTACAAAATCTTATTTATGAACATTAAAGTAAAGTATAATATCAAAGATATGAAAGAGTTTCACCAGGGACAGACTGTTATAGAAACCCCAGAAAGGTAGGAAACAAAAAGATCATATTAGACAATTAACCAGAAATACAAAAAGAAGCAGGCTCCATAGCAAAAGACACTTGTGGAGTAACTGTGGGTCCCACAGTGTATCAGCTGGGTTACCATTGCTGTGATGACACACCGTGACCAAAAGCATCTTGGGGAGGAAAGGGCTTATTTCACTCACAGCTTGTCATCAAAAGCAGTGAGGGCAGGAACTCAAGCAGGGCAGGAACCTGGAGGCAGGAGCTGATGCAGAGGCCATGGAAGAGTGCTGCTAACTGGCTTGCTTCTCACAGCCTGCTCAGCCTGCTTTATTTTAGAACCCAGGACCACCAGCCCAGCAATGGCACCACTCACAATTAAGAAAATGCCCTACAGGCTTGCTTACAGATCAATCTTATGGAGGCATCTTCTTCATTGAGGTTCCCTCTTCTCATGACTTTAGCTTGTGTTGATTTGACATAAAACTATACGGCATACATAGTTAGCCTCAAAAAAGATTCAAGGACTGGTGAGATGGCTCAGTACACAAAATAAGTAAAACGTCGTAAACGATTTTTTTAAAACTCTTTAACCAAGAGTTACGGCATTCTCATCCTTTGTTTACTATTGAAGAATACAAATGTACAGTGATAATCTGGATAATTCTAAAGAATTATATTTGGAAACAGGTGGATATCCTGTCTTTATAAAAAGAAACTCTCTCTCTCTCTCTCTCTCACTTGCAAGCACACCAGTGGCTTTTACTTAAAAGAAGTAGGCATTATCACTACAAAGAGATTCTGGGGATTAGGAGATGAGACAGAGTCTGACTATGTAGTCCTGGCTGGCTTTGAATCTGTGATCCTCGTATCTCTGCCTGCTGAGTGCTGGCCACACAGGTCTATGCCACCATGCCTGGGGAAAGTATTTTTTTCCACCCTGAGGACTGGATTCAGGGCCTTACACATGCTAGGTAAGTGCTCTACCACACAGCTACATCCTCAACTTGGAAAGGGTTTTTAATGAGGGTGCCAGGGTTGGAAGAAATTGAGCTACATTGAGGCTTAAATACCATTAAAAGATGGTGAATGAGGTAAGTAACTATTGCTCAACGCATTCCCTGAGTACCACTATCTTTCATTGGACGGTTGTATCAGAGATGTCCTTCCTCTCAACTGTGACACATCTGCACACCTTTTTGTTGGACAACAGTGCAGTGGCCTGTCTAAAGCTCCTCAGTGCCGAGTGCCGCCTGCTGGAGCCTGTCCAATCATGGCCTTACTGCAGGGCTGTTCCCTACACCCCATTCCGCTGCCTGCCTGCAGCACATGAATGTGAATGTCACACTGGACTACATCCCTTTGCTGTGGCATTAGTCAGGCCAACTCGCTCCCCGACATGTAACAGAGGCCGTTCTTCTGCTACGACCACCCTTCCTTTACCCTTGTGACCTCCCTCTCACCTCTCTACTCTCCAGCCAGCTGATCCCTTCGCAACTTTGTTGCTTGCTATTCAGTTAAGTCACCTGTTGCCACCTAAACAAGACTTTATTCCAGGAATATATGTAATAGGCATACTGATACACTCCCAAGTTACTTTTATGCTGTAAATGCAGTAAGTTGTGGCCTGTGAAGTTAAAAGGTGGTAAGATGGCTACTGCCACCAAGTCTGGCAATACCTGCACACATCCCTCATGCCTCACGCACACCTACCTGCACACATCCCTCATGCCTCACGCACACCTACCTGCACACGTATGCACATGCCGCACGCACACCTACCTCCACACGTATACTCATGCCCACAAAATGAAGAAACTAACATGCAACTTAAGAGCACCGCTGTTCATCCAGAGGACGCAGGTTCGGTGTTTAGCACTCACATGGCAGCGACCAACATCTGTAACTCCAGATCCAGGGATTCTGATGCCCTCTTCTGCCTCCATAGGCCCCAAACATGTATGTAGTGCAAAGACATGTATGTAGGCAAAATGCCCACACACAATTTTTAAAAATTCCAAAAAAAAAGTTGAATGTGAAGAAAAGATAAGACTTTTGATTTTTTTGCCAATTTCAGAAAACTGTCATTAACTTTACACTAACATTATTTAAAGGGAAAATATTTAAATACATGCTGATTTCCTGGCTTCCTGAAATTATGATTTCTTTTCACAGGAAAAATAAGGGGGAGGAGTCGTGGTAGATACTAAGATATTGTTCTCTTAAAAACATTAATGGGAATTAACTGAAAATGTAGTCCAGCGGCACAAAGCCTGCAATACATGTGTAAGGTTCAATCCCCAGCATTGAAAAGATACTAGTGGGTGGCTAATTTACATTTTTCTCTAGCTGAATTAACAGTTAAAAACGTATGTACCCTAGCTAGGCATAGCAGCAAAAGTCTTTAGTTCTATCACTTGGGAAGCCGAGTCATGAAAGTCACAAGTTCAAGGCTGCCCAGGTAAACAGCATGTTCTATACCAGACAGGACTGCACGGTCAGACAATCTCAACACAGAAAAAGGAAGGAAGGGGAGGAAAGCACATCCCATGCAAGAGACTGTCATTCACAAAACGCCTTTCATTAAACTCGTGCTCATAGGTGGGCAGTGGTGGTGCAGCCTTTAATCCCAGTACTCGGGAGGCAGAGGCAGGCCAACCTCTCAACTCGAGGCCAGCCTGGTCTACAGAGCGAGTTCCAGGACAGCCAGGACTACAAAGAGAAACCCTGTCTCTAAAATACCAAAAAAACAAAAACAAAACCCAAAACCAAAAAGCAGTCAAGTGTTCCTGTGGAGCTCTGGCTCAAACAGTGATATACAGACCAACAGCCTTCCACTCTTATTAGTACCGTTTTCTTCTATTTAGGAGGTCATAAAGTTGTCCACAGTAGATTTCATAGAAGCTGATCCACACAAAGAGGTTCCTTCTTGGCTGGGATCCTTTCAGCTGTCTGAAGATATCTTTGGCAGCCAGAGCATACAATCCTGGGTTTTGATGAGTTCCTATCATGGTGTAAGTTTTTCCAGCACCTGTTTGCCCATATGCAAAGCAAGTGGCATTGCCTCTGGGAGAAGAATAATTAGAATTATTTATAAATATTTAACTAAGTGATAATTTACATAGAGATGTCTAATGGAAAGTCAGGAAGAAACAGAATCCTTGAAGAAATTTAACATATAATTCTTTAAGGCTTTCCATTATGAAAACACAAAAAGGAAAAATATTGTCAAATCAAGAGGTGTTTTCTTACCTGAATTATTTTACAGAACTGTAAATGTAAATAAAGCTGGGGGGCCTTATGTAACTAAATAAATGCTAATATATATTAACTATTAAATATTTGGTTTTGCAGCTTGTGGGTTTTGTAGATGCCCTTTAAATGTAAAGGTATTTTTTAAGAACAAGGGTATGTGGGTTCCTTGGCTGTTTGCCATTTGGATCTGGGCTCAGAACGTATTTAAATGTCTCTAAAACATAACAGTTTTCTTTCTCTCTGGCTATTTGACTCCACCCCTCATTCCTGGCTGCTAGATTTCTAAATAGTAACCTTTAAACTTCAATTAGCTCATAGGGTTAGGGGGAAAGAAGAATAGGAAGGAATGAGAAATCTTTACAGCCCTTTTCTCTTAGGCTGTCTGATTCCCTATGTCTGGGAAACTGAACTAGCTCTGAACTAACTCCCACTCTGGTTAGCTTCTCCCAGCACAGCAGTTACTAAGGGACTATCTTCACTTAACTGTCCTCTGATTCTTAACACCCAGTATCTCTTAACTGTATCTAGTATATATCCATATCTATATATCTAACTAATATCTCTTATCTCTCACCTGTCCTTTCTTAATTCCCTTATCTCCAACTTCTCTTAACTAAGTGTCTTCTGTTAAATAACTGTCCCTTTCAATTTCTCTCAACCAACTGTTCCTCTCAGTATCTCTCAACCGACTGTTTCCAACTGTCTCCATCCCCTCTTTTTATGCTCTCCAACGTTCCCAGAAGTCCAAGGGGCATACAACCACACGGGGGAGGGACTTTTCCCTTGCAAAGCTTCACTCTACACAGAACTGATAATACTGCATAAGACAACTGCTGGATGTAAGGAAATAAGGACTCTGAAGATCATTCAGGCTAGCGATACAGCTCAGATGGTAGACTGCTTGCCTTGCACACAAGAGGCCGTGAGTTTGATAACACACACACACACACACACACACACACACACACACACACACACACGCAGCAGCAATCACCTACCAAGTTGCTACCCCGCATAAGATGCTTAGAGACTCTGTCTCTTCTTTCTGTTTCCTTTTGCATTCTGTGTTTTGCTCCTGCTGTTTTACGACAGCTCTCACCATAGTCTAGGTTGGCCTAGAGCTTTTGGAGCTCCCCATGTAAACCAGGCCAACCTATCTTCTCACCTCAGCCTCCCAAGTGCTTAGAGAATTTTATTTTTATTAATTTTATTTCATTCTTTGTTTTTCCATTCATATACTGTATCCCAAAGATACTAACAAAATTAAACTATTAAGAGCTTTTACATTCCCAGGAAACAGAGAAACAGACTCTCCAATATGAAAGAAAATTTTGTTATAAATTTCTTAATGTTTGGTAAATCCTGTAAATTCCAGAAGAGTCTAATTAAGTTCATTAGGTTACAAAATAAAATCATATTTAACTCAAAAGAACTAGAAAAGCATCCACATGTTAATAAAGGAACACAGCTTATGGAGAATCAAAAAGTAAAGGAAGAGAAGCAATCAGTCCTCCTCACCCGTTGAAAACATGCTGAATGAGTGGGTAAGCAGTCTTCAGGTACACATCTTGATTGCTGCACGTCTCACCGAAGACGTCATCAAAATAAAAAACATGCTGAAAAATAAACTTGATTGTTATAGACACACACTTGCATTTTCACACCATTATTCTATTAACACATGGGAAAGGCCAAACACATTTCTAAGCAAGAGTGACTGCCCAACAGACTCTGAGAAAGGAATAACCAGTAACTTAAATGCTAGCATGCTAGCGTCTTTGTCTGCTATCCACCTCTGTCTTTACATGTTCTTACAGTTTTTGTTATCTCTTAAGGGAAGTAAACGGATGGAGGTCTGGGAGGGGAAACGGATTCTATAAGGATTATCTTACAAAACTGGGCAAGGTCAATATATATGAAAATTTGGGTGAATTCTAGGGACCAATTTTCATTCTGTAGGCTACACAGCTCTATTTGTAGTTCCACAAAAATTCACTGTTAGCTGGTAGACATACTGTAAGGAGCTTGAAGGAGCCCACAGATAAAGACATTATGCTACCCAACTCCTGAAGGTGCTGATCTACACAAAAACACAGATGACATATCTGTTAGCAGAACTTTAAAAGAAAATATGGGTGAGAGAAATGAAAATGCACCCTGACAGCTGTGCTGTACCCCATCTTCAGTGTCTCCTGATACTTTGAGTTGGTGTTATTAAGTATTTAGCTTTAGGGAAAGTTACAATTTTTGTTTTAATGCATACGCTTGATTATTGTTACTGCTATTTGAGACAGGGTCTTATGTGTCCCAAGCTGACGTTGAAGCTACACAGCCAAGGATGACTGTGAACTTTCTGATTCTCTCGCTTCTGCCTCCTAAGTGCTAAAATTACATGAATGTACCACCCTGGCTGGTTTATGTGTTGTCGTCAACATAGCTGCATTCCAAGCCTTATTTTTATTTGATTTGTTTATTTATTTATTTATTTATGTATTTATGTTTTTGAAGATAGGATTTCTTTGTTGTAACTTTGGTTGTCCTGGAACTCACTCTGTAGACTAGGCTGGCCTTGAACTCACAGAGGTTCACCTGCCTCTGCCTCCTGAATGCCGGGATGAAAACCATTCTATTTTTACTTTAATAATGAAATTTTAAGCAATTTTAGAAAAACTGAACAGAAAGTAGAATTTCTGTACACCCTCTATTAAAGTCTTGCACAGTAGAGGAGGGAGGATATAATTCAATGGAGAGCATTTCTTCTGACCGGGAAAGATACTTTGAAAAAAGACTACTGAGAGTGGACGGGCAGTGTGAGAGGTGAGACTGGAGGAAGGAAGATAAAGTCAGGGGGAGTAGAAGCAAAAGGCCAGGAAAGAAAGCACAAGGAATTAACTGTAGGGTCTACGTTTCGGGAACAGCAGAGATCAGTGTGACTGACAAACAGGACCCTGGTAAACAGAACGCTTACCAGATGCTGGAACAGTGCGTTAGGCTGCGTGGGGTCTGGGGCAGCAGCCTTAAAGGAGGTAGCAGAAACAGTTCAGAAACAATGGGGAGAAGGTAAAGAATTCTGCAAAGGAAAGGTACTCTGAGCATTTCACTGGAGGTTAATCTGAGTTCACAATGTGACTAGACTGGGAACAGGAACTCTAGTCACTCCCTGGTGAGGAAGGGTCAACATTAGGTGACACCAGTGGGGAAATGAAAAACTTGGCAAATGACTGGATGTGACAGAGAGGGCTACAAATAAAAATAAGGGTGATCTGGAAAAGAGATGAGACCTCATTACAGTGGGTTTGGAAAGCAGTAATCCAATAGCTATAATTTTTCGTAATGTAGAGGCTTATCATTATGGTAACAAAACTACGTCTGAGTAAGAAATCTTAGTAATTCCAAGCTGACTACAGCAGAATGACAGTTAACATATAACAGGTGGGATTAAGGCCCTATCTTCTGCCACATTTTGAACCTGTTCTAATTATTTACTGAAGATAATTTATAGACAGATCCAGAAAACTGGACTTTGGCAAATTTAATGTGGCTCACTTTATCCCAGGTTCTATTATCTTTTATGTGTCATTGCATTACCTTACATTAGAATGAAAGGTTATTTGAGAAGAAACTGAGATCACAGAGGAAAATTTACCATTTACAAAGTGAGAGGATGAATCTGCAGAATGACAAAAAAATCTGGCTGGGGACGTAGTTCAGTTGGGAGAATGCTTGCCTGGCATGCACAACAGTCCTAAGCATGAGCTAAAATCGGGGTGGTGGAAATGCCCATAATCCCAGCATTTGAGGTAGAACCAGGAGGCAAAGGAGTTCAAGGTCACCTTGATTACACAGCCAGTTGAGGACCACGCTCAGGTGTGTGTTGTAGGGGGAGTTGTACACATGTAAGTGTGCACACGGAGACCAGAGTTAGGCATTAGGTGTCTTCATCTACCACTTTTCACCTTATTGCCTTGAGACAATTTCATGCTGAACTAAAGCTTACTGTTTCTAGGCCGGCCGCCAATGAGATACCACGATGTGCCTGTCACAGCCCCAGGTGATGGGATTATGAATATGTAGTGAGTTCAGGACAGCCAGAGTTACAACAGAGAGGCCCTGTCTACACAGTCAGGTCTGGCTTTTACTCAGCCCTCACGCATGCGGAGCAAGCATTCATACTCACTGACTCATTTCCTGGGAGTTTTTACAGCACTAATGTTTTTGTCTGTTATTTTTTTTAGTTTTTGTTTTTCGAGGCAGGATTTCTCTATTATAGCGTTGGCTGTCCTGGAAGTTACTTTGTAGACAAGGCTGGCCTCGAACTCACAGTAATCCATGTGCCTCTGCCTCCCAGGTACTGGGATCAAAGGCATGTGATACAACCGCCCAGCTTGTTTGTTAATTTTTAATCAGCACATAAAATAATAGTTTTGTTATGGCATTTTTCAAATATTTTTTTCTGAAGTGAGAAGCTGTATTTTAAATTAAATACACAACGGATTGTGAATGAATTAAATTCAGAGAGGAACAAATTTTTATGCATGATTAGAAATCTGAATCTTCAGCCAGGCAGTGGTAGTGCACGCCTTTAATCCCAGTACTGGGGAAGCAGAGGCAGGTGAACATCTGAGTTCAAGGCCAGTCTGGTCTACACAGTGAGTTCTAGGACAGCCAGGACTATGTAGAGACCCTGTCTCAAAAGAAAAAAAAAACAGGGGGGGGGGTCCCACAAATTATTGATAACATTTTAAA
The DNA here is from genome assembly GCA_026225945.1 of Cricetomys ansorgei. NCBI lineage: Eukaryota > Metazoa > Chordata > Mammalia > Rodentia > Nesomyidae > Cricetomys > Cricetomys ansorgei. The sequence continues at coordinate 14,383,947 of JAMJFZ010000182.1, read as the reverse complement.
TGTGGAAACAAACAGGAAGAAAATCAAACTGTCTATGAATCTTCCTACTCAGATATAGCCCCTGTTAATTTCTGAGCTATACAGTACATTTTTTTTTCTCATTTAAGTAATTGGAACAAAGCTGGGAAAGATGGCACACATACATAATTCCAGAACTGGAGACCTGAGGCAGGAGGATCACAAGTTTTAAGTCAGTACTGGTTATATAATGTGGCTTTTGTCTTAAAAACCAACCAACCAACCAGGGCCAGATGTGGTATCATATGTTTTCAATCCTAGCACTTGGGAAGGAAGGGCAGGCAGATCTCTGTGAGGGTGCGGCCTGTGTGGTCTATTGAATGAGCTTTAGTCTAGCTAGGGCTACATGGTGAAATATTGTCCCATTCCTTAACCAAATAAATACCAAAACCGAAATGAAACAAAAAAAAAAAAACAGGCCTTTTGTTGATATGGTATATCCTAGAGTCCCTGTATAAATTATTATTATTTTTTTTACTTTTTTACAAATTTTTATTCATGTATATGAGTGTCTATCACGTGTGTTCCGGTGCTCACTGAAGCCAGCCAGAAGAGGGTGTTGGATAACTTGGAACTGGAGGTATAGACAATTGTGAGGTGCCTCACACAGGTGCTGGGACTGAATTCAAATTCTCTGGAAGAGCGTTAAGTGCTCTTACCCACTGAGCCAACTCTCTGGAGCCCTGTAAAAATTTTAAAGGACTAACTAAGCATGGTAGTACACACCTGTAGTCTAAGTAGCCAAGGTAAGAGGATCACAAGTATATAGCTTGGAGGAAATACATAATTTCCTTCAAAGGAAATTCCAAGCCAGCAGGCTAGGTAATGATACATTCTCTCAATAAATACACAAATAAAACAAATTTTCTAAAATTATAAAGTAGGGCAGAGCTTGGGATGCAGCTCAGTGGTAAAATATTTTCCTAACATAGGTGAGGCCCCACATTACATTTCCTGTATTTGGTAGAGTGTGGAATATAAAGAAAAAAAAAAAGAACAAAAAGAGTAAGTTGTAGACATACTTGATTTGAAAAGATCTGACGATATTTAACTACTTATACAAATTTTCTGTTTTGCTCCCTGAATCCTAAATAAGTTTCAAGATAAGACTTAAAGAATCTAGAGTCACTTTCATTTAGCACCAAGTTCAATACAGACTTCTTTTTAAGAAAGGGAAAAAGAGAGGAAGTAAACCCTTCCAATATTTTTATATCATAGAATCGACAAGTAAGGACTCTGACCTATGAGAGCAAAGGTCCAAAGTTCAACAGCAGAGAAAATGCTTTGGAATCTATGGGTATTCAATACATATTGATCAATGGCAATGACAAAGTAAGGTTATTGTGTTTGGGGATAATGGAAAAATACAAAAGAGAATATGATGCCTCCGGGAGGGAATTACTGACTCAAGCATCATTAAGGAAGACTTGGGTAGATGATGATTGGGCAGAGCTATTACTATGGCTATAGTAGCCGTGGAACTAACTAGCCTTACAACTAATTGGTCATTTAGACTGTCTTCAAAGTAAGTATCTTCCACTGAAACCTCATAGACTGTGCATTGACCAACAATCAATGAAGCTGTTAAAATGATTGGGTTGGCTGTACAGTGGCCTAGTAATTTATTGCCCATAGGAAGACTATTGGATTACTCTAAATGTCACCGTGAAACTCAGTTTTGGGAAGAAAAGGAAGAACAATGCAAATTTGAAAGAAGGGGTAAGTTTCAACAATTTGACTTCAGCGTTAAAGGATTTACTACAATAGAATAATACCTCAACTGACTAAGGTGAATTGCCAGCACATCCCATTAATCAACATGTTTTTTCTTGTTACCAGTCACTGAGTTTTACAAGAGAACAGGAGAAAGAATGAATGTTCAATATGAATGTCTATGTAGGCAGACTCTTTTAAGAAGGCAGATTCAGAGTAACAGAAACTTTTGTGTTCCGTACATATGTACACACCTATGAGTGTATGTGTAAAGACCAGATTGATGTTGGCATCTTTCTCTCGCTCTGAATTTCATCAAGCAGGTAGACCAGCCAGAATGCCTGCCTCTTGTCTCCACTCCCCAGTGTTGGGGTTATTGCTATCTGCCACAAGGCACAGCTTTTATGTGGGTGCTGGGGTCTGTGCTCAGCTCCTCATGCCTGTGCAGCCAGGACTGTAACCACTGAGCATTTCCTTATCCCCTAAGATTCAAAAATCTTAACATATTACCTATGGATCATATGACTTTCTCTCATCTGTGGAGTTTGTTGCTTATCTATGAGAATTGGTACAAAGGTACCTTGCCTGCTAGCTGGAAAAAGTTCTTTGCTACACCAAATTTTTTTCATAGATAGTTTGAATTTTAAATGTCTGAATAGTATTTTATTAAACCCTTACATGTTAAATGCGAAAACATATCCCTGGCAATAAAAAAATATATTACCCACAATTAAATATAAGACTCAAGAGCTGAGCATGGTGGTACATGCCTGTAACAGCACTCAAGATGCTCAGTCAGAAAAGTCATGAGTTCAAGGGCTGGTTGAGCTATACAGCAAGTTTCAGGCAAGCCTGGAATAGTCATAGCCTGCCCAACGAAACTCATACTCAGCAGAGTGATAAGCTGACATTGCATACTTAAACACAGAAAGCACATGCCTGTAATCCCAGTATTTGAGAAACAAGAGACCAGAGGGCAGCTGCACATTCAAGTCTATGTAGCCTGGTGTGCCTAGAAAGTTCTAGGCCAACCCGGGCTACTTAGTAAGACTTTGTTTAATCTTTTTTAATTAAATTAATCTTGCCTTTAATCTCAGCACTGAGGAGGAAGAGGCAGGCAGATCTTTGTGAGTTAAGGCCAGTCTGGTCTACATAGCAAGTTCCAGGTCAGCTAGGGCTATATAGTGAGATCCTGATTTAAAAACAAACAACAAAAGCAAAAAGAAAAAGAAAACAAAAAGTCCACATTGTATGATGCAGGTGAAAAAAGGAGACCAGTATGTGACCATCACTCTCAGAAACTGGTCTTCAATAACTACTTATCTAAATTACCTTTATTCTTTTATCTAGACCCTTTATTTTGCTAAATAAGTACAATTAAATTCACATAACCATGGTAAATGAAGATATGGTAGAGCTTCATTGCACAATACAGGAATTATGGTTTTCTAACTAATCATAATTGCACTACATTTTCAAAAAATGAAGGCCCAAGGTATCAATAACTTAGTTATGTCAAGAATAAAAATCAAGGGGCTGAGCCAGGCGGTAGTGGTGCACACCTTTAATCCCAGCTGTAGGGAGGCAGAGGCAGGAGGATCTTTGTGAGTTCGAGGCCAGTCTGGTCTACAGAGTGAGTTCCAGGACAGCCAGAGTTACAACAGAGAAACCTTGTCTCGAAAAAACAAAACAAACAAACAAAATCAAGGGGCTAGAGAGACAGCTCAGTGGTTAAAAGCACTTGTTCTTGTGAAGGACCCAGGTTCGATTCCAAGCACCTACATGGAGGCTCACCACTTCCTCAGGCACCAGGCATACATGTGGTACACAGACATAGATGCAGTCAAGCACTCATATGAATAAAACAAATCTTTAAAAATACAAAAACAAAAGAGGCAGAGGCAGACGGATTGAGGCCAGCCTGGTCTAGAGGTGTTCCAGGACAGCCAGGGCTACATACAGAAACCCTGCCTCCAAAAACCAAAACCAACCAAACAAACAAACAAACATCATGTGATCAAAGTGATCCTGCGGAGCTTTGGCTCAGTGGCATGTGCCATTAATTCCAGCATTCAGGAAGCAGAGACAGCCGGATCTCTGAGTTCTAGCTGGGGTGAGATCCTGTCTCAAAAGAAATAAACTAACAAACAAACATAAAAAAATCAATATCTGAACCAGAAACTGGATTTCAGAGCAAACATTTAAACATAAAACAGAAAGCTGACATACTACTATTAACTATATTATGATGTTAGTTTGGAACACTAAGGAAAGGATCATACCTGAAGAATATATTGTGTGAGGTCAACTGCTTCTTTTTTTTCATGTATAAGCAGGGTTTCTTTATCTTCTACAGTAATAATATTAACTTCTCCACGACGAACTTCCCTTACATCTAAAGGCCGTTTTCGAACACAAACTCGGATTTTATCCATCTCAGTCCAAGGATTCTCTGATGTGATCTGTCTGATATATGTTTACAAGTAATTTTTAATAAAAAGATTCAATTACTTAAATGGTCAAAGTATCAGTACATTTTAAGTATATTTAATATAATTATTTTGGTTTTTTTGTTTGTATTTGTTTGTTTGGCTTTGTTTTTGAGACAGGGTTTCAATTTGTAGCTCAAACTTGTCTAGAACTTGCTCTGTAGTCCCCTTAGTTTTCTAGTCTAGCCTCCGAAGTGCCGGGATTACAGGTGTGTACCATTAAACGCACGTTTTGAGACAGGGTCTCACTACTGAAATGCAGGCTAGCCTGGAGCTCAAAATTTTCCTCTTGCCTCCACTTCCCTTGCCCTGGGATCACAGGCCTGTTCCATCACGCCAAGCTCATTTAAGCAATTCTGTATTAAATATCAGCAATAAGAAAGTTTTTACTAGCTGGGTGGTGGTGGTGCATGCCTATAATCCCAGCACTTTGGAGGCAGAGACAGGCACATCTCTGAGTTGGAGGCCAGCCTGATCTACAGAGTGAGTTCCAGGACAGCCAGGGCTACACAGAAAAACCCTGTCTTGAAAAACAAAAACAACAAAAAGCAAGCAAGCATTCAAGCAAGCAAATAAACAAGCTTTTCTGACAAACCTCTGGGTTCCATCTCTGACCTGATCACCTCATTCTACGCCTACAAAAAAAGGATGAGGAGGGGGAGAAGGAAGAGGAGGTGGCGGCTAGTAACCAAATTCTGTTATTTTAGTTCTAAGACTTGTGTGTTTGGCTCCGAAATATTGTCTCCTATGTTCTTTGTGGCCCCCACAATCCAGTTGGTTATTAATCAAAATCTAACCATATGCTTCTACTAAGACCAAGCTTTTTCAAAACCTAAAGCTATGTCTCTTGTTCCCTTTCAATCCAATTCTTTATATACTTAACACTTGACCATTACCTAAATACTTGACCATTAATCTAAATTCTTGTTGGGTGTGTGTGTGTGTGTGTGTGTGTGTAGACAGAGTCTCTTGAAAACTAGGTGGGGATCATAGGCATATGCCACCAGGTCCAGTTTATCTGATGCTGGGGAGCAGGGTTTTGTGTTAGCATTCTACCACCTGAACGACAACCCTAGACCTTACATTCCCTTTTTTGTCCTCCTGGTTTACTAAGGGCCTCGAATTAGGTAGTGGGTTTCAGTGTACTTTTCCTCCTGTTCATCATAGATATACACAGCCCATCTGTTCCTTTTTCTTTCTTCTCTTGTGTGTGTCTGTGTGTGCGCACATATGTGTGAGGAGCCCAGTGGCCAATCTTAAGTGTCATTTCTTAGAACCTGTCCCCTTGATTCATAAGACAGAATTTTTCACCGAATTCCAGGGCAAGCATCAGATACCCATCTGTCTCTGCTTCCTCAGTGTTGGGATCACAAACATGTACCAAACCACTGGCTTTTTTTTTTAAAAAAAAAAAAGATTTATTTATTTTATTTATATGGGTGCTCTATCTGCATATACACCTGCCAGCCAGAAGAGGGCATCTGATCCCATTGTAGATGGTTGTGAGCCACCTTGTGGATGTCGGGAATTGAACTCAGGACCTCTGGAAGAGCAGTCAGTGCTCTTAACTACTTAGCCATGTCTCCAGCCCCACACTGGCTTTTTACATATGTGCGGGGGACTGATCCTGTTCTTATGCTCCCTTGGCAAGCATTTAATCAACTGAGCTATGTCCCCAGCTCCCTTACTTCTTTGTTGCCCCACCCTGATATGAATTCATTAATTCATTAGAAGATAACTGTATGTTTCTAGAACAATTTTATGACTGGTCCTGTCTACTACTAACTCAGTCTCCCATTCAATGCATTCTTTCACTGGCTTTACTGAACTATTTAACACCAGCATCTGAGGGACTATTTATTCCTTGTGTTAGGAATGCAGAATTCATAAGGTTTATTTGCTGTATATGTATCTATATGTATCCAAGACCCAACCACGTCTTTAAAACTAGGTTGTAAGAAAATAAGATCCAGGGGCTGGAGAGATGGCTCAGTGGTTTAAGAGCATTGGCTGCTCTTCTAAAGGACTGGGTTTAATTTCCAGCAACCACATGGCAGCTCACAACTGTCTGTAACTCCTGTTTCAGGGGATCTGACACCCTCACACAGACATACATGCAAGCAAAATACCAATGTACATAAAATAAAAAAATAATTTTAAACAACAACAATAATAATAAAGAAGATCCATTTTCCCTCTGAAAGCAGGTATTTTTTGTCAGGATCAGTAGTTTTAGTCTATGTAAAAGAATGCATTAGCAAGGCAAATTGTTTCCACGTTTACAGTTTAAAATTTATTTGATAGTCCCTTACAAAAATTTTGATAATAGATTTTACCAAAAGCACTATGTAATTGTTTCATATAAATTCTCATTTCCTGAGCCTCCCAACTGGCTGGAAATTTATTTTATGCCAGGACCTAAATTAGTTTTCACAAAAAACAAATAAAATTTGCAATATTCAAAGTGCATGATTTTAAGACATCTTAAAGCATGTTTCATTCTCTTGATTAAAATGAGACTATGCGTTACTTAGGCATGGACTTGATGACGAGCACGTGGAGATTCACTGCTCTCTTCTTTTTCATATGCGCATAAATTGTTACAAGAATAAAGAGACTATCCTAACCCATTATTTCAGAATCTACTCTATCTTTGGTTTCTTATTATCTGTTTCTTTATAAAATCTACTTTTTTGTTTTATGCTTTACTTTAATTCACTATTTTAACAAGGGTTTGGGGGCAAAACCTCCTGATGTTTAGCATTAATAACCTTGTCAAATGAAGTTAATCACAGAGGACAGAAAACAATTGGTCCGTTTTATTTTTATTTGCTAGGCTTTGAGACAAGGTGGCCAAGCATCCACAGTGCTAGGACTACACATGTACCATGCCCAGCCAGCCACTTTTGGAGTGCTGCAGGGTTCCAGGTAACAGAAGGCCTGTAGCTCGTGTTTTGGTAAAGAGGAAAGTGTGCTCTTTTTCCAGTGGTGCTTTTTGAGATAGGGTCCTTCTATGTGGCCAAGGCCAGCTTGAGCACATCAGTGCTCAGGTCGCTGGTGTGTATCACCATGCCTGGCACCATGGGAAGTTTGTCTGTCCCTCTCACCTTGCTCTCCAACATCTAAGAGCTTCTGGATGCATTAATGATCTTCATACTTAGAGTCAGACATCGCAGCTACTACTTAATATTTGTATAATATAAAAATATAAAAATAAATTAATGGCAATATTTAAACTAAAATATGCATTCTAAGTCATGAAGTGTTAAGGAGTGAAAAGTAGTATTTTTATAAATAATTCTAATTTATATTTTTATGAGTTGTTCAATAAAAGAAAAAAAATAGTAAAAAAATAGTTTAAAAAGTTTGCTTTTTTACCTTTTACATTTACAATCTACAATTAAAAGAAAAATAGTAGTAAATCCTCTGTGCTCTGCTAGAAAAAGTATTTCAGATTACTATAGGTACTTTCACCTTATAAAACTGAGTCACCTAGGAGTGGGAAGACAGCATAGTGGTTAAGAACTCTGGCTGCTCTTTCAGAGGACCCAGGTTCAATTCCCAGCACCCATATGCACCTCAAACCTGTCTGTAGCTCTAATCCCAGGGTATCTGACACACTCTTCTGGGCTCCATGGGCACCAAACACACAAGCAGTGCACAGTCACACACACAGGCAAAACACCCACACATATAAAATAAAACAGAACAACAACAACAGAGCCTAAGTCATCTGGTTCGGGAGAATAAAAGAACTCATCACGAAGCACTCTGAAACTTTAGCCGATATAAGACCATATGCAAATACTGTACCTTAAGGTATGTCTCACAGCAGTTTTAAAAAGAAAATACAGCTTAAGAGTAATTTTATCTTCCCATAACTCAAATATATTACTTTCATAGTAACATAACAAGTAATATAGCTTAAAAGAAAATATTTCCTGTTATATCATTCTTCACACTGGAGTTATTTGGTATTTCACCTCTCAAAGATCTTATTTAAAATTCTATCTTGAAGCACTAGGTGAAAATAGCTTACTGTCATTCTGACTCACAATCTCTAATTGCCTTCAAAAGGCCTTTCTCTTCATAATCACCAAAAATCATAGGTTTTTCCAGGGGTGGATAAAAAAAAAAATTGCAGTCAAAATCAGGACTCTGTTTCCTGTGTGTGATGACGTACCTGCTAGGCTTAATTAACACTTGCTCTTTGGCCTTAAGTGGCTATAGGTTATCTGGTCGGTATAAATTTGACAGCTTAAAAAAAAATTCCTGTGAATTGTGTGATTTTCCCCACAAGGCCAGTTAACAACTTCACTTTCATGACTACACTAGGTGTATCATGCTACACTATAGTAATAGTAATGGGTCTGCTGGAGGACCAACGGCAGACCCTGGTGAGTAGCAGCTGTTTGTTTGATGTACATGAATAATATCAGCTTTTGGTCATCTGGAAAGTTCTAGTTCCTCATTAATCTGCTTCTAGCCACTTACTGTGATTATTAATGCAAAACCTGTTAACTATCATTCATATGTTATAGTCATTTACTAAGAATAAAGAGTATTTGTACTCCTCTGGTCATGAAGGAGAGATTTGTCTTTGCTTTAGGCTGTCTTCCCCCACCTCTCCCAAAAATGTAAAACTAAATTATTACCTGGCACAAGAATGAGGGATTCCATAGTTATACCCCGAGACATGAGAGACTCTTTGAATAGCAGGAATGTCACCATTTCCTAGTTTTGGAGAGAAGTAACTTGATGAGAAGAGGGAGGGGTTAGATCCTGTTTGCACATATGCATCATCGGCAGCGGCATTCCGGCTTCTTGCTTCTGTCTGGTACTGAGAATCATCTAGGAGCATGTGCTCCAGCACTTTCAGGCAAGCAGGCTTCTGCTCATCTACAGAGAGGTCTGAAGAATTACACATTTTATTGCTGGCCTTTCTGTCTTTGCTTTCAGCAGGAGAATCAAAATTCAGTTGTCTTCGGGGGCCAGATCTGAATTCCTGAGGTTTGGTGTACAGGCTGCTTGTCTGAAGAGGATGTTTTGGGCTACAGAGGGCTTTATCTTCCTCCTGCATAATCTTAATGATTTTGATAAGTTGGAAAAGGCGTTTTCGGTCATTCATGTCATGGACTCCCAATTTGGAATAGTCTTTCATTGTAACCTTGGCTAATTCATCTATTTTCTGAAGGCCAAGCGCAGTAAAATGAAGATAATACTGTGCAAGTTCAGCTTCACAAAGACATTCATATAACCAGGATGCCATTTTTGTGACTAAATTTATACAAACTCTGAAGAAAAAGAGAAAAAGAAGTCATCCTTTAGAGTAACAGAATAGATTCCTTTACAAATTAAAATACTGACAAATATGCAGAACAATGTTTATCATCTCAAGTTTCCTAGGTAATTTTCTTCTGAAATGATTAGTTAAACAGCATAGTTTATAAGCAAAGCTATTTTATAGATAGCAATGAACCAGCAGTTGTAATTTGTTCATCTGTTTAATAAAAAGGTTTCCTAATTATATGTTTAAGTAAGTATATGAACACAGACATAACATAGACCACTTACTTACTGCTTGGGAGTTCCCTCTAACTTGCAGTGTCTGCTTAACACATGTGGTACACTGCTGAAACTTCGTTCCCAACCACTGGTCGTAGTAGGACTAATTTTAGATGTTCAACTTAATGTCAAGGCATGTTGCACAACTGTTTCCTATGATTAATGAACAAAGGCTAAGAACTCTTTCAGAATAGAAAGCAGACTTAAATAGCGACCATGAGGATGATAAACTAACATAGCCCAGAGAAAATCGCATTTTTATCTGCTGTGGTAAGTTAGAGGTAAAAACAACCAATTCAGAAACAACTCATTCAATATTTTAGATCATTCTAAAAGGTGGTCATAGACGTCCACCTAAACATAATATAAATCAAATAATGTTTCTAGGTGTCACGATTTTGAACATTAAAACACTTAAAATAGCAAAAATTTAAACAAACACTAACAGGTGATGTGGTAATTAATACAAAATCTTTGTTCATTATAAATCAGGATTTTGAGTGGTTCATTATTCCTGTTAAATCAAGCCCAAGTTCCTAAGACTATTAAATTGCACTTTAAAATATTTAATCAAAATTTTTAGTGTGTGTGTGTGTTAAGGACAGGTTAACAAGAACAACCAACGACCTCTGAGTAACTAAATTTGAAGGAAATACTATCTGTGCAAAATAAAAGACCAAAGAGTCTGAGTGACACTCCTAAGCTGACCCTGACATCTTCTATTAGTGACAGGTTCCCCTCTGCAAAAGCAGTCCACAGAATTTCTGCAGTCCTTCCATCAAGGGTAAAGTGTGTTTCTCCTCCCACTGCATCTATAATGGTCTTTTAACTTCTTGGGCAACAGAATATGTGAAATAAACTGCCATGCCTAGGTCCAGACAGCCACCACATCTTCTACTGCTGCTAGAATTCTTCTACTGCCATGTGAAGAAGGCTAGCCAGTAGCCGGAGGATCAGATGCCACTACTTTGATGGCCAAAGACCAGATATGAAAGAGAATCCATCTTGCACTGTGCAACTGGAGTGGTGCCGCCACATGATCACAGCCACACAAATGACTCCAGGTGAGAGCAAGTGAAGATCCAAGCTCACCCCAAATAACTGACTCAAAGAGCTTTAAGCAAATAAAAGGACAACTGTTTTGAGTCACCAGGTTTGGGGCTAGACTGTTACATAACAGTAATTACAATTTCACTTCTGAAACTTAGCCTTTTTGATTAAGATTTTATACTGTAAATTTTGGTGTTATTTTAGATTCACAGAAAAACTGAGTAGAAAGTACAGAGACTTGCCAACAGCCTGCCTCACACAGGTGCCCTCCCCACTAATGACCCACACTGATAAAGGGTCATTACCAGAGTCTACAGTTTGCATCACAGTTCCTATCTAGGGTACAGAACTTAGGACTTTGAAAAATAATTCATGTGTCTTCTATGAGTAAAATCGAATAGTTTGATTGCCTAGAAATCCTGTGCTCTGCCTACTCACCCTTCCTATCCATCTATCCAATGGTAACTAATGATCTCTTTGTCTGAGACAGGTGAAGGGCAGGGCTGGTCTCACTGGCTATCCTGGAACCCAATACTGTAGATCACGCTGGCCTCAACTCACAGATCTGCCTACCACCCCGCCCCCACCTCCCGCACCCCCAAGTGTTGGGGTTAAAGGTATGCACCACCACACCTGGCCCAATGATCTTTTTACTGCCTCCACAGTGCCTTCTCCAGAATGACAAATGGTTGGAACCATGCAGCATGTCAGCTTTTAGACTGGCTTTTCATTTCATAATTTAAATTTCCTCTAAGTCTTTTTTATGGCCTGTTAGCCCATTTCTTTTTACTGCTGAGACTCACTCCACATGTGAATATGCTCTGGCTTATTTATTTATTCACCCAATAAAGGACATCTTGGATGCTTACAGTTTGGACAATTTTGAGTAAAACTTCTATCAACATCTGTGTAGTTTTCACATGGACATTTCCAACTCCTTTATGTAAACACCAGGTACATGACTACCGATTCTATGATAACGCATGCTTTAGTTTTATAAGAAACTGCCAAGCTACCTCCTAAAGTGGCTGGACTGTTTTCCATTCCGAACAGCAATGAACGAGAATGCCGTGCTTCTCATCACTTGTCATGATGTGCATGCTTCGCTCATCCTTTCAAGACAGCTCAAGAGCTTCCCCAATGAGATTTTCACCTCTAAATTTTTTCTATCATTTCATCCCCAAATACCTCACACAGTAGCAAAACTAAACTGCCAACCAATCCCTTTATTATTGCTTTATTCCCCCGACCTAGAATACCTCTCTCTATGAGGATACTGCATTTTCTACCATGAAGGAGATGGGCCCTACCAGGGAACACATGGTCTTTGTGTTTCAGTAACCATAACAGCACCTAGTATTTCCTGAGCTATTTAACACACAGCAGACACTGTCCTGGGCACTGTATTTGTTCAACTCCATACACTCCTATAAAGGAGGTAAGTGTGCAAGAAACTCACTTTTTTCAACTGTGAATTAGGAATGCCACAGAAGCTGAGAGTGGTGATACACACCTGAAATCCCAACTCTCAGGCCACCTGATGAGACCCTGCTTTTTGGTTTATTTGTTTAAAAAGATACTTGGGACCTAGAGAGACAGCTCAGTCAGTAAAATGCCTCACTTGCAAGCATGAAGACCTGAATTTGATCCCCCTTTTTAAATAAAAGGCAAGTGTGGTAGTGCGTGACTATAGCGTCTGAGTTGGAGAGGTACAAACAGGAAGCTCTCTGGACTCACTGGCCAGCCAGACTGGTTGGATCCAAAAGTTCCAGGTTCAATGAATGACTATGTGCCAGATTTGGTAATAGGGCTCTCTTACATTCCCCACACCCCAGCGTGCATGCACACACACACACAGAGTTGGAGAGCAACTAAGGGAGATAAGAGAGTTGGTTGGTGGTGCAGACCTGTAATCCAAGCATGCGGGAGGCTGAGAGCTTGAGGCCCATCCTGGCAACAAAGCCACATAGAAAATTTGAGATTAGTTTGGACTACATTGTGACACCTTGCCTCAAGACACTGAAGGGGGAAAAAGCTACAATAGAATCCCGAAATTCTTTGGATTGAGTCAGGAAAGACCTGTAAGGGTTGAGGGATGGTGTTCAGTTTGTAACATGTTTGACTAACATGCACAGAGCCCTAGGTTTGCTCCCAAGCACTGCAAAACACTAGGCACAGTAACATACACCTATAATCCAGCACTTGGGAGGTAGAAGCAGGCAGATCAGAAGTTCAAGACATTCTTGGTTATAGAACAAGTCCGAGGCCTGCCTGAGCGACAGACAAACCCAGCATAACGGCCAGGACACAGTCAGTGTTCCATGTTCACTGTTGCTATTGTTATTTCTGTTTTTCTCCTATAATCACCACCTAGCACAGAACCAAGAATAAATAGAACTTATTCCGCCTTCAGTGTTTTTGTTAAGCAAATTCTACTTGGCTCTCCTGAGCTCAGCTGACCCACAGGAACGGACTGTAAGTGCTATGTAGTCTTCTCGTTTTCCACAGGCTGTGCAAGATTCTGTATTTTACACACCAGTTCCCTCGGTGCCATACCAAACATTTCTCAGTTCAACTCTGATAATCACAGCTTCTACTGCATTCCTAGTAAGGAAATGAAACTAAAATATTAATTTTGAAACAGATGTATAACCTGTAATATCATGGGAAGAGAAAAAATAATAAAAAATAATAAAACAGCAGCACTTTGAATATGCAAATTCAAGAAGCCAAGTCCGTGCTTCTACCATCGCAGCCAGCTCACCTTTCTGGCTCCACAATCAGCCGATGCTCCTTTGTTTCCAAACTCAACCTGCTTCTCTGTAACTGAGTTCCATTCACAAAGGTTCACCCCCCCCTTTAACTCCTGAAATAAGGATCAGAAGCATCCCTGCAACTTCAAACAAAAACATTTGAACTCTATCACTGATAGAGTTTGAACTTTATCACTCATGGCAGGGGGCGACAGCCAAAATAAACTCCCAGATTTGGGAGGACAGATGCACTGAGAATTTTGCTCAGAGGATAATTTTACTTAACTCATCTACCTGTCAAAAAGACAAATGCAAAGGCTGGAGAGGGATTATCGGTAACGGAGTGCATGCTCAGTGTGAGCAAGGCCCTAGGCTCTGAAGATACTGTTTAGGCAACGGAGTTCAGATCTCATTACCCACATAACAAACTGGGCACCCTGCAAATGACTGTAATTTCAGCTCTGAGGGGTGTGATGCTCTCTTCTGGCCTCTGTTCACCCCAGGTATACACATACACACAAACATGTACATATATCTTAATATATGTTCATAGGAGTAGACTACTACATAGCAATACATGTTGGTAGCTATTATCTTTCCAATATGATTTGTACATATCACTCACACAGATGCACACATATATATAAAAACAGATTTTGAGCTGGGCAGTATTGGTGCACACCTTCAATTCCAGCATTCAGGAGGCAGAGGCGGATCTCTGAACTCAAGGTCAGCCTGGTCTACAGAGTGAGTTCTAGGACAGCTAGTTACAACAGAGAAACCCTGTCTGGAAAAAAACAAAAAAACAAAAGCAAGTTTTTAATAAGTAAATAAGTAAATTAAATTTAAATTTAGTAAGTAAATTCATCATTCTAGCTCTAGACACATCCTACAGCTACTGTATACAAATACAAAATAACAGCAGTACAAAGTCATTACATCACTGTTCATGATAGCAAAGGAATGGAGACTGCCTAAATAAGCTACAGTTGTCTTTCAAGTGGAATAATACTATGAATTACAAAACTTAACTAAACTCTCCATTATTTATTGAAGAAAAAGAAAGTGTTTTAATATATTGCTAAGTGAATTAAGCAAGGTACAGAATAGTTCATAAAGGCATCATTTGTTAAACAGAGAGTTTAATTTATCTAAAATAGAACTATATCTTTGCTTGTTAGGCATAAAATATCCTTGGCAGCTTGCTCGAGGAATGACAGTAGTCCCTTGCAAGGGGGTGAATGGGTAGTACTAGCAGGCAGTCAAGAGAAGTACACAGCAGTGAACGTTAGTAGCTATTGTTTTTCCCATTGTGGTTTGTGTTTCATCGATGTCTCCATCACCCAGCAAGACCTAGAACAGAGTTGTGCCTGTATTAATTTTGAAACTATATTACCATTAAAAAAAATTTTTATATATCATTATCTTGACTGCATGTATATCTGTGCATCACATGTGTGTGCCTGGTGCCCTCAGAGGTCAAAAAAGGTCATTGGATCCCTGGAACTGGAGTTACAGACAGTTGTGAGCCACCATGTGGGTGCTAGGAACTGAACCTGGGTCCTCCCAAGAGCAGTGAATCCTCTTTAATCAGTAAGCTATCTCGCCAGCTCCATGATTCTATTATTAATTAAAGAAACATATTTCAAGACTAGATAAAAGGTTCAGCAAAGTGCTGGCTTCACAAGCATGAAGAAAGACCTGTGTTTGTTCTCCAGCACCCACATAAAAACTAGGTGTGACAGGACATGTCTCTAATCCCTGGGGAACAAAGATAAGAGGATTCTCAATGCCTGCTGGCCAGCCAGGCTAGGTGAGTCCAGTCTGACTCAAAAAATAAGTTGGAGGACTGGAGGGCTGGCAACATGGCTCAGTGGGTAAAAGAGCTTTTTATTTATTTTTTTCAAGACAGGGTTCTCTGTTGTAACTCTGGCTGTCCTGGAACTCACTCCGTAGACCAGGCTGACCTCTACCTTCCTAATGCTGGGATTGAAGGCGTGTGCTGCTACTGCCTAGCCACTTGAGATTGAGCTCCAGGGCCCACATGGTGAGAGGAGAGAAACAATTCCAGTAAGCTGTCCTCTGACTTCTATCATACTATGTGCAATACACAAGTCTACACACAAAATAAATTAAAATACAATAAAAATATATACTAAAAATGTAAAGCCAGTGAGATTGCTGTTTTAAGTTATCATATAAAATAGATCTTAATTTTAAATATCTGTCAGTAAACCAAAGAGTACTAAGTAATACAGATTACTTGATCAGGAGGAAAATCCCAGCATTTAGCTCAGTTCTGCTAAGAACCTGAGCAGCAGATGTGACACACAGTCAAATTACTTAACAGTTGTGTTTTGTTTTAGGGCTTTCTGCAATGTTAATTAGGGCCTTCTAGGGCCTTAGGCAAGCACTCTGACACTGAGCTACCCTGCTGGACTAAGAACTCCAACACATCATGAAATTAGGTATGCTAATATATTCTACAAATGTATGCAAATGTGTTTGTGATAGACTCTGTACAGTACCTAAAACAGGCACAGTAAGCATATACAGAATTTTAAAAATCATAAAAATTAAAGTATACCACAAAACACATGTAATCCGCCTGTGGTTCTTCAGTTATCAAAATCTGCCACACTTGCTTCCTTGATCCATTTTTTCCTTCTTGAGATATTTTATAGCAAATTTTAGATACAGCATTTCATCTGTAAATTCACTTTAAGTGGAAATGTTTATATAATGCCATTATATATGATTTATTATAGTTAATAAAATTAAAAATGATTCTTTGTTATCTTATACTTAGTTCAGATTCATTTCCCCAATTATCACAAACACTTTTATCAATTTTTTGTTTGAGACAGAGTTTTTCTAGATAGTCCTGGCTGCTCTGAAACTCAGGTTTAGACCAGATTGGCCTCAAACACACAGAGACCCTCCTGCCTCTGCTTTCAGAGGCTGGGATTAAAGGAATATGCCACCATGCCTAGCTCAAATATTTTTTGAATATGTATTTTAAAATATCTTTTAGAATTTGTGTTTACTATTAGTGTGTGAGAATATGGTGTGCATGTGGTGATCAGAGGATAAAGTGTGGGAATCAGTCCTCTCCATCCAGGGTGGGCTCCAAGATTGAAACCAGGTAGCCAGACTTTTGTGGCTAATGTTTTAGCTAATAAGCTATCTTGCTGGCTCTAAAATATCTTTTTTTTTTTTTTTTTCTTTTCAAGACAGGGTTTCTCTGTTGTAACTCTGGCTGTCCTGGAACTCACTCTGTAGACGAGGCTGGCCTCAAACTCACAACAATCTGCCTGCCTCTGCTTCGGGAGTGCTGGGATTAAAGGTGCATGCCACCACCGCCCAGCTCTAAAATATATTTTTACAGAAATATATTTTGTTTAAATCAGAATTTAAACAAGTTCCACATACTTGATTATTATGCTTAAGGCAGTCCCATAACCCCTCTCCACACACAAACTTTACCCCTTTTCCTTCTGTTTCCCTGAGTCCTTAGAAAAAGAAAAAAATCAGTGTGTTCCAAGTATGGAGTTTAATACTAAAGAAATCATTCACTGCTTATTTGAAATTCAAACTGAATTTTGCTTGGTCTGAATCTGGCTACCCTACATTAGAATCAGCATCGTTTCTGGTTAATGTTCTGCCAGTGTTATTCAGCACATACTTTGTGTACACTGCTCAGAATATACAGAAATGTCTATGAGGAGTGCAGCCGGATCCCCTTGCTAGGAGATTCTCTCTGTAAACTGATCTAGTGGTTTCCTTCACTGATGGTAGCTGTCTCCTTATTTATTTCATCAGGAGTTGCAAAATGGTGATTTTCTGACCCTATCTTTCTTTAAGGGATTCTCCTTAGGAAACCTTTCTGGGGACTGGAGAGATGGCCCAGCAGTTCAGTGCACTTCTGCTCTTGCAAAGAATTTGAGTTCAGTTCTTAGGCACCCACATGGTGGCTCACAACTGGCAATAACTCCAATTCCAGGGGATCCAATACCCTGTTCTGGCCTCCCACAACACTAGGCACGTAAATGGTGCACAGACATATATGCAGACACTCAAACATACTCATAAACATTTAAAAAAGAATAAGAAAAACTTTGTCAACAACTAGGGCTATTTGATTACTCAAAATAGAATATTTACATGAAGGCAAGTATAAATAACTAGTTTTTCCTTTCAGTTTTCAATTCATAAAGAATGTCCTACTTATTTTAAATGATATCAGATGACTTATTTCAGAATTTTATTGGGTATTTTATTTTGCTTTTTCTTCAGACTCATTATTAATTCCAGCATTTTTACATATACTATGTTTTCCATTCGATTACCTTAAGTTTTTGATAGCTTCATTGTGCATATTTTCTGACCAACCTGAAAATAAGATTTCCTTCAATGAACAGTTGTAAGTAGCTACCCACAGTCCTAAATTCAGGTGAAGGTTATGCATTTCCAGATAAGACTTAAGCAAGAGGGCCTAGAGACCGGAGAAAGAGCAAACATAGCCACCTGACACTGCTTGTTCTTTAAAGACTGTACAGCTCCAAACATCCTTAAGTAACTACTGTAAAGCCATCACCACTCACTTCATACACTTAGCCATCTCTTTGGCCCTCAGTAGCTATGACTTCTAGAAATTTAATGAAGGAGTTTAAACTATTAAGCGAATACAGGATGAGAATTTTGAAAACTGAATTAAATATTGTTGTTTTCTTATTATCCACCTCCTTCCACACTGAAATTACAAATTTACAATTAAGGGGGCTAAAGAGATTGCTCAGTGGTTAAGAGTACTTACTGCTCTTGCAAAGGACCAGGGTTCAGTTCCCAGAGCCCACATGGTGGCCCATGACCATGTGTAGCTCTCGCTCAACACCTTCTTCTGGCCTGCAAGGGCACCTGCTTATAAATATGGTGCGCATAAACTCACAGAGGCACACATATATACACATAAACATTAGAAATAAATACACTTTGTGTGTATTTTGAGACAGGGTCTCTCTATGTAGTCCTAGCTATCCTAGAACTCACTCTATAGACCAGGTTGGCCTCGAATCCACAGAGATCCTCCTGCTTCTGCCTCCTCTGATGGGATTAAAGGTGTACGCTACCACATTTGGCCTAATTTTTTTTGTTGTTGTTGTTTAATTTATCATTAAGGCTAGGGAGATGGCTCAGTGGATAAAGGTCTTTGCCCTGTAAGAGGACCAGAGTTCAGATCCCTAGAACCCATTTAAAAGTTGGGTAGTGTCTCAGCTGACTGTGATCCCAGCACTCAGGATACAAATACAGGGAATCTCTGGGTGGAGTTGGTTAGCTAAGACTAGCAGAATTAGAAAGATCTCAGTGCAGTTGAGAGACCCTGCATCAATAAATAAAGTGGAGGGCTGGAGAGATGGCTCAGAGGTTAAGAGCACTGACTGTTCTTCCAGAAATCCTGAGTTCAATTCCCAGAAACCACATGGTGGCTCACAACCATCTATAATGCCATCACATGCCCTCTTCTGGCTGACAGGTGTACATGCAGATAGAGCACTCATAAATAAAGTAAATAAACAAAGTGGAGAGTAATTAGAGGACACCCAGCATCAGCTTCTAGCCTCCTTATGCACACATACACATGTGTATACACATCTGCCCACACACATTCACACCACACACATGCCGTAAAATAGAAAATAAAAACTTTTTAAAAAGCATTATACATGAATAGTCTTATTACATTTTAACCCTAAGGATGTAAATGGAGTTCTTCAACATAAATAAAAGAACAAAATAACCAATAAGAAACAAAACAATTGGTTAAGTATAATACAGGACAGACTTTTATTAAGTTAAATATTTTAGAAGCTAGACATGGTGGTGCATACCTTCAATCCCACCCAGGCAGAAACATGTGGATCTCTGTGGATTCCAGGCCAGTCAAAGCTACATAGTGAAACCCTGTCTTAGGTAAGTAGGTAGATAGATAAGTTAATAGATAGATAAAATATTTTAGGAGGTATGCTGGCCTGATCTCACACACCCTCTGCAACAACAAGATCAAAAAAGATTCCAGGAACAATCACAAGTAGGCAAAGGAAGAGTTGGGGGTCAAGACTGACGACTGTTGGTTTTGTTTAGCATTTGGACATTCACACTAAACAGCAGCAATAATTTTACTGATCACCAGAGCAAAGAAGACAAGTTATTTGTGCTGCTGTTCTTCCCTCTTGTACCCATGGCAAATATTCAAACAAGCTAGCTCTATGTTCTTTCTTATTGTGCCATGAAACTGCCTTGGAATCTCTCTTCTGGTTTGTATACGTGATCATATATAACAGCCCTATTCACCCAGGGAACCACAATTACGATATGGATCTACTACTCTCAAAAGACACCTCATGGCTGTCCACATGCCTTCCTTTCCTCTGCCCCTGGCCGTAGACTACTACTTTCTAGCTTTATGTATTACTTATATTTCCTAAATTTTGCCTAAGTGGAATTATATTCTCTTATATCTAGTGTCTTTCATTTATTTACAATGCTATCATTAGCTCTTCCTTTTACTGGAGAGGAGAAAGATCCATAATGGACCTGTGTGATGGCTAGAGTAACACAGCTCTCAAGTGACTTCCAAGGTTAGAGCTGTTTTCTCACGTCTGATTCTTGTTCTTCCACTACCTCTGACAGGCCCCGTCACTTCCCCCTTAGTTGGCTTACAGCTGTCATTATCAGAAAAAAATGAGTTTCAAATCAGTGAAACCCAGGCTGTGGGGGAGGATGATGGGCAGTGATTTAAAACATTTGTATAAAGTTTTAAAATGTAGGGGAGATCGAAAGATTTGAATTTATTGTCCAAAACAAAATTCTACAGTGCTCATCAGAAGACTAATATTTAATGTTTCTTATGCTCCCAAGAGCTGAGCTCACAAACATGAGCTACCAGGCCTAGCTAGAGTCATTATTCTACAATTAAATGGAGACTAAATGGATTTTCTATTTTTGTTGAAAATTTACTTTTTCTTTCTTAGGACTTTGTAAACAAGTTGAAATGATTATATTGTTTTTCACAGCTGTTTTTATACCGCACTTAAATGACAGCTGCTAGTAAAGAAGAATAGATTTCTGAACACTTATACCAATAAAACTTAAAGCATCTAATAAAAAAAGTTTGTATACACTTAATGACGCACAGGTTTTCAAAGCTGTCCCAGGGTAGAAAGGATGGATTTTTGCTAGGAGTCTTATCTATCTTTATGGACAAGTCAGTAAGTATCATGACTCTAGAGTGAGTATCAAAAGTTTAAAAATGTAAATATCAGACTCTAATGTTTGCATGCATCAAGATAATTTGTTGTTTCTTATAGAAGTCTTTAGTCACTATAAAAAAATGAAAACCTAAATCTAAGGTCTATTTAATACTCTTTTCCAGTCAGAAAAATGGATGAAAATGGCCCAGTTCTGAGGTATTCACATTTTTCTTTAGTTCCTCTAATTCATGCAAAATTCCAAATACTTCAATTATCCCAGAGGAAAGAAGGGAAGACAATCAACAAAAACCTCTAGGATATCATTAAATCTTAGCAACTTTATTGACATGGAATTCTCACACTAAAAACACCAATTTAGGACATACATTTTAATAATTCTTACTATATTCAGAGGTATACAACCGTCAATCACAATTCAAGTTTAGAACACAGAATCTCCTACCATTAAATTTTATGCATAAATTAGAGGCATAATGCATCTAAAGTGGAAAAGTTCTCCTAAAACATCAACTCCGTAAGTATTGAAAATAAAATTAATCATGGGGAGAAAACATTAACATTTTTTTTTTTACAAAAACTTGAGCTGTGGTTAGAATAGTCAAGAATATGTAGGCTAGGGGCTGGAGAGATGGCTCAGCGATTAAGAGCACTGGTTACTCTTCCAGGGAACAAGGTTCTATTCCCAGCACCCACATGTCAGCTCACAACTGTGTGTACCTCCAGTCTAAGGACATCTGAGGCTCTCCTGGCCTCCACAGGTACCAGACATGCATGTGGTGTACAGACAGATGCAGGCAAAACACTAATACACATAAAATAAATATTAAAAACTTTTATAACGAATTCATATTGGGTTTATGGAGGCAGGCATGGTTTCAACTACATGCGGCTGGTGAGGCCATGGATCTAAAAGGACTTAGGACCATCAGTCTTCTAAAGAAGTGTAATTCCTAACTGTTTAGCCTCAAAGAAACCCAAGACAACTGCTGAGGTGCCTATTAACATATCAAAGTGGATGCTGTGGCAGTCTGCTGGGCTCCCAGTACCTGTTCAGCCCCCTACCCTAACCTCTCCAGCCCAGGGGCTGGCCTTGGCTTCCCTTCCTCCAGCTTCTCTTTCCTATACAACCTCAGCCATTTTGGTTTGTGCTCTCTTGGCTCCATTCTTGGTTCTCTTGTTTTCTCTCTCGTTCTCCCTTTCTCCTCTAGTGGCCTGGTCTATTCTATTGGCCAGGTTCAGTCTGGACTTCTCAGATGCCTCTGGCTGTTCTTTTCCTCATATCTACAATAAAAACCGTCTCCTCTACAGAAAGCTATGCCCACATTTTCATTCACTAATTGCATTGTAAATACTTGTCCTTATTCTCATAGATAAGTGTAGTTCTCAGTTCCCCTCAAAGAAGCTTCTTTTTGCAGCAGCAAGAGACCTTTACAGAAAGCCACAACTTGTCAAAATGCAGAAAACTAACTCTGGGATGCCCAGTCCCAAATGATACATCTACAACACAACTCCTGCACCCAAGGCTCAGGGAACATTGCAAAAGAAGGAGAAGGAAAGACTCTAAGAGCCAGAGACCAGGATGAGATTGTTCCTTCTATCTGTGACAGGGAAGCTACACCCGTGAAATCTCAACATGGCTGCCTAAAGAACACCTGAACAACTTCAACAGCAGTGTACATCCAATGAGGATGGGGGAAAGCTTACAAGGCCCCATCCCTAGATGAAGGGCTGAGGGAGGAATAAATTAGTCTTCTGAAGGGATGAACCTTGATTAACCAGTTATCCAATACCAAGTGGTTAGCCTTAGAAATATATACATCCAGACAACAATGAACAAACTCAGCAGGTTATGTTCATGTGGTGATTTGTTTATATGTATATGTAACAACAATGGTTAAAAGAGGAGAAGCTGATTGGGGACAGAGGTGGACACGGGAGAGGTAGGAGGAAGCAAAGGGAGGGAAGAACTGATGTGATTATATTTAATTAGATTTTTTTAAAAAAAAAGAATGCATCAATAAGTTGACATGCTGATTTGGTAGCAAACCACTATAGACACGGTGCTCAGGAAATGGGGGCAGAAAAATGAGTTCAAGGTCATCCTGCATTATATAACAAGGTGGAAGCCAGCTGTCAAGACCATCTTGTGCTTTGTGAATGCCTTTCTCAACAAATAAAACAAAACATAAAAACAAGAACTAACCACTCAAAGAAGAATACATAAAATACATCTTTAGACTTACAGTCAAAGAATTAAAATTTCAAAAGTTTTAGTTAGATAAATTAGAAGGGCAACACAAATGGGTATGTTCTAGATAGCCACAGTGACAATGATTTTTAAAAATGTATTCAATGGACCATCACTGAGATAAAAGTGCTAAACACAAACCTGACAACCAGAGTTTGATTCCCCAGAACCCCCCAAAACCCACCTCCCTCAAACTGTCCTCTGACCTCCACATGTGAGTGGATCTCTGCACTCACTGACACATCAGCACACACACACACAAGTTACAACAACAGACACAGTCACACACCAGCACACACACACAAGTTACAACAACAGACACAGTCACACATCAGCACACACACAAGTTACAACAACAGACACAGTCACACACCAGCACACACACAAGTTACAACAACAGACACAGTCACACACCAGCACACACACACAAGTTACAACAACAGACACAGTCACACACCAGCACACACACAAGTTACAACAGACACAGTCACACACCAGCACACACACAAGTTACAACAGACACGTCACACACCAGCACACAGACACAAGTTACAACAACAGACACAGTCACACACCAGCACACAGACAAGTTACAACAACAGACACAGTCACACACCAGCACACACACAAGTTACAACAGACACAGTCACACACCAGCACACACACAAGTTACAACAACAGACAGT
Source organism: Cricetomys ansorgei (assembly GCA_026225945.1). Lineage (NCBI taxonomy): Eukaryota > Metazoa > Chordata > Mammalia > Rodentia > Nesomyidae > Cricetomys > Cricetomys ansorgei. The sequence goes on along the minus strand of JAMJFZ010000182.1, from coordinate 14,360,154 downwards.
CACACACCAGAACACACATAAGTTACAACAACAGACAGTCACACACCAGCACACAGACAAGTTACAACAGACACAGTCACACACCAGCACACACACACAAGTTACAACAACAGACACAGTCACACACCTGCACACAGACAAGTTACAACAACAGACACAGTCACACACCAGCACACAGACAAGTTACAACAGACACAGTCACACACCTGCACACAGACAAGTTACAACAACAGACACAGTCACACACCAGCACACAGACAAGTTACAACAACAGACACAGTCACACACCAGCACACAGACAAGTTACAGCAGACACAGTCACACACCAGCACACAGACAAGTTACAACAACAGACACAGTCACACACCAGCACACAGACAAGTTACAACAACAGACACAGTCACACACCAGCACACACACACACAAGTTACAACAACAGACACAGTCACACACCAGCACACACACACAAGTTACAACAACAGACACAGTCACACACCAGCACACACACACAAGTTACAACAACAGACACAGTCACACACCAGCACACACACACAAGTTACAACAGACACAGTCACACACCAGCACACACACAAGTTACAACAACAGACAGTCACACACCAGAACACACATAAGTTACAACAACAGACAGTCACACACCAGCACACAGACAAGTTACAACAGACACAGTCATACACCAGCACACACACACAAGTTACAACAACAGACACAGTCACACACCAGCACACAGACAAGTTACAACAACAGACACAGTCACACACCTGCACACAGACAAGTTACAACAACAGACACAGTCACACACCAGCACACAGACAAGTTACAACAACAGACACAGTCACACACCAGCACACACACAAGTTACAACAGACACAGTCACACACCAGCACACACACACAAGTTACAACAACAGACACAGTCACACACCAGCACACAGACAAGTTACAACAACAGACACAGTCACACACCAGCACACACACAAGTTACAACAACAGACACAGTCACACACCAGCACACACACAAGTTACAACAGACACGTCACACACCAGCACACAGACAAGTTACAACAGACACAGTCACACACCAGCACACACACACAAGTTACAACAGACACAGTCATACACCAGCACACACACACAAGTTACAACAACAGACAGTCACACACCAGCACACAGACAAGTTACAACAGACACAGTCATACACCAGCACACACACACAAGTTACAACAACAGACACAGTCACACACCAGCACACACACACAAGTTACAACAACAGACACAGTCACACACCAGCACACACACACAAGTTACAACAACAGACACAGTCACACACCAGCACACACACACAAGTTACAACAGACACAGTCACACACCAGCACACACACAAGTTACAACAACAGACAGTCACACACCAGAACACACATAAGTTACAACAACAGACAGTCACACACCAGCACACAGACAAGTTACAACAGACACAGTCACACACCAGCACACACACACAAGTTACAACAACAGACACAGTCACACACCTGCACACAGACAAGTTACAACAACAGACACAGTCACACACCAGCACACAGACAAGTTACAACAACAGACACAGTCACAAACCAGCACACAGACAAGTTACAACAGACACAGTCACACACCTGCACACAGACAAGTTACAACAACAGACACAGTCACACACCAGCACACAGACAAGTTACAACAACAGACACAGTCACACACCAGCACACAGACAAGTTACAGCAGACACAGTCACACACCTGCACACAGACAAGTTACAACAACAGACACAGTCACACACCAGCACACAGACAAGTTACAACAACAGACACAGTCACAAACCAGCACACAGACAAGTTACAACAGACACAGTCACACACCTGCACACAGACAAGTTACAACAACAGACACAGTCACACACCAGCACACAGACAAGTTACAACAACAGACACAGTCACACACCAGCACACAGACAAGTTACAGCAGACACAGTCACACACCAGCACACAGACAAGTTACAACAACAGACACAGTCACACACCAGCACACAGACAAGTTACAACAACAGACACAGTCACACACCAGCACACAGACAAGTTACAACAACAGACACAGTCACACACCAGCACACAGACAAGTTACAGCAGACACAGTCACACACCTGCACACAGACAAGTTACAACAACAGACACAGTCACACACCAGCACACAGACAAGTTACAACAACAGACACAGTCACAAACCAGCACACAGACAAGTTACAACAGACACAGTCACACACCTGCACACAGACAAGTTACAACAACAGACACAGTCACACACCAGCACACAGACAAGTTACAACAACAGACACAGTCACACACCAGCACACAGACAAGTTACAGCAGACACAGTCACACACCAGCACACAGACAAGTTACAACAACAGACACAGTCACACACCAGCACACAGACAAGTTACAACAACAGACACAGTCACACACCAGCACACACACACACAAGTTACAACAACAGACACTGTCACACACCAGGACACACACAAGTTACAACAGACACAGTCACACACCAGCACACAGACAAGTTACAACAACAGACACAGTCACACACCAGCACACAGACAAGTTACAACAACAGACACAGTCACACACCAGCACACACACAAGTTACAACAACAGACACAGTCACACACCAGCACACAGACAAGTTACAACAACAGACAGTCACACACCAGCACACAGACAAGTTACAACAACAGACAGTCACACACCAGCACACAGACAAGTTACAACAACAGACAGTCACACACCAGCACACACACAAGTTACAAACAACAGACACAACATAAACCCGGCATTCTCAATCAGTTTTCCTAAAAATGCTCGGTACCTCAGGTTAGGTATCAGATCCCTAAGAACACAAGAAATTCACATTCCTAGAGGCAAATTAAAGGTAACTAGTACAGTCTATATAGTTATTTCAAATTCCAGGGATTATCGTCTGTGTAGATGACAGAGCTTTACAGAAGGAGGAGGACAGGAAACAACTGCGTAAAGCATCAGCCAAAGAGGAACCAGAAAGACGGCACTCAGTGGAATGCCTAAGGCAGGTATGGATGTGGACTAATCTGTCAATTACTGTCATATTACTTAACAACAACAATGAAAACCAGTTTTAGACTATTTGTAACTGAAAAAAAAAGTTCATTTACAGTTAACTATAAATTCTCTGTGATTTGCTTCAAGACCCCCTTAATGTTTCTATTAAGTTTTAAAGTTTGGTTGTAATCACCTAAAAATAAACATAATAAACTGCTGAGCCCAGTCATCAGAAGTCAGTGCAGTACTCTCTAAACATAGAGGTTTAGTTCTGAATGCGCTCCAGGGACAGATAGTAACCAATGCTGGGCTTAAATTCAGTGGCTTATTTTTTTTTAATCTTTATACAGTCCAATCTCAGGAAGATTTTTTTTGCCAGTTTGCAGCCATAAAACCATGTCAACAAATCATATCTCATGTGTTTAATGAAAAGAATAATCAGTCTTTATAAATTTCCAAGCTGATATGATTTCAAGGCAGGATTAAACCCCTTTGGAAACAGTTGTCCCTATGGAACCGGGCATTACTCGCAAAGGAATAATGTTGAGAAAGGGACAATTTAAAAATAACCTCATTCATTGTGATCTAAATTATTAACATGTAATGGTGCTAGCCAATTACTTCCCATTTTTACAAATGGATAAAATGAAGAATAATTTTATTTAAAACAACTACATTAATTTGCTAAAAGAATGAATAGGTATTTATATATTGGCCACACTAATCTACACCACTAGTTTCTGTTTGTTTTTCTGAGACAAGGTCTCTCTATGTAATCCTGGCTGTCCTGGATCTGTAGACCAGGCTGGCCTTCAACTCAAGAGATCCACAGAGTGCTGGGATTAAAGGCGTGCTCCCAGCCAGAACCAATTGTATCTCAACATAAATTGTTTCTAACTGAAAAAATGACTACAACAGATACAGCTTTGCTTTTCATAGCTGGAAAAATCTCAGCTAGCAATTTTGGCCTGGATATAATGCGCTATTACAGATACTAGTTAAGTACTTGTATTATGCAATGCTCCCAAATACTAGATTAAGTTCATTTCATGGTAACACAGACAACTGCATGTCTTTTGTTGTTGTTGAGACAGGATCTCGTGTAGCCCAGGCTGCCCTTAAATTCCTGGAGCCCAGGATGACCCTGAACTTTGGTCTGCCTACTTCTACTTCTCAAGTGCTAGGCATTCAGGACCATGACTAGTTTTATGTGGTGCTGGGATTGAACCCAGGGTCTCAGGCATGCAGATAAGCAGCACTCTACGAAGTGAGCTCTATCTTCAATCGTACTTAATAAAAATGTTTCCATGACTGAACATATGAATCACTTAAAAATAACAGAATATATTTCTTCTTTACAAAAATCTGTTCCAGCCAGGTATAGTGGTACACCCCTTTAATCCCAGCAGTAGGGGAGAAGAAGCAGGCAGATCTCTGAGTTCGAGGCTCGACTGTTTTATAGAGTGAGTTCAGAATAGCCAAGGATACACAGAGAAACCCTGCCTCAAACCAACAAAAGAGGCAGGCAGGATCTGTGAGTTTGAGGCTGTAAGGCCAAGGCTGGACTTGACCAAACTTTAGTAAGGCTTGAGAATGTACAAGTAGGCCTGAACTTTGCCTGAACTTTCCCGGAAACCTTGGCACCAAGATAAGGAAAAGTTCCAGTTATATTCACATATGAATAGGTTTCAGCTCATCACTTCCTAGCTACAAAACAATGCACCTAGAATATACCAATCTATGTCATTGTACCCAACCAATCAGCTTAAAGGTTATGTGGTTGCTAAGAAAAGAGTATATAAGCAAGTTTGAAAATCCCCTTGGTGTGGCCTCCTGCCCTCTGCGTGGGAACTCTATGAAGGTCCACCCCGACGCATAGGAAGGACACATCGGTACAATAAACCTCATGCTCTTGCAACGATTCGTGCCTCAGTGTCTCTCTCCGGGTCTCTCCTAATAAAGAAGACCCAGAGTGGGCTCCTCATAGTCTGTCTGTGGCTTCTCAAGGCCAGCCTGGCCTACACAGAGAGTTCCAGGACAGCCAGAGCTAACATTTCAAAACAAACAAAACTTAATGAATTCACGTAAGCATGCAGTGGTCAGCTTGCTTTCTCTAGTCTTATTCTCTCCAGAATTCCATGCCCAGGGAATGGTGTCGCCTACAGTGAGCAGGTCTTCCCCTCTATTAATACAATCAAGTCAATCCTCCATAGGCAAGTTTAGTGCCTGGGTTTTGTCAAGTGGACAATTAGCTCTAAACATCACAATAATCCAAACTACAATAACTGCTGTACTTGACATTTTTAATCCTTTCATTGAAGTTAACACTGAGCTACTAATTTCACATAAGGAAGAATAATTAGCAATAATACTGTAAATATATAGGCCACAAGTCAACAATGAAATAGTCTTGGAAATGCAACAGCATTATGGATACCTGATTAATGGATAGACTGAGCTGTTAATATGTACTGAAGAGAGTGGCCACAAAATCTCTCTATAGAATATAAATGCAAAAAAAAGTTTTATAGGCTGGCAAGAGGGCTTAACAGGTAAAGGCACCTCCTTCCAAATCTGATGACATGAGTTAACCCCCAGGACCCATGCTGTAGAAGAGAGCCTACTCCCCAAAAGCTGCTTCCTGTTCACACACAGACAGATACACACCACAAAAAAATAAATAAAACAAAACAAATAATAAAGTAAATGTTTTAAAACACATTCAAGCTGAGTGTATTGGCTTATAGTTACAAGGCCAGCACTTGAGAAGCTGAGACAGGAGGATTAATACATGTCCCAGGACAGCCTGGGCTACAGTGTGAAATGCTATCTCAAAAATTCTAAATATATGGGGCTGGAGAGATGACTCAGCAATTAAGAGCACTGGCTATTCTTCCAAAGGACCAGGGTCCGATTCCCAGCACCCAGTAGCTCACAACTGTCTGTAACTACAGTTCTATGGGACCAACACCCTCTTCTGGCTTCCTTTTCCCACCACACACAGAAGGTACACACAGTAGAGGCCGAGGAAATGGTTTGGCAGGTAAATGCACATAATCCATAAGCCTCATGACCTGAGTTTACATAAAGCCCAGAACTTACATAAAGGTCACATGTAGGAGTGTACACCTGCAACCCCATCACTCCTTGGGAGAAATGGGAGGCATGACAGGAAGCCAGCCTGGAATGCTGCCAGGTGCAGCAGCAGAAACAAAACAGATCCTGCCTGAACGAAATGGGAAAATGAGAACCAGCTCCTCAAAGTTGTCCTCTGACCCTCACTTGCATGGGGTGGCATTCACAAACACACAAATGTGCAAGTGAAAAACTTTAAACTCAAATAATCGATAACATCTTCCAAAGCTCAGATAAAATGTGACATTAGTTGTAGGCCACTAAATAAAAACAGAAACTCCTTCTGGCCTATCACAACAGAATGGCCTGTGGGAAGCAAATACCATCAGCAGTCTGGTGAAAGGTATTGGTAAAAAGACTACAATGTGGGCAGAGTAGCAACCAATTCACAATTTTACCTTTCCCAAACGGTGGAATGCCAACGTTGATTGTGCAGGCTCTTGTGTGTATGTGGTTAGGGTGTCTCTCTTCCGCATGCCCCCAAATAAATCATCTTTGAATGGAAGAAGGCATGAAAGAAAATCGAATCTAACCGTAGTGAGTTAAAGTCAACTGAACAACTATTTCCTAAAAATCTGCTATGTGTAAGAGATTGTGAAAAGGCTTGTCTTCTCTCGGAGCTCAAAATATGAGAAAGAGGAGGAGGAGGTTTCCGGAAGTAGGCGAAACAACCCAAAGTCGGTGGAAGTGCTCTGAAGAGCGTGTTCCAGAGGCAAGAGGGCTCTGGAGACTGAGAAGCCCCAAGAACCGCAGTGCTCGAGATAACTGCGAGAAGACCCGGGACGCCGGTCTGCGCACACCGCTCTGCGGGCACCCTCTCCCGCGCAGGCGTAGCGGCGGCCCACGCCCGCCACCTCCTCACCTCGGGGGCTTCCCGGCTCCTCCTCCGTCAGTGTTCTCGGAGGACACGAGGAATAATCCCGTCAGGAGGCAGCCCTAAGGCCTGGCGACCACAGCGTCCCGTCAACCCGCCTCAGGCACCGCACAGGCCACATCCCCATGGCAACGCCGCCACGCGCCAGTTCGAACGCGCGCGCCGCCGCCGGCCCGCCCGCAGCCCCGCAGCGCCCACCAATGGCCATCCAGGGAGCCTGCCGTCGTTTGCCGCCGTGTCCTCGGAAAGGCCAATCGGGGATCCGAAGAAACCGGACGCGTAATCCCCCGGGTCCATCTTTGCACCAATGGTTCCGCTTGAGGAAGATCTCGCGACGATCCCAGTCAGAGAACAGCGCCTCAGAGGCGGGTCGAAGCGCCTGGCGCCCAATCCCGTCGCTCGCCCGAAGTCCAGCCGGGCTCTTCTGATTGGCTGGCGTGCTCCTCCGTTCAAGGCCCGCCTCCTGCCTCGGCGCCGCGGGTGAGTGCATTGGGGCTGGGGTGTGGGTCGCGCAGTGCAGCTGACTGTTGCTGCGCGCATGGCGGGGCGTCGTGTGCAGTCCGGGCCCGGCCCGCCGCGGAACCTCGACCCCTTTGCGCTGGAGAAGAAAAGGTTCAGTGGTCCTTGATCCTCGCCACCCGCGATGGCGATGGCGTGGGTCGGAAGAATCCGAGCGGGAGGTCCGGTTTGGGATTTAGCGAGACAGTCACCATCTCTTCTCCCTAGGCCTCAACATTGCTTTGTGGTTATCGATTAGACCGTGCCTGCATTCCGAGACTTTTAGACATTTTTTAATTTGTATTTATTATACGTGTGTGCGCGCGCGCCTGTGTGAGTGTATGTGCACCCCGTGCATGCAGGTCACCTCGAAGGTCTGTGGCGTCGGAGCTGGAGGTAAAGGCGGGTGTGAGCCCCTAGTATAGGTTCCTGGGAACCGAACCCCAGTCCTTTGGAAGAGTATCAGGTGCCCTTAACCACTGAACCATCTCTCCAGCCCCCAAAGATTTTATGTTTTCTGTTTGCGTTATCCATTGAATGAATGATCAGACAGTTGTAATCAAGTCACAAGACTCCCACCTTAAGGAAGGGGGAAAAAAAAGATGAAACAGTTTAAATCGAAAACAATCAAGTTGCCAGACGCAAGATGTTTAATGTCCAATGGAAATCAAGATTCCTGATGTTCTGCATTCCTAGGTTTGAATAACAACCAAAAATATTTCTGAACCATAGTTTTTTAAAACTTTCATGAAAAATGGTAGTATTCCTCAATGGGTTGCAAAGAAGACTAAGAGAAAATGAGGTGAAGTGGCACAATGCCTGCAGGTAATAACCTTAAAAGGCACCACCATAGCCAGGCGGTGGTGGCGCGCGCCTTTAACCCCAGCACTCCGGAGGCAGAGGCAGGTGAATCTCTCGCAGTTCGAGGCCAGCCTGGCCTACAGAGTGAGTTCCAGGACAGCCAGAGTTACAACAGAGAAACCCTGTCCTGGGGTGTCAGGGGAGGTACCACTATCACATTAAGAACAAAAACACTAGCCAGCATGTATGTAACTTCATGTGGACTTTAATGCAGTGCTTGTTTAGTTTAAAAAATTGTCAATTTGGGGGGGGGGGCGGCCTGGAGAGATGGTTAGTGGTTAACAGCCCTTACTGCTCTTCCAGAGAACCTGAGTTCAGTTCCCAGCTCCCATGTCAAGTGACTCATAGCTGCATATAACTCCAGCCCTCTTCTGAACTCTCCAGGCACCCATACCACACACACCTGGCAGACACAGACATACATAAAAAGAAATCATTAAGTAATCAAAGAATAAAGGTAATTCTAAATAATAAGAAAATAAATTCCGTATTCAAAAGAGAGGGAGAATATTGACAATGTCTATATTAAAAGGAATTGATCTTGTTTATCCATGTAAATTACTAATACTTAGTCTGAACAGTGTTCATCAATGGTCTTACAGAAGATATTAATTTTCTTAAATTCAATTTTTAGATTTGAGTGCCAGTAAAATACAGAGGACCATTCAGATGACCTATTATAATACAAGAGTGGCATGCATTCGGTCCTCTGAATGTCAGACCCTGTATACTTTATTTTAAACTCTCAACAATGAGAAATAGGTATTAGAGTCACGTTACCAATGATGAAGTATCTTCCTTCAAGTAACAACCACTAAATTTCGTATCTCAGTCTTTTTCACAGCAGTGTCAGCCACACTTTCCTGTGTTGTGCTATTTTGAACTGAAAGAGGGTGAAAATACTTGGAATACCAAATCCAAACGGTTGTTAGACAGGTAGAGTTACCCAGTTCAAGGGAAGTGGCTTGGCGTAGTTGTATAACAGGCCTGGCTGTCCTGGAACTTGCCCTGTAGACCAGGCTGGCCTTTAATTCACAGAGATCCACCTGCCTCTGCCTCCCTAGTGCTGGGATACCTTACTTACTGCCAGAATGCTTTTGTAAAACGTCAGTCTGACCAAAATATATTCCACCTAAAACCAGGAGTCCTTATTGTCTACAAGATGTAAATTAAGCCAGACATGCTTTAATCTTAGCAGGCAGATCACTGAAGCCAGCCTGATTTACATAGAGAGTTCTGGGCCAGCAAGGGCTACATAATGAGGCCCTCTCTAAAATGAAAATAAAATTAAGAAAAACATAAGCTAAGCTGCTTTACCAGTGGGATGCCATTTTGTATGTGAGGTGTCTGCACACATGCCTTCCTTGCCTTCCTTGACCTCTTTCCATACTACCTGGTAAATTCAACCATCCTTCAAAATCTTTACGATGGAGCTCCGGAGATGGCTCGGTCTAGACATAAAGCATATGCTGTGCAAGTATGAGGATCTAAGGTTGATCCTGGCACCCAGCAAAAAGCACGCATGTGCACACACACATGCACGTCCTTCCGGATACCCTTGACCTAAAGATCCTCTTTCCCTGTGTTTTTGTTTTAACCCTTCTGATGTATGAAACACATTGTAACATCAGTTTGATGTCTTTTGCTTTCACTAGACTGTGAACCTCTAGAAAATGAGAGATTTTTGTAGCCTGCAGTTTCACGATTGCCCTTCAATCCTGCCACCCAGGCCATACGCAGCCATCAGATGATGTAGGCTCGTGTTGGACTCACTTGAGTTTGCTCCCACAGCTGAACAGCAGATGGCGCCAAAAGTCCATGTAACAAAATTTCGCCAAGGAATATTTTTGTCCCAACCTTGTCTGACTTTGGCCTGGTCCTAGAAGCCAGTATGTCATTTCAGGTAAAAATATCCTGTTTCTTCCTTCAGCCAAATAACAAAGATTGCAAAATGATTCAGCAACTTGATCTCCCAGAGAAGAAGGGAGTGGCAGATGCCCAGAGAAAGGTGCATTTGAGGGAGCATTTTCTTTGTTTCTAATTTTTTCATATAATTAGGCTTTTTTTCTCTTTTCTTTTTATTATTGTCACAAGAAAACTTTATTCATGGACAGCTGCCTCATTGTTCCTCCAAAAACAAAGAAGGAAGCTGGAGAGGGAGTGAGAGGGATCACCATCACATGGAGCTGCTTGTGAGCAAGTAGAGTGGTCTTTCTCCTCACAGGCCTGTGCAAATATTCAAGACACCAGGTTTAGAAAAAACATATGGTTTTAGGTTCCTGTTTCTCAGAAAACAGCGGTGCAGTCCTGGACACCCCTGTCAAACAGGCACTGCAAGAGCCTCAGGCTACACTTTCCCACCTGAATCAGCTTTGGTTACAAGACCTCCTGCCTAAAACCTGTTTGGTGGAAAGTTTCCAGCCAGGCTTCCTAAACGGTCTCCAGATGAGTGCAGATTAAAGACTAAAGGGTTTTAGAACTGGTGGTGATTCTATTAATCATCTGTACATGCTTTCCAAGCCGCAAGTACCCTTAACCCTGTTTCAAGATAAGCAGAGCTGTTAAAGGTTTAAAAAAAAAAAAAGGCCTTGGAGTTAGATTTCTTTGGATTCAAATCCATATAACAGCCACCTATGCCTCTGGGCGAGTATTTTAATCTTTCTTTATGTTGATTTTGTTGTTTGAAAGAGGACTTATGTGACTCAGATGGACCTTAAGTTTCTGTAGGGAAAAAGCTGGCCTTATATCCTGTCTTCCTGCCTCTCTGCCTGCCAAGTACTGAAGCTACAGGTGCAAGGCATGAGTCACTGAGCCTGGCTTAACCTTTCTTAAGATTTCAACTTTGAGACAGGCACATTAATGCAGACCTTTGTATTCATTCTTGTGAGTTTCAGATCAGCCTGGTCTACAAATTGCGGTCTGAGCTATACAGTGAGGCCTTGTCTTAAAATCCCAGTTTCCTCATAAACTAACACGTCTTAAAGGATTATCCTTTGAGCTTGTTTGTTTGTTTAAGACAAGATCTTTAACACAAGATTCTCCTGCTTCGGTCTCCTGAATGCTAGGATTAGAGGCATGTGCCACCATTCCTGGCCTTATAACATTAGAAACTTTAGTTGTCAAAAACTTTGCACTGTGTGAGTGACAGCATCAGATGTGGCAGCACAGTGGTGGCTTGAAGCGTGCTGTGCTTTAGAGGGATTTAGACCCTCAGGCATGTGAGGGTGATTAGGGAACCCTTCTGTAAAGGCTGAAGGAAAAGCTCTGTTGGAGAGCACTTACCTCACATGTGTGCAGTTTGAGTTCAATCTCTGGCCTTACAAAAATAAACAAACAGGCAAATAAAAATGTGTGTTTGTGAGAGCTTTGGGGGTAACTGCAAACAGTAGCACTCTTGATTAATTTGATGACTATGTTGAACTATGGCAGCAGAGTCATTTATTTGTAATTTTTTTTCTCCCACATTGGTCCTGAATCTTCTAGGCTGTGAGGAAATTCTGTCTATGGAGAAAGCCAAGAGTATTTCCCTTAGCTTCTGGAACCTTCTGATGACATTGAGGGTTTTTTGGTTCGGGTTTTTCCTAACCACCTCAGGCACGCTGCCACTTTTCTAAAGTGTGAATTGCCTGCTGTCAGCCTGGAGTTCTCACCTCCGCAATCCTGGCTGCGGGCGTATTTTGCATATTGGATGCTGTGTTCTTTAACCCCCTGAGGTTTGAATACACTTGGAGAATGTATGAGAGCCGAATGCTTTCAAGCCCCTGGATAGTGTCAGCTCCCTCTTCTCCAAAAAAACAGAAAACCAACAATAGATCCATTGACTTTTATGCAAATGGCACTTTTCAAGAAAACACTGGGTTGTTTCCCAGGGCCCCAGAACATACTTAAACATTTGTTTGAGTGGGAGGTGGGGAAAGAGTTCTGTTGAGTCAATGAACATCTGTTATGAGCTGCTGAGCTGGGTCCCGAGGAAACAGACTGTGAGTCTGGTTCTTTCCTTCTGGAGGTACCCACAGAGACTTACCTTATGAGGGACGCATACTTACTGTACTTCGTACTGTGTCACTTTAGCTATATTGGAACTGCATTTCCCAGAATTCCCTTCTTAATGGTTCTAGCTCAGTACTGACCACAACAAGCTTTTATGTAGGATCTGGAAAGCTGGAGCGAATGAGCAGCCAGTGTGTTGTGAAGCACAGAGCTGGCATGGTCGCAGTACACATGCTTTAACACCAGTTGCTGGCTCGCTTTGCTGGTGAAGGACTGCATCTAGGCCTGCAGAAGTTTCAGCTCATGTGGGAATCCTGCCTGCAGCTCTTTTGCGTCCTAAGTCAGATGGCTCTCATCTCTGGAGAGCTCTGGTTTTACCTGCTGGTCACCTGTGTCACCAAGCCTAGAAACTGAAAGAAATTCTCGGGTTGGGGTTGTAGTTTCTCATCTACATGAATTTCAGTTGTCCTCACAGGTCTGTTTGCGCTCACATGGTTCAGGTCTGTCCTTGTCTCCTCTGCTTCACTTCCAACCCCACCCCCAGACTGCTAGTACTGCGGATGTGGCATGAAGGCTTGCATGGATTTCTCTCCTAGCTTCCAAAATACACAAGTGTAATTCTGAGCTGGACATAGATTGTGCTGAGGTAGGCAGATCTCAAGATTGAGGCTAGCTTGAGCTCCATAATGAGCTCAAAGCCGAGCATGAAGTGTATATTAATACCCCGTCATGAAAAACCAAGGGCCAGGATTGTAGCTCAGCGGTTAGAGTGCTTGCCTAGGATGCACAGGTTCCAGTATTTGATTCCCACCAACATACATGCACTCCTTAGAATAAGAGCCTTCAGTTTCTGTGAGTCAGTCTTCTCCAGTTGAGTCTTAGAGTCGAGATTTATGGAGTTCTTACAGGCCAGAAGGTTTCATAGAAAGGTGATACCTGAGCCACTTGGAAGGTTAAAAATAGGGTCTGGCAGCATGTCTCCACAGGTAAAGTGCTGGCCATGTAAGCTTGACGATGAGTTCAGTCGTGGAACATATAAAGATAGGAGAGGATTCCACACATGGGCCATGTCATACCTGTGCCCCCCAGGACTATAACACTTTTTAAAGGGAGAAGTAGGAAGAGTTGTTTATATGAAGTTGAGGATAGGCTCTTAGTACACAGCTGGCTTAGGCCAGACAATTGAAATGGCAATGAGGAGCCCGCCCTCCCTAGGAGCACTGTTTGCTGTGAGGCCAGCACACCTGTTCTTAGCTGTTCTGCCCAGGCTGTAGGCCAAACTGTTTCTTCAGTGTGGCCTCTTTACACACTGCTAGAATGTGCCTCTCTTACTATCCTAAGACTTTCTTCCCACTCCCATTCCTCTCCCCTTCCTCTCTCCTGTGGGTCTGCACGGCCACCCAAGTCCTGTCATGCTTGTCCTCTGTTTTCTCTTGGTGGTAGTGGTGGGGAGGGATCTGCTGGGCCCTCCTGTCTTAGGAAGGGCAATAGTCTCTCTAGGCTTAGATTTCTAAGCCTACTTAGGGCTTCAACATTCATTATATGTGCTCTTCAGGAGGCAGGAGGAAGGCCCTTGTAGGAAGGGCATTGGATCAGTTACCTGTTCTACGTGAGCTCTAAACTGGTGGTTACAGTGCTTGTTCAGTAGTTCTGCAGTGACAAGGTGTTTCCTTGCAGCTTCCAAAGTAGGGAATGTTCTCAGAAGAAATGAGTCCAGAAAACAGAACATGCTGTTTCAGAAAAGCCTGTGTACTACTACTTTACATACGAATTTTTTATCTCAAAAAAAGATCTCATTATAAATATTCTGTAGCATACTTTTTTCAATTAATATACCCAAAAATATTTTCTTGCAGCCAGAACATTTGGTTCTACCCATCTTTAATGGTGTGTATGTATATACCACAGAGATAGCTGTATATACTGAAATGTAACTAACCATTCTTGCACCAATGGATATTCTGCTTTAAAAAATTAGATTTACAGAGACCCTCTCCCCAAAAAAATAGATTCGTTTTTTTATTATTTTCAAGTGTGTGTGTGTGTGTGTGTGTGTGTGTGTGTGTGTGTGTGTTGTGAATGCAGTGCCCACAGAGGCCAGAGGCAATGAATTTCCCAGAAAATCCGGAGTTACAGATGGTTGTGAGCTGCCCAGTGTTGATGCTGGGAACCAAACTTGGGTCCTCTGAAAGAGCAGTATTTTCTTAACTGCTGAGCCATCTGTTCATCCCTCTGATTTTCTTTTTGATATTACAAGATTATTGTGAATGTCTTGTGTGTGCATCTTTTATTTTTAATGGCATCAATTAGCCCAAGATGGCCTTCTCCTCACTGTGTAGCTGAGGATGACCTTGACCTCATGACCCTCTTGCCTCCATCTCCCAGGTATTGAGATTACAGACGTGAGTCAGTCACCATGCCCAGTTCCATGTATGCTGGGTCTCACTGCTGGCCTCAAACCCAGAGCTCCTGAGTGCTGAGATGACCACACCCAGCTACACAGACCCTTAAGACCTTCCCACCCACCAGGTTAGAATGATTTGGGTGGTGTCTAATTTGTAGCTTGGTAATAAAGCACTTACCTAGCCTGCATGAGGCCTTCATTTGATCCACCAAAAAAAGAGAAGAAGCAAAAAAGGGAGAGGAGGAGAGGGAAGGGTGTTTAGCTCCTCTCTGAGAAGCTGCTCTTCCCTAAAATAGCGCTTGATAGCAGTCCGAGAATCACTCTGGGAGAGGTGTCAGTTTGGGTCTGACTTTATGCCTTTGACAGCAGAAACGGCCGCTTTTTGCGGTAGCTCAGGTTGGCCTCAGATTTGCAGTGATCCTCCTGTGTCAGCCTCCCTAGTGCTGGGATCACAGGCGCGTGCCATCATGCCTGGCAGTCCATCTTGATTAAGCACCGACAAGGGAACACGGCAAGTAGCAGGTGGCTTTCTTTTGGTTCTGCCTTCCTACTCTAGGCCCTAGACTCATGCTGTGAATGGTCATGTGTTAGTTTGCCTCTGCCTAGTGAAGAGATCTCTCCCCGTCCCCCCTTCCAGGCTATTAGCCTTCACGTGAGCACCATTCTCTGCTCAAACATCCCTCCGCAGAGGAGGTCAGATTGTGGCCTATCACATTTTTCCTCTGTGACCTGTACCTTATTGGCCTCTCTCTCTATCTCTGTGTGTGTGTGTGTGTGTGTGTGTGTTCCATGGCACATGTGTAGAGGTCAGAGAACAACTTTTCTGGTGTTATTCTTTACATGGGTTGTCGGGCTTGTGTGGCAGGTCTTTACCCTTGGTTAGCCTTAAGCTACCTCAGCAGCCCCTTCCAGATGTTATCCCACGCAGACAGAGATCCACTGAGTTTTTCTATGTGCCAAGCTCTGTTCCAAAGCACTACAGGATTAAATCACAAGCACATATTTTTAAGTATTGTGGAGATGGGTGATCTCTGTGAACTTGAGGTCATCCAGGGCTATATTTAGTGAGACACCTCCCTCCCCCATCTCAAGAAATAAAGGGAGAAAAAGAAAGAAGAAAATTAAGTCATGACCAGGCAATCCTCACAGCAACCTCTTTAGATAGAACCGTTATCTCCACAGCTAGTATGTGACAGAGCTAACCCAAATCTAGGCCCCAGATTCATGCTGTGAGGGATGGTGATAGTTTACCTCTGCTAGAATGAAGAGATTTTTTTTTTTTTAACCATTGGTGCTTTTTTTTTTTCTTTTCATTTGGACCATATGCATATATGGCTTACTAGACATGGATATGAGACTGAAAAATGAACAAAAGTGTCTTGGTGTACCAGACTACCCAAGTGACTCCATGAGTTATGAGGAAACACATTCTTGGGGCCTCTGCATTAAGGGTTCAGGATACAGGCTGAGGGATATGGGATTGTAAGTTTGATTATAATACTTACATTGCATTTTTCCTACTCCTAGTATCTTTTCTGTTTCAGTGAGTTTGTTTCTGAGTCCCTGTAGTCTCATAACAAACACACAAGTTCTGAGCTTTACAGGGAGACCTGGATGCTTAGGGTAGAGGCCCCTTGACTAGGATAGTTACCACGTCCTGTAGTTACACGCCAAGGTCTGTCTTTGATTCCTGGATTCCCACAGCAAGTTTCTATTGCAGTGATAAACACCATAACCAAAAGCAACTTGGGGAGGAAAGGGTTTATTTCGGCTTTCAGTTTATAGTTCTCATCATGCAGGGAAGTCAAGGCAGAAACCTAGGGGCAGAAACTGAAGCAGAGACCACTGAGGAATGCTGCTTACTGACTTACTGTCCCTGGATTTCTCAGCTTGCTTTATTTTTCATCTATCCACTATCTATCTATCTATCTATCTATCTATCTATCTATCTATCTATCTATCTATCTATCTATCCAGAGTTTCTCTGTAACCCTGACTGTCCTAGAACTAGCTCTGTAGACCAGGTTGGCCTCAAACTCACAGAATTTCACCTGCCTTTGTCTCCTTCTCCTGAGTGCTGAGATTAAAGATGTGCACTACCATGTCTGGCTGTTCAGCCTGCTTTCTTATACCACCCCATACCACTTGCCTGGGGATGACACCGCCCACAGTGGGCTGGGCCCCCCCCCCACATCAAGCATTAATCAAGAAAATGCTTCACAGGCTTGCCTACAGGCCAGCGTTATGGAGGCATTTTCTCAGCTGAGGCTTCCTCTTCTCAAATGAGTTTACACACACACACACACACACACACACACACACACACACACACACAGCCTCCATTCCTTCCCATGCTGTCTTTTCTGTGAGATCAGTTAGCCCAGTCCTTGTTATTCTCCAGCTACTCCCCCCCCCCCATATGTGTATTTTCCTGTTGTGGATAGCTTCACAATGTTTCACATCTTTTTTAACTTCATAGGTAGATCATGGCCCTGAGGGCATGTGGCTTGATCATCTTCCGAAGGCACCTCGCTCCCAAGGTGGACAATGGTACAATTGAGTTCCTGCTGCTACAGGCGTCTGACGGCATTCACCACTGGACTCCTCCCAAAGGTGGGGGGCAGAGAGGCTGGCTTTGGGGGTGATGCAAGCTTGGCTCAGGAATCCACCCTGCCAGGCCCCCTACAAGGCTTGTTTCCCAGTGACTGTGCACAGAAGGAGGTGGGGAGGCAGGAGCACTTAATCCTGTCTATGTGTACGTCTGCCCTGGGCCAGAGCTAGAAATAGGACTCTGGCTGACGCAGGGCAGACATAGCACCTGGTGCTTTATGTCACTTGCCGTGCTCTAGCCCATGAATGCCTAGACAGGAGAGGCGGGGAAGGCTGGGAATTGGGAATGTTGAAGGTGAGCAATGAATAGGCTATATGTGCCTGCCTTTCTGGCTTTGAGTTTTTCATGTATTGAAGCAGAGGTTGACTTAAAATCCTCAGGTCTTCCCCTTTTCTGATTGAATTTGATCAGGTTCCTTCGCGTCTTTGTTTAGTGTTCCCATCACTAGGGTTTTCTTCTGTAGACCACACACCCAGGGAGAGTTAGAAGCTGTTAGAAGCACAGAGAAGCTTGGTTTCCTAATCCTAGGTCATCTGCGTATTCTGGCAGGAATGGAGGGGTAAGAAGGAGAGGGTCCTTCTCAGACCAAGAGGCTATGATGATCATACAGACCTTGGGATTGTAGCCTCAGCGGCCACCTTCACCTTGAGATCCTTACTTAGAACTCAGAAGAGAGCTAGCCTGGTCTTCAGAAGGCAAAACAATGAAGACGAGTGACCTGGAGCCTCAGACATGGCCAAGATGTGTTTGTAGGCAGGTTAGTCTTCAGTCACTCACGTTCTGGATGCCATCTTTAAGAGTAGGAAAGATTCCCTCAGATGTTCCTAAAAAGAGAAGGCAGACTGCGTAGGAAGAAGTGAACTGAGTGACTGTCCTGAGGGACCTCTGCCCATTTGTGTATTTTCATGACTCTGAAGCCCACACTCATGCTGTTGGGTGTGTCTTGCTTTTCTGAGTGCCTTTCTGTTACTCCTCATGCTTACACTTACCTTAACGTGTCCTTATTAAGTCCAGCTCTGCTCCAGAGAGCAGGGGGTGGGGGGATGAAACCATCCTTGACTGAGGCTATTGGGAGGGTCCCAGAAAGCAGGAACAGATTGGCTCTGGCCATTGCTGGGGTGAGGACCCAGAGTAAACAGCCCCAGACAGATAAAAACAGAGTAGGATGGGGAGGCATGGACAGATATCTGAGATTGGAAGAAAACAAGACATGGTAACAGAAAAAAAATTTTTTGCGCTTTGAGTTGCACAGGGAAGGACAAAGTAAAGAGAGGTGTCACAAATACTATAAATAGGAATATTCACACTTGTCTCCTAACCACCAGAGTCACACTGCCGGAACCTTGCATTAAGAGATGTCAAAGAACCTTCCTGGTCATTTCCATCTTTGACCTGGGATGGAACTTACCTTGCTAGCATTAGTAGGCAGCAAACTGAATAGATGTTTCTGGGAGGGCTGTACTTAAATTTGAAGACAGCTAGAAGGAGGGGGCCATCTTGAATCAGTGTCTTCTGTCACCCCAGTATCCCTCCTACTTTTCCTCAATGCATTGTCAGTTTGTCTTTGTGTTGTACAGAAAAACTTTCCCCAGAATCAGGAGCTAGAGAGGATTCTTTAAATGCTACATTCTGGTTTCTTTTCCATTCAGCAGCCACTAACCTAGTCTGCTGTGCAGACCCCTGGGAAGTAGAACTCCTAGTGTATAGCTCCCCCTCCAGGCCAAGAAGGGAACAGCTGTGAATTTTTACTCCCATTAGCTCCTGAACCAGGAGGGCCCCTCACCGACTTGCCAGAGGCAGGAATAGATACAGGTTTCCAGAACCCTCTCCATTGCTTCTGGGCCCTTCTGGGACACTAAGGATTTGTGGGAAAGGCCTAGGGTAACGCTGGGGCCACTACAGTCTGCAGAGCTTCAAATTCTGTTGCAACAGTTTCTTGGCAGCTGTCGGCTTGGATTTGGATCTTGCCAACAAGTTTTCTTAGAACTGGCTCTTGGATTGTCCTTAGTCTTAAGTTCCCATCAGGACTTTCCCTGTGAATCTGAGATCTGGCCTTGCTCAGTTAAGAAGATGAAAACAATTTGAAAAGGCCTTGATGGCTACTTGGAAACAGCTGTGGTGCAGCAGTACAGGGTTTGCACCTCTGCTAACTGTGAAGTGCTGAGTCCTTGCTGGAGTTTTCAGCTGGCCCCCTCTCTGCCAAGAGACTCTGCCCCTCCTTGGAAAGATTAAAGTCTCTAAGAGAAGAGTGGTCCCTGCGAGAAATAGAGGGAGAAAACTCAAAAGAATAGGAAAGCAGAAAAGCCATCCAACATCTGATGGCAGTGTCTGGGCTGGGATGTAGCTTAGTATAGAGCCTACCTAGTTTGCATGTGGCCCGAAGTTTAGTACTTGGCACAGCAAAACCCGAGAACCCCCTTTTCCTAGGCATGACCATCTTCAGACTTCCTTTAACACAAAAACTCCTAGGAAAGTCACTAAAGACCCTATCTTTGTGTCGTCTGTCCTGGAAACATCCAGCTTCAGTTACTATTGAAGATTTCTTTATTTTCTTCTAACCAGGCCATGTGGACCCTGGAGAGAATGACCTAGAAACAGCCCTGAGAGAGACTCGGGAGGAGACGGGCATAGATGCGAGCCAACTGACCATCATCGAGGGGTTCAGAAGGGAGCTCAATTATGTGGCCAGGAAGAAGCCTAAAACTGTCGTCTACTGGCTGGCAGAGGTGAAAGACAGCGATATAGAGGTCCGCCTCTCCCATGAGCATCAAGCCTACCGCTGGCTGGGGCTGGACGAGGCCTGCCAGTTGGCTCAATTCGAGGAGATGAAGGCAACGCTCCAAGAAGGACACCAGTTTCTCTGCTCCACACCGGCCTGAGCTGTCCAGAACAAATGCGCCCCTAGCATCCGCAGGGGTCTTTGGAGACGAACCCACCCTCCCATCCAGGGAAGGATGCGTTGGTCTTTGGCTTGTTACAGCCAAGAGCAGATAGGCTGGTGAAATTAAAGTTAGCTCCATACTCTCAGCTGAGAGCAGAGAAGCCCTGGATTCAGTCCCTAGCTTAGAAAATAATTACTTGTAAAATAAGAGTAAGCAAGAATGTTGTTCAGCTAAGTTAAGAAGCAAAGGAGGGTAAAGTTATTAGAATGCCAGCCCCGGTAAGTGCATCCTTGTACTTTAGAAATAAACTTCAAGCAGCTCATTCGCCCTTTTAAACCTGTGTGTTTGTTTATTTCTTGGATTCTTGTCATTGGTTGGGGAAAAGAAGACTGAAGTGAATCAGAGCTCCGAATTTATCCAGAAGGAGTCCTTATACCCCTTGGCCATTCTGACTTGAATAAACCAGAGGAAACCCCGTGCCCAAACACTATACCCCAAAAAGCTAAGGGCTAGGGGATGGGACTGGAAGAGACCCAGCACATCTAGGGTAACCCTTCTACTTCTGCAACTCCCGGCACCTCCTCCCCACATACAGACCCATATAGGTGGGATTTCCAAGCCAATAGAACTGGAGTGCAGAAATTGAAGGTTTTCTTCAGATTATCTCTCTCTCCAGCACCCACATATTTTGTGGGTACATAGGAAATATTTAAACTTTGGGCTGCCTGGGCAGAGAGGTGGGGAACAGGCAACCCTGGACCATCAGGTTAGCAGCAAACCTGTCTCCCATAGTAATGAGCCTTGTCAACATGATTGAGAAAGAGACTGAGGCAAGCCCAAGTTCATGGCTCTGCCCAGGTCACATCACACGCTCTGCTCACCCAGAACTACCTTCCCCACTTTCAGCAGACTCTAACCTTTGCCTATTGGCTTTCTCCACAATACCACTGTAAGACCTCCAAGTGTAAGAGTTGGGTCTCGGCCTTCTTTGCCTTGCCACTAGGGCTCAAGGAATGCTGAGACGGGTGTTAGATCTTATAGCCCTTCCAGAAGCTGTTAGCAGCTGGGTTCATGTGGATTTTATTAGCAGGCTATGGCCCAATGAAGTGCAGAAGATTGGAGGGAAAGAGCATTGGCAAAGGTCAATGTGGATTGCCAGAGTCAAGAACAGCTACCCCAAAGGAAGGAGAGCAAAATCACCTGGTTTTAAGCAGGCTTCCAGATGTTTCCAGTCACTGGTTCTCTGTGCAGACAAGGCAGAAGTACTAGTGAGCAGATCTTGGAGCACCGCCAAGGACCTAAATGGTTTTGTTCCTCGCCCCTTTGAGCAGCACTCTCCAAAGGAGGCCTGCTGCAGGAAGTTTTTGGAGCTTAATGTTCTCTTCCAGGCCAGCAGAGACCACATCCCACTGATTTAATAAAGGCCTTCTGGGCAGTGGTGCCAAACCACAGACAGGCTGCCTCCTAACAAGGACTGGCTGGCCAGCCTGTGCTCTTACAACGGGAGACTGGACTCTGAAAATTCTAAAACCTCATACATCAAAGTTGGAAGGGACTGAAAAGGACCCAATTTTGCTGTCTATTTTTATTGCAGAGGAAATTTATAGTGCCTGGCATGATGTCATATGCCTGTAGTCCTAGCACTTTAGAGGGTGAGGCTGGAGAATTGCTGAGAGTTCAAGGCCAATCTGAGCTACAAGAAACAAAAACAGGCTGGAGAGATGGCTCAGTGGTTATGAGCACTGTTTGCTTTTCCAGATAACATGGGTTTGATTCCCAGCACCCACATGGTGGCTTACAACTGTCTGTAATTCCAGTTTCAAAGGACCCGATGTCTTCTTCTGGTCATGGCATATATGTGGTACACTGACATCCATATAGGCAAAATACCCATACACATAAAATATTTTTTAATCTTAAAAAAAAATCACACAGCAGCAGACAGAGGGAGGAGAAGGTGCGGAGGAGAAGGAGGAAGGAAAGCAGATGGCCCTTGGTCCTGGAAGTTGTCTCTATGTGGGAAGCTTTGAGAATAAGGCGCCACAGGGACGATTCCTTAGCACATCTTCTGTCGAGGTGGGTGAGATGGCTCAGTGGGTAAAAGTGCTTGCTGTGTGAAGCCTAAGCACCCTAGTATAATATTTGATTCCCAGAGCCCACGGGGAAGAAGAGAACCAATCCCTGAAATGTGTCCTCTAACCTCTACACACATGCCCGCACCCATACACATCATCACCAGTTACAATATCTTAATAGTTTTGGAGACATTCTTCTGATTCTTGCAGAGTGTTCATTAAAACATAGATGCAGGGAACTGGAGAGATGGCTTAGCGGTTAAGAGCACCTGTTGCTCTTGCAGAGGACCTGGGTTCCAGTCCAGTACCTACATGGTGGCTCATAACCATCTGTAACTCCAGTTCCAGGATCTGATGCTCTCTTCTGACTTCCGTGGGCAGCAGGCGCATATGTGACACACACACGGTATGCGTGTGATGTACATACATACATGCAGGCAAAACACTCATATGCATAAAAAATAAACATAGGTACAAACCAGTCATGGCAACACATGTCCACCACTGACCTCACCAGTGACCTCTCGTGCTCTCTTACAGTGCCAAGCCAAGCTTTGGCTGCTCTTCATGACTCTTTCATATCCTTAAAATCTGTGTGCTGACCCTGAGGAAACAAGTCTCAGAAGATTTTGCCTCAATAATGTTGGTCTCTTCTTAAACACAGCTGGTTCCTCAGCATGAGCTGACCAGAGCCAGAGATTCTTAATTCAAAATATTGAGTGGCTCCCATAGAGTCTTTTAGGACCTCTTCAACATCCCTCTGAGACTTCACAACGCAGACCTCCACCATCTGCCCTGCTCCCAGCATCACCTTCTAAGTTCCCTATGTCTTAGGGTTTTTATTGCTGTGATGAAACACTGTGGCCAAAAAAGCAAGTTGGGGAGAAAAGGGTTTATTCGGCTTGCACTTCCGCATTGTAGTCCATCATTGAAGGGGACCAGGATAGGAACTCAACAGAGTGGGAACCTGAAGGCAAGAGCTATGCAGAGGCCACGGAGGGGTGCTGCTGACCGACTTGCTCTGCATGGCCTGCTCAACCTGCTTTCTTATAGAACCCAGCACCACCAGCCAAAGGACTGGCACCACCGAGAATAGGCTGGGACCTCCCCATCCATCAAATATTAGTTAAGAAAATGCCCTACAACCAGATCTTATGGAAGTTTCTCAATTGAGGTTCCCTCCTCTCAGATAACTCTAGCTTGTGTCAAGTTGACATAAAATTAGCCAGCATACTGTAATAGCTGATTAAGCTCTGAACACACAATGACTTTTCTAGCCCAGAGTGCCAAATTCTTTCATATTTTTTTAAAAAAACAACATGGCCAGGTTTGTTACAGCAATATCCTATGAACCTGGTACCAATTTCTGTCTTAGGGTTTCTATTACTGTGCTAAAACACCATGTCCAAAAGCAACTTGGGAAGGAAAGGGTTTATTTCAGCTTACAGCTCTCAGGCCACTCTCTACTACTGAGAGAAGTTGGAACAGGAACCTGGAGGCAGGAACCGGAGAAGAAGCCATGGAGGAGTACCAGTAACTGACTTGCTCATTCATGGCTTGCTCAGCTCTTGCTTTCTTATACAAGTCAGGACCATCTTCCTAGGAGTGATACCACCCACTGGGGACTGGACCCACCTACATCCCTCATTAATCAAGAAAATGCTCTACAAGCTAGATATAGAGGTGCATACCTTTAATCCCAGGAATTGGGAGGCAGAGGGGTAGATCTTTGAGATCAAGGCTGTTCTTGTCTACATAGCAAATTCAAGGCTATCCAAGGCTACATAGTAAGACCTTGTCTAAAAAAAACCCTAATAACTAACTAAATACATACATGCAAACATACATATATACATACATAAAATGCTCTACAGATTTGCCTACAGATGATCTGGTGGGGCATTTTCTCAGTTGAGGTTCCTCTTCTCAGATGACTCTAGTTTGTGTCAAGTTTATAGAAAAAAACTAACCAGCACGATTATACAATCAGATCCTCCTTCTCTGTAGAGAACTCCCCAGGGCACAAGTTCCACTATTGGCACAGGGACGCCCCAGTCTTTCTCCCAACATGATCAACTCTCTTAGCTTCTGGCCTTGGCCTTTCCCTCCTTCCTTTTCTCACAGGTTCTGTGTCTGACACATACACTCCAAACACCATCTTTGTAAGGCAAAAGCACCAGGCTGAGTGAATGTAGGGATTTCTGCTTCTGTCACATTTCGGTATGTGATCTTTGGGGGGTCTCAGGCTCCCCGGGACTCATTTCCTGTGTAGTATGGCAGATATGATCGATGACTCTTGGAACAAACACTAGGCCAGGGGACTGAAGTCGACATGGCATTCTGAAATTGGATGCTCCGGTACTCCTTTTTATTCTTTCTGGGACCCCAGCCCATGGAGTGTTGCTGGTCACATTCAGGGTGGGTCTTCCCTGAGTTAACTGTCTCTAGAAATGCCTTCCTTCACAAACGAGCCTAGAGGTGTGTTTCCTAGGTGATTCCAATCAAGCAGACTAAGAAGATTAACACATACACATACAGATCAAAGACACATAGCACTCTAACAGCTGTTGACTTGGGGTGGTGATATAGGTTTATCACCTATAGATATACATGTAGCTATAGATATAGTAGATATGTGGTATAGATGTAGGTGGTATAGTTACAGGTGGAACATCATAACAAGGCAGGGAGAAGAAAGAAGAAGCAACTTCCTAAGAGGCAGCATGAGTTTTGAGGCTGAGAAAGAAGCTTTTGGAGGAGCAGAACCCAGAAATCTCTGAGCGTCTTAGGGAAGCTTTTGAAGGAGATGGGACTTCAGGAGCACTAACCATGACAGAAATGATTAAAGGTATCTCGAAGCAGAGGACGGTCCTCCTTGAGGCTCTTTCCCCAAGCTAGGCTCTCTTGAGACATTAGGAAGGATTCTTCTGATCCATGTAGCAGGATCTGCGAGGCTTCATTCTGCCCTACAGATCCAACTTTAGGACAGAGCAGGGCCTCCACCTAGATTCCTGTCCTCTGAGCTTGTGCCCTGGGGAGTTCTCTACAGAGAAGGAGGATCTGATATATGGGTGATATATAGACTTTCAGCTTTTCATTATGTTTAAAATGTTTTCATGAGAAAACTTGGGAAGGCAGACACAGCTATAGACACAGCTGGTCAGAAGAGAGAGGATTACTTTAGCACAGGAGTTGGAGGTCCGACTGGACGACGTCGCTTGACTCTGGCCTCTTGAATGAGAGAGAAGGGCAGGAAATAAGAATGAATATGATCCAAACAAGGCAATAAAATTGCATTTTAAAAGAAAGAAGAGATGGAGAGATGGCCCAGCAGTTAAGAGCACTGGCAGCTCTTACAGAGAACCTGGGTTTAGATCCCAGGACCTGCCTGTCTGTTCACAACCACCTATAACTCCAGTTCCAGGGATCTGATGCTTCTTCTGGCTCCACTGCACAAGGCATGCACGTGGCACATAGACATGCAAGCAAAACACCCAGACACACAAAGTTAAAATATTGAAAAAGGGAAAAAAATCAGGGAATGGTTGCTGGTGGTCATTTCTGGATTTAATACCAAGCATGGTAACTATATTTAGTGACAGTATTTTTCTTTCTTTTTGATTACTGTTGTTATTACTATTATTACTACTTGAGACCTGGTCTCAAATCCCCTGCTACCCTCAAACTCATTATAGCTGAGGATGCCCTTGAAAACTCAGTTTTCTTTTTTTTCTTTTCTTTCTTTCTTTTTTCTTTCTTTTCTTTTCTTTTTTTTTTTCTTTTGACCAAGCTCTCCCGGTGTAGCTCTCTGGCTGGCCTGGAATTTGCAATGTACACTTGACTGGCCTTGAACTCACAAAGATCTGCTTGCAGCTGCCTCCTGGGCTGGGACGAAAGGGGAACCTGCCATGCCCAGTGTATGAGGTGCTAACACTCTTATCAGTGGAGCTTAATCCCCACCCCCTATATAGAATTTTTTTGAAAACTGTTAAGAGAATGAACATTAAGTGTTCCCACTTCAAAAATGGCAACAAGGTGAGGTATATGTTAATTAGCTATATTTAACCATGGTTAAATATATACATACACGCACACACACATATCTATATACGTATATATTTATATGTATATGTGTGTACGTATATATGTATATATATAATATATATTATTTCCAACATGTTGCTTAAAAATATATTATGTATACATAAAAATCTGTGTGCATATGCATATACAATGTTATATATAACATATATATCATTTACAACATATTGCTTTAAAAATATATATACATAGGTATCTGTGTATCTATATATATTATAACATATGCTACATATATGCATGGCTATGTACATGTAAGTTGTGTATATTATATATACTACTTGCAACATGTTGCTTTAATATAGTGTATTATATACATATATATACACACATACATATACATAGCATCTATGTATATGTATAGTATATATATCCTATTATTGTATATGATAGTATATATACATATACTATAGTATATACATGCTACAGTAGTATACATATTATACTATATATATACTATACTATATACACTGTACTGTACTGTATATAAATATACTATAATAGATAATACATATACTATAGTATATACATGCTAACAGTAGTATATATGTTATACTATATATATACTATAATATACTATATACACTGTACTGTACTATATATAAATATACTATAATAGATAATACATATACTATAGTGTGCATATACACACACACACACACACACACACACACACACACACTATACCATGATATATATAGTGTGTATTTACATGAGTATATACGCATATATTATGTATATTATATATATTATTTACATGTTGCTTTAATATATATTTTATATGTATAATGTTTTTAGATTTATGCATTTTTATTTTCATATGTATGAGTATTTTGCCTGAGTACATGTATGTGTACCACCTGTGTGCAGTACCCGTGGAGGCTAGAAGAGGGCACTGGACCCCTGGAAATGGAGTTCAGAAGGTATGAGCTGCTCATGGGTGCTGGGAATTGAACCCAGGTCCTCTGGAAGAGCAGCCAGTGCTCCTAACCATTGAGCATCTCTCTAGCCCCTGTTTTTTGGCTATTTGAGACAGGTTCTCAAGTATATAGCTCAAGTTGCCCTCATACACATAATCCTCCTGTCTCAGCTTCCTGGGTGCTGAGAGTACAGGAATGTAACATCACACTCAGCTTAACAAAATGAGATTTTGTTCCTGTAAGAAAAACAAAACTTTTTTGGGTGTGAGCAGAAAATATTCAAAGCCTGGCAAAAGCGTTATGGGCAGGTGTAGTTTTTAACAGTATGGAGCTTCAAAGGGTTGAAAATAGGAAAAGAAAGACCAAAGACAATTGAAAACTTCTTTATATTAGAAACAGACATTCAAGTTGGTTATTCCTTTCCCAACTTCGGAAGATCAAGCTCCATGCAAAAACAAACAATGGATAAAATGTGTTGGCTGTAAGGGTAAAATTATAACAGGTGAAAAAGGCTACCCCAGATTTCTAATTTCTATTTATTCTAGAATGAACAGTCTCAATTGATACTCAGGCTGACCTGGAACTCATATGTAGCCCAGGCTGGCCTTGAACTTGAGGTGATCCTCCTGCCTTGGTATCCTGAGTGCTAGGATTCACAACAAATGTTACCACACCTGGGTTTGAGACTTTGAAAAAAAACAACCGAGACATAATTTATACATAACAGACTATATATTTTTTTCTGAGACAGTGAAGGTCATATTATATCACAAAGTCTTAGCTGGCCTAGAACTCACAGAGACCCACCTACCTCTACCTTCCAGGTTCTGGGTTTAAAGGTGTGCACTACTACACTGGGAAGTACATCATTTTGAAAAGCATAATTTGATAGTTTTTCTTTATTCATAAGGCTGTGTAATTATCACTATCACTACCTAATTTTAGAAGATTCTCAACACTAAAATAAACCAAAAAAAAAAAAAAACTGTCATAGTTCTTAGCAAGCAATCTCATTCCCTCTTGACCACCGCTTGCCCTACTTTCTGTGTTTAGATTTCCCATTCTCAGCATTTAATGTAACTGGAATCCTGCAACTAGGCATGGTGGTGCACACTTGGGAGGTGCAGGCAGAAGGGACAGAAGTTCAAGGTCATCTTCAGTAGCTAGAAAATCCAAGGTCAGCAGGGCTACTTGAGACCACATCTCAAAAAAAGAAACCCAAAACCAACACCAAAACCAAAAAGTACATAAGTGGAATCATCCAATCTGTGGCTTTTCGTGCTTGCTTCTTTCACTTAGCACACTCTCAAGGCTTGCTCATGTTTTCATTTTTGTCATTGCTTCATGCCACTTTTACCCGTTTACCATACGAAATGCCCATTTTAGAGCATACACTTGAAGAGTTTTAATACGTTAATGGAGTTGTGGAATTGCAATTTTACAGTTTTAAATTTACAATTTTAGAACATATTAATTATTCCTATAAATAAATAAATAACCATCAGCAATCATGCTATTTCTCCCAAACCGTGGGCAACCACCAATCTACTTTCAGTCCCTTGTAGATTAGCCTATTCTGGACATGCCTCGTAGTGGACTTACACAATATGTGGTCTTTTGTGACTAGAATTTCAGGGTCGTTCATCTTGTGGCGTGTATTAGTACTTTATATTCCATAGTTGCAATTAAGTTGACCCAATTTGAGTTGTTCCTGTAACAGGGCCCCAGCCCTTAGCAGACCCTGAGACCTTAGCACAACTGACTCCATGATGGAAGTGTCATTCAGGCTGTGAGACTCAGCAGGCAGACAATACCACTTGCTGAACCAAAAACAGAGTGCTAATCCGTCAAAATCCGTACAGTTCTGGGAAAGTCTCAAAATGTACAAAATGTATGTATCACAACTCCATTTGCTTTTTAGCTTCTGTAGTTCCACTTCTGGCTAACTGTTCTTGTTAACTGAAGTATGTCAACCCAGGACATGGCTTTTGTGCTTAAAAGCTCACCCCAAGAAAGGCTCGGGGCTACACTGGGATCCCGAACACCCAGTGTAGTTGCTGGCTGGCTAACAAAGACTTTCTATTGGCTTAAACCGGTGTCTGAGTAGTCTTCTCTGGTGACTACCCTACAACATTCTCTGCTTTTTTAAAAAGCTATTATTAAAAAGTTCTAAAATCTGTGAATAAATTTTTATTTCCCTGGATGTAACTAAACGCAGAACTGCAGTGTCAGTTGGGAGTTCTGTGTCTGTGCTGTTAGGCTGGTTCTAAAGTTGCTCAACTTCTTATAGGCCCGCTGGATAATGGAGGGCTGGGATATGTACACAGCCTCTCCAACATGTGTTATATCTGATACTTTTGATTATAGGCACGTTAGCAAGGATGAAGTGATTTTATCCTTATTGCCCTGGTGGAATATCATTCTGAACCTCTTTTCATAGGCTTATCAGTAATTATTGGATCATCAGGCTTGGTGGAAAGTGTCTTCACCCACTTAGCCATCTCGTCAGCCTTTCTTTTGCTTTCTTGATGATGTATTTTAAAGCATAGAATTGCTGTAAGTTTTGTGGGAGAGGGTTCCTCTGTTGTAATTCTGGGTGTCCTGGAACTCACTCTGTAGACCAGACTGGCCTTGAACTCACAGAGATTCTCCTGCCTCTGCTCCCAAGTGTTGGAATTAAACGCATGCACCACCATCACCTGGCTTGAATTGACTTTTTATGTGATAGGAAATAGAGGATCCAACACTAATCACACTTTGCATGTGAATATTCTCCTGTCTTGGCACCAATTATTAAAAGATGATTTCTGAAGCCAGGCAGCGGCGGTGGTGGTACACATATTTAATCCCAGCTCTTATAAGGCAGGCGCAGGTGAATCTCTGTGAGTTCGGGGCCAGCCTGGTCTACAGAGTGAGTTCCAGTATGGCTAGAGTTACAACAGAGAAACTCTGTCTCGAAAAACAGTAACAAACAAAAAAAAAAGATGATTTCTGATCTTGTTAGGCTGGTGTGGTGGTACACTCCTTTAATCCCAGCATTCTGGAGGTAGAAGCAAATGGATCTCTGAGAGTTTGAGGCCAACCTAGTCAACATAGCGAGTTTCAGGATGAGTTCCAGGATAGCCAGAGCTACATAATAGAGAGACTATGCAAAAAAAAAAAAAAAAAAAAAAAAAAAGAAAAGAAAAGAAAGAAAGAAAGAAAAGAGAAAAGATGGTTGATTCCTGGGCAGTGTGTGTTCTAGTTACTGCTCAGCCCACTGCTCCCTTTTATGATATTGAACTATTCTCTTAAAAAAAAAAAAACCTTCAGGTCATGGTGACACGTCTTTAATCCCAGTGCTAGGGAGGCATAGGCAGGCAGATCTCTGTTTGAAGAAGCCAGCCTGTTCTACACAGTGAGTTAGGACCACAAAGTGAGACCCTGTCTCAAAACAGACATACAGACAGATTTATCTCCATTGTTTTGTTTATACACATGTCTTCATGAGTGAATGGCACCTGTGCGCAGGTGTCGACAGAGACCACATGACGGTGTTAGAGTCCCGGGACCTGGAATTACAGGCACTTGTGAGCCCCTGGTGCGGGCGTTGGGAACGAAACCCCTGTTCTTTGGAGAAGCAGCAAGAACTCTTAGCTGAGTTACCTCTCCAGCAGCACCCCCTCCCAAACTATTCTTTGAAAAAGAAAAGGGAAAAAAAAAAAACGATGACCCCTGGACTGGAAGTATAGAGTGATAGAATATTTGCTTAGCACACAAGACACGTGCTATCTGACCATAAACGTGATGGTTTATTTCTGGATTCTCAAACCCATTTCATTGAACTGTGTCTTTTTTTCCTTCAGGTTTCATAATATTTTTATTAATTATTTGAGAATTTCATACAATGTATCCCAGTCATACCCACTTTCTATTCCTCCCAGGTCCACCCTCTCAACCCTGTGCCCTTGAAAGAAAGAAAGAAAGAAAGAAAGAAAGAAAGAAAGAAAGAAAGAAAGAAAGAAAGAAAGAAAGAAAGAAAGAAAGAAAGAAAGACAGGAAGGGAGGAAGGGAGGAAGGAAAGAAAGAAAGGAAGGAAGGAAGGAAGGAAGGAAGGAAGGAAGGAAGGAAGGAAGGAAGGTAGGACGCAAGCCCATTCTGTGCTGCCGTACCCTCGTTGGAGCATGTTCAGGCTCCCAGCAGACATACCCTTCAGGAAAATTGACTCGTATCCTCCCAACCCCCACCAGAAGGTGTCAACTATGAACGCTACACCTGAGCATCTCACCATAATTTTCTTTTCTGGGGCTGGGGGTGGGATGGAATTGCCACAGAAGCCCTCAATGTCTCCTGTTCTCAGTCGTTGACACCACTGCTACAGAAGCTCTCCTGCCCGTAGCTGATGGTGGCAGAGTGGACTCAGGCATCAACACGACTTTTGGTGGCAGCAGGGGTCACAGACATCAACGTGGCCTCTGACTGTGGCATGGAAGATGGACGTCAACATAGCTTCCAGCTGTGGCCCAGACCACAAACATCAACGTGGTCTCCAGCTGTGGCACAGATCGGAGACGTCAACATGGATTCCAGAGGCAGTACAGATCACAGGCATGTATATGGTTTCCAGTGGTAGTACGGTTCACAGAAATCTTTTGAAGAGACTTGACCCAGAAAATTAAATATTCTTTAGCTGGGATACCTTGCTGTTGCTCAGAATCAGGGTGATCCTGTGGTTTGGCAGTGTGTGGGGGAAGGAGGGGTAGGACCTGCTCAGGCTCCAAACTGCTGCACAGCCCCCAGCCCCCAGCACCGTCTGCCCTGCTACCTCTGCCTTCCCCCACCCCATGAGGGCCAGCACCAGCCTGGCAGGTGGTCACGGGTGGGGTGGGTGGGTGGTGGTGGTCCGCCTTGGGTGCGCGCCCATACCTGCCACCGCTTCCAGCTATGTGTCTCTCCGCATTGCCGCTCTACCACGTGTTCTGCTCTGTTCTGAGTAGCAGTCCCAGCAGCGACAGGGCCAGGTGGACCTGACTGTGGCTCTAGCCTCCCGGCAGCCCGAGGACTCATCCCACTCAGGGACACTGTGCAATCTTTCGCCGGCCTTCTTGCTCACACCACCGGCTGCGACCACATCTCCAGTTCGGCTTCTCTCCATGTCCATTGACACGGACACGGCAGTGGCCCCAGCCTCTCCATGGCAGTCCCCGTATCTGTCACCGTCGAGACTCTAGCTCCACCTCTCGGCTGTGCACCCTGCTACATTCCGTCTTTCCTCTTTGTACCACCGCCAGTCGATTTTCCGATTTTCCAGGTCCGTCACCTTCCCAACCATCTTTAATTCTCAGTTTGCCCGGCTGGCAGAATAGCCCGAGTCCACGAACTGTTGAGGAGCCGGAAGTGACTGTAGTAGGGGTGGCAGGGCGGCAGCTGGCGCCCTGTTGGACTCTGCCTACCACCCCACTGCCATCTTTAGTCCTCTGAACTGTATCTTTGTCATTATTTCTTAACCTGTATTGGGCTTTCCCTGTATGTGCGCCTGTGCACCAAGTGAGTGCTTAGTGCCTTTAGCGGCCAGAAGAGGGCATCAGATTCCCCTGGAACCCGAGTGACAGATGGTTGTGAGCCACCATGTGGCTGCTGGGAATTGAACTCAGGTCTTCTGGAAAAGCAGCTGGAGCTCGCAGTCGCTGAATCATGACCCTAGCCCATCATTTTCTCAATGTTTAAAAAAATTCCATTATTAGTGCGTGCATGTGTGTGTGTGTGTGTGTGTGTGATATTGGGGTTGGGAGTGGGGTTGCACACGCACCACGATGCACACGTGGAGGTCAGAGGACAACTTTGTGGACTCCAGTTCTTTCCTTCCACCTTTGTGTGGATTCTAGGGATTAAACTCAGGTTGTCAGATGTGTACAGCACACTTTTGCCCAGAGAGACAACAGTGTTTTTTAAGAGGCAGGGTCTCACTATGTAACTCTAGCTGTCCTGGAACGCACTGTGTAGACCAGAGATCTTCCACTCTCTGTCCCCCAAGTGCTGGAGTCAAAGGCATGTGCCAACTACACACAATATATGTTGTGTTTTGAGAAAGGGTTTCTGAAAGCCCCAAAGTCAGCACAGAACACACCCAGATACCATATTCTTAGCACAAAGGACATGTATTTGCCCCCAGAGGGACAAAGGACAAGGGACAGGGGACAAGGGACTCCCTCTGGATAGACAGCCTTGATCTGTGGGCAGATGGTGGGTTTTAAAGGGTCCTAGTGGGAAGGGAAGGAGGGGAGGTACAGTTGAAGAAGGGTTGGGTTGATTGTCTCAGATTGGCTGGGAGGAGAAGAGATGTTTGGGGAGAGAGGAGGGTGGGGAGCACTGTGGAGGGATTTCTGGGAGATGGCCTTATGTGTGAGAAGCTGGGATTTAACTTACGTCTGGTTGACTTTTTGTGACCGTTGCCACCTTGGAGTTTTACCGGGGATGGAGGCAGAACTAACAGTTTCTCTATGCATCCCTGGCTGCCCTGGAACTCTGTGTAGACCAGGCTGACCTCAGATTCGCAGAGATTGCCTGCCTCTGCCTCCTGAGCACTGGGATTAAAGGTGTGCGCCACCGCCGGCAGCTTGTGTCTATCTTAATGCTAGTATCACATTGACTTTATTATTGTATGTTTTTACTAAATATTGAAATTGAAAAGTGTGAGTCCTCCAACTTTGTTCTTTTTCAAGATTGCCTTGGCTATCCTGAGTCCCTTGTATTTCCCTACGAATTTTATCTATTTACTTATTTATTTATTTTTGATACAGGGTCTCACTTTGTAGCTCTGGCTGGCCTGGAACTCACTAGGCTGGTCTTGACCTCACAGAGATCCATCTGCCTCTGCCTCTCCAGAGCTGAGATCGGATTAAAGGTGTGTGCCACTACTCCTGGCTCCCTATGAATTTCAGATCATCCTGTCGGTTTCCATGAAGAATTTAGCGGGGATTTTGGCAGGTGACATTATACTAAATCTGCCGTCTTCACAGTCGTGGATACTACAAATTTAGCCATGTCTTCACTTTTATTTAGGTTACTGTTAATGTCTGTCAACAATGTATATAGCTTCCAATGTATTACAAAGCCTTACACGCCCTTTGCTTATCCCTTTAAATAAATATCTGAAGCCAGGCAGAGGAGCTCATGCCTCTAATACTAGCACATGGGAGGCTGAGGCAGGAGAACTGTTTCAGTTTCAAGGCTGGCACAGACTGCGTAGTGAGTTTCAGGCCAGCTTGTGGTACAATATGAGAGCCTGTCAGAAGACAGAAAAAAAGGCCAAATGTGGTGGAGGCGGAGGGGTGGAGGTAGGGAGATCAGGGAGACGTAGGGGTCAGTTCAAGGCTGTTCTCAAGTTATACAGTAAATATGAGGCCTAACTGGGCTACGTGAGAGTCTGTCCCCAAAACTTAAATAATGTACACAAGTAAAATTGCTATCATTGAGTAGTGATTTTAACAGAAAGTAAATTGAGTTTTGCCCTTGATTTTTCTAAAAAAACTTATAAAAAAAGAATAACTTGATAAAAATAATCTTCAGAGGTAGGCACTTGTCTGAACCTGCACAGGGGCCGTACTGTTCTAGTCTAGTTTCCCAGACTAGCCAGGAAAAGTTCTAGTTTCCTGGACTAGCCATGACTGGAAAACGTAGGGCCCAGGCAGAATGGTCGGTGGTCAGGATGAGGCCACTGCGCAGTGCGGCACCGAAGAGTAGAGTTAAAGCACTGTAGGATCGAAAAGCTGATCGTAGGCCCAGGAAGGGAAGAGGGCGTGAGTGGAACAGACGGAATCCCCTGGACCCGAACCACCTGAACCAACAAGGGCCTGCTCCGAAAGGTCGGAGGTTTGGGAAGTGGCCGTTATCTCCTTTCATATCTCAGCACAACAAGGAATGCTGACGACACACCTTTTCTCATGGCCTGCAGGTGGACCTTGCTGGGTGTAAATACTCCGGAGGCTGTGGAGAAGGGTGGCTTCCCTCATGATTTTAGAAGTGGTTTCACTTAGCAAAGGACAAAGAGGTGGGAATGCTTCAAAATCTTCAGTTTGGGGTCTTCCAAAACGTAGAGTGGCTCCTCCTGGAAGCCTTCCCGAGTAACCATCCATCTACTTCCTGCTGGCACCCAAAGGAGCCCCTCTGGGATCCTCCCCATTTCCTCACTCCCACTTCTCCCACCCGGTTGAAGAAGCAAGTGATGGACTGAACTGCGAAGGAGGCATACATTTCCCTTTTCTAGGGCACGGAGGCTCCAGGCGATCAAAATGCTCTCTTGATCTGGAAACACTGACATGTCTCCGCAGAAGGCATTTGTTTGCTGAACTGAAGACCTAAAGCAATGACATCATAATAAAAACTCCTGTGTGGGTGTGGGGACCCTGGTGCAGCCCTCAAGTCCCAGCAAACATTCAGCCATCTTAGCCTTTGGTGACCCAATTCTTGACTAATTGAGGGCTGGAGGGTGCTGCCAGCTTCCTCCTGCTGCCCCCCTCCCCCCCCAGACCATTATATACTTAGGCAGTCTGAACTCAGGCTCTACTCCACCGCCATCCCTCTTAGGATTGTGTACTCTGGAGTGGGAAAGGCAGTCCAGAACTACAGAGCACAGGGGCGTAACTTTCCCTGTCCTCTAGACCCAGACGGGACACCCAGCAACAGGGCCCCCTTCTCAGTCCTGTATTTCTTTCAACACCACCTAGAGCAAGCAAGAGGGTTGCCTCCAAAGGCTGAATAGCTCCCCTCTTATCAGGCAGCTGGAAAGATCTGGGCTTGCTGAAGTAAATGATTAGCTTTCAGATATAAAAAAGCAGGCTGTGCCTTGGGAGCTGGGGTGTACCCTGTGGGTTGGCAGCAGAAACCCTTGCAGCCACACAATGGAAGGAAAGGAAACCACCTAGTCGCCCCTGCATTCTCCTTCAAGGCTAAGTCTGAGCAGACCTCCCCTGCCAAGGGGTAGTTGTACAGTTGTTCCTAGAACAGAAGGTAGTATTTCTTCAAATGCTTTTCAAAATATACTTATATGTACTTGAGTATATGGGAGAAATACAGGAGTGAGAAGGAAAAGATCTTGGAAGCCTTGAACACCAGAGCTTGGGGCACCCCCCCACACACAAGGGACATGACTGCTCCTTGGGTAGCTGTCCTTAACTGCTGTATGGATTGGACAAGATCAGACATGTTCAGGATAGACTGATCGTAGACATACTGTGTGGGTCGGACTTGAAGGTCTCCTGGTGGAATGTGGCTGATAAGGTCTGATGTCGAGAGAGTTGCTGGAGTCTTAGAGGTCAGACTCTAGGGATTCTAACAAATCCGACTCCAAAACAGAGAACTAGTGAAAAGCAGGAAAGGAACTTTAATTGGCCTGACTATATCAGGAAGACAAGGGGCAGGCAGTGTGTTCAGCCCTGGCAGTACAGGTACTCGCAGAAGCAAGAGGCATGCGCAGTTAATCAGCCTTGGTCAAACTGTGGTCTGGTTGATCATTATCTCAAGGTTGGTCTCACAGGCCTTGCTCAGTTGCCTGGGGGTCAGGGTAGTTTTGATCCTTGTTACAGATGTTTTTCCAGGGCTCTGTTGTTCCTGGAATCCACCAGACTATAAGAGAATGACTCAGTGCAAAGGAAACAGGTGCAAAGCTTTTGTTCTGCCTTTTAGTTAACCCACTGGGCACCTGGAGGGCCGAGTGAAGAGTCAATATTTTTAGCAAAAGCACCCGGTGAGTCTTTGTTCATGACTAGAGGGTGGAGTGGCCAGAGCTCGCTCTGGATTCGGGGAAGGAGAAAGGTCCTGGGTGTTTGGTGAGGAGAACCAGACGAATGCTTGCTCTGTATCCAGAACAAAAGTCAGAGACACTTATTCAGAAGTGGGGCTGATGGTAGCTAAAATTCTCTTAGAAAACCCACTTGGCTAAAGCTCAACCCATTCACACCCCACCCCCAACCCCCTTCAGTGGCCATCCAGGCCCTCCCATTACCTCTAGAGAAGGGAGTTCCTGATTGCTGTGTGTCACTTCCCCCGACACACACACACCAGCAGGTGTGCAGGGAGACCAGAACTGTGACTACAGGCTTCGGGAGGCTTCTGGAGTATTAGGCTTTCCAGATCCAGTGGACGGAGAAAGTGACAAATCTGATCTACACAAGAGGTACTAGGACAGGGCCTAGTCAGAAGGGGCCGGAGAGGTGGTTCAGCAGCTAAGAGCATTTGCTGCTCTTACAGAGAACTAGGTTTGGTTCCCAGCACCCATATGATGGGTGATCACAACCATTCAACGCTAGTTCCAGGGGATCTGATGCCCTTTTCTGATCTCCACAAGCACCAGGCATGTATGTGGTACATACGTACGTGCAGGCAAAACATTCATATGCATAAAACAAGTAAATCTTAACCCCCAAAAGAATACTTGTTTTTTTAAAGCAAGAAAACAACAAACTCTATTACAACAGCTAACTATCTTTTATTGAGCACCTACTTTGTGCCAGGCACTTTCTATCATCTGTGCTTATTAAAATGACAACGGAGGTAGGCGTTATCATTATGTTTACATGGAGAAAACCGAGGCTCAGTGGGTTAAGCAGCTTACCCAAGTCACCCAGCCTTGCCGGCAAATGAAGGATGCAGCTCACTGGAAGAGTGCTTGCTTAGTATGCTTGGGCCTTGGGTTCTACCCTCAGCATTGCCAAGAAAAGGACACAAAAGAATTGGCACTGGAGACGGGCATCTGTGGGAGCCCTGAAGCTTTCATCAGGTACTTTTCACCCAGAGAAAACTGAGGGGGTTGGGAGGATTCAGGCCGGGGCTCTATCATCAGAGCTGCTGAGGGTTGCCGAGCTCCACCTTGGTGTCCACCTTCTCTGGCAAGCCACTCCCCTAGACTTAGCCCTAAAACCAGGAAAAGCTCACCCTAGCTGGATTTGATCTCAGAACAGGAGAGATACTGAGGCGAAGGACCTTACCCCTATGTGTGTTGGCAGGTGTCGGTGTGTGATGTCACTCGTGCGCCAGGCACGTCATAGCCAGAATAAGAACAGGGTCCCTTTTAGGCCAATGAGCACGAGCACAGAGTGAGACAGCTAAGTAACCTTAAAGTGCTGTCTACTCCCTACAGTTCTCTCCTTTACAACATGACTTAGGGGTTGAACTCAGGTTGTCAGGCTTGCCTTCATCTACTGAGTCACCTCCTCAGCCCAGCTCTCGTGCCTTGAACTCTTAAGCTGGGTCTGGCATCCTCCTAGGGAAACTACCCAGGAAGCAGCTAGCTCAACAAACAAAAGCTGGCGTTTGTCCCTGTATGCTCCCTCTAGGCTTACCTGGCTAGCCTCAGGGATATTCTGTTTATTCTGTAGATTCAGAGACCCATGGTGGGCACCTCCCCTCCCTTTTCTCTGTATGTGTGCACACAGGTACACATACGCATAGACACAGGTTCTTGAATTAAGGCATTAAGTCTGGCCTGCATGGCCCTGTAAGTCTGCCCACTAGGCACACCTGGGCCAGGGCTGGGTCCAAGGTTGAGCCCAGTACATACACAAGTGCATGTGCAGTGTTAGTGCAGTGTTAGGAGTCCCTTCATAAATAGAGACCATTAGTCCCAGGCTGAGCCCAGCCTTCCTTTCTGCCTGGGAAGAACCTGCTTCCTTGTCAGCTGGCCAAATGTAACATCTGTATCCTTTCTTCCCCAGATGGAGTGGGGAAGACCAAGTCAATCAGAGGTGTGCTGGGAACTCAGGGCCTAGCTGCTGTCACCAAGAAGGTACATTTTCTAAATACGATAGAAAACTATTTGGGAACTTTTAAGAAGGATCAGTTCTTCATCTCAGAGGACAAAGATGGCTACAAAGGCCGGGGGTGTGGGGAGGTTTCTCTCTGTGCTTTTAAAACCAGACCCTGTGTAACAGAAAGAACCTTTGTCCTCTGAGTTCTCTGCTTCCAACTCAGGGAAGGGGTTTCTGCAGACTAGAGCGAATGTGCCAGCAGAGGTTCTCTGTTAGGACTGCACTGGTGCAGGAGGTTGATTCAGTACCCACCTCCTGGGTCTCTCCTACAGTTGTTGGCTGCAGCACTTTTAAGTCAGTGCCCATTTCCTAGGTGGTAATGAGGTGGAGACTTCCTGGGGGTGCACCATTCGGGTGTGGTAGAGGATTAAAAGTCTCCATGAAGGCTGGGGTTAGGGCTGCGGGATTCCTAGGTCCTGAACTGGATCAGGATGCCCAGGTGAAATAGGCGACCTCATCCAGGTCGACGGGGTAATCCGTGAGCAGCACCGGTGTCTTGTCGAAAAGCTCACCCTTGTAGCTGCGCCACTTGCCGGCGGGCAGATAGACGTCGCGCTCCTGCTTGCCGGGCTCCAGCACAGGCGCCACCAGCAGTGTGTCCCCGATGAGGAACTGCGAGTCGATGCGGTGAGCCGTTTCATCCCCGGGTGCGATCCACCACAGGGGGCGCACGATGGGGTCGCCGGTGTCGGTGACCTCGCCGGCGAGCTCGAGCAGCAGCGGCGCCACGAGCGAGGCGCGCAGAGCGGCGAACTTGCGTGCGATGGCTACCACTTCTGCGTCGTACTGCCAGGGCGGGATCGAGAACTGCATGGCCGGCATGAAGGCGGCCACCTCCAGCCAGCGCACGTAGAGCTCCCGCTCCGGCCCCGGCCCATCTTGGCGGCCGGCCGTGCGCTCCGGCACCGCGTTGCCACCCACCATGTCGGGCAGGATGAACGGATAGCCCAGCATACTGACCGTGAGCACGGCGGGGATGAGGGAGCGCAGCCCCAGGTCGTAGCCCCACACCGAGTCGCGGTCCACCAGGCGGAAGAAGCAGGAGATGTTCTGCGACTGGTACCCCACGCGGACCTCGGCTAGTGAGAAGAAGGGCAGCGCCATCTCGGTGTACCGCCGGCTCCACAGGCTGGGGTCCGACAGGGGCCTGTAGGTGCTGAAGTCGCGGGGCAGGTAGCTGACCTCCCCGGCGTCGAACTTGAAGGAGGCCACGTTGTAGCGCGAGCGCAGGCGCCGCAGGTGTCCCTGGAACCAGTCGCGGGCCTCGGGGCGCGTGAAGTCCAGCACCGCGCCGATGCCGTTCCACCAGCGCA
Source organism: Cricetomys ansorgei (assembly GCA_026225945.1). Taxonomy (NCBI): domain Eukaryota; kingdom Metazoa; phylum Chordata; class Mammalia; order Rodentia; family Nesomyidae; genus Cricetomys; species Cricetomys ansorgei. The sequence goes on along the minus strand of JAMJFZ010000182.1, from coordinate 14,319,589 downwards.
CCAGCGCGGGCAGCCGGCCCGTGGGCTCGCGGACGAACAGCTCGCGCTCCACGCCCTCGCCGAAGCGCGACGAGTTGTAGTTGACGAACGGATGCACCCAGAGTGTGACGCGGAAGCCAGCGTCGCGGAGGCGGAGGAACATGTCGGTGGCGTTGGGGAACTTGTCCTGGTCGAAGTCGAAGTCGCCGTAGGCGGGCGTGTACGTGTCGTCGATCTCCAGGTGGCTGCTGTTGAAGCGGTGCTGGCGGATCTGCGTGGCGAACCGAAGCACCTTGTCCTGGTCCACGGCGCGCCCGTACAGCGCCCACGTGGACCAAATGGGGTCTCGGAAGGCCTCGGGCGCCGGCACCCTGGACGGCTTGTTGAAGTAACGCCGGACCATGTACTTGTGGATGGAGGTGACATCCGAGCCCACGCACACGCGGTAGCTGAGCTCGGGCGCGGCCGCGCGGCCGGCCGGTGGCTTATAAGACGTGTCGTGATAGCGAGCCTGCAGCCGCATCGAACGCTCCGTGCTGTTCCAGCCCAAGTGGAAGGGCACCGAGTCATTGACTTTGATGGCGGCCGCGCGGGAAGACAGCCAGTAGCGCTCGAGGATGCCCCCAAACGCGGCGTCTGAAGAGTAGACGTCGCTCGTGACAAATGGCTGCGGCTCCAGCTGGCCGTCCAGGCGGATGGGCCAGTGTTGAGTCCGCATCTCTGCGCCACCGTACCAGTGCGCGGCAGTATCGCCCAGAAACATGGCGTGCTCCACCGCGCTCCCGGGTGCCGCTTCCTCCCAGCGCACGCGGTAGCACATGACAGTATCCTTGGGCCGCACGGTCTGGATGAAGAAGTATAATGGACGTCCATCGGCCCTTCGAGAGCAGCCCAGACGGGCACCCTCCCGGCTGCAGGAGTCAAGGTCCAACGCCCCCGAGCGGAAGGCCAAGCGGAAGACTTGCTCGCCCTTCTGGTTGCGGATGGAGAAGCCGCCTCGGTTCAGGTCCAGCAGCTCGGCGCGCAGCCGTTCGGCTTTGCGTAGTGATGCGCTGTAGTAGCACCAGGCCACGACTGCTGCCAGCACCAGCAGTAGTCCCAGGACCGCGGAGCCCAGCAGCGGCCTCAGCTCTTTGGTGGGCTTGGGTTTGGCAGGTGAAAAGTTGTCAGGCAGAAAAGTGTACATGGCTGCTTCTGGGGTGACTTTGGGGCCTGCGGGGCCTGCGTGGCTACGAGATCGGCGTCGGGGGTAGGCCTGGCTCTTCTGAAGGTTCTGGGGCATCAAGTCCCCGGCTAAAGAAGGAAGCCCATCTGAATCTGGCCTGCTGGAGTCTGCAAAGGGGAGGGAGAGCGGAAACGGAACTTTTTGTGCCACGGTATTTCCATTTCTGCAGCCTCGTAGAGGCCTAAGAGCTTGACAAATGGCAAGGCAGGGCTCTTGTCCAGGGCGGTGGGTGTCTTACCCTCCTTTTCCTCAGGCTTCACTGCTTGACAAATTGATCAGAACTCTGTAAATGGAGAGACCCATGTGAGTGAGAGAGCATGCTTCTGCCTTCTCCCAGTGGAAAAGACAAACCCAGAGAAGCCAGGCTCTGTCTAGATCCCAGCGTGAGCAGCCAGCCCCTAGAGGTGGACCGAAGCCTGGCTAAAGGTGAGGGCCTACTCCGCTGCATGGAAGGCCTCGGTAAGAGGGCAAGTGGTCCAGCCAGTTCCCTGTGACCTTGAACAGGGCTGTCAGTAGGCGGCTTCCCTGTATCTAGAGAGTCAAAGGCTCGAGGAAAGGGGACAGCTCAGTCATGGAATTTGATCTTGAGTCCAGCTAGATGGATATCTGGAAACTAGAGAAGACACCCAAGCCACATTCAGTCACAGAGACTGGTTTGAAGGAAGGTAGAACTAGGGTCCAAAGTTAGGGCTGGGTCAGGATCCTGGCAAAGGAACTTACTTCTTGATCTGCCTCTCTCTGCCCTCATACTCTGTCTCTGAGCCACTAACCATCCGTAACCGTCCATTTCTCTGCCCGTCTTTCTTCCCTACTCCCAGCAGAGTGTGTAAGCTTTGCAACCAAAGTTCAAGACATGATATGGTCTCAGCTACATTTCTGTGCAGCCCAGAGAAGTGGCCCTGAAATTTGTGACCCTCCTGCCCTAACATCCGGGTGGCTGGGGTTACAAGCATACACCACCACATGTGAGCTCAGCTACTTTTCTGATTCTATTTCCAGCCAGGCCTATCCTGAGACTACCAGACTCATTCCCTCCCTAACCTAAATCCTCAAGTCACCTGCTTCCGGAGATTTCAGCCACCTAGACTGATAACCCCTCCTTTGCTTACAGGTTCTTCAGGGGACGGATGGCCACACATATGAACGTTCCACATGTCTGCAGGAAAGCTTAGTCCTGGGGGGAGGTTTGTTTCAACCTGCTGTTAAAGGCCGCTAACTTTTCCTATCTCAACATTCTGGGCAGAGTCAAAAAACAAAAACAAACAAACAAACAAACAAAACACCTGCCAGGTGCACACACAGGTAGACACACCGCCAGCCAGTGAGTTGCCTGACTCCCCAGCTGGGGGGAAGGAGAGAGAGGGGGGGGGCACTGGCAGCTGGTAATTAGTCTCTTCCCAGATGCCAGTGTCTGTCTGTCTCCAGTGACTTCTCAGGCGATAAACTGCTAGGGCTCTTCTACTCTCCCAACTCTCCCCTGCAGAATCTGTCAAGAATGCCCGGGGTAGGGGCTGCAGGGATGGCTCAGCAGTTAAGAGTACTGAACTTCCAGAGGACCTGGGTTTGAATCCCAGCACCCACATGACTCACAACGGTCTGCTACTCCAGTCCCAGGGGATCCAATGCCCTTTTCTGGCCTCTCCAGGCACCAGCCACACACATGGTGCTCATACATGCAGCCAAACACCCATACACATAAATAAAAACAAATAAATCTTAAAAAAAAGAATGTCAGGCGCAGATGAGAATTTTTATCCTAAAGACAATACTCAGCACCAGTCCACAACTTCTCCAATCTCTCAAGTCACTCCCCAACAACCCCAGTCTGGAACAGCCTCTCATTTCCTCTCCACTCACACAATTTAGATTTCCCCTAGTGTCCTTTACTGATACTCTCAGAGCTAAGTGGAAGACTACAGGGACCCAAGCCTAATATTGTACATTTACATTCATTCACTCAACACTGCCAAGGCTACATTCTGGACATTAAGGGATTAAGAGGAGAGGATTTGATTCTAATTAAGAAAAACTACTGCAGCCTCAAAACTTACATGTTAAGTTGGCCTTATCTTATGACCCGGGGGACCTGAAAAGCTCACTGTGACGGCCTCAAAAGCCCTTTCCACATTTGAGTTCTGAGAAGCAATTTTTAGGGTCCTTTAATGGAGGATGGGAGCCCACAGACTTAAGCACCCACTTTGTCGGGGCTTCACTGTGTTCTTCCAGATGAACCCACAACATCCAATACCAACTGTTAGCTGCTGTTGTTTACAGTGTCCATTTTACAGACGGGAAAACATATATATGGTCCAAACAGCTTGTCAGAAGTCACTCAGATAGCAAATTTACTGGAATCCAAAATTCTCCCTCCACCATCTGTAATGAGAGATGGGTGTGTATGGGAGAGGCCTGTCTTTTCAAGGCTTCTGCAAGCCGCAGATCAGGAAGATTTTAGGGGTGCAAAAGGGGCAATTTAATGGCATCTGGTATCGCAGCTGTGGGGGAGGAACTCTATGGCTCCTGTTATAGTGGCGTTCAAGACCCCTGTAATCTGTCGCGTCTGCCATCTGGCCAACCACAGGCTAAAGTTAGCAGGTGGGATCTGCCGAGCGGGCCTCTATAGGCTCAGCCTACCGAGCCTCAGGCTCAGTCTTGGCTGCCAGCCCCTAGCCAACAGTTTAAGGACGAGGGCCCAAGCTCAGCTCAACTGAGCCACTAGAGGCAGAGTCCTTTGTCGGATACAGTTGGAAGGGGAATGGAAATGTCAAAGGCAATTCGATCCTGTCCATCTCCCTCCCCTTCTCAGGGACAGGATCCACAAGGATCAAGTGACTGCGGTAACACAGCCTGGAATACTTCTCATCCACCCGTGGCGCCACACCCGACACCGACACACGCGACACCCAGGGGCAGAGGAAGGTAAGGAGCCGCGCCGCCCGCGGGGGAACCTTTGGCCTGAGGAGGGGCTCAGGTGTCCAGGGTCGCTCTCGCAACGAGAGAAAGTTGAGGAACCGTGCTCTTAGTCAGCTCACCACCCCTAACTCGGCCCCGAAGGTCTCCGGCTGGGTTCACTCACCACAGTGACGACCACAGAGAGAAGGGGAGAAGGGATCCTCCGGCAGATCTTCTCTCTCTACATCAGCAGGAGTTGAGCAGCCACAGCCCTGCGGGACGCTGCCTGGCTGGGCACCGTGAAGCCCCTCCTGAGCCCCGCCTTCGGGCTATTCGGCCACGCCCAGCAGTCCAATGTGGCTTCAGGCTAGGGACTCCAGCCCCACCCCCTGGAGCCCGGCCCCTCCCCCACAGTCTTTAGAAGCTCCGCCTGCCTTGCCTAGACTTTCTTCTCTCCGCCCTAGCTCTGCCCTTTGGGCCCGCCTCTATATTGATGCCTGGTGGTTCCACCTCCCGCTTGAGGCACCGCCCGGGCCGGACCATCGCTAGCCTGGCTCATCCCCAGGCCTTATGGGAGATGTAGTTCTAAAGGAAGGAGTAGTTACTGAATGCTGGGGTTCTTCCAGCTCCAAGCTAGGACTGCTGTGTGTGAGAGAGCACTGTAAGGTGAGGGAGCAGACACAGCTGTGGTGGTTTGAATAAGAACGGCTCCCATAGGCTCATAGATTAGAATGCTTAGGCACCCTAGTGTGGAACTATTTGAAAGGATTACAAGGGTTAGGAGGTGTGGCCTTGTTGGAGGAGGCGTGTCCCGGGGGGTGGGCTTTGAGGTTTCAAAAGCCAATTCCAAGTTGAGTCTTTCTACTTGTAGATCAGGGTGTAGAACTCTGAGCTACTTCTCCAACACCGCGCCCGCCTGCAGCCATACTCCCTTATCATGATGATGACGGTCTAACCTGAAACTGTAAGCCAGCCCCAATTAAATGCTTTGGTGAGAGGTGCCTTGGTCATGATGTCTATCCCCAGCAATAGAACAGTGGTTAAGACAGAACTCTTTGGGAATCCTTTCCCTCTAGGTTTGGGTAGCTGGATTCTTTTAAGAACTAATGCGGGGCCAAAGGGATAGTAAGTAGATAAGGGCACCCGCCAGGAAGCCTGCTGACCCAAGTTCCGCCCCTGGGCCCACGGGGCGGAGGAGAGGTGGTGCTGCAGACTGCCGCCAGCTGTCCGTCACCAAACGCCACTCACGGTAAGTGTAAAAACAGGAATCACAACGCTGAGCGGCCTGTGCTCCTCCCGCTTCCTGGTGACATCCCTGTCAAGAGCTCCAACTGAGGGAGCTTGTAGACCCAGACAGCCCATGCTCTAAGCTGTCAGTTCTCACAGGACCAGAGCAGCAGTGACCCCATTTCTGTTCAGGATTTTGCAATGCCCACTCCCCAAAATGTAGTGGGACTTTGCCAAGAAGCCTTTTGTACTGTGCAGACTTCCTAATGGTTACATGCTGCTTGCACTTCTGGGAACAGCTTAGAAGCCCTGTAAAAGAGGCAGTGGCCAGTTGACAGTTGATGGGAGAGCCTTGATGGGAAGGCAGGCACCAGGCTCAGACAGAGGACAGTTAGGGATAAAAGATGTCAAGAACGGGACAGCCAGAGGGGCTGTGAATATTTCTATTTCTCTCTTTCCATCCTAACTTTTTAGCGCTAAAGGGCTAAAAAAGTTACAAGTTAGGAATCTGTCTCTGTAGTAGCTGGGGCAAGAGAACAAGAATCTGTTACAGTAACTTCCAGTTAGAACCAGCAAGTGTAGGACAAGAAAACAGTTTTCAGGAAGAAGGGTTGCAATTACAGGCAGTTACAAGCTGGGCAGGAGACCCAGGAGGCAGAATTCAGTTACAAGTGAAAAAGCAAACAGTTTACAATTGGCCTCCAACAAATAAGGCTTCAGAGCTCAGATACAGCTTCAGAAAACAGCACCGCCCCTGGTAACGTTTATCCCCTTCTCTTAGTGACAACCGTTAGTTAGCAATGCCTGCGCTCAGAGAAGGAGTGCTGTGCCACAACCTTCCCCCAAAGTAAGCCATCAGGAGGAAGGAAAATTCGGAACCCCCAGAGATTCCAGAACGCCCCACCCACTGCTCCCTTGAAGGACGGAGAGACAGATCTATTACAATTTGAATTTTCTTGATCATGAGTCCTTCCAAAATTATGTACCATAGCTGTTAGACTTGAGTCGGGGAGGGCAGCAAAGCTATCTGAGCGGAGAGCATTTGAGAGGCTGTAAGGGAGACCTAGGATCTGAGATGTGAGAGGAATCTATGTTTTGGGGGTATACGGTGAAAATGTCAGCTAGAGGCTCTTCAAGTAGACAGATCTGCATGGCTAGCTGGACTCAAGTCTCTGCGGTGATGGAGAGGAGGGCATCATCTGGATTTCTGCTGTATCAACCGGAGAGGGAGGATTCACATCCAGATCTTTCTAGGTAAGGACACAGGAAGTAGTCTTTGTGGTGAAGAGTTTATTGCTCTCCTCCCTTGGCCTGGCCAGAGCTTTAACAGGAATGGTAGACAGGATAGGTCTCAGACACAAACTCAGGATGGACAACATAGTTGTTTCTTCGGGGACCACCGGTCTTCTTGAAGTGACTTGTGTCCCATCTGCAAGGAGAGGTGAATCTGACTCCGATATTCAGTATTAACCTAATCCTAACATTTTACCTCTGACACTGACCTCAAGTTCTACTGTTGAATTTCTGATATTCAAGATGTAACTTCCCAACTTTGACTTCTTATCCTTTATATCTAAAGCCTTGAGCCCAATTCCCTTGACTCTAGGTCCACTGCCAACAAAAGCCCTCAGTTGAGGTCTTCTGGTCCCTTGCGACCATGCACTTCCCCATCGCATTAGCTCCCCCTGGCGTCAATTTCCTGTTTGTGCACAGCAACGGGCATTTTCCACCTAACTAGTCTTCTGGCCCACCCCCACCGCCTCTAAAGGAACGGCCTCCAGTGAGCAAGAGAATGCATCTGCACCAAACTTACTTAAGGTTGGGAAATGGGTAGTATGACGGCGGGGGAGTTGTAACAACACATCGCATTCCGGGCCGGTGAACGCAGGGCAAGACGCTCCTAGTCGAGGAAGAAACATAAGGGAGAGGTCGGGTTTTTGATAGCTTCATATCCCAACATTCCAGATCAAGAACCTGGATACAGCTTTAGCTATCAGTCCTACGACTTCTTCCTCGCCGTTAATAAACCCCACTACAGCACGGCCTCTGGGAAAGCTCCAGGGAGTGTCTTCCCCACCAGGACTCTGAAGAGTATCAGACACAGTCTGACACAGTCTGAGGATCTGGCCTGTCCCACCTCCGAGAGACAATGATTTCTTCAAAGTAGGCAGCGTTTCTAGAGGAGTAGTTACTTTCCCACACCCACACCCCTTCCTAGGGAAAAGACTCAATCTTTGACACTGAATCAGGCTTGAGGAGGGGTGGGTGGGGGTCATCGTAGGATTAGGGACAGCATTTAGGACCCTTCTGCACAGCTCGAAACAAATCACAGACTTGAAAGTTCCCCCAGGCCCGCCCGTATTGTTTGCTGTGGTTGGATGCAGGTTGGATGCTGTGCTTCTGTGTGCTTAGCTTTAACACTCAAGGAAGCCAGGGACCCTGTGGGAAAGTGGTAACCGCTTCCTTCCTCCAGCATGATCCTTCCCACTACTGACGGTGCTCCTAGGCCCAGGCAGAGTGAACATTCTGCAGGCTAGAACCTGTCTCCAGACCCAGGGGGCTCGTGAGTGTGAGAAAAGGGGTTTTGGAATCCTCTTAAAATGTCTTGCAGGATCTCTAGAATACAAACACTTGTCTGGTCGACCTTGAGCACGGTTGGAAGGGACGGGATTGAGGACTTGGGAGTAACCTTCGTGCTGGTTCTCTGCCTTAGCTGTTCGCTTGTGCCCTGGGGCCCTGTAAGCAGGCAGACGCCGGTGGGGGCCTGGCATGGAAACAACAGGACTAGAATGAGGCAGGATGCAGGCCTGTGGCCGAGTAGGGCGGGAGTCTAGGGGGCGGGGCTCGTTCGTGGGTGGAGCCCGGACAAGACCTGTGGGTCCCTGCGAACCTTACAGTCGGCTGCTCCGAGCACAGAGGCCGCAAGCGGCGTTCCGCACTAGAGTCCCCCGTGGTGCAGTAGTCCATCCCGCGCAGACAGTAGTGGCGGCCGGAGCATGGACTTTCGTATCCTCGGAACGGCAGGCGGCCCGGCAGAGGATCCACGCACCCGCAGCGGGGCGTGATCTGTGGCAGAGTCCGGTTCTGGGACAGCGAGTTCAGCATGTTCACCACTACCTCGCGCTCTGAGCCCAGAGCCCAGGATATCCGAAGACAGTGTCAGAGGGATGGGGAAAAGCAGAGTCAGAGCCAGAAGCAGAGACCAAACAGGGACAGACACCGTAACCCGCCGCGGGGTTCCCCAGGCCCCCACCCTGCCCTCCGGCTTCCTCCTTCACACTCGCTCCTCCTCTCCCACTGCCCGGTCGCCGTTTACCGTAGGCGTTGAGGCGTTCAGGCTTGGGAGGGTACTCCAGCAGTCCTCGTCCTGCTGACTCCATCCCAGCATCCTAGAAGAGGCACACGTGTTGCCTTCAGCTCTGACACAAAACAGTTGCTCCCTTTTGAGTGTGTGTGTGTGTGTGTGTGTGTGTGTCTTCCCAGAACACCCAGACTGTCTTCAAATGGTGCACTCTCCTCTCCTCAGCAGCTCCCTACTCTGTGTTGTTTGGAGCCGTTGCTGGGCAACGCATTTGGGCCCCTTTGGGCAAGATGAGGACGCTAGAACCCGCGGTGGGGGTGGGTGGTAGGGGTGTTTTCAGGTTTGACACTCTTGACAACCCTACTTTAGCAGTTATGTACATACCATCTGTGTCTGCACGTCTCTAACGTGGGGAGGGGGTCTATGATTAATATTGCTTGTCCATCAGAATCACTTGGGGAGGGAAAAAAAATCCGATTTATGAGAACGGTCTGTTTCAAAGCGTTCAGCCAGCTGTCAGCCTACAGTTAAATTAGACTGCTCAGGCTTTGGGTCCTTGGGAGTTTCCTGTATTCACCTTGTGGAGCAGACCCATTCTCCTCGTCCTTGTTCCCATCACAAAGGACGGGAGGGTGGGGCAGGGAGGCCCTAGCTCATTACTGGTGTCACTGTAGCAAGTTCCGATGAGGCAGTACTACTTGGCAAGCTTCTAAACGTCAAGGAGTGCACACTAGCCGTGTCACCACTGAGCCGGGTGGGAGACCCGAACCCAGGGGTCTATCACAGTTCAACTCCCGCCCTCTATTGTCAGCTAAAAAATAGAAAACTCTAGTTTTACAGATGGGGAAGTGTGGACTATGGGGATTGTGTGTGTGTGTGTGTGTGTGTGTGTGTGTGTCCCAGACCGCAGGCAATTGTGGTAGGCACAGTGGGTACCTTAGGCAGTCGGGGGAGACAGGTGGTGTACTTGTTCCAGTAGCTGCTGGAAGGTCCTGTCCTCCACGAGTTGTACCGGTCGTTTCCCAGATAGTTCTTACAGCATTTGTCCTCTTCAGCAAAGAGTGGAGATGTCAGATAGGATTATGGCTCCGTCCACCCAGAGCCGGGACCCTAGACGTGTCTCCTCTGATCTTTATCACCACGCTGACCCTCACTGACCCTGCTTCCCAAGTCCAGGCTTGCATATCTCCTACCATTCATTTATTCATTTTAGAGATAGGATCTGGCGGTGTAGCTTGGAATTCTCTGTAGCTCAGGCTAGCCTCAATAATCTATCTTCTTGCCTCACCGTGCTCTGTCTACCTCCCGCCTTTTTTTTTTTTTTTTTTTTTAAACCATTGAACTACAGCGCATGTCACACCTAAGGAACACTTCTGAGCAAGTTTTGGATCCATTGAGTTGTCAGATTTCATCCCGGCTGCACCCTCTTTGAATCAGCCAGTCTGGTACTAGGGCCTCCCCTCTCTCTACCATATCCAGGCCCCAGGTCTGCCTATTCGACCTTAAAATCTCTTGACTTTCTCTCCTCTTCCTCTATGATCTCATTCCTTTATCTTTGTATTGCCTCCATAAGGAGACAAAAATAATGTCCTGGTTTGCAGAGTATACTGCAGTACAGTGCCTGGCTTCAAACTTCAGCACTGCGGGGGAAAGTATAAGGTCCTTGTGAGGTCTACACAAAGTTACACAGTTAATCTACACAAAAGCTTTAGAAAAACGCTGAACGCAGTGGCACATACCTGTAATTCCAGCAGGCTGAGGCGGGAGGATTGCTTTGAGTTCAAGGTCAGCCTGAGCACATGATGCGATCCTGTCTAAAGAAGACCCTGTCTAATGGGGAATGAGGAGGAGGAGAAGGAAGGCAGAGGAAGGAAAGAATGCTCGGTGCATAGGAAGCTCTTATGATTAGCCCACTGGTCTCCCTGCTCCATTGTTGAAATCCTACAACTGAGCATCAACATAGAAGCTATGATGCTTTTCCACGAGTGAAATTTAACCAAGATTCTATTCTAGTTCAAAAACCTTTTAATAGTCTCCTAACCTTGTTCTACAAGGCTCTCTCTGGTCCACTCCCCAAAGACTGAAAGACTCCTATGAGAGATAGGAAAGAGGAAAACTCCGATGGTGCACTCCTGCAATCTAAGTGTTTCTGAGGCTTAGGCTGGAGGGTCACCAAGAGTTCAAGGCCAGCCTGGGTGACATTGTGTATTCTAGGCTAGCCTGGGCTACAGAAAGACCCAGGGAGTAAAGGCATTTGCTACCAAGTCTGACAACCTGAGCTCATTCCTGGGACTTACATGGTAGGAGAGAACTGGTTCCATAAAGTTGTTTTCTACTACACATGGACCATGACATGGGCTTGTCTCTCCCATATACAAACAAAATTAATAGTAAATAAATTTAATAAAAATATTTCACTTATCTGGGTATAGTGGCACAGCTCCTAAATTCTAGCATTAAGGAGGCGGAGGCAGGCAGATCGCTATAGATTCCAGGCCAGCCTGGTCTATATATCCAGTTCCATGCTAGCTCTGCTGGCTAGTCTTATGTCAACACAAACTAGAGTTATTTGAAAGGAGGGACTTTTTTTTTTTTTGACAGGTTTCTCTGTTGTAACTCTGGCTGTCCTGGAACTCACGCTGTACACCAGGCTGGCCTTGAACTTACAGAGATCCGCCTGCCTCTGCCTCCTGAGTGCTGGGATTAAAGGTGTGCGCCACCACTGCCTGGCTAAGGAGGGACTCAGGAATCTGGCTGTGTTGTTTAGGCTGGTCTCAAACTGCTAGACTCAGGTGACCTGCCTCAACCTCCTGCATGGGTGAGACTAAATGCATATGCCACCATGCCTGGTTAGATTCCAGCACTATTTTGAGACTGCAAACTCCCCAAAGTAGGGGTTTGAGTCTCTAGGATCAAGGGTTAAAATAGGTGACTGGGTGTCAGGTTGGAGGGGAGAGTTGATTAGAGAAGTGTTCTAAGTCATGAGTAGAAGATCAGGATGGAGATCAGGATCCAAAGTGGGTTCAAGTTGAGGGTCATTGCTGGGGTCACTCCTGAGATCAAAATTAGGAAGAGGGTGAAGCCCTACCTTCATCTTGAGAGAGCCAATATTTCTCAGGCAAGTAAGGGTGTCCTGATATGGAACTCTTATATGTATAGTCCTGAGCAGCACATTTGACCATCTTCTGCAGGGCCTCAGGATCCACGTGGCGGTGCATAGTCTGAGTCAGACCCTGGGCAGAGGGAGGGAGGAAAAATGGTTAGGTGCAGAGCGATCCCAAGTCTTAGAACCTTACTGGAGTTAGAGCTAGTCTTTCTTGAAAAGGTCAGCCTGGCTGGATTCCCACCTACCTCCAACACAAGAGGGATGGATTCTAATGTCACACTGATCCAACTGAATAGATCTATTTTTTTATTTTAATTTTGTTATTCTGTGTATTAATGTTTTGCCTACAGGTATGTTATGTGCATCACATACATGCAGTGCCTGAAGAAGCCAGAAGAGGGCATCAGAACCCGAGAACTGGAGTTAAAGACGTTTGTGAGCCACCATGTGTAGAACCCTCTGGGATAACCTGATGTCCTGCTATGTCTAGCACAGTGGTCTTCAGCTGTATGTGAAAGGGTGCCATGGTCCAGCGCTTCCCTGAGCTTTACGTTCACATAGTCTAGCTACACAGCTTAGCTCCTCCTACACAGAGGAGCATCTGTATGTAAACACACTAAACATGCACACCGAACACTCAGACACATACACAAATAGAGAAACAGACAAAGGGCTGCATCAGTGCAGTGTCTGCCAGGGAAGCACAGAGACCTGAGTTTGGATACCCTGATCCATTATAAAAAAGCCAGGTCCAGTAGAGTATGCTCATAATCTGCCCCCTGGGTGCAGGGAGCAGAAACAGGCAGACCCCCACAGCTCATTGGCCAGTGAGACCGGCTCAATCTCCGAGTTCAGTGTTCTGTGAAAAACCCTGTCTCAAAAAACAAAATGGAAGGGACTTGAAAGATGGCTCAGAGTTAAGATCACTTCTTGTCCTTGTCTCCTTCCTAGCACCCACATGGTGGCGTAACAGTAAGAACCCCAGTTCCGGAGGCTATGACTCCCTCTTCTGACCTCCATGGGCACCAGGCATGATGGTGCACAGACATATATACAAGCAAAACACTTGTAAAAAAAAAAAAAAAGATGGAGAACAATTGAAGGAGACTCCCAATATCAGCTTTAGGCCTCTGTGGTGCACGGGTGCATGCACGCACAGATGGGGGGGGGCATTCAGAAGACCTCATTTTTCTGTTAACATCTCTCCTAAGGTGTCTGTGGTCTTTGTTCATAAATAGGAAACTAAAAGAGCCAGTGTCTGAGGCCCCAGGTGGTTCACTAGCCACGAGCCCTGATTGTGAGGCTGGCACCCCTCACTAGTGTGACTCTTCACATGGGATCTTCACACCTTTCCTTTTGTGGGGATTTGATTCTTTGGAAAGACTCCTTTAATCTTTGGTCTAGGGTAATGGCCCAGCTGCCAGTACAGAACAGGGCTGCTGGTTTTTTTTAACAGTCAATATATGAATGCTCATCTTCTTTCAAGATCCTTGCCAAAGAAAATAATAAAGCCTTGGGACCCTTTTGCCGAGGCAGAGCCAGGCAAGCCAGGAAGTCACCCCGGGGGGCAAGGAATAGAAAAGATCAGTAGGTTGAACTGCTTCTTAAATGACCTTAAAATAATTCTATTCTAGCCTTGGTCCTGTTCCACCTTCTTTCCAGAGAACCATGATTGCCAGTCCCTGAACCCTTTTGAATTCTGTGTCGTTGAGCTGAATGAAGTCTGGGCATCCCTCTACCGGCTCTCCAGAGCTTTTCCAGAAGTGCTAGAGCAGTTACTGTTCTCTGTGATACTTCCCACTTGCCGGGTTTCCCTTGCCACTGGCCCCCCTCACCGTCCTTGGGAATCTGGATCTCAAGTATCCATTTCCTGGACTTTCAGGCAGGGGTCAGAATACATGTGTGTTCAATTTTAACCCAGAGGATTATACTTCTTTATGTATTCTGTATACTAATCAGTTACATGTTGCAAATCTCCCAGTTTGTGGCTTTTTTTTTTTCATTATAGTGTCTTTGATGAACAGAAGTTCTTAATTCAAACCAGTTGAATTATTAATCTGTTTGATGGTTAATGCTTTTTATGACTGAAGAAATCTATCCATACTCTCAGATAATGGAAATAATGTCCTGTATTTTCTTCTGAAGGCTATATGGCTTCTTGCCCCCCTCCCCATATTTAATCTGCCAGGAATTTTATTTTGGGTGTAATGTGTCAGATAATTTTATTTGTATCCATATGCATAACTAGTTTTCTTACTAAAGTCTATTTTTCCTCATGGATTTCTCATGCCATCCCCAAGCCGATGAATCTTTGCCTGTAGCTTTATTGTCAATCATTTTTGCTGAATATTGTTTGTACACGAGTCTATTCTTGATGTCTGTTATTTTGTTTACTCATCTATTTATGACTTTGTATAACCTTGTAATTAATATATGTAAGTCATGTCTGTCTGGGGAATTACTGTTTTGTGTGTGTGCAACTGTCCATGTATGGACAGTCATGTAAAGGCCAAGGTCAATGTCTAGGGTCTTCCTTTATCATTCTCTGCCTGATTTTTGAGACAGGGCCTCTCACTGGACCCAGCGCTCACTGGTTCGGCTAGACTGACTAGCCAGAATGCCCCAGGGATCCTCCTGTCTCTGCTTCCCCAGCCATGGGGTTACAAGTGCGAGTCGCTGTTCCTGGCTTTCACATCGGGTGTTGCGAGTTGAGCTCGGGCCCTCGGGCTTGCACAGCAACCACTTTACCAACTGAGCATCTCCCCAGCCCCACTTAATTTTTTTGGGACAGGCTCTATGTAGCCCTGGCTGTCTTGGAACTTGCTGTGTAGATCAGGCTGGCCTCAAACTCACAGAGAGTCACCTGCCTCTGCCTCCCAAGTGCTGGATTAAAGCTGTGCATCCTATGCCCAGCATAAACCATGTTTTTATTTGTTTATTCTGTGGTGTGTGTGAAGTGGGAGGGCGACTTGAAAGAGCGCGTTCTCTCCTCCTACCATGTGGGTCCCAGAGATTAAACCTAGGTCAGTCGGTTACCCACTGAGCCATTTGGTAGGCCTTTTTTTTTTTTTTTAAAGGATACAAAATACAAATAAATATTTATTGTACAGATTTAAGGCTTAATATTTCATGGTTCATTAAAACTAAAGAAAAATTAGCTTCACCTTCACTTCCAACCATTAGAACAAGTCTCACTATGTCACGCAGGCTGGCTTCAGACGTGGGCTCCTTCAACTCCAGTCTCCCAAGTAGCTGAAACTGCAGACAAGCACCATTTCACCCAGCTTTCCATTTGTTGTCAATTTTACTAAAGTTGCTCAGACTATTTCTTTTATCTATTTTCTTATGGATCCTCTGTTAGAAGCATTTTTATTTGTCTGTGTCTTGTCTTTCTTGATTAATCCCTCTAGAGATTTGTCTGAGTCTTATAAAACAAAACCGACTTTTAGCTGGGTAGTGGTGCACATTTGAGGCTACCCTGGTCTACAGAGTGAGTTCCAGGACAGCCTGGGCTACACATAGAAACCTTGTCTTGAAAAACAAAACAAAAAATCTCAAACAACAACAACAAATTCTTGAGCTATCTCTCTTGCCCTTCCATAGAAAAATTTAAAAATTCCTTGTTAATTCCAACATCTGAGATCCTCGGTGGCAAAGTTTACTATTTCTGGTGATTCTGTTATATGGTGTTTTCTTCCTTTCTCCCTTTCCTTCCTTCCTTCCTTCCTCCCTCCCTCCCTTCCTCCCTTCCTTCCTTCCATCTTTCCTTCCTGCATTGGTGGTGCAATCTAGCGCCTCACGCATACTAGGCAAATGCTTTACCACCAGCCTTGATTTGTTGTCTTCTATCTTAGTGTGAACTTACTTTTGGTCTCACTTTGGATACCTGAACACCTGAAGATGTTTCTTCCAATAGAAGTTATACAGTGGGGTGTGCGTGTGTATGCATGTGTGTACATGTGTGTGCGTGCATAATGAGCCAGAGGCACTGAATCTTATTATTTCAGTATGAGATTCACAGATTTGGTTCCTCTGCTTCCAGCGGGTGTCTCTTGCAGCGTTGGTATTTGCCTTTGCTGTCAGGTAATCCTGTTTTTTTAAGTATATTTATAACTCATGATTGTCCAAAACAGATGTGAGACTTAGGGCATTGAGACAGACATCATACACAGCCTGCTTCGGCCTTGAGTTTGTCATCCTCCAAGTCCCCCTCCTCCTCATTTTGTACAGAACATATTTAGACAAAAATATTCTTAACGGTTCTATTCATAAATTCCTTTTGTTGCCACCACAAGATCCAACTCCCCACATTCATTGCTCTTCTGTCTCACAGGCAGACTTAGGGAATGCGACACCCAGGCACAAAGACATGCTCCTTGGACATTTCTGGCCTGTTCTACAGGCAGCCCCAGGGCATTTGCACTTTCTGGTCACTTGGAACTTTCAGCTCTTCTGTTATGTTAACTCTTCACCAGCTCTCTTCTGTCCTAGTTCAAGGTCACTTCTGTGACCTGTGGGAGTGAACTTTCTCCAGGTTATTATGCTGTTTATTTGCTGGACAGCATTTTGGACAACTTAGAAATCTCATGGGTTTTTTTTTTTTCTTGCTTATTAGTCTCTCCCTCACATCTCACCCTGATGTAGTTTCATGAGAACAGAACCCTACACTATTTTACATACCACTGGATGTACCTAGGAAAATGAATAAAACACAGAATCTTTGCTAGAGCAGGCCTATAATCCTAACTGTTCAGGGGGCTGAGGCAGGAGGATTGCCTGGGAGACAGAGTGAGTTCAGAGGCAGTCTGAATAATTCAATGAGACCTTATATTAAAACTTTAAAAAGTCAGGAAGATGGCAAAGTGAGGAAAAGCACCTGCTGTGTAGGCACGGGGCCTGAGTTTGAATCCCTATCATGCACATAAATAAAAATGATGTAAAAAATAATACATAAAAATTAAATTAAAAGTTTGAATAGCTAGAGCTATAGTTCAGGGGGTAAAACATTTGCTTAGCATGCTTAACACCCTGGATTTGATCTACAGCACCACAAAAAGAATGACAAAAAATAATTAAAGGCAGATATGGGGGTGCACACGCTGTAGTCCCAGCACTTAAGAGGCTGAGGCAGGAGGATTAGGAGTTTTAGTCCAGCCTAGGCTACGTTGCAAGTTCAAGACCAGACTGTATTATCACAGCCTGTCTTAAATAAATGTAAAGCAATCACAAAATGGCAGTACATGGCTCAGGTCCAAAATCCCAGCCAGCACTTAGGAGGCTTATGTAGGCAGATTATCACAAGTTTAAAGCCAGGCTAGGCTACACAGTGAGGTCTTGTCTCAATTAGTAAGCAAATAAATAAATACAAATATGAAATAAAGACCTCCAAACTGCAAATAACTACAGACACAGGGACAGGTACATGCCAGTCATCCACACACATGATTGTTTACCCTACCCATCCCACCCACAACCTCTACTTACTGGGGTCACAAACTTGTTGGCTTCCCAGGCCCACAGAGGTGGGTCCTTATAGACCTCCTTGATGGAGGTAGGAGCCCTGTAGGAGTCACTGTAGGTGCTGATGGGGGTCTTGGTCTTCCGGGAGAAGAGGAACATGGTGGGGTCTTAGAGAGGCTGTAATGGGCTCTGTCTATCAAGGACTCCTGATGGACATTAGTGACCACCCCTTCCCCTAGATAGCCCACACCTCCAGCCTGGAAGGTGCCCCTTGCTGCTGTGACCCCCCTCCTTAAGGGGATCGCTCAGTGCCCCTCCCTTTCAGCCCTTCTGCTTCCACCCCACCCAGCTTTCTTTCAAGGATGGGCAGTGCCCATTATGATATCACCTGCTTTGACCCCATCCCTGCACAAAAGGCCCAGTTTCCTTCCTATGCCAGCCCCTTCCTGCCTGGAACCCCTCAAAATATCCAATTTCCAAGAGTTCAGAAGGCCCCTGGAGAATTTCTAGGACAGACAGACTTTTGAAGAGAGGCAGAGGTTTGGAGGGTTGCGATTCACCAGGTCCACACAGCAGTAACAGGCAGAGGCAGAGGCACGTGTGCATCCAGGACGTCAGCTTCCTCCCCTCCTCGGCCCACTCGCCTCATCCCACACCCAGGTAAGGAGCTGAGTCTGGCTTGTTTGATGCTTTTAATATCATTTGTGTTACACGATACACAACCAAGGATGATGGTCAATACTGCGATGGAAATGTTAAAAAAAATATTATACACGGCTCATGTCTTCCACACACCTTCTTGGAAATAAATTAGTGAGCTCGGAGAAACCTGGCTGGGTGGTAGCCACAGCCGAGGGTGGGGAATGTTAAGGCAGTATCTACAAGGGGTGGGGGAGCAGGGGCAAGCTAAGGCCCTGGCTCTTCCCCTTCAACTTCCAGACAGGGAAGGAGGGAACCTTGCACTCTTCTTGGACACAGAAGCTGATGGCTGCCAGCTTCCTACCCCTACCTGCTGTGTACATACCACCTCAGTCTAAAGCCCTGGCCTGCTAATGAACTAATGTGTTCTGCAGGGAAGGCATTTCCCCTGGCTCTCGGGCCCACAGACATTGAATAATGGGCCAGAGTCTCACAGTAAGTCAGCAGCAAAGGCTAAAGAGAGGAGGTACCCACGTTCTAGAAGGGTGAATCAAAGAGCCCAGTGGGGTGGGGGTGGCAGGAGTTCTAGTTCTTGGGCCCAGATGATGAGTGGTGGGGATAGAACCAGGGTGGGAGAGGGGCTCAGAGGGGGGTCACTATGGGCCTCACGGACCCGCAGATTCTTTGACTTGCCTTCTTCGACATTTTCTCATTATCTAATTAGGCTCTCTGCACTAGGGGAGGTAAGCCGGGCTGGTGTGGAGAGTAGAAAGCTACAACACTCCCTGCGCTGTGGAGGGGCAGCCCCTGGGTGCAGTGTAGGGAGAGCATCTCTCCTAAGCCGACAGCACCACTCCTTCCTCTCAGCAGCCCGCTCCAGTTCCCGCCTCCCAGGACTGGCACCCAGAAGAGTGGTTTGTGAGTAGCATCCACGACAGTGGAAATACCAGTGTGTGTGTATCAGCAGGAGGCCTGGAGGAGCTGCACTTCGACCTCTTTGGCTCGGTGGGAGCAGGCTGGCGGGCGCGGCACACTCTGAGGCGGTCTGCTTTCACCTGTCTTCACACGTGGGCGGGGCTGCACGCCCAGCCAGGGTGGAGCTGCCATCGCCTCCTCACTGAGTTGCATGCTCAGCGTCCTCCCCAGACCAGCAACAGCAGCTGAAGCAATGGTATGGATGACACCCCACACCTACACACGCACGCACACACACGTGCACACACATGCACAAATGCGCACATGAATGCACACAAGTGCATTCTCTCACACACGTGCACACACATGCACGAATGCACACAAGTGCATTCTCTCTCACACACATGTGCACACACGCACACACACACGTGCACACACAAGCACAAATGCACACAAGTGCATTCTCTCTCACACACATGTGCACACACGCACACACACATGCACAAATGCGCACATGAATGCACACAAGTGCATTCTCTCACACACACATGTGCACACACAAGCACAAATGCGCACATGAATGCACACAAGTGCATTCTCTCTCACATACACACACGTGCACACACACGCACAAATGCGCACATGAATGCACACAAGTGCATTCTCTCTCACACACGTGCACACACGCGTGCACACACACACACATGCACACACGCACAAATGCGCACATGAATGCACACAAGTGCATTCTCTCTCACACACATGTGCACACACGCGCACACACGCACACACACACGTGCGCACACACGCACAAATGCACACATGAATGCACACAAGTGCATTCTCTCTCTCTCTAACATGCATACACACACTTTTCTAAACCTGCCTATATTTCCCACATCTATACAGACATACACCTCAGGGATCCTTTTAAGTGCACTCAAAGACACACACCTCCTCATAGCCTTCTTCATAAATTCTTGAGAAGAAATTCCTTCAGGTATGAAAAGACTTTGTAAGTAATGTCAGCTATTCTTTATTTTCCAGTTGAGAGAACCAATGTCCTGGAGAAGCTTGGGAATTGCTTAGGAGCTCAGGGAGAGAGCCAGAGCTGGGACCAGGACCCAGGCTTCTGAGTGCCAGGCTATGCCCTCAGCCCACTGCATTCTGGAGCAGCCTTCACACAGTAACCAGACCGCAGTCATTTCTCCACCACAGAGACCCACCAGGTTGACATGGACAGACAGGTCAACACGCGCACGCGTGCTCGAGCACACACACACACACACATACACACACACACTTCCTACCACACACACACACACACACACACACACACACTCACACTCACACTTCCTACCACACACATACAGCCACTCTGTGCACTGTATTCTCTTAAGCTTGCTCTTGAAGAGCCTTTTTGCAAGGCAGCCTCCTGGACCAGGGTGAAATGGGAACAGGGCACTGGAGGCCAGCCTTATCTCTTGCTTCCAGCCTGGAACCAATAAGCAGAAAACCAAGAGTAGACATGGAGCAGAGAGACGGGTGCATGGGTTAGAGGCCTGAGAGAACTGGCCATACCACTCCCAAACCTGGCCTTTCTCTAAGGCCCATCTTGCCCTCCCCAAGCCTCAGCATGGAGGCAGGGGACATGACAGAGAAGCCAGTGGACTAATGGAAGGGCACTATCCTTTTTGACAGCTTTGCCAGGCTTCCTATCTGGAGATGAGGGAAAACACAAATACTGGATGGGCTGTGGGGTGGGAGAGCGGCTCTCGAGTAGAGAACTGCAGGCCTTTCCTTCCTTTCTAGCCTGGGGTTGGGGGACTCATGGCTTCACTGGCATGGTGCCAGCCCCTGGGCCGTGTGATCCCTTCACTGGAGTGCTTACAGTTGGCCTCCCGGCCTTGAGCTTGAGCGCTGCCCCCTGACTGCAGCTTTGAGGAGAGGTGGCAGGGTGCTTGGGTAGCTGAACAAACAGTGCCTCCCTCCTCAGCCCGGGGCTGCAGACAGACCCGGTTTGGTTTCTCCGGCTCCATGAACGCACAGAGGTAACGTCCTACCATAGGAGGAAGCAATGACTGTCACGAGGTTGGCGGCGGTAAGGGGCGCGGGCTGGGGACCGGTGGACCGGCTGGGTAGGGTCGGCCCCGCCCCGTCCCACCTGGCCCGAGTCGCCCGGCCCGTGCCGCGGCGACCCGGCCCGCTACTGAATGTGGCAGGCGGTGGAGGAAGTGGCCTGGCAGCACATGCAGGTGGGGTTCACGGACTTGGGGGGGATGAGATCTAGGTCCTCGTCGTCGGGGATTTCGTCTAACCGGTAGCCATCCTTCAGCAGCTGGATGTTCAAATCTTGGTTGATCTGCTGTAGAAAAGGTTCGAGTCAGCTGGAAGTGCACCGCTCGGGATGGGGCCACCACCGCCACGCCAAGGCCACCGTGACAACCTCACCCCATCCCAGGCCTATCTCAAACTCCCCCCAGGCAGGTCTTCGTAAGCCCCGGCCCTCTACAGGCCCTGTCCTGTCCAAGGTTAACTTCTCATCTCTACTCCTGCTTCTATTTGGGGTTTGTCCCGATTCCACCTAAGGTGGAAGGTGTCTCCTGCATTTCACACCTGTTTTATATTAACCCGGGGCTCAGGGCAGTTCGGGTTAGTGCGTCCTCCCAAGCCCAGCCCCGCCCCAGACAGAGCCCCGCCCCCACAGAAGCCCCGCCCCACACGCCTCCCCCCCCCCCTCAGCTGCGTGATAGAGATGGTAAGTCTGTGGAGCAACGGGGGGAGCCTCACCTCGGCCGAGGAGTAGCCAGAGGAAGAGTATCTGGACATGTCAAAGTCATCATCACTGGCCGTGGAGAGAAGAGAAGAAGTGATTCAGGGAAATTAAATAGAAAATTCTCTTCATCTTTGGCGTACCCGCTCCCTGCTAACAGTGGGATTTAAATAATCAGTGCTTATTATGCAAATACATATTTGCAAAGGCAGGTTTCCTAACTCGACCTTCAAATGAAGTAGCTTCTTAAGTTCCTACAGGATAGAACCAGTCTTCATGTTTTTGTTTTAATTTTTCTCCCCCTAGGTTCAAATCATCCTGGATGTTTGGAATTTCTCAAACTCTATGACTAGCCATATGCTTCCCTCGGAACAGGGTTCTTCCCTGTTAGAGACATCAGGGTCCATCATAGAGCGGCCATGGAGCAGCTGCCCCAGGACAGCAGTAAACTGTGCTGGTCCCTGTCCTCCGCCAACTCATTAAAAAAAAAAATCCATCCCCTTGGGAAATTTCACCCAATGGTGGAGGGCCCCTGGCTGAAACACCCCACTTCTGGCAATAGGCATCTGTGGCCTGCACAACACATCGATGCTCACATAGGATCTTGTGGCTTGTCCAGCTGCCCCCATACATACCCCCATACATACCTGTCTGTGTCAAGAGCTACCAGTGGCTTCTCATCAGGGCTCTGGTCGAGCGAGGAGTAGCCTTTATTAGGGACGACCAGCCTGGGTAAAGAATTGGGGGAGTTGGAGTGCCAGCTACAGCATACAGTCATGTCGGGGGACTGGATAGGTGCTGCCCCCATCGTGTCCCCGTCCCCCCAGGAGAGACTGGAGACCAGCAATGGCAGGTGTTGGCTGGTGGGGTTCTGGTGGTGCAGAGAGGGCGCCTACCTTGTCCGGGCCATGACGTTGTTCTTCTTGGGTTGCTGGTTGACAGGGCTGCCCATGCTGCCGTTCTTCAGGGAACCCTTCCGGGCCAGCTCCCGCTGCTTCTCTGCAGGGGAACATGGGAGAGAAGCTGTGTCCTGCCCCAGGGACACCAAGCCTTCGCACAGGCAGCCTGAGCTGGGCCTTTCTTGTGCCCTGATGCTTAGTAGACATGCATTTGGGCCTGAATAACTTGAGGCAGAAAGTGGTGGATGAAGAGGAGACTGAGCCCGGCTTTGTGGGAACCACAGTTCCCACGTCAGGCAGTCAGTGTGTGCTTGACATGGAGAGGCTACAGAGAAGAGCTGAGCACAGAAGGCAGAAGTCAGGGAGACCTTTCTGGAGGAGGAGGACATTAAGAAGGAAAGTATGT
Organism: Cricetomys ansorgei; assembly: GCA_026225945.1. NCBI lineage: Eukaryota > Metazoa > Chordata > Mammalia > Rodentia > Nesomyidae > Cricetomys > Cricetomys ansorgei. The sequence goes on along the minus strand of JAMJFZ010000182.1, from coordinate 14,296,767 downwards.
ATGAATACAAACCAAGAAATGAAGAAGGAAAGATGAAGTTAGAAAAGGAGCCACTACTCACTCAACCAACCCCAGAACCACCAATTACGCATCAAGTGCTGTGTCACAGGGACCGAGGCTCCCAGTGTTTATTAACTCAGAGCACACAAAACAAAAACCAACACTCAGAGCGCAAAAGCCTTGACTGTGGGATTACATGCGACTATATGGGATTGATTTGGATGGAAAAGGATCCGCTGAGGTTTCAAAGGGGGGGCAGAAGGGGTCACAGTCAGAGCAGGGGCAGGCAGCGGAGGAGCCCTTGGGCTGTCTGGGAGGTGCTCTGGTCTCTGCACTCACAGGGCTGGGCGCCTGGTGAGCACGCTGGGACATGACAGCTATTGCCACCAGGAGTCGCCTGGGGCTGGAAGGAGGCCCAACGATTCTTACTCATGTCAATAAAGCCAAGCTTTAGGAGAAGATCCTGCTCTGTGACAGAAACACTGGGGGGAGGCTGTCTCCTAAAAGAGGGAGCACAAAGGTGGGAGGGGTCACTCTGTTTTCTGATTCCACGTCTTTGAAGCTCTCAGGTCTTCCTCTCTGACCTCTGCCTCTTGTTCTATTTGACAGGTTTCCCCCGCTGGTTCAGCAGGCGGCAAGCACCGGTACCACATCAAGCCTCTAGGGGGAGCAACCTGCCTTAAAGTCCTTGGTGATCTTCCTTACGGCAAGTGAGACAAGTGAATTTTCTCGAGCTGCGGTGGTAATATAATGGTGATAGAAATAAAAATGCTGCTTTAAAAGCATGCTAAGTTTGTTTGAAAGCACGAAAAAACGCAGACAATAAGCTGTCAAGGCCCAGATTATGGACTACTACGCAAGCATTAAAAGAATAAAGCCATTCTCTATGGGGGCCCTGAGACAAGATGCAGGGGAAGGGAGCTAGGCTCGCAAAATGTGTACAGTGTGATGCCACTTATGCTAAAGTACACATGAAGCTACAGAAGCCTGGAATGGGTTCCCTGGAGAGAGTAGAGAGCGCATATGCATTTGAAGTACTTTTATTGTTGCATTAAACAACAATAATAAAAAAAACTGGCTGTACTCTGAACAGAATGTCCCAGGAAGACAGACAATTCCACTGAAAGAGCTGCTGCTCTGTTCAGAAAATGAGTCAGAGGGGCTGCCTGGGTGCGGTCTAGAAGAAGCAAGGTCTGTTTGATTTTTTTTTTTAAATTGACTAAAAGAACAGGAATCCGATAGCTGTGAAGGGGGCAGCTTGCTAAGGAGATGAGGCTCAGTCAACTGAGGAAGGTTCCAGTTTTTGGTGGGCGGCTAGAACCTGATTCAGAGAAAGATGGCTGGAATGATGAAGTTTTAAGGACGGTGATGACCTGTGTCCGATTGTCATCTCTCTTGTGACATGTTGCAACTTTCCTTCAGGAAATCAATTTTTTGGTGGAAATCCTCTATCAGTGAGATTTTGGTCTGTGAGGGGAGAGTGGCGATGCTCAGCAGAGAGAAGGGTACGGACAGTAGCCACAGGAGCTGTGGGCAGCTGTGGCAGTCAGGTGATTTCAAAGCAGTAAATGGACATCAGGTGGACATGGGATCCACCCTAAGAGAAAACTGGTGCAACATCTGGAAAGTAGAGGGGCTCTGGGGTTTACTTAAGAAAGGGGCAGTCTCTCCAGACACAAGTCATCCAGGTCCTGAGACGTGCCCCTCAGACAGACTCCCCTATCTTTTGGAGGTAGCTCCCTCTTGGCTGGCCCTTCTGAGCTCTGTCCCCGGTTCTGTGTTTTATGCTTGCAGCCTTCTCCAGAATACTTTGGGGTCGTTTAGCCTCATAGATCTCTCCTGGAGTCTCAGGGCCCTGCAGAGAACTGCCACTGCCGCCTCTGCCTTGCAGGACACAGGTGTCTGGGAGTGCCAATGACTTACTTGGAGGTTGTCTTGGGATCATCTAACCTGATCTGCTTTAATTGTAGCATCTTGCTGCAAACCCAGCCCAAGAGCACCTTGTTCACTTCCCACATCTCCCTCATCCCCCAGACACACTCACCCAGCTTCACTTGGAGCGGGGATGGTTTGTAATTCATGGCTACTGACTCACCCTCCCGGGCGTCACAGTCTCCGTCTGAGATAGAGGCGGCGGCTGGGTCCTGTTGGGGAGAAAGTAGACAGGGAACGATTAGCATGTGATCTCAGGGTTTGTTTGAACCCTGAAGCAAACCACCTCATCTGTCCTCTGGGTTTCTAGGAGCATTTACCTCCAGCAGCAGACCAGTATTGAAGGAGAGAGAGGCAGACTCATTTACTATGACCTCAGTGGAAGAGCCAAGAGGTATGTCCTACCAACATCCAACAGAGTCCTGTGTAATCCAGGCTGCTCCAGAGCCCACACAACTTCCCAAAACCCACAGGACTTCCTCTACAAACTCTCACATAAGCTGTTTGGTTCTCAGGCTTTTCTATGTATTTCTTAGGAAAGAGTCTAAGTCCCTCTGAGCTTAAGGGTGGATTGAGGTCAAAGCAGAGACTCCCTGCGAGAGCCCTTCTTTCTTTGTCTCCTCTTTGCAGGATCCAGGCAACCAATCGGCCAATCCAGACAAGACCTCAAGACTTCAACCACTGACTACCAAAAGGAAAAAAAATCAAATACGTACTTCTGACATTCTCAGATGAGCCCTAGGGAGTGTTTCCTGGGGGGGGGGGGGGGGCTGCAGGGGAATGGTGGGTAAGAAGACAGAAATGACAAATCAGCAGGTGGCCACTCAGTTTTGTGCTGCCCTTAAAGCAGAACACATACCCGCTGACAGGGAAGGTAGGGAGGCTTGCGCTCTGGCTGTGCAGCCTCGGTAGCCTCCCCTGTACTAGCTCTCCGTAGCCTCCAACTCTAGGTCAGACCCTGTGCTGCCCAAAGCCCTTAGCTAGCCTCCCAGGCTCTGTAAACCCCCCAGGGCTATGGTCCGCCCTGTCTCACGTCATCTATACTCCAAGAAGGTGATGACCAATTCCTGTTTTTGTGGGGGAGATTAAAGATTTTATTCAGGTGAAGCAGTACTTGCATCTAGACTTGAGATGCTGCAGTTTTAAAATCATATGAGATTTGTTGTAATTCTTTTTCTGGAATAGACAAGGATGTTATCAATATTTTTCATAATTGTCAGACTCACAATTTCAGAAGGAACTAAAGATGAATTTCTCTTAGGAAAGTTATTATTTTAAAAAAACCTCTTATTTTAAAATGTTTTTATTCTCAGGTCTGTAGAGCTGGCTCAGGGTTCAGAGCACTTGCTCTTGCAGAGGACCTGGTTCACTCCCAGCGCCATCATGGAGGTTCACAACTCTTGGCCTCTGTGGCACCAGGCACATATGTGCTATACACACATGCAAGCAGGAAAACATCCATACAAGGAAAATAAAATAAATCTTAGAAAGGGTTATTCTCTGAGAATTTCATACAATGTATTTTGATATTTATCTGTAGTCCTCCCTAACCCCTTTCAGGCCCACCCTTACCTCATCCTTCCCTTAACTTTGTGCCTGCCTGCTGCCGTGTCTCTCTCTCTCTCTCTTTCTTATAACCAAAGATTTCAATTTGCCCTGGTTGTGCTCCTGGGTGTGGTGCTGTCCACTGAAGCATAATTGACCCACCAGCAATCGCACTCTCAAAATTGACCCTTTCTCCCCCAGAAGCCATAAACTGCCCATAGCTTCTTAGTTAGAGGTACAGATCACAAGCCCCACTCCAGTCCAGCTAGAATATTGACTGATTTGATCTATGCAAGTCTTCTCCAAGTAACTACAGCTGCTGGGAGGGACTTCGTGAGTCTAGAAGACACTGCTTAGTCTGTTCCTCCCTGACCTCATGATCTCTCTGCTCCCTCTTCCTCAGTGGTCCCTGGGCATTGTGGGTAGTGATAAAGAGGCTCCATTTTTGGCTGGGCATACTTATGCTTATTTCTGCACTCTGGCTGGTTGAGTACCAGGATGACTAATGCAATGCACGTGCTGCCATCTTCACCCAGGGACTACAGGTGGCTAATTAAGGTGTGAGGACTGCAGAGGACTCGTGCTGCTTGTTCTGTCCGTGAAGATACAGAATGCAGACAGACAGGGTAGCTAGGATGCCCCAGGACTGGCCCCAGTATCAGGTCCAGGGACTTGTGTCCCTTCTGTGACCTATCTTAAAAGATGAAGTGAGGTTGAGAGAAGCAGCTCAGAGGCTTAAGTGCTTACTGTGCAAGCATGAGGTCCTGGGTTCAAATCTCCAGAATGCCTGTAAAGCTGGAGCACTGACTGTCTATAATCCCAGTGTTCCTACAGTGTGAGATGGAGGCAGACACAGGAGGATCTCTAGCAGCTCCAGACTAGCTAGTCTGGCATGTGCAGCAGCGAGCCATGAAAGGCAGTAAAGTGCCAGGACCGACACCATTCCCAAACATGTTGTGACGTGAACACACCTGCTCTCTCACACATGAAGGATGCACACAAACACATGAGCACCTTCTTGTTACTCAGGTGAGGGGGAGAATCTAAGATGTTTGGGAAGGAAACCTCGATCCCGGCTGTGTCTGGATGTCCTACCTTCTGCCTCAGTCTCCACCCCAAAGCCGTGGATGAGGGGGGAGGGAGACAGGAACTCTGCCTGGGGTACCTGGGGCACAGCAGTGCCTGCACTGCTCTCTGTGAGTGTTTGGTCTCACTGACCTTTCCCTGAGGTTGATTTTAGAGAATACAAACCCCTAGGCAACGGGGCTGAGGCTCAGAACCCCAGCGCAGAAGGGGCAGCAGAAGGTGTCGGTGGAACATAGGCAGAAAACGCAGGAAGAACAGAACCCGGATGAGGACTGGGAAGCTGCTGAGCAGCTCTGGTCAGTGACCCCATTATGGCTCTTAAGACACGCTGGCAGCTCCTGGTGGTATGTGATCCTGAGTGAAACCATAGGATCAAAGCCCGGGCTCAGAGGCTCCATGCCAAACTCCCAGATTCAGCAACTACTCCGTCACTGTCCGTGGTGGAAGGCCATTTAAGCGGCAACTACAAAGGTCCCTGGCACAGTGCCATCAAACGCCGTAGCCTTTCTGAGTGTCTTCTCTGAGAAGTGCAGCCAGCGCACCATGACCATTGCATAGAGATTAAATGTAAAATATTCATGAACAGAAGTAGCAGAGAGGACTCAGACAGAAGGAAGCGTCTGGCTCCAAGAATCAGGGAGAATTTAAAATGCCCCCTGAGGATTTCCAACAGGCGTTAGCTAGATCCGGGAACTAGAGTGGGGATTAACAAGATTATTAATAACGCTCGGCAGAGACAGACCTTGAAATACATCTCTAACAGCAATCCATGTCTCTACAATCATTCAAGCAAATCCTCCAAAGGCTGTAGAGAAGATGAATAGCTTGGGCTACAGGCTAATGGCCAACGTGGCATCCACACAGCCAGGGAGAAGCAAAAGAGCCAGAAGAATCAGAGTTAGTGTGGTCCAGAGTTTCCACTAAACTGCATTCCCTGAACCCTGTGTTCCGGGTGGGGCTGGAATGTGAGTGGCCATATGTGTAGGAATGGTAGTTACAGAGTTCCCTTCAATCAAGGAAATCCATGTTTATTTTACCTCTATATTGGCCTTTCTGCAAAACTTTGGTTAGTGAGAATGTTTGTTGCTTAAGGAAAAAAAAAAAACAACAAAAACACTGAAATGCAGCTCTGGAGATGGCTCAGTAGGCAAAGGTGCTTGCCACCACAGCTGACAACCTGAGTTTGATCCTGGGCCACATAGCAGAAGGAGAGACCCAACTCTTGCAAGTTGTCCTCCAGGCTCCACATGTGCATAGTAGCACCTCCCCACCCCTCACAGAGAAATCAATATAATAGAAATAAATGTTAAAAGTTCATTGATTTAATCCACTCTAGTCTTTTAAAATGCTTTAGGAAAGGACAGAAATCTGACAGTGAGATCCTGGGAACCTATCTGTGCATGTGTGTGTGTGAGGGTACGCGAATTCATGCTTGGGTGTGCAGAGACTGAAGAGTCCGCCCTCTACCAATTCTTTGTTTCTTAAAACAAGGAAAACTGAGCTGGGCATAGTGACTCACACCTTTAATCCCAGCAGTTGGGAGACAGAGGCAGAGGCAGAGGAAGAAGCAGGGGCAGGGGCAGGGGCAGGGGCAGAGACAGAGAGGCAGAGGCAGAGGCAGAGGCAGAGGAGGCAGGGACAGGGGCAGGGGCAGAGGCAGAAGAGGCAGAGAGGCAGAGAGGAGGCAGAGAGGCAGAAAGGAGGCAGAGAGGCAGAGAGGAGGCAGAGAGGCAGAGGCAGAGAGAGAGGGAGAGAGGAGGCAGAGAGGCAGAGAGAGAGGCAGAGAGGCAGAGATGCAGAGAGAGACAGATGGATCTTTGAGTTCAGCCAGCCTGCTCTACAGAGCAAGTTCCAAGATAGCCAGGGCTATACAGAGAAACCCTTTCTCTAAAAACCAAAAATAAAAAGAGCACATGCTGGTCTATAGGATATGAGTTCAGCTGCCAGCACCCACACCAGGCAATGCAGAAACACCTGGAACTCCAGCTCCAAGGGATCTAATGCCCCCTTCTGCCTCCCTCTCCCAATAAATGAACAAATAAATATAGGAAACTTGACCCCAAGAGGAACTGATGGAATCAATGGCCTTGCTTGAAAGGAAGAGGCTAAGGATAGACTGACTAAGACTCAGAACCAGACATGAGCCTGCTGTTGCTCCTGTGGGGCCACACATCAGCCTGCATGCAACCCCACGCCTGTACCCCTTCCTCTAGGGGCTCCAGCTGCTTGGGCTTCTAGCCACAGCTGGGAAGTACAGCAGATAAAAAGGTGAGCTGGATAGATCTGGATGAGTGAAACGTGGGCATGGGTCTTAAGAGGGAAGGGCCTGGGGGAACAACAGGAGAGGATGCTTTCCTGGATGGCCATCTGCAGTCTGCTCTGGAAGGACTCTGCATGTCAAAAACAGCACAGAAGAGACTTGTTTGTAGTTCCTCTGAAGCTCACAGGTACTGGGTAGGCAGTGTGGCTGCCTCCTAAATATTCACACCTCACCTCACTCCTGGGAAAGGCTGTATGGCTTAGGCAGTGTGACCTCACTCTCTGCTAAGAGGAAAGTGGACCAAAGGAAGACAGCTCACCCAATCCATCCGCTGCCACACTGACAGAAAGGATATTGTGGTGACAAGAGGTACAGACTGTGGGTCTAGTGAGATGGGTCAGCAGGCAGAAGTGCCGGCCACGAGATTCTGATGGCCTGAGTTAAACTCTTGGAACCCACGGTGAAAGGAGAGACCCAACTCCAGAAGTTGTCCTATGACTTCCACATGAATGTTATAGCATGTATGATCTCTCTGACCCTGTCTATGACTGTCTCTGTGTCACTGCTCCCCCCCCACTCTCTCTCTCTCACACACACACACACACACACACACACACACACACACACACACACACACACACAGTGTTCCTGGCTCAGATCCCGGCTCTGCCATTTACTTGCTGTGTGTGTGTTTTTTCCAACTATAAAGCCAGATGGACCTTATATGCACATCAAAGACTCATGTGAGGATTACCACTTACTATATATAGTAAATGCCTGGAATTATACTTGCATCAACTACAAATGTGTTATCTGTGTAAGTGCAGGTGAGTGTGCCCTGGGAGTGTCCAGCAGGCCATGGCTGTACTCTGGCACCACACAGGTTGAGATGGAGCTTATATGTGGAGCTATCTGTGGGAAAGACTCTCCACAGGGCTGTGGAAGAGCCTGACTAGAAGGCATTCGTCTTCTACCATGCTATGTTTTCCTCACTCCTAACAACACTAGTCCAGGTATCATAGAGATAAACAGAATAGGTCTATCTTCAAGGAGCATACAATAATTATCAATCAAGGTAAAATGAACCATAAAAAGTGGGAGTTGGGTGTGGTGACATATGTCTTTAATCCCTGCACTGGGGAGACAGAGGTGGGCAGATCTCTGTGAGTTCTAGGCCAGCCTGGTCTACAGAGTGAGTTCCAGGAGAATCAGGACTACATAATGAGATACTGTCTCAAATAAACAGGTAGAAGGAACAGGTCAAAGGGAGCAATGGGAGTGACCTCCAAATACCAGCTTGGCAGTTTCTGGGAACATCTGTAAAAGCCCAGAAGCCTGCAGCCGGCAAAGCCCTTCCCAGGAACAGTCAGCATTCTGCTACAGCTGAAACCTGGAAGGCGGAAGTAAAGTTGGTGGCTCAGATCACAGTGATAGGAGGGTCTTGATTTCGATTTTTTTCCTTAGAAGATAATGGGGGAAACAATAAAAACTTAAGCACAGGGTACTATGAACATATCTGAGATGAAGGGCTCTTTATAGCAGTCATGTGGGAGGCATATATCAAGGGAATGAGACTAGAGGTAAAGTTAATCTGTGCCAAGAAAAGACAGCAGGGACCTAAACCAAGTAGATGCAGAAGACAGATGGACAGAAGTGTACCCTGAAGACAAAAGTGTGGGAGAGTGTCTATATGCCTCTAGTCTTTTTTTTTTTTTTGGTCTGGAGTATGTAGAAAAATACTAATTACTCTGCAAATGTAGAGTACATTGCTAGGGAAAACCAGGTTAGTTCATTTGGAGATGCATCGGGTTGGGGTGTCTTTTGGAAAACATGATATCACTAGTCGGGAGGATTTGAGGTTTGGGATCCTGGAAGAAAGGTGTAGGCTGGTCATGACTGAAGCTGAGGGGAGGGTGAATCTTCTTAGAATGAACAGAATGGAAAAGATAAGCATCAAGGGTGAAGCCCCAGGGAACATCCACAAGCAGGGAGGACATGGAAGGACGCTGAGTGGAACAGTGGGATGAGGTGTAGGAGCAGATGTGGGAAGCCGTAGAGTTTCAATACCCCAAGAGAAGCTTGGCCCAAAGATAAGGATGGAATTCAGAAGCAGGAAGTCACAGGCAGCCTCTGGGCACAGCTTTAGTTGAAGGATCAGAACAGAGATCAGATTACAGGGGATTTGGAGGGACAGGATATTGGGAGGTTGAGGCAGTGGACAGAAGACATTTCAAGGAAGTGCATGGCAGAAGGAACAAGAATGGTGACAGCCAGAGGAAGCCTCAGAGTTGTAGGGCTTCTCTAGAGCAGGGGACACATGGCCACTGTCCTACACTAAAAGCAAAGAGTTAGGTATATAAAATAGCCTGAAATGGGGCATGGTGAAGAGCTCAGAGTAGACAGAGCCAGAGCCTGGATGAGAGGATGGAAGCTCTTTATAGAAAGGGCAGGGAAGTGCTGATGTTGGGGAGATGCAGATAAGCTGGGTCCAGAAAGGCCAGAGGAAAGTTGCGGGGTTCATTCCAAAGGTCTTGTCAGGGAAAGGAAGCAGTGAGCACCAAGGAGTTGGAAGGAGGAGAGACGACGTGTCAGGTTATACAGCTTGGACACTTCACCTTTCATCAGCGTACTCCAGCCTCAGGGATGAAAGGTGCTCTCCGAGGTGCTGAACAACGCTGCTTATGTTTTGTGAACTGAGCGTGGTTGGCTCAGGTAGAGAAAGGACCTAATTTTAGTTTTCCCAGAGGGGAAAGTAGGCTCCGTCTTCATTTCCAAGCAGTAATTCTCAGGAGAAAGAGAACTTAAATGGACTTGGAGTGAAGTGTGAAGTCAGATGCACACAGTAACACCGTCTGAACTTTCTTTACAGAGCACGTAATGAGTTTTTCTCCAGTTTTAGAGGGAGCTGGGGAGGTTCTGAGTTGGAAACGGTAAATGGCTGCCTCATGTATTCCTGGGTGAAATCAGGAAGAGAGACAAAATATCAGGGATCCGGAGTCAGAAGTGTAATGCTGATAAGAAGTAGAAGATGAGGGGGCCTTGGCTAAGGCCACTGACAGGTAAGTGTGTTGATGGGGGATGGGCAGCTCTGCTCTTGTCCAGAGAACAACTGGACAACCACCTGTGACTTCAAGACTCCTGTTCAGGTCTACACCTGTCCACAGACAACTCGTGGCAGTGGGTAGAACTAGAAATATTAAGATATGTTTAGGAGGGAGAGCTAGCAAAAACACATTAGCTTCACTGAGTGCCCACCACTGAGGAGAAACTAATCTCCCGTTTTTGTTCGTCATCTCCGCTCTAGAGGTAAGCAGCTGTCTGTGCCTTCTATATTTCTGGTACATATGAAGGTCTTTAGGGACCCCATTATAGAGGAAGACAGCGGTAAGGTCTCTGAAGAAGAGCTGGAAGGGGATTAGGGAAACGGAACTCTCCATCTGTAGCTTTACAAAGACTGGAAGAACAGAAGGCTGGGGCGTAGAAAGCTTGATGTGGGGACGAGGGCAGTGATACCTGGCTCAGGGAGGCTTCTCTTACTAGTCCAAGTCTCCAGTCTCCTCTGCTTTTTCCTCTAATAAAACACTCAATTCAAATAAAATCAACATATCCACTCTGCCGGCTTCTGGGCCACATGCTGTCAGGGAATGCAGAAGAAAGCCTCATTCACACAATGCTTGTGTAGAGCACTTGGGTAAAGACACATGTGCATGCACACGTGAGTGCATGCACACGAACTCACAAGGATTCTCTTGTTAGATCTGAGGTCTGGGAGCTCAGGCTGGTCATGTAAGAGGCTTTTTTTTTTTTTTTTGAGACAGTTCTCCTATGTGTAGACCAAGCTGGCCTCAAATTCAGAGATCCTCTGCTCTGCCTGGGATTAAAGCTGGGATTAAAGGGATATGCCACCATACCTAGCTTTAAATTTTTTTTTGTTAATTTCTAGACAGGTTCTTGCTAGGTAGGTATGACTGGCTTGGTATTGCTATGTACCCAGCCTGGCCTCAAATATACAATAGTCCTTCTGCCTCTCAGCCTTCCAAGTACTGAGATTAGAGGCCTGTGTCACTATGCCTACTGTCTCTTTCAACTGCCCAGTTCACAACCAAAGACAAACACCAGTAAAACTTGGAATTAAAAAAAATTAAAAATCGTGTGTGTGGGGGGGAGATGACTTGCAGGAGTCAATTCTCCTGCTGCTATCGTATGGGACACAGGACTTAACCTCAGGTCAGCCTGCTTGGCAGAGAGTTCCTTTAGCAGTTGAGTCGCTCTGCAGGCCTAGGCCTTAGTATTTATGGGATCTGTCAATTGGAGAAGCAAATGGAGGTAGCACTGCTGACCCCAAGCCTAATGCACCCGTGGCTGTGCGAGTGCAGCGCAGCTTCCTCTTACACAGTCACTACTTTCCTCCCTTCCTCCTGCCTGCCTGCCTGCCTGCCTGCCTTGTGTATGGATGTTTGGTGTGCACCCAAGTCTGTGACCACATTGTGCCTGGTGCCCACAGGGACCAGGAGGGCATCAGATTCCCTAGGACTGGAGTTACAGACGGTTGTTCAGTCACCATGTGGGTGCTGGGAATTGAACTAGGTCTCTGGTAGAGTAGCCAACTGAGCCATGTCTCTAGCCCCAATGCTTAGTTTTAAAAAGTTTCCCTATTTCACCACTCTGAGTCAGTGTTTGTTATCAGTCTAGTACACTGGTCTTCTGTCCATACTATAGCTCACAGCTCTCTGGAGTTTCCTTTTCTCTTCAAGCTGGAGTAGTGACTTGCCCTCAGAGCATGGGATGTGCTGATCCTGTGTGGTCCCACCTCTCTGGGTATGTGGTTGGACCAGACAAAGCCAGCCAGCTTCTCTGAGAACTGGAAAGTGGAACTAACAGAGAATGCCCGTGGACAGGGACACAGAACACAGCTAGTGTGTAGGGGAGATGGAAAGAGCTCCCCAGGTCAGGCTCTGCCCCCAGAGCTGCCCTGCCCCTCAGCACTTCACTGCAAAACTGCCGTGTTGGGGTAAGGAGGGTAGCTCTGTGCAGAGCCCTCAGCATGCACAAAGCCCTGGGTTCAATCCCCAATACCACAAACTGGAGGAGAAGGAAAGTCCTAAAGAAATTCTAGTTTCCTTATAAACTAGTCTCTTGTTTTGGGTAAACTAACTTCAGTTGAATTTTTGTTTTTTTAACTAGACAGTACAAACTAATACACACGCATAGCACCTTTAAAGGAAAACATGGGTGGGCTGGATGGCTCAGTGGTCAAGTGTGTTTGCTGTTCTTGCAGAAGAGCAGAGTTAGGTTTCCAGCACCTACACTTATTGGTGGCTCACTGATTCTGTTACTGTAGATCCCGGGGCTCCAACACCCTCTTCCAGTCTCCACAGGCACACAGATGCCCATGCATGCCCACCCATCCACACATTAAAAAAAAAAAAACTAAAAAGAAAAACAATGGTATCTTCTATTCTGGTTGCTGTTGTTACTGTTGCTTATTGAGACACTGTCTTGACAGCACAGCTGGCACTGAGCTTAGGCCCTTACCTCAGCTTCTGGAAGCACTGCTGTGCCAGGCCTATTCTGTATTTTATTTTATTTTGAATTTTGAATTGAGACAGGGTCTCACTGTGTAGCTTATACCAGCCTAGACCCTACTATGTAGCCCAGACTGGCCGCAAATCCTCCATGTCTACCTACAGCATGCTGGGTCATTGGCATGTGCTGCCATATTTGGCCTATTCTGTATTTTTAACAACTAGTATCAGGTGCTAGAAAGATGGTCTCAAGACAAAGTGCTTGCTGTGCAAGTCTGAGGGCCTGGGATTGGGTCCCCAGTGTCCACATGGAGAGCAAGGCGCGGTGGCACATGCCTGTCACTCAGCACTTGGGAGGAAAGAGAAGAGGGCTCTGGGAGCTTTCTGGTTGAACAGTGAGCTCCAGGTTCAGTGAGAGACCCTATCTCAAAAATTACGGTGAAGAGTAACAGAAGACAACTGACATCAACCTCTGGTGTCCACATGCACGGTCACATGCACATGCATACATATGTGCATACATATACATACAAGACACACAGATTAGTACCGGGACAAGTTAGCTCTTCATACTGTTAAATAGCTTGTGTAGTTATCAGTTTAATGGATGAAGAAATATCCACAGGGAGAGGTAAAATAACTTTGGAATCCTTCAGATTGACATTCAGGATGCTTGTAATTTTTCATACTATTGCAAAAGCATGAATGTTTTTAAGATTTTTCACACACACACACGCACGCGTATATATATATATATATATATATATATATATTTACAAGCTGTTTTACCAAAGGATTATTCCAATTTACAATGCTCCTAGTCATGAGTGAGAATATGGTTGGTTTTAATATTTTATTTCACACTGTGCGCCAGGGAATTCCAGGCCATCAGACCTATTCATCATCTTCAGAAAGTGCTTCAACCCTCATTTTCCTGCCTCCCTCTGGGGAAACTTATTTCAAAGAATAGAATTTCCCCTGGGGATCATTGTCAGGCAAAATATTTCTGACTTGAGGTTACCAACGAGGAATGGAAGGAGGGACAGTTTGCCACACCGGTTTGGGGAGGCTCTAAGTGGATCACCATACTGCCTGGTGTCTGGCCACAGCCTTACTTGCTCACTAGGTCCTGCTTGCGCCAGAACACCAGCTGTAGGACCATGACTGAAATGGCAGAGGCAAACCTCGCAATGTCCCCTCTGCTTTCAGACTTGGTCCAGGAGAACTAAGCAAAATGACCTGGATGTTATTGAAGCTCGTGCGGCAGTTCCGACTTTAAAATTAAAAACAAGCATTATTGTGCAATTGTGTGCATGCTGTGAGCGCACACGAGTGGGGGACAGCTTGGGAAGCACTTCTCTCCTTCCGCCTTTACGTGGGTTCTAAGGACTGGCCTCAGGTCACGAAGCTGATGCCACAGCTCCTCACCCACCGAGCCATCATCGCACCTGCCGTACTCCCTTTCTTTTCTTTCCCTTCTTTCCTTTCTTTTGAAAATTTTTCATGTGTGTGGGTATTTTGCTTGCATGTGTGTCTGAACCAAACGTGTGCCTGGTGCCCAGGAGCCAGAAGAGGGAGCCATATCCCCTGACTCTAGAGTAGCAGATGGCTGTGAGCAGCTGTGTGGGCGCTGGGAATCAATTCCTGGTCCTCTGGAAGGGCAGCCAGTGCTCTTAACCACTGAGCCGTCTCTCTAGCCCCTTCTTTCTCTTTTCCTTTTTTGAGATAGGGTCCCTTGTAACCTATGCTGGCCTCAAACTCACTATGCAGCTAAGAATGACCTTGAACTTCTGATCCTTCCGCCTTTGTCTACCAAGTGCTTGAATTACAGTCATGTACTACCATGTCAGGTCTTTTACATGTAAGTTTTCAGAAATAGTTATGGGATGGATATGTGAAAGAAATGCAAATTCTGGGGCCAGGGAATTCGTTTTTATTTATTTATTTATTCAGTGGGTTGTCCATACATGGATGTATGTGTGGGCACAAGGTGTGGGTAGACACATGTGTACGTACATGTGGAGGCTAGAAGCTGACCTCAGGTGACCACTTCCCACCTTATACATTGGGGACGGATCTTTGACTACTTGGCTAAGCCGATCTGTCTAGTTTAGGTAGCCAGTTTTTGCTGCAGGTTCCTCACTTCCGCCTCCCAAGTGCTGAGGTTATGGTCTGCTTGTTATCTGTGTGGTGCTCCTATGGCACCGTATGGCACACACTGGGCCTCGTGCCTGTGCAGCAAGCACTCTACCCGCTGAGCCCGTCCTCAGCCAGCCAGTGGATTTTAAAGATTTAGAACTCCATTCTTCATGCTCTCCTACTGCAGTGTAGCCATTTCCTCCGGCCTGGCCAAGAGCGCTACCATCTCAGAGCAGCTGTGACGACTTTCACAAAGACCGACAGGACAGATGGGAGTCTAGTAACACTCCCTCATAGAGGGAGAAGGCAGAGTTATGACGCTCATCAGGCCCTTACCCTTCCCAACCTCTGCCCCAAGCCCCACCCCATTCCCAAGATTCCAATCACCAGACTCTTGGGTGAACAACTGACTGGGACTCACACAAGTTCTTGTAATCTCAATAAATGCTCAGGTTCACTGAGGTGGTCTCAGTGTGCCAATGCCTCCTCTAGCTGGGGTGTATAGACAATGTCTCCCCAGGAAAAGTGCTGCAGCACTCACTAGAAACCTGGGACCAAAGAGCCCTTGTTGGGGAGACTGGATAAATGCCTGAGTCCAGCAGCTGTGTTAGGGGAAGCTGGGTATAAAGGCTAGGAGGTAAAAGCCAAAGTTTAGAGCTCTTAATTCCTTCTGGGAATCCTGGTAAGGCTTATCCCTGACCTCCATCCCTGCCCTCATGTAAAAGAAGCTCCCTCCTTACCCTAGACCAGTTCATACTCTCCTTTGATCTACAAGGTCTTTGAATTCCTTTTTTTCCCACCTATCCCATTTCAACCTCTTTAGTGAAAGGTCATCCCATTCAGTAAAAGAAGTGTAGGCACAAAGTTCCTTAAAAAAGATCAACAATGAGTTAAAATGGTAAATGTTATGCTATGTATTTTTAAACACACACACACACACACACACACACACACACACACACACACACACACACAGTCACCAGCAGGACCTAGGCAGGAGAAGATGGTGCCAGGGTGGGCAGTAAAGGAATAAATAGCCCCTCCTCTTTTTAAAATTCAGATTCAGCCAACACAGACTTTTGGAGATGAAGTTTTTCATAGAAGAAGGGCAATGATTCTAAGCTCAAGAGAGCTGGAGGGGAAATAGGGTTTGGGGATGAGAGGTTGTTCCATTTTCTTTCAGGAGTCGATTCTGGTTTTTCAAGATAATGCAAGAGGTACACATGAAAAACTGCCCAGAAATTACTATGTGGCACATGGGTGGCGGTGGTGATGGTGGTGGTGGTGGTGGTGGTGATGGTGATGGTGGTGGTGGTGGTGATGGTGGTGGTGATGGTGGTAGTGGTGGTGGTGGTGGTGGCTGTGGAGGTGGTGATGGTGGCGGTGATGGTGGTGGTGGTGGTGGTGGTGGTGATGATGGTGGCGGTGATGGTGATGGTGATGGTGGTGGTGGTGGTGGTGGTGGTGGTGATGGTGGTGGTGGCGATGGTGGCTGGTGGAGGTGGTGATGGTGGTGGTGGTGATGGTGATGGTAGTGGTGGTGGTGATGGTGGTGGTGATGGTGATGGTGGTGGTGGTGGTGATAGTGATGGTGGTGGTGATGGTGGTGGTGATGATGGTGGTGGTGGTGGTGGTGATGGTGGTGGTGGTGGTGGTGGTGGTGGTGGTGATGGTGGTGGTGGTGGTGGTGGTGGTGGTGATGGTGGTGATGGTGGTGGTGGTGGTGGTGATGATGGTGGTGGTGGTGGTGGTGGTGGTGATGGTGGTGGTGGTGATGGTGGTGGTGGTGGTGGTGGTGGTGGCGATGGTGGCTGTGGAGGTGGTGATGGTGGTGGTGGTGGTGATGGTGATGGTAGTGGTGGTGGTGGTGGTGATGGTGGTGGTGGTGGTGGTGATGGTGATGGTGGTGGTGGTGGTGGTGGTGGTGATGGTGGTGGTGGTGGTGGTGGTGGTGATGATGGTGGTGGTGGTGGTGGTGATGGTGGTAGTGGTGGTGGCGGTGGTGGCGGTGATGGTGGTGGTGATGGTGATGATGGTGGTGGTGGTGATGGTGATGGCGGTGGTGATGTTGGTGGTGCTGGTGGTGCTGGTTGCAGTGATGGTGGTGATGGCGGTGGTGATGTTGGTGGTGCTGGTTGCAGTGATGGTGGTTATGGCGGTGATGGTGCTAGTGGGGGCGTGAGGTTAGTCATAGGCAGGTGGTAGAGAAGCTAAAGCAAGAGAAATGCCAGCAGACAGGGATGTGTGTCTGGCAGAACACTCACTTGAGGACCCTTACCTGGAGCTTGGCCCCAAATCTCACCAGATGGATTTTGTTGTTGTTGCTGCTAATTCTTTCTCCCCCCTCCTCCTCCTCCTCCTTCTTGATAGTGTCTTGCTTTGGACTTCTGGCAATCCTCCTGCCTCAGCTTCACGGGTGCTGAGATTTACAGTCATATGCCACTATACTGCATATGGTTCAATTGTTTAAAGAACTGAGCCTGGCCTGCATGGAATCTTTGGGTTCTGACTTTCAAGGACTAAAAGTAATAGTCTAGCAGAACCCACAGATGCCTGCCCAGAGCAGCCATGCCGCCCACTCCTGCACCACTGGAAGAATAAGGAGATGCTGGGCCCTAACAGACAGTAAGGCTGGGAGAATGGGACCAACGGCTGCCCCCACTACGCTCTTGCTCTCCGTTATGCACGTCCTGACTTTCTTCTGCCAACTGCGCCTGGCAGCTCCTGTCTTCTACTCACAAAGACAACCTACAGCTCTAAAGCTTAACTCTGGGAATGTTCTATTTTTCTTTCCTTTTTTGTTTTTTTTTTAACCATTCCTCCTTTCATTGACTGTATAAGAATGTGATATTTCTTGAACAACAGCAACAGGTACAGCACACTCTCGGTGGGATGGAAAGCCTGAGCCTTGGTTTTTGCCATGAAGATGATTTGCTGACTCGTTTCTTTCTATTAATTCTCTTCTCTTCTCCTGCCCTCCCTTCTCTGCTGTCTGTGTGTTTGGCGATTCTGGGAATCAAACTCAGGACTTTGAACATGCTAGGTAAATGCTCTACCACTGAACTCTATGTTCCAACCAAGAAAACTTTAAATGTGGGATAACAGTGGGCATGGCAGTGCAGGTCTTTAATCCTAGCACTACAGAGGCAGAGGAGAGGGAACTCAGTGAGTTCAAGGCCAGCATGGTCTACATAGAACGTCCCAGGTCAGCCAGGGCTACACAGAGAGATCCTGTCACAAAATAACAACAAAAACAAGCCTCCGGAAAACAAAAATAAAGCGGGCATTGGCAGGCATACAAGCAGCAGAGACACAGCAGCAGGCACACAACAGCACATACACACAGCAGCACACACATACAGCAGCAGGCACACACACAGCACATACACACAGTAGCAGGCACACACACAGCAACAGGCACACAACAGGACACATACAAAGCAGCACACACATAGCAGCAGGCACACAACAGGACACACCCACAGCAGCACACACACACAGCAGGCACACAACAGGACACACACAGCAGCACACACATACAGCAGCAGGCACACACACAGCAGCACACACACACACAGCAGGCACACACACGGCAGCACACACACACAGCAGGCACACACACAGCAGCACACACACACAGCAGCACACACACACAGCAGGCACACAACAGCAGCAGGCACACAACAGGACACACATACAGCAGCACGCACACACAGCAGCACACACACACAGCAGGCACACACACAGCAGCAGGCACACAACAGGACACACACACAGTAGCACACACACACAGCAGGCACACAACAGGACACACACACAGCAGCACACACACACAGCAGCAGGCACACACATACAGCAGCAGGCACACACACAGCAGCAGGCACACAACAGGACACATACAAAGCAGGCACACACACAGCAGCAGGCACACAGCAGCACACACACACAGCAGGCACACAACAACAGCAGGCACACAACAGGACACACACACAGCAGCACACACAGCAGCAGGCACACACACAGCAGCACATACACACACACGCGCACACACAGACACAGCAGCAGCACATACACACACAGCAGGCACACAACAGCAGCAGGCACACAACAGGAGACACACACAGCAGCACATGCATACAGTAGCAGGCACACAGCAGCACGCACACACACACACAACAGCAGCACACACACAGCAGCACACACACAGATACAACAGGCACACAGCAGGCACACACACACACAGCAGCACATGCATACAGTAGCAGGCACACAGCAGCACACACACACACACACAACAGCAGGCACACAACAGCAGCACACACACAGATACAACAGGCACACAGCAGGCACACACACACACAGCAGCACACACACATACACACACAGCAGACACAACAGCACACACAGCAGCAGGCACACTCACACACACACACACACACAGCAGGCACACACACACACACACACACACAGCAGGCACACACACACACAGCAACACACACACACACAGACACACAGCAGGCACACACACACACACACACACACAGCAGGCACACAACAGACTTGGAGGCAGGGCTGGGAACTGGAGAAGCAGGCATGGCTGTGCACACCTGTTAGCTCCTGGGAGGTAGGACTAGGAGGACCTGGAATTCAAGGCCAAACCTTGATGACATGGGCCTCTGGAGATGGTTATTCAAAGCACAGCAACCCTCACCTAGCCTCTGAGGAGAAGTAAGTCATGTGTGAGCCAGCTGGGTAGAGGAGCAAGGGGAGGGGAGAGTCTAGCCTGACATAAGCTCAAGGTACGCTTTCAAGGGTGAAACTATTTATGAAGGTCGCCATTTATGAATCTCTCAAGGAGCACAATCAGCTGCCTATGTAGACTGTTTGTCCTGGGGTCTCTGCTAAAGGGTCTCCCCAGGCTCAAGGTGGAATATAGTCTACCCTGGCTCACCCATCACTCCCTGGCTGATGTGACACTGACTGAATAACTCAGGGGTACAACCACATGCCCAAGGCATCCCCAAGAAGGAATATGAAATGTAAACAGCCTGTGTAATCAATCCCTAACCCTTTGTACAGTTTACCACATAGTTGCTTACTATTACTTGAACATCTGCTATATGTACTGCCATGGAGTTGGAGGCATTATCTGTATCCCATTTAACCCTCTGAAATCAAGTAAGGCCTAGCAGTCTCATTTTAAAAGTGAAGAGCCAGATCGTATAAAGTGCTCACAGTCACACCTTGAAGGTGATTTGAATCTGTTGTTCATTTTTCATACCCCAGTCCTTGCCTACAGAGAAATCAGGTAAGATTACAAGATTAATGCCATGCGGGAACCTACATACAGGGCAGTGGGATTTCTCTTCTAAGTCGGTCACCCGGAAGGCTGGCCCTTGTCTAACCAGGTCTTTCATGCCCAACACATGCTTTGTCTTCACTATCTTCCTGCTCAATGAATTCTCTACAGGAAGAAAATATTGTCACAGTAAGCAAGGAAAAGGCGTAGGGATGGAGAAAGATGAGCCTGGAGGAGAAAAGCAGGAGATGGCACAGGGTAAGGTGGGAAAGGATGACAAGGAGGTGAGGGATCCTTCAGTCCACTGCCAGACTGACACGGGCAGATGAGTGTGAGGAACTAGTAAGGGGACTGAGCTGGAGGCAGAGAGACTAGAGATGAGGCATCGGAAGAGGTGTCAGGCTTGAGCAAGGGATGTGTGCCGGCAAGAAAGGATGGAGGGGAGCTGCTGGGGCTGAGTGCTGAGAGACTTGAGGCTGGGGGTGAAGAATGTCCTTGCTGACTTGGGTGACTGGGAGAATTATAATGCCACCAGATTAAGAAAAAGACAGAAACAAGAGTCAGTTTGGGTGCTCTTTATGCAGAAGAGAGTGCTTGTTTAAACATTTGAAGGGCTGGAGAAAAAAAGCCAGCTGAAGAGCATCAGCACACAAGGGATGGGCAGATCAGGAGCCACGTGAGAGGGCAGGACCGAGAGGGTGGTGACAAGGATGATTGGGTTCTGAGAATAATGGCAGAAAGAGGAACCAGACCAGAGTCCTGGGAGGGCATTAGCCACATGACAGGAGAGACTGGTAGAGAGGAGGGCTTTCACAAAAATTTTATTTCATTTTCAATAATTACAGATCTGATCCCTGTGAGGCTTGAGGCCTGGAAGTGCTCCAGGAGGCAAGTCCAACCATGGCAGGTCCGATGTTTCTTAGGAAGGAAGTGTGGGCTGAAGGCAAAGGGGGCTGAGCAGGCTCTAGCCAAACTAAAGGCCAGAGCAAGTGGTGAGTGAGTATCTGACTCAATTCTGGATATACCAGAGTCCCCTAATAGCCTTTGGTCATGCTCCTCAGCCTATAGCAAAAAACAGCCAGCAATGGCCTTCAACTTCTAGTTCTAGGACAGGGGGTCAATGTAGACCTCAGGAATAGCCTGGGAAGCCAGGACAGACACAGAGACAGTAACTTGATTTTCCCAGAACCTGGGACACCTGCTTCATCAATTATAAATAACCAGATGGAGGTTCATCCTGGGAACCTGTGCTCTGCTATGTGCTGATCATAATTTCTTACTTTAAAAACTGTGGGGGCTGGAGAGATGACTCAGCAGTTAAGAGCACTGACTGCTCTGCCAGAGGACCCAGGTTCAATTTCCAGCACCCACATGGCAGCTCACGTCTGTCTGTAACTCCATTTCCAGGGGGTCTGACACCCTTATACCAATGCATATAAAATAAATAAATAAAAACCTTCAGTAATGCCCTTCTATAGGACAGAACAACAAACAAATGAATGTAAAAACTATCATGACTTTATTAATTTGTCTCCCGGTGTAGTGATGGAGTCAGTAAGGAACATTTCCCCGCTATGGCCAGATCTTTGCCCTTCTGTCTCTTCATCTGGACACTGAACCCATGGCTGAGTGGGAAGGCAGCAGAGTGGGGGAAGTCAGGCTTGAGCTATGGCAGAGGACTAGCAACCTCACTGAGGCTGAATTTCTCCCCAAAACTTGACCTTGGGGAGCAAATGCATGTGGGAAAATAATCGGGTTTTGGACATGAACAGCTTGTATTTGCTATTTATAAAAATTGGCCTGTGAATGCTTCCCAAGTTGAATGAATGCATTATGACATTTGATGCATTTGAAATAACTCAATAATCTGAAGACTGTGTGCTATGAGAGGGATGGTTGTTCTGTAGAATTAAATCAGTTACAATTAGGAAGGAAACTCTGAAAGTTACTATGTTCCCTGGCAGGGAAACAATCCTGCCCCTCTACCCTCTACCACTCTGCAGGCTCGAGTCAGTGAGAACTCTGGCTATGAGACCTCACATCTGGGCTTCAAGGAATCACACACTATTCATTTCAAGGAGTTTTTTTTTGTTTTTAAAAATACAAGTATAAGTGTGGTGGCAAGTACCTGGAGTCCCAGCACTGGAGGAGCTGAGACAGGGGAATAAGCTGTCTAGGCCACAGAATGAGACCCTGTCTCAAAAATACCACCAAACAGGCTGGAGAGATTGCTAAGTGGTTAGAGCACTGAGTGCCTTTCAGAGAACCAGTGTTCAACTCCCAAAACCCACATGGTGGCTCACAGCTGTGTGTAACTACAGTTCCAGGGGATCTGATGTCCTCTTCTGGCCTTGACAGGCACTGAACACGTGTGGTACAAAGACATACGCTCAGGCACAACACCTCTATGCATGATTTTAAGAAGGCCATGGGAGCCTGTCTCTTGCATATTAACTCCAGTGAAAACCTTTTGAGTGTGATTATTAGTGCTTTTTTGCTGTTCAGTATTTGAGAGGGCAGTTTGCAACTTCTTCTTAAATCTAGGTGCGTTGAGACAGCTTCTCTCTTTACAGATAGAAGAAACGATAATTTATGGAAACCTGAAACCTTGGGTTCCTGTCTCAGTAGACCCTGGGATGCTCTGAATTCTGAGAGTTTTGCACCATACTCTGACTACTTCTGGTCCAGTTCCAGCTGCAAACTGTGCGGATGGAGCTGCTTCGACTGATGTTATCAGCTTCATGGTGCCTGGAGCACACAGACAGCAACCAGGAACGGCGCCGCGCCGTCTCACCGTGTGTAGTAATGCAATTTAGTTTCTGAAATTCAAGTATAAAATCTTGAAAGCTGATGTTTTTTCAATCCACCTCAGAAAAGGGGGTGGGCATGGCACGGAATTTCCAGAGGAGCCATCCAAACAGCAAAATGGCTTCTGCTATGTATTAGGTAGGACACAGTTCCAAGCGATGAGAGGATGCAGAAAGGATCTGCAAGGGAAGTGCCGGTGTATCTAACCTCCTCCCCTCAGAGCTGTGCTGCCAGAAGCCCACTCCACTTGCAGGCTTCCCAAGCTGGGGCGGGCAGCTTTTCCACAGTCTGCTGTGCTGGCCATGGACAGGTACTCATCGCCCAGAACACATGGCAGTTTGAGTGGGTCTCAGCCCGCCTCTCCGTGAAGTGATTACTCAGAGGGGAGGTGAAGGCTAAGGGGCGACACCCCCCTCCCTTCTGGCTCTCCTCTCTTCCCTGGGCCTACTGTACTTTGTTCCTGATGGGGGCCAAGATCTCACCTCACGCTCCTCTTCTTAGATCCTTCTCATACTCAGACCTTGACTGTTATACCATCTCTAAGAAGCTCCCTAAGAAAGCCAGGCTGGGTCACGCATTCTATAATACACATTTCCAATTTCTTCTCTTCTCTTTTTTTTTTTCATGCACTTAACAATTTTTGTTTGTTTTTCCAGACAGGGTTTCTCTGTTGTTATCCTGGAACTCACTCTGTAGACCAGGCTGGCCTCGAACTCAGAGATCCACCTGCCTCTGCCTCCCAGTGCTGGGATTAAAGCTGTGCACCACCACTGCCTGGTGCACTTAACAAATTTTATTAAGTGATTATTTGTGTAAGGTTTTGAAGGTGGGGACTGTGTCTTTTTTCCACGGCGTCTTCCCAGTGTCTAGAACAGAGAATTATGAGCTATAATATGGTAGCAGACAAAAAATGCAGGGTAGGGCAAGGGTCTATTTTTAAAATAGGTGGCAAAGGCTGGTAGCCTATCATATTGTGCCAGGGCCTTGTCTAGTAGTGTCCTAGACAAATGTTGCAACTGTGTATCCTTTTAGGGCCTTTCTTATAGCTAAGAGTTGAAAAACTGCCTTCCAGGAAGTTAATTTGGAGAACAGCAGGAGTCCCCAAACACTCACTCATCTGAAGGCTTGGCATAGTTACCCACAACAAGGGGCCTGGGGAAATGCTCAGTGGTTAAAAGCTCTTAACCTCTGCTCTTCCAGAGGACCTGGGTTCAATACCCAGTACTTATATAGTGGCTGACTACCATCAGCTGCTGCATCCGATGCCCTCTTCTGGCCTCCTGGGGCACCAGGCATGCATGTGTTACACAGATACACATACAGAGAAAATACCCATATACATGAAACAAAACTGAAAATTAAAAATCCTTATAAGGTTCATGGCTAAGGTAGCAGCTCAGCTCCAGGTCAACTTCGCACTGCGACCAACCACCAATGGGCAGACAGACTTCTTTGTGACTAAGGTCCAGGCTCAGCTATTTGTTTACAGTGATTTACTTCAACAATCAAACAATTAAGGCTCTTCATGTAGCTCAGGGTACCCTTCTGATCTTCCTGACTCTACCTTCCACATCTGACATTACAGGCTGTACTTCCACTTGGCTTAAGCCCCAATTCTTGTTGAGCTTTAGAGGAGTGGACTACAACTCAAAATCAAAGCCACCAAAAACCCTCGGAGGAAAACAGAGGTGGGCTGCTCTAATCTGTTCAAGGTGCTTTTGGACAATCCAGGGTTACCACTACGCTTACCAGCGGGCAGTGAACTCACTCAAGGCAGGGACCTCTTGAGAGTTGCATTAGGACAGGAAGGCTAAGCAGAAACATTCCAGAAACCTCCAGGCACAGTAAAACACATCCTTTGTCTGTGAACAGCACGAACTGAGGATCCAGACAGGTCACTTCATCTGCTGAGAGCCCAGGCCTGCTCTGATTCAGGCCCAGAGATTCCAGAAAGAGCCCCCAAGGTAGAGAGTAAATGAGTTGTCCCACGTCAATGCCAGACAGCAGCCTTGGGATTAGAATTCATGAGCCCTTCTTCCAGCCAGCTGCTCCTTCCCTGGAGTCCTGCCTGTTTCTTCTGAATGCTCAGGGTTGTATTCAATTTAGTAAGGTTTGTGGTCACATAATCACAGCTCCTAAATAAAACAATGAGTACAGAGCATGTATCACGAGGAAGGGAAACTCGGGGCGCCTCTGCCCCTGAGAACAGATGAGAGCTCTGGCAGAGGTTAGAACTGTTCTACTTGAACAAAAAACAATACAAACAAATCTCCTGGGATCAGGCAAAGCCCTCATTTGCTCTTGTCTCCTCTCTGTGGATGTGTGTCTGCGCTTAGTCTCACGGCAAGAGCTTCTTAGAAACTGGAATGTGCTGTTTCCAAAAAGCAAGACAGGCTGGCTAGCTGAGGGAAGCCCAGGTCTGGGCCACTGAACATTTTTTTCACCAATGAATCAGTTCCTCATTGCCAATGCTGCATCTGCAGGAGCGCTACTAAAACACTTCAGTTGGGGTGGCAGCAGCTGTGTCATGCCAGCTAACCCCCTCAGGTCCACTCACGTCCCGGGAACATCAAACATTCCCTTCCTACCCTTCCTGTCCCATGGTGGCTGGTTGATGCTAGGAGAGTGAGCCAGCCTGCATGCATTTGGCTTGTGAGTGGGGCATACCATTTCAACAATTAGCGTAGTTTCTTTGACCAGAGTGTTCATTGAGGTATGAGGCAGGCAGTGACTATGGGATGTAACAGATCCCTCACTAAAGGATATAAGGACCTATAGGTGTTGAAGAAAACAAGATTTCAGGAGGAGGAGAGGAGGGTCTTGCACAAGGCCAGAACATGACTGGTTGGGGGAACGCTCCCCTGAGCATTTTTGCTCGGCCTCAGTCCAAGTGGCTCATTTGCTGGCTCACTCCCTCAGCAGTGGGAGAGATCAGGGGCAGAAAAGGAGCTTTCTACTAGAAAATCCAACCCCTCCCTGTAAAATGGTTGCGACTCTTCTGCCATTTCACACCCTTGTTCTCCCCAGTATCACTTGGGGGAATGGGCAAGGACCCCTTCCTTTGACAGTGCTCAATCAAAGCTTCACCTATGGGCTCCGGGGTCACTTGTACAGCTAGGGTGGTGGGCAGTCAGGGAGTACCCAGACTCACTAGTTTAATTTCTGTTTCTACTTGCTAGGTACACCCTTTCCATTTGTGTCAATGCCCATTCTCTAAAACTGCCTTTAAATTGAGTGTGTTCTCATCACCAGGCTGAAGTTATGGTGGCAGCCACCATATCTATTTTTAGTTATGTTTAAAATGGTGGTTTTGTGCATTGTTGGGAAGGGCTGCTTGGGCCTTGGCAATTTGTATTGTCTGCAGGTGTTGGCTTTATGTAAAAGATGTTTGACTCTTCATGATTTGCAGATGGTATCAATAGCGTACCTGAGGAGCTTAAGTATCAATAAAAATGCCTGAGATGAGCGGTTCAGGGTTCCACTGCCCAGGATGGTTCTTGCCAGGATAGCGGTTCCCTCTGCTGAGGTCTATGAATACGCCTCTGTTGGCTGAGCCAGCACAGTAGGTGTACTCCTACAAGTGGTGCCCTTAACTTGGGGCCCAAAATCATGCCAGCTAATCCAATGTGGAGACAAGGAAGAATGAGAAAGAAACTCCAGACCTCACAGAGTCTGGTAAAGTAAGCTCAGGGCAGCTCCCGGAGGACAGAGATTTTATATATAAGCAAAAATAATGAGTAGAAGTCTCCTGAAGGAAGAGGAAACTGAGGAAGGAATTAAGCCTCTATGAAGAGAAGGCTGTGAAAATTAAGAGAGAAAGAGGGCTCAAAAGTGAGAGCCACGGAATAGAGGCCTCTAGAGAAAGAAATTTTCATGGTTAAAACAAAGAATTCAGCTGGGATCAGGGAGAAAGCAAGGTTTTAACCACTTTTCCTGATCATGGAGCTGAAGCTCCCTCCTGGAGCTGGCAGCAGCCAAGGCACAGGAAACGGAAACCAGAGCGTACTGCTCTACAAACTGAGTTTGCTGATGGTGCGTGTGCGTGCGTGTCCCAAGCACTGCTGGAATATTTCAACTGGAGGTTCTTCCCACTGGCCCAGGACCCTCACTTGCTGTGGAGGCCTTGGCTTGGAGCCAAGAAGCTGCTAATATCAACTGACCCATTATTTTTCCCGCAAACCAGACTCTATCTTAAAATCTGGAAAGTGTTTCTTCAGGGTCATTACAAAGAAGCTCTTTTCCAGAACTGGCTGAGGTTGTATCTCATGCTGGCAGCTAAACTTGGTAGTACTGGTTTTGAAGGCATGAAGGGCTCATGGAGCGCAGCTGAGACTTGACGCTATGAAGAGAGGTCATTAGTAAGGTGCAGCCTCAGTGGCATTGAAGCCCAGATTGAAGGGGTCATTGCTGGGAGTACAGGGAGCAGCAGCCAGCACTGGAGCTCCAGGAGTCAGCCCAGTGTTCAGCAAGGTGACAGCAGGTTTTTCCTTGGCCTCCCAGGAGAACGTCTCCTGAATGCCCTTTGCTACCGCTGGGCCTTATCATGCTTGTTGCTACCATGGTCTCCCTGTCTTTTTTGTGGTATGAAAGTTCTATGGGGGTCTCTAGCCCCTCACTGGGCAGTGTTGCTGGCACACATGACAGTGGTGATGATTCTCCCTCAAGCAATGCCACCTGGGCAAGGCAGTGCCACTCAGTTGAATTGGTGACTATTTGAAACTCCAGAAACAATACGTAAAAAACACGTATAGCTAACAACAGTCAGTGTTTTTCACATATAGTTACAGGGTTAAATTGGGATGTTTTGTCAGCTGTCTTAGCAACTTAAGAAGAAAACAATTTGTGCAAGGGACCTGTTTGGTCAGCATTAGGAAAGCTAGAACAAAGAAAGCTTAACTGCTAGGGCCCATGAGTTTCACCTACGAAAAACAGACCCATGATCAAGAAATAACAAATGAGTTTCGGTGCTCATTGTTAGACTTGGACTTCCTCAACCACAAATAAAATTGACTCTTTCCTGGTCTCTGTAATCAAAAGTTTACTGATAGGTTTGGGGTATGCCTTGGGGATATAGAGCTGTGCAGCCGACTTTCCTTTTACCTAAGAAAAGCAAAGAGACCCCTAACTTAAAGTTTTCTAGTTATAATAAACTTGTTTCACTGTGTTAACTAAAAGATACTATGACTGTACTTGTTCCCTAGCAACCCGCCAATTACAATAGAAGCTGGCTGTGAAATTAGTTGGTTTGCTAAAACTCTGTTAATTTATAATGGAAAAACTATTGCTTCTAGGATGTAGATGTACTGTGGGAAAAATATATATGGAGAACTACGTGTTCAGGTGTGGGTTTTAAGATAACTTGTTTTTTAAAAATATGGAATTGTAATCACTGAAATGTAAAACCTGTAATCATTATGTAAAGTTTAAGTTTATGATTAAGATGTGATTGAAATGTCTCATGAGGGGCTTTGTTAAAAATATATATAAGATATGTGGGAAAACAGATAGCCAGCAGGAGTAGGAGACAGGAGAGAGAGAAGAGGAAATAAGGAGAATAGAGTAGTAAGAAGGAACAGAAAGAGAAATTTGTCCCATCCGTAAAAGGTGTGGTTTTATTTTTATTATTTCCTTGGCTCTGCCCCTCCCTCGCTGAAACCATGGCCAGGGCTGGACCTCAGCATTAACTTATTGCTGGGAGCAGTACAGGGAACAGCAGCAAGCAGGGTCATGCAAAGAAGTTGAGGCTTGGCACCATGAAGAGAGCCCAGGAGAGGCTATTGGTGCAGCCCAGTTGCAGCAAGGGACTCCAGCATTCTGAAGACACCAGTGCCATGGGCTGACCACCAAGGACAGCAGCAGAGGTGGAGGGGAACCAGCCAGAGCCTGGAGGACAAGCTGTGTGTGCTGCAGAGGGCAGAGCCAGAGAATATTTGGAGAAGCTCAGAAGATCGTGAGTGAATTCCAGATAATTGGGCATTGATGTTTTTCTGCTGTCCAAAGACATTGGGAAAAGCTTGATAGATGTTTGGTTCTATCCTTGGGATAGTTCCTCTTGTAAATAGCTTTGCTGAGGTGGGTGGTGGTGCACGCCCTTAATCCCAGCACTTGGGAGGCAGAGACAGGTGGATCTCTGTGAGTTGGAGGCCAGCTTGGTCTACAGAGTGAGTTCCAGGACAGCCAGAATTACAACCTAGAGACCCTGTCTCAAAGGGGAAAAAGACAAAAAACAAACAAAACAGTTTTGTTGGTGTAATGTTAGATTGTGTTGTAGAGATAAGACTTTTTTTTGATTGTCTTATACAGAAAGGAGGAGATGTATAAGTTTATTTTTAGTTATGTTGTAAATGGTTGTTTTGTGAACTATATGGAAGGGCTGCCTGGGCCTTGGCATTTTTGTATTGCCTGCAGGTGTTGGCTTTGTGTAAAAGATGTTTGATTGCTCATGATCTGGTATCAACAGAACAACTGGGATGAGAGGCTCAGGGTTCCACTGTCCAGGTTGGTGCTTGCCATGATAGTGGTTCGCTCTGCTGAGGTCTGGCAGAGTTTGCACCTATGAAAATGCATTTGAGTCTTCCCTGGTGATGTGTCTTGTGAGCCGCCACAGCAGCATACTGAAAGCTCTTCTTTCAGACTTTGAAACATGCTCAGTGTCTCTCTTGGTGTCCCTCCCCTTTGCTCTGATTAAAGAAGAAGATACTAGGGATGCTGAGAGACAAAGGGCCGCTGTTCCCCACCACCACAGAGTCCTACATCCTTAAGGTATGTGGGTGTCAGATCCCGGCTATGGCCCTTCAGGAGGGGGCATGACTGTCTCTAAATATTACTTCAGTTTGAGAGTGACGGTGACCTCAGGCGAGTTCAGCCAGGTTAGATGTGAGCTGAGGGAGGTAGGAAAGGTGCTGGGGCAGAAGGAAAATGCACTCACAGGAACAGTTCTGAAAGGGAAGAGGCCAGGCCCTTTGAAATGAGAGATATGTTGAGGAAGGCTATTCAAATTTGAATAAACACAGGACCTTTATGAGGTGGGTCTCCAGGGACTCCAGTCTTAGCCAGGACAGGCAGGGCACCTTTGGGAGCTATCCAGAGTTCTGAATCGACTCCCCAGGGCACGTGAGAGGCTCTGGACAAGGCCTACCTATTGGTTAGTGGTGACCTTAAATGCTGCCATTCATCTTTGCCTGTGGCTGACACAGCTGCCTGCTTGGGTCCATGGTTTGCACGCCTGAGGTAGCTCCAGAATGACTCTGATCGCTCTCATGGCTGTAGTCGGGGCACAGGCCAGAAGCTGGATTCTCTGGCCAGACCCTCAATGAGGGGTCAGATTCAGAATCTTGGTGTGTATGTGAAAAAAATTTCCCCCATTCTCTCTGGAAGTTTCGGAACAAACAAACCTTGTCCAGCTAAGGAATGAAAGAAGCAGTCCTTCATCCAAGGCCTCCAGCTGTTAGCTCAGTCACAGCCAGGGGGCGGCAGCAGCATCTTTTAGTCCAGTCTATCTCCTCTTCTTCAGTGTTGGGCCCAGCCCTTTGGCTTACTTGCTTTGGATATCATTTCCTGCCTCTCTGTTTAGGAGTTTCCATTCCTCCTTCCCCTAGAAGATTTTATTTTGAGACAGTGTCCCTCCACATAGCCCTGGCGGTCCTAGAACTTGCTACATAGACCAGGATAATCTCAAACTCACAGGGGTCCACCTGCCTCTGCTTCCTGAGTGCTGGGATGTGCCACCATGCCTGGCTCCCAAGGAGCTCCTTATATAAGTGAGCTTGCCTAGCTTGGGCAAGCCTGCTTTCTCACTCTGTGAGTCCTGGCCGTCTGACCCCTGTATCTACCACCCTCACCTCTCCTTATCTTCTCTTATCTTTTAAAAAAGATTTTTTTGTTATTTTTAGTGATATGCATGTGTGTGTGAGAGAGTGCAGGTGCCTATGGATGCTGGAGGCCAGAGGCATTGATCTCCTTGGAGCTGGAGTTACAAGCAAAGGGCCTGGTGTGGGCACTGGACAATGCACTCAGCTCTCCAGAAGCAGGATGCATGAAGCCCTCTCTCTAGCCCTCTTCTAACTCTTGAGGCTAGCTTTAAGCTCCTAGTTAAAAATCCAATGGCTCTTCCCTTGTCTCCCCACTGGTGTGAGATGCATGTGTGGCATGAGATTTATTACTGAGAATGACCTGGGAGGGTATAGGGCAACATAATGGAATTCCTCAGGAGTTCGGCCTGCGCTTGTCTAGGGGACCACAGCGGATGTACTCGACTCCACAGTCACTAGTGACGAGTCGCTTCTCAGCTACCATTTCTTTCTTTCTTTTCTTTTTCTCCTTTTTCTTTCTTTTTTTCCCCCAGACAGGGTTTCTCTGTGTAGCCCTGGATATCCAGGAACTCACATATACACATACTCACACTCACAGACACACACATGTGCACACACACACACACATACTCACACACACACGCACACACTCATGTGCGCGCGCACACACACACACACACACTCACGCACGCACACACAATTTTTATTTTTACTTTTAGCTTTATCCATTTTACACATACTTTTCTAAAAAGAACAATGCACAAGAGGAAGAGAATGTTTTGTTACATTTCCACTCTGTTTGCCAGAGGTCTAAAGGGAAAGAGGATGCACGGATCGGGAAGATGCACAGCCAGGGGGAAGGGAGACAGAAACTGTGATGTACTGGTCATAACCACCAGGTAAAATAAGTATTGATCCACACTGATATGGGCAAATGGTTAAATAAAGAAGGGACAAATAATCCTTTCAGAAGGTTTCTAGTTATAGACACAATTTTATGAATATATATCAAGTTTTAGTGGGTAGAAAAATGAAGGAAATAAAAATCACCACTGTGACATTATTAGTAACAACAGCTACTGTCAGGATTCACTGTGCTAAGTCTAGAGGGTGACCCGTTATGGAGTATCAAGTATTTGAATGGCTGTATGACATGCTGACGTGTTAATCTTCTCCCCACGAAGACAGGCTGGACTAAGTGACTTGTTTCTACTGAATAGAAAACAATATGACAAAACTAATAGTTTACAATAGAGACACCTGTCAAGCACCACCCCAAGTTATTATGAATCTCACTGGAAATGAGACATGTACTAGCCAGTGTGACCTAATGAAGACGTCTCACCTCCATTGTGTTCCTCCCCAAAATCTATAACCTGAACTGGTTACAAGAAACATTAGGCAGGGCTGGAGAGATGGCTCAGCAGTTAAGAGGAGTTAAGAACCCAGAGGACCCAGGTTCAATCCCCAGCACCCACATGATGGCTCACAACATCTGCACTCCAGTTTGAGGGGATCCAACACCCTCTCCTGGTCTCCTCAGGCAGCACATACACATTATGCATAGACATACACTTAGACACAAATGATAAAATAAAACGATTTTAAAAAGAAGCCGGGCAGTGGTGGTGCACACCTTTAATCCCAGTACTCGAGAGGCAGAAGCAGGAGGATCACTGAGTTTGTAGCCAGCCTGGTCTACAGAGTAAGTTCCTGGACAGCCATGGCATACATGTGGAAGTCAGAGGATAAGCCCATGTAATCGGTTCTTTGTTTTCACCTGTACGTGGATTCTGGAATTGAAATCAGGTCTCCAGGTTGTGAGGTCTGAGCTATCTCAGACTCATTACTCTTGAAACACTCTTCTGAGAATCAAATTGCCAATTCAGTACGCCTTTGCTCAGGACCCTCCACTGACCCCCACCACTTAAAAACTCAATGACCTGATATTCAATAGTTCTACACACGGCCCCAATTTGCCAATCAAGCTGTTTCCCCAACTGCTCATCTTTCTAAATCCTTTGTCCTCTTTGCCCCAGCTGTCAACACTCTATGTGGATGACTTCCAATGACTATTTTCTAGTCTGACTATATTATCTTAAGCTATTTAAAAAAACTGTGTTGATTTCCTTAATTTAAGAAGCAATGCATGTTCACTAGGGAATGACACAATACAGAGCTGATGAAGTAGAAAACAAGTCTGACTCTCCCTCCCCTCTCTCTTCCTCCCCTAGATTTTAAAATTTTTATTTTATATGTATATGTTTTGACTTGTGTGTGTGTGTGTGTGTGTGTGTGTGTGTGTGTGCGCGCGCACGTGCACCTCATACATGCCTGCTTGCCCTTAGAGACCAGAAGAGGTTGTAGGATCCCCTGGAACTGGAGTTGCAGACAGTTGTGAGCTGCTATCTAGGTGCTGGGAATTGAACTTGGGTCCTCTGGAAGAGCAGCAAGTATTCTTAACTGCTGAGCAATAACTCCCCCCCTCTGTTTTTGAGACAGGGTTTTTATGTGTAGCCCTGGCTACTCTGGAACTCA
Organism: Cricetomys ansorgei; assembly: GCA_026225945.1. Lineage (NCBI taxonomy): Eukaryota > Metazoa > Chordata > Mammalia > Rodentia > Nesomyidae > Cricetomys > Cricetomys ansorgei. Next base: position 14,263,824 of record JAMJFZ010000182.1, on the reverse strand, counting down.
CTCTGTAGACCAGGCTGGCCTTGAACTCAGAGGTCCACCTCCTCTGCCTCCCCAGTGCTGGGATTAAAGGTGTGCACCACTAATGCCTGGCCTCTTATGTTGTTTTAAAGAAATGGCCTTTCCAAATAGATGGAACTAGAAAAAAATCATCCTGAGTGAGATAACCCAGTCCTAGAAAGACAAACATGGTATGCACTCACTTATGTGTGGATATTAACTGCTAAGAAAAGGAGAAAGGTACTAGTATCCATAGACAGAGAAACTATGCAACAAGGAGGGCTCCAGTCAGAATCTCCCTGGTAAAGTGGAAATAGAACAGAGGGTTCAGGTGGGCTGCAGGAGGACAGGAATGGGAGCAGAGGGGACCAGGGGGAGGAGAGGGATGGAGGAAGAAAATATATGGAGAGACGATCAGAATTGGGGGACAAATAGGATATGATCAGGAGACTTAGTATAGTGGAAACTCACTGGGATCTATGAGGGAGACCCTAGTAATTGGGGATAGGGAGCCTGAACAGGCCATCTCCTGTGGCCAGGCAAGGCTTCCAGTGATGAGACTGGGATACCATCTCAGACAGAAAACCTGCAACCTATGGCCTATCCTCCCTGCAAGGTCCTCTTTGACAATGGAAGGGCAAGATCCCATGCCAAGGGAGGGAAACCCTGCCTGAAATGCAGAGCAGGCCAGGAACTAGACCGGATAACCCAGAGACAATTTCTAATGATGCCATGCTCATAGATTGGTACCTAACCCAGTCCTCACCAGAGAGGCTCCCTCCAGCATCTGAGAGGATCATATGGAGAGGCCCAGGGCTAAATATCATGCAGAGATCAGGGAACCCCGTGGAAGAGGGAGAGGAGGGAGGGATGGTAGGGTGGACAGCAGAAGAACAAGCCCCACAGTGTCAACTGACTAGCACTCTTAGGGGCCCACAGAGCCTGCAGGATCTCCTAAATACATCATATGGTTGTTTGGCTTGGTGTTCGTGAAAAACTCCTACAGGCTGAAGTAGAGGAGTCTGACTTTTACCTGCCCTTGGGACCCTTTTGCTCCTGCCTGGTTGCCTGGCCCACCTTGATGTAGGGATTGGTGCCTGGCCTTATTCCATCTTGTTATGCCATGACCAGACTAGGGGTTGGGGGACGATGACTGTTGTTTTCTGGGGAGAAGGTGGTATTTGTGAGTGGTGATAGGGGGATAGATTTGGGGAAGAGGAGAGATGGGGAGAGTCAAGGGTGGAGGGAGTGGAGGAGGGGAGGTCGGGGTGTATTGAATAAGTTGTATGAGAGAATAAAATAAAAACTTTAAAAAAAAAGAAAGAAGTGGCCTTTCAAGATTTTTCAATATCTCTTCCATTAAACTGTTATTCCATAGTAAGCAGATGCAGAAGCATGCATTTAGACATAAGAACATAACACATATCTAAAGAGATTACATTCAGGAAAACATAGGCATTTATGCTTTGTATTGCAACTTACAAAGCTTTCTCCATTTTCTCATTTAATCTCTGACAACCATAAAACATACAAGTTAACGCCTATTATTTATTCCAATTTTGCAGAACAAAACATAAGGCTAAGAAGTTCCCATGTAGTCTCTGAGCCAGGACAAGTTTTCAGGCCTCTCTCCTACTTGACCACATAAAAGGCTGTGCTGAAAACACTAACAGGAGGGAGGCCATCCAAACACGTGTGATCATGGCTGTAGCTTGGGGGATGTGAGAAGGAATTCTCTTCCTTGCGCCTCTGCTGGTGAAGGTGAACTGCAGGAAACCTGTCAACAGGGAGTTAAGAGGCAGGAATACATCTGTTCAATACTGAGCTTCTCATTTCCAAAGAAATGTCTTGTCTCCTCACAGCCAGAGGGCTCTGCAGAATTTAAGAAGGAAGTGAGAAGACGGGAAGAGGGTGAGGTCAGAGCTGAGGCGCAGCAGGGATGAGACTCAGGTGTGTAGCTGAGGTGTGAGGAAGCATTCCTACCCCAGTGCACTTCGCCACCGTGTCCACACATTACCTGATTCCAAGCGCATGGGAAGGACGGCACAAAAGATCTACTGCCTGGGTAGGAATGTGCCAGGGGAAAGTACAACTTTGTAGCATTTGTTATACAAAACAGAAAAAGGAGCAATAAAAAATAAGGTGAATTGATGTATCAAACAGATTCCAGCGCATAGGTAAATAAGGAAGTGACGATCCTCATATAACAAGCACTGTTGCTGCTGTGCACTGTCAAGGTTGGAAATGTATGGTTAGATATACAGCTGTAAATGCGGGCGGAACCAGACATCCATGCTCCACGCACCTTATGATGGAACTTCCATGGTATATGCTTTTTATGCCAAGGAAAATAATTATAAACATCTTTCCACTTAAAAATCATTTATTATTAGTGTATGTGCATGGACATACATGCCTTAGAACATGGTGGAGGCCAGAGGAGGACTTTGTAGAATTGGTTCTCCTTCCGTCTTCATGTGGGCTCCATGGATCAAACTAGGGTCACAAGAATTATACAGCAAGAGCAAGACCTGTTGAGTCAGCTCATCTCTCTGGTTGGCTTTTTTTTTTTTTTTTTAAACAGAGTCACGTGTATTCCAGGCTAGTATTGAATTTGTTATGCAACCAAGGCTTATCCTCCTGCTTTGACCTCCCAAGTGCTAGAATTATAGACATGAGCTACCATGCCCATAAAAGACGTCGTATATATGCTGTTGGAAGAATGTTCCATGATTTATTTAACCAGTCTCCACTACTGAAGGATTATGCTCTTTGCTTTTTTGGGGGGAGGGGGCATGTGACAGAGTCTCTCTGTGTATTCCTGGCAGTCCTAGAACTCATTCTGTAGATGAGGCTGGCCTCAAACTCACAAAAATCCTCTTGCCTCTTTATCTTGAGTGCTGGGATTAAAGGCATGCACCACCATACCTAGCCTCTTTGCTTTTTAAATTTTCTTCTTCTCACCAGTTGGGGTGGCGCACACCTTTGATCCCAGCACTTGGGGGGCAGAGGCAGGAGGATCTCTGTGAGTTGGAGGCCAGCCTGGTCTACAGAGTTCTAGGATAGCCAGAGTTACCACAGAGAAACCTTGTCTCGAAAAACAAAACAAAACAAACAAACAAGCCAAATTCCCTCTTCTTACTATGATAGTGTTGCAGCTGCTATAGCTATTATTATGTTTATTGTAGCTTTTAACTTTATATTATAAAATTATATACATGTTTGTTTTTATTCTTTAAGTCATTGTCTTGCCACACAGTTCACTCTGGCCTCAAACTTGTGATCTTCCAAAGTTCTGGTATTACAGGCATGGACCACCACATCTGGATATATTTATTAAAAATAACTATGATACCTAGTTAAAGAAAGTCTTTATTTATAAATCTGCGTATTTTTCCAGTTTAACCAAATTCCTAGAATTAGGAACGATGCTCCGTTGTCAGCTGTCTATCTTCACCAAGTCGGCTCGGGACGGTGCTCTGGTTTCAAAGTCAGGAAGATCAGCTGTTGTACAACTTTTGGCAAGTGACTTTTATTAATGCCTCTTTCCTCTTATGGGTGCATATTGCCTCATTTGCAAGGCTGTTGTTACAATGAAAGGGATAATGAATGTAAAATGTTTTACAGCATGCTTGGCATGGTCAACAAACGGGAGCTGGGTTTTATATTGATGTCACTTCTCATTTACGTGTCCCCATCTAGTCTAAAGTATTCATCAGTCCCAATTTCCCTGCACCAGAGAAGCCTTGAGATGCTGGATAACTTGAGCTTTGCTGTAATCAAGACCAAGAGGTATTGCCCTCTCACTGGGTCTGATTTCCAGGAATGCCTTAAAGCTAGTTTCCGGAGTGCTGTCTTCAGCGACTAAATCACAAAGAGACAAATGTGCCGTTACCTCCTCAGTTATCTTTATTAGGATCTTAATCAGCACAGGCTTACTCCCTGGGACACTGCAAAATTGGTCATTTAAACAGCTGGCCCTTCTTTTCTCTAAAACAAGATGCTATATTATTACAGCCGGGAAGTGGCAAAGGGTCCACGGAAAACAGACCCTGACATGCACGACCCTAGAACAGCAGCAGCCCAGGTTGAATTCCACCACCCCTGTCCTTCCTCAGCTGGGCTCCACAGCCAGCTCTGCCAAGCACTCATTTATACAGCTGAAATTAACCAGGGCCTAGTGGCAACTCTGTGACATGCCAAAAGGGGGCACTGTGGTACTATGGTTAAGAGAATGGGCTTTGAGGCCACACACCTGGGTTTGAAATGGCTCTGTCACTAGCCGTGTGACTTTAGGTCTCACTTCCCTCTCTGTAGATTAAGAGTTTGCCCCTTCACAGAGTTGCAACAGTTAAGCGCAACGTTGTATGTCTGGTAAGTGTTCACCAACAGCAGGGCACATGTTAAATATGATAGAATGACAGGTTACCAAGTAAAGGAGCTAAGAAACTGCATCATTCATTCATTCATTCATTCAACAGGTATTTAGTGGAAGTCTACTATGTGACAGGTCCTTTGAAGGAGAATAATGTAAAAACAGAAATGGTCTCTGCTTTTGTGGAACTCAGACTTCATAAGGCCCTACCTCAATAGAACAATTACCCATACAGTCCTCAAAATGCACTGTGAGAAGTACGGTAAGGGGAGAGTGTCCTGAGGCAAAAGGAAGCAGACCTTGGAGGAAAGTGAGTGCAGGATGCAGTCAGTGGTGTGGACAAGAAGGCAGAGCTGAGCTGCCAGGAAGGCTGGAGGCAGACTACCTGAGGCTTGCAAGTCATCCGGAGGCTCTGAGTCTTCTTCTTTTCTTTTCAGACAGGATCTCACACAGCCCAGGCTGGCCTTGAACTTGCCTTGTAGCCGAGGATGAGCTTGAAGTCCTCAGCCTCCTGCCTCTTCTCTGGGATTACAGGTCCTCACTACCACAGCATGCTCAGGATTTGAGTCTTTACAGGCGGGAGGAGAAGTTGTTGAAGTGTCAGGGGTAAGGGACTTCCCTGCTGCTTAGCAACACACTTTCCTCTATGTCTCTCTTTGTGCTTTTTAAGGAGTTTGGGAAGCGCAGACAGGGTTTTGCTGTATGTCCCGGGATCACTTTGAACCACTATGCAGCCTGGGCTGGCTTCACACTCGAGTCAATCCTCTTGCTTCAGCCTCATGAGTACCGGGGATTACACATGCACCACCACATCTGGTTTTTGTTGATTGTTTCATTATTTTGAGACAGGAGGTCTCACTATATAGATTATGCTGGTCTTGAACTCACAATCCCACTTCAGCCTCCCAAGTGCTGGGATCACAGATGTGTGTCACTGTCAATCTCTGATAATCTCTCTTCATGTGAGGAAAGAGACCCAGTTTCACATAATTGCTGCTGAGACCATCCAGGAGAGCAAAGAAGCAGTCTGTGGCAGGTCCTTCCTAGGCTCAGAATGTGGCCCTAAAGGTTCTCACTGTTCAGGGAGGAGCCAGGCCTGAGGAGCAAGGGTGGGGCAGCCAGGCTGCCTCTTATCAGAAATCCTGAATAGTGGCCCACGATTTTGTGAGTTCTGCATGTGTTGATTCAACCACACTTGGACTGAACATATTAGGCAGAAAATGTCTGCACTAAGCATGTTCTGATGGTTTTTCTCATTTTTCCCTAAGCAATATAGTATAATAGCCATTTATACCCAGCATGGTGGCACACGCCTTTAATCCCATTACTTAGGCAGAAGCAGGTAGGTCTCTGAGTTCAGGTTAGCAGGGCTACATAATAAAACATTGTCTCAAAACCAAACCAAACCAAACAAATAGAATAGCTGTTGACATGGCATGCACATTGTATTAGTTATTGTGAGGAACTCTGGGATGATTTCAAGTATACAGAAGCAAATGAGCGCTATACACGATCCTAAGCTTCTTTCAGTTCTGTTTTTCTGTGAGTTAGGATCTACATGTTTTTCAGGCTGGTACTGAACTCACACACTCAAGCAATCCTCTTGCCTCAGCCTCCCAACTGTTGAGACTCCAGGCATATGGCACCACACTGGTCATCAAATAGGTAAGGGGCTGAATCCCCATGGGTTTTGGTATTGGAAGCGAGTGGGGGTGCTGTCCTAAGCCAGCCCCCGCAGATGCCGAGAAGCAGCCGCATGGTGGCAATGGCCACCACTGGGTGTACTGCTGTTCCCAGCCAGTCTGCACCTCTCAGCACCCTGCTCCAGCAGAAGCTCTGTCGCACTGGACACAGTGAGCAGAGGAGTAACGACGGGGTGTAGAGGTGCAGGACTTGTGTGGGCAGAGGCAGGGTGAACACTGGGTAGACACTGCTCCAGCTCTGCACTTCCTGGTCAGCTGGCCCACTGCAAAAGTGGCTCATGACCTTGGGGCACATGAACACACAGCACAGTACCCATAGTCTCCCTCTGAGCAGAAGAACCAAACAGGAGCCATGATCCTAGGACCCACAGGAGAGCCAAAGTTCCAGAAGATGGCAACTGTTCTGGCCCTCAGAGATGGTTTAAACTTGGCAGGAGAGAGAAATGGGTATGAGTGCTGGAGTTGCCCTTCCCATGAGCTTCCACCTCTCCCAGCCTGCAGCTAAACAGGAAGCCAGGCTTGGGTCCCTGCCAGGGCCCAGGCTTGGGCAGGAAGCTCAAAAACAATTGTGGAAGACTCTCTTCAGTATAAGAAGGGCTCCCAAGAAATCCCTGGGAAGGGAAATAAACCCAGCTCCAGTGCAGAATTCTCCCAGAGGAGGAAAAGCCTGAGGGGCCTCTACTCCCCAGTGTGGCTCAGCATGGCCCTAGCAGGATCCAGAGAGCTGCCTCAGTGAGAACAGATCAAGTCAGGACCCTCCCCGCAGGGAAGAGTGGAATCCGAGGTCTGAAGACCTGTTAGGGCCATCTTGGGTCGAGGAGGACATATGGGATGAGGACAGCATGGGGGTAAATGCAAAGGGGGGGCCTGAGAGCTGGGATACTAATGGGGACGAGGAAACTCCTAATGAACTGACGGACCAAGGCAATGACCAGCGGGCTGCTGAGAACACCAGGCAAACGGATGTTGGGGCCTCTGCAACGGGCTGCCGTCAGTCAGTCTGAATACCATGGAAAGTAGGACAAATGTGTACATTTGTACATCTGTAGTGATGCACACAACCAGCCTCAGAGGGGAGCTGGGGACGCATAGTGCATCTACCAAGAATTCTTCACAGAAAGTTGAATCTCAAAAAACCTGTGCTCTAACTGCTAGCTTACAGAAATGGGGAGACGGAATAGGGTTAAACAGCACAGGGATGCAGTCAACAACCGGGATACGGGAAGCCATAACAAAAGGCTTTCAAACAGACAAATTACAAGAAAAGAAATGTCAACTAGGACGAAGCAGAAGCCTGACAGCCTGCGCTTGATCCCTGGAACCCAAGGAAAGGCGGAAGGACAGCTGGCTCCAGTTATCCTCTTGTCTCATGCACACCACACATACACATAACAGTAAAATTAAAAAACAATGGTCAAACAAACCAAGGGTATGGCCTAGTTTCAAAGAAATCATGTGAAACATTTACGGTGCTTATAAGGAGTAAGTTGTAGGTGCGACATATGAGGATGCTAAGCATGAAGGAATTATTTAGAATTATCTAGTAGGGGGCATTAAACGTTAGACTAAACATTAGTCTTGTGCTGATAATTGTTGACGTTGTTTGATGAGTGCCTGGGGTCATCTGACTTTCTTCTCTAGTATACATACGCCTGAAAGTTACTCTGCAGTGTTAAAAAGAACTCAAAGTCAGTAGACTGGGGCTGCTCTCCTTCTCTAGGCCACTGGCATAGGGGAGGAGCTTTTCAAACGTTTCCTGAGCACTGACCCTGTAAACTGAACTAGCAGCAGGACATGGCCTGCCCTCTGTCAACAGTGGGCTCTCCAGGAAGATCCCATGTGACTACAGGACCCACAGACATGGTGTAGGGGAAGGGACGGGGTCACAGCTCTCCTTGTACGTGCCCTCTGCTGGGATCTCCCTCTGAGAAGAGAGTTCTTTTGTCTCTAGGCTGGCCTCACCACAGCACCATCAAAAGGGCAGAGGACCTTCTCATTTGGTGAGGAGAAGAAGAAACGTCTCTTCACCTTCTCCCGCAAAAGTTCCCCTGAGAACCACTGATGGGAAAGAGCAATCACCATCCCCTTCATCACCCACCACTAACCCTAGACCAGAAGTGATAGAGTAATTTGCAGTCTGTCTGCATGTGCATGATCTCATTCATTTCACAAGCATCCTGACAGAGGCTCCAAGGCTGCTATCCCTCACTGGTTCCTTAGGATCTCTCTACAGCTAAAGATACTCAAACCAGTTCCTCTTGAGGGAACTTACAGAGACTGTCTCTTTGTACCTCAGAACCTCCATGAGAGTCTATCTGACGTTGATGGAGAGGCTGGTAAGCGGTCCAATACTGTGCCAATGTTTTCAACTCTCTCACCCATCTCTCCTCTCCCATCAGATAATTTTTTTCTCCTCTTCCCTAAACCACTAGCCACACATCATGACCCCTGCTTGGCCTCTCTGAGCCTGTGATCTCTTCTAAGCCAGGGCTGGGAACAGCAGGCCTGCTGAAGCAGGTTTTCTGGAAGCTAGCATCTTCAGGGGACTGCTCTGGGATCCACGGGGAGCTCAGTGGAGGCCCCCCTTACCAGCTCTGCAATCTGCATGCTAGTGGCTGCCCACTCTCCACCAAAAGGCAGAATTCCTGTCACTGTGTAAGCATGAACCTGTTTGGGTACCTTTGCCATCTCTAGGAGGATGTATGCAAGCCACACAGTGCTGGAGGACTCAGGTAAGAGCTCTTCATCCACAGAGCCTGTCTTCACTCATTAAATATTAAATATCACTGTACTATTAATAGCCCTCCCAGTCCCACAACAGAGCTGGCAGCATAGTTAAAGGTTTGCTTTAACCAATGGGAGCAGGGCCACACTTCTTCCCAGTGCTCATTTCTGAGAACTTACCCAGTGCGGCAGAGGGAGGGGACAGAGAAAGGCCAGTTTGGAAGGGACTCAGTTGGGAGTCCCTGACCTGCCAGGGAGCAAGAAGCCATCACTCCCTGTCAGAGCACCCTAGGGCCTTCTCATCCTATGGTCTGAGCTCAAACAGCACTTCCTCTCAGGTGCCCTGCCTAACACCCCATCTCACGTGGGAGGATTTCCTGCCCTCACCATGCCACCTTGTTCCTGTGTTTACCACCTGTCTCAGTTTGTCACTGTGGTTTTGGTTGTTGCTTTCTTTGCTAAGGACCTGTTTCTCCCACTGGATTGTTATATTTGCTTTCTTGATGATTCCATTCCCTGCTTCTGGTGCAGTATCTTGTATACAGCAGATGCTCAAAGGATGTTTCTTTGAATAATGAATGAATTCTTTAATCCATATACCCTGCTGAAACTCCCACAATTCTTCAATATTTGCATTTTCTGCTCTCTGGCTCTCACCTACTCATTCCTCAGAATCCCCCCAATTCTGGTCTGCTCTTACTCATCCTCTAAGGAGCCAGCTGTCTTCTGCAATTCCATCTCACAAAACCAAGTTTCTTCTTTGCTGGACTGTCAAGCCCTGGGAGTAGATGCTTCCTGCCGAGGAGATGGAAGGGACCTGAGGAACAAGACTCACAGCACACTGAAGTGGACACCCTGAGCCAGAATGTCATATGGACCGAGTTGGGTGGCAGACTAGATGGAGGTTGGGGGGCTTTGAGACTAGGTGAAAGTTCACAAGAATAGGTAGGGGAGGCTTCTTGGAGAAGCAGAGCGGTCCTGATTTTGAATAACAGGTAGGAGTGAGGTAGTCAGAGATGGGAGAGATTCTTAAGAGGAGAATACTCTCCAGATACCAATAGGAGAAAGGGGGTGAGGGGTTGGCTGGTCCTGCAAGAAAGCTGGTGAATGGTAGAAATTAACAGCTTTGGGGGATGAAGTTGGGGGATGAAGCTTGATGCAGAAAACTGAACTAGGTTTCAAACTGTAAAGGGGAAACCCTAGGCCTGGGACCAGGACTCCTTGGTTCTGGTCTGGCTAATATTAAGCTGTCCCTGGGTAATAGCCAGGCCTATTCTCCATCTCGGACCCTGAATACAGGAGTATAAATGAGCGACAAGAATTCTCCCAACCTACTTCCCAAGGTGGGCCAAGCACTTGGGAAAGTTTCTTCTCTCTTAAAGAGGAATTTAGGACAGGGTAAGACTTGACACATTTTACACTTTACACAAAAGTCACACACCGGGGTAAAAGATGGCATGCTTACATCTTGTCCAAAGAAAGGGAGGCCAGAAGAGGATGGTGACTGCAAGACAGGCCTCAGATTACAGAGATCAGCAAGGCTCATCACAGATGCTGAGTGCTGGTCACAGTGTCCGACACGACTGTTCCACTCAGCCACGCTTCTGCTCCTGCACAATCCCTGGTGCTTATTTTGGAAAGAGCATGGCATTTTCCAAAGAGCAGTGTGTCTCCAGGTATCTTGGCAACTGGCCAGCTAAAAAGCAACTACCTTGGGGAAGAGGGGAGTAGGTGCCCCTTCTTGCTCCCATCCAATGGTCCTGTCTTCCCTGTGAAATCTACTTTCCTTTCCTAATCCCAGTCCTCTGGGACTCAGAAGCCTTAGTCATGAGCTCTGCTCCCTAACACTGTTTATCCACAGGCGGAACAGCTGCAGGTCAGTTGGAAAACTGTTTCCACGTGACATGGTTGCAATTCTTTTTGTCACTCTCTTGAACAATGACAGCAAAGATTTGGGGTTTCAGACAATGCTGACCAGTGCAGAACAGGACAGAGTAGGATTTCTACCTCCTCAGATCTGAACTCTGCACCCTATCAATGCAATCCAACGGTACATTAGCTTTCCTGGTGCCATCTTCCATAGCAGACTTATGTCACACTTTCTGTCCACTGAGGCACTAGCTCCACACAGCCTCACCTAGATTCCCATTTAAATCCCACCTTGAAGAGTTCAGATACTTATCTTTCTGAGAACAATGGTTATACTACATACAGCCAGACATGTTGGCACATACCTGTACTCTTAACACTTAGGAGGCTGAGGCAGGAGAAGTGTATGAGTGTGAGGTAAGTCTGATCTGAGAACCTGTCTCAAAAAACCAAAATAACAACAGAATGATTTACATCACATACATATGATGTAGTTCTTGATTAGTACGAAGCCACATCTCACAGGTCATGTGGCCCTGACTTCCAGTCGGCCCAGCTTTCCACTCAATCCCATGTTGGCCTCTTGGCATAACAGCTAACCCAAGGGCTACCACATTTCAGATACGCCACAAGATCAACATAGCCCAAGGCAGAGCTATTGAATGTGATCATGAATATGACCACAGTCACAGTACTGTGGGCCGCTCGGATCTCATGGACAGGTCTATGTGGAGAAAAACTTGAAAGTATTCATATGTTTAGCTAGGGTGGGAGGACTGGAAACTGTAGAAATCACGGAAGGAAAACCAGAGTCTCTTTGGCATAGAGTGAAGCCAGGAAGATGCTGATGTGGGAGGGTTCTCCGCGCTCCTTTCAAGGGTCACAGTTTCATTTTAGGCATGGCTGCCACTCTTGTGACAGTCTTTGCCTCTTCTGCTTCCTTCTTTCTCCCTTCTGTCCCGCACTTTCTCACTGAGCTCACCAATTTCCAAAGGACTATTAACCTTGTATTTGTTATTCCTCAAGACCTAATGCTGGCGATCTGGTTAGGAAGATCAGGATAGGAAAGGTCAATTTTCAGGTCTTAAGTAGCTATGTCACAAGACTGAAGCCCTCAGTGAGACAGCTTGCTGAGCTGGCTCCCATCCCCCAGAGTGTCCTTTCCTGTGTTGTCTGCCCAGGACAATAACAATGATTGACCGAAGCCAAGATGGTAGAGCGGAGCACCAGGAAGGCCATTCCTCCCAATAAAGACCATGGCAGACACGGAAAGTCTCTTGTCTTACAACACCAGGACTTCCCTTAACCTACCTTAGCACAATGCCCCAGACAGCCACTGCTGCTCAGTGAGCATTGGTGTAAGGGCCAACCCTTATTCGTCACCATACTTGTGTCACTTAGAGACCAAGAGGTGCAAAGTGACTCTGCAGGAACGCCCTTTGAGCCATCACGAATGGAGGGGGATTGGATGAGGCTTCAGGTTAGGTTCTGGAGCATCCCTTAATCCAGGGATCTATTTCTTGTTTCGAATCCCAATGGCATTCTTCCTGAGAAGGTATCTGGATTATACTCTTTATTTTCCTATCTGGCTGAACATAAAAGGACAAAGCACAACCCACAGGCAAAACGAGAAACAGAATTACGGCATAGGTAGTCAAACTAGAACTAAAGTAAAGTTTAAAATGCTTAAAACATACAGAATATGAATTATATCTCAATAAATTTGTAACAACAAATAAATACCCACAAAAGTGAAAACAAGGCCCTATGCATGTGCTTCTCTACCAAAGACCATGGAGAACTTGCAGCACCAAGTCAGGCCTGACTCAAGTCAGCAATGTCCCACTAGGCCCAACACTGGGTAAGAAGGTGTGGATTCCCAAAGAGGCTTGAAAGAACAAGGAAGGGGCTGGAGAGATGGCTCAGATGTTAAAAATACTTGCTGTTCTTAGAAGGCCTGGGTTTGATTCCTAGAGCACAAATGGTGGCTCACAACCACCTGTAACTCCAGTCCAGGGGATCTGATATCTTCTCTGACTCCTGCAGACACCAGGTAACATACATGGTACACAAGCGAACCACTCATATACATGCAATAAGATAAATAGATCTTTAAAAATTTAAAAGCGAGAGAGAGAGAGAGAATATAAATCCAGAGTGGATCAGAACACAAATGCTTCTAAGCCAGAGACTGGAGACTATTCCATGAAACACGCTGGCTTGATACAATGTTAGTAGTGTAACATTAAGAAATAATGTTTCTTAGTGGGGAGGTAGTGGCGCACGCCTTTAATCCCAGCACTCAGGAGGCAGAGGCAGGCAGATCTCTGTGAGTTCAAGGCCAACCTGGTCTACAGAGTGAGTTCCAGGACAGCCAGAGTTACAACAGAGAAACCCTGGAAAAACCAAAAAGAGAAAAGAAAAGCAAAACAAAACAACAACAACAAAAGAATGTTCTGGGCTGAGTATCAGAAGTAGGTAGTTTGCTATGGGTTTTTCAGGTCAGCCAAGGCTACATAGTATGAGCTTGTCTGAAATTTAAAAAAAAAAAAATCTATAAAAAAGCTTAGGAAACATTGAGCTTAACACAGTTGAAGAGGCTTCTTCACTGCAGGATTTCTCAGAATCTTTAAAGCTAGTGAACACTGTAGCAGGATACAGTAGGTAGTGTTTTCCAAAGGAATTTGAGCAGGAAGCCTTTTTTTAATCATAAGTATCCCGAAGTGTCAATATTCTTAACAAAATACTCTAGGAGATGTGGTTCTAACCGTTTTTGGCTGATGACTCACTAATTCTTTTCTAGGAATACAATTAACATGGGACCCATAAATAACTTAGAGCTTGACCCTAATTATACTAAAATTGACACAGTGTAATATATAGATTCTCACTTCACAGTTTGTGTGTTATTCAGGTTTTTGTTTGGTTTTGGTTTCCCCCCACAGAGTGTTGGTATGTAGCCCACACTGGCCTGGAGTGTGCTGTTTATCCCAACCTGGACTCAAAATCCCTCTGCCTTAGCCTCCTTAGCATTGGGATTACAGTGTATACCTCTTGCCTAGAAATCCAGTAAATCTTTTTTACTAGAACTTTTGAGTATTTACTTATGTATGTGTATATGTGAAGATGCCCACAGTGGCCAGCAGAGGGTGTTGGACCTCTGGAACTGGAGTTACAGGTAGTCTTGATCTTGGTGTGAATGTTGGGAACTGAACTTGGGTCCACTGGAAGAGCAACCAATGTTCCATCTTCCAGTGAGCAATCTTCCAGCCTCTGGGGTGTATGTTTGTGGGGTTGTGTTGTGTGTGGTATGTTTAGTTGTGGATAATATCTTAGTTAAGATTAGTCTCTTACTTGTTTACACCTCTGTGCCATCCCCAGCTTCCACCCCCACAGGAGGTTCCTGTTATTTGTTGATTGAGGGTCTGTGTGAAAACAGGAAGAAAACACCTGGGGATCGAGGGGTGGAGCAAGGAGGGAGGGGGAGTAGGAGACAGATAGCAGAGGACAAAGAAGAAGCTAGCAAGCAGGAGGAGAACAGAGAGGAGAGCGATGGGGTGAAAGCCTTGGAGTGAGCTCTCAGCCTAACTGCCTGGGTATTAGAATTCCCTGAGATTTGACATGGTTTGTGATTAATAAAGAGCATTGGAAATTTCAACGTCTGGACTCTCCGTTAAGCGCCATAACTTTACTTTAACAGGGTTGGGCACATGTGCATGCCTGTGTGTATATACGTTTGAGTGAGCACATCTGGAGGCCAGAGATCAATGTTGAGTTTCTCTTATCACTTGCACCTTATTTCTTGGGGCAGGCTCTTTCACTAAGCCTGGAGCCCACAGACTGCCTAGACTGCCAGTAAACTCCAGGAATCCACCTGTCTCTGTCTCTCTAGTGCTGGGATTACAGACCCAGTCTATCAGGTCCCTTAGGAAACAATGACTCCAGACTTACTGAGCCATTTGTTTCCTTCAACCAGAACCTCTGGGTAATGGCTTTAGCTTGATTTTCCCCAGTTCCACCTCTCTTGAGGCTTCTTGTACCAGTTTTCCCACAGTACAGTTAAGCCCAAGAAGTGGTTTCTATGTCTCTTGTCCAGGTCCAAGGGTTGTCTTGCTGTGATAAACACCATGACCAAAAGCAACTTGGGGAGCAAAGAGTTTATTTCAGCTTACAGCTCTAGGTCACTCTCCATCGCTGAGGGAAATCAGGGTAGGGGCCTGGAAGAAGGCTCTAAAGCAGAGGTCATGGAGGAGCACTGCTTACTGGCTTGCTCAGCTCACTTTCAACATCCCAGGACCATCTGCCCAGGGGTGGCACCACCCACAATGGGCTTGGCCCTCCCACATTGATCGCTAATTAAGAAAGGCTTGATTACAGGCCAATCTCTTGAAGGCATTTTCTCAACTGTGGTGCCCTCTTCTTAGATAATATCTTGGATAATGTCTTCTAGCTATGTCAAGCTGATTTAAAAAACCCAAGCAGGACAAAGTTCCATCTGCTCTTTATTTCTGTATGTGTTTGTACATGATGTGTGTGTGTGTGTGTGTGTGTTTGTGTGCACGCATGTGTGCGTGTTTGCATCTGTGTGAATGTATGCGTGGAAGCTAGAAGATGTGTGATGCCTGGAGCTGGAGTTACAGGTCTTGTGAGCCGGCACAGCTTGTGTGCTGGGAACCTGGCTCTGGTCCTCTGAAGAGCTGCAAACACTCTGAACCATAGAGCCATCTTTCCATCCCATCTTTCTTTGTTTTTTGAGACAGAGTCTGGTGTAACCCAGGCAGGCCTCAAACTCATTACGACCTTGAATTTTGAATCCTCCTGCATCCTTTTCTCAAATGCTGGGGTTACCACACCCAGTTTGTGCGATGGTGAGGATGAACCCAAGGCTTTCTGCTCAAGCACTCCACCTACTGAGGCACATCCCCAGCCCTCCGTCTGCCCTTTGCTGGAGGGGCCCAGAAGCTAATCAGGTTCAAGTAAAGTCTCTATTCTCCATTCCTGTTCATTCTGGGCTACAATAGTTATGGACAGTGAGTTGCTTAGGGCCTGGGAATGAATCATCCTCAACATCAGCTACCATGGATCACCTGCCTGCAGAGCCTTCAGTGTGAAGGCCTCTGAGAAGCCGAGTCACCAGGAAGTGACCTCACCAGAGAAGTCTGTTTCTTTGGTTCCCTTTGTCAGCAAGGAAGTAGCACCCAGGCTTCAATTCCAAGTACAGCTTGCAGACAGGGTATGTGAAGTAACTGTAGAGAAGGGAGGTATATGTCCTTTCCTGCAGTGACTCTTGCAGGTAATATTGTACACGCACACAGTCATTGCAGAATAAACCAGTGAAAGAGCCCAGAAACCAAACCATAAGTGTGACCAAATAGATGGTGAGAAGTCAGGCCAGAAGGTTACAGATTGCACTGGAATCCCAGCACTTGGCAGGTGGAAGGAGGAGGATCAAAGTTTAAAGTCATCTTTGGCTATACTGTGACTTACATTCTTGTCTACATAGAGAGGCAGGGTCAGGAGGATCAGAGTTCAAGATCATCTTTAGCTACTTGAGTTTGAAGCCAGCCTGGGTTACGTGAAACTCTGTCTAGAACACAAATAAAAACCCCCATTATGGTTTCTTGTTGCCACCAATTCTCTTGTGCTCACCAGAGCTGGCTGCAAGGGAGAAATATTTGGAGAAGCACATATCTCAGTGACCCTCTGAGGCTGAGGGGTCACTGCCATACTCAAGTTTGGTTTTCTAGAACTCCTGAGTTTCCCATAATCCCAGACACTGAGCCAAGGAAAAGCAACCTGGTCTCTGTTATAAGAGGCCCCTAAAGCAAGGGCATGGTTTTCACACGTCCTGAGGTAGCTGGTGATGGTCTCTTCCTCCATTCAGTATCCACATCAGAAACCCTGGAGTCGTCCCTGATTCTGTAGGCCCCCCCCACCTCTGAAGATGAGCCATATCATGTCATTCCACTTTATTGACACCCCCCCACATCTGCTTTAGCTCGGGCTTCATCATCTCTTACCTACCTCTCTACTGACTTCTCACCCTCCAACCTCTCACTCACCACTAGAGCAGTAACCTCAGCTCAAATCTGTTTCCCTTAATTTCAGCCTTTAATTCATCCCAAATGTACGCTTCTGCTTCTTCCTCCATGTCCCTTGCCTGGAATTCTTGCCTTTTCTGCACCGTGTCAGACTGCTAAGTTTCTAACCTTCTTCTAAGAGCTGGTTAGCAATGTCTACCCTGTGGAGTCTTCCCTTACCACTGGACAAGAGCCCATCTTTGCATGCATTTGGACTTGCTTCTTGGTTCTCCTGTGGTACTCATAATTCTGTGCCTCAATCAACCCCGCTCTGGACATATTCCTGCAGTGAGAGTCTGTGTTGTTGAGCCCAGCACAGCACCCAGGTTCTTTCTTTCTTGGTATTTTTTGGAGGAGGATCTGTGTAGGTAAAGCCTTGGCAAACCCAAACCCAGTTTGTTAGGAAGGAAGATGGAGAGGGTTGTTCTCTCCCCAGAAGCTACACTGACCACTGGGAAGATCCCCCTTAAACTGGAAAGCTTTCTGATACAAGGAACAACCTAAAGACACCTAGACCAGAGCATACACATAGGTTAGTCTTCCACTTACTGCTGACTTACTATCTTTGTGATGCTATCTCTTCTACTTTCAGGAGCTCCTGTGGCCCAGTTGCTGAGTTAACACCCTGGCAATCCCCATCCCTTAAGTCTTAAACTCTCCCAACAGCTGCAACAGTCAAAGGGTCAGAATGGTAGCATTCTCTCATGCTCTCAGGCTCACCATGCATTGCTGTTCATTTTGACGCAGATCTATAAACCTTCCTGTTATCATCTGAGCCCATCTTTCTCCTGGAGATCCACTGGCAGAGCTCTTACTTGTCTCTGTACCCTTAAAGTACCAGGAACGAGCAGACATGTAGCAAACACTCATGAACTAAACAAATGAGTTAATGGGGAATCTGGTTTGAGTGAGGCTAGACTAGCATTCTTTCAAGCGCGCATAGACCACATCTGTTACTGTATGCCATTCTGTAAGTATCTCATGCCTCTGACAGCACAGGAGGCAGGGTGTTGCTTGATGAATTAAGTACTCAAAAGCTATATTTGTTTTTCTTGCAAGAAATCTCTTCTAAGAGGTAGACTGTGTGGCTGCATCAGCCAGCTGGTTAGACAACAGGTCAGAGGGCTTGTGCCTGCCACTCATACCAACCATAACCCAAATATTACTGAACTGCTCACCAGGGCCCTGGGCAGCAGGGGGTTTCCCTGGACCACTGAGGCATACGGCACAGCTGGCACCAAAAACGGGCTGTTCCAAAGTTTCTGGAAGACAGACATAGCAAGGGCAGAGCCCAGGGGATAGGTCACCAAGAAGAGCTCTCATTCCTTTCCTAAGGAGACAAGCAGAGACCCTGGGGAGCTCAGAGGTAGGCTGGGGCCTGGTTCAGCTGCTGAGATGCAGCCAGGCCAATTAAATAATTGGCATGAGAGGCAAAGAAGGGAAGCTGCTCCTTTCAGGCAAACTCCCACCCCAGACAGGAGGCTCCAGGCAGCTGTGGCAACAGCAGCAGCAACAACAGGGCAGGGATTTCTTCTCTGCCTCCCACTAGCTGAGAGCTAATGCTTAAATTAGCACCTTGGAAACACCCAGATCTACTGGCTGCACCTTCTCTCTCAGCTGCTGCCACTCCCCCAGGCCTCCTTTTCAAGATGAGTGTCTCTTTCAAGTAAAAAGAAAGAAAAAGAGGCTTCTCCTGCAGCTCACCTTCCAAGTGAGGAGCAGTCTCTGAGTTTGCTTACAGCTATGAGTGGGAGAGGCTTATTTGATGATGGGACCCAAGACACAGGCCTCTGTCCATACACCCAGGTCCCGAAAGGAGCAATAAGGCCAATACTAGGGCTGCCCTCTTTTCTTGGGGCCTAAGGAGACCGACTTCACTCTGCTTCAGTGAGCTCATTCATAATGTGAACAAGAGAAATAAGCTTTTACTGAACTGTATGCTCCAGCAGGGCAGGGCCTCACCTGAACTTATGTTGCTAACCATTGTGTCCCTGACAAGTTGTGTAGTATCTGAAGCAGAGTAGATGTTCAGTAAGTATTTAGTGAATCAATTTTCTGAGTCACTATATCAGACTCCATGATATTCTTTGGAAGGGAAAATGAGGAACTATTGTTTAAACATCAAACACTTCATTTGAATGAATGAAATCTGTCTTCATTTTGTGAGTCGAAAAATAGTTTAAGGGGGAGAAGGGACTTCCTAGAGGTCACCATAAATAATACAAAAAATGGAAGAGATCAAAGGTGAATCGGAGCTGGGGCCCCTAGTTCTGATGGTCTTCTCCCAAATATCCCTACAGAGCTCTTTTGCCCTCTACCTCTGTGGAGTGCATCTTGATTCCTTATGACCTAAATGAAGATCCCTGGGGAAACACTGCACAAGACTCTGCTGTTCTCAACAGAATACAGGACATTTAAAGAGTTTGGGGTGTCTCTAGACTCCAATATGGGAATAGAGTCAAGAAACAAGGTAATGTCTATGGCCCCCAAGTGTGAGACTAGAGTCATTCAGCTTCAACACAGTATTCTCTTGCAGACTGCTTTAGCTTTCAAAAAAGGGCAGGGCAGCTACAGCTATTCTAATAAGCGCTTTCTCACCACAAACTTCTCCTACTTTAGGGCCACACAAACCAAAACAACCCAGGAGTCTTCTACTCATGACTAAGAAAGAATACCAGGAAATAACGGAGTCACCAAAGACAACTGAGCGATTCTGATGGCCTTATTCTTCTCTTTCCTTGGACAGCTATTATCTCAGGAACTTCAGATGAGAAACAAGAACCCACTCCTTTCCTCAACTTACTTGAACCCCTTTCATCCACCCATCCACACCCTATTAGCTTAGAGCTGGAAAGACATTCTAGTTTGAAAATAAGGGAACCCATTAAGCAAAATTCCAGCCGAAGGTCCTTCTTTAAATTCATAGAACAAACTTCTCCCTGGGGATTTTCTGGTTCCCAAATAATTCAGTAGTGGCTTCAAGGTGGGAAAAAGTCCTGCAACACCTCTCTTAGTTCAATATTGTACACTTCTATAAAGTCCATCTATTTCAGCTTCACAAAACGTAGAAGACATTTATCCCCAGCTAGATGGGAACGGATTATCCAGCAAGTCGTGGCATGGTGATAGTCATAGTTCCCCATTCCACTGTGGTTCACCTTGGCTACTTGTCTAGGGATCCACATAGCAGGCCTGTGATTCGGGAGCTGCAGGCCCAAGGGAAGAACCTATCCTGGGCCAGCCAGACTAACACAGAGGGACGATAGGGACGTCTCCTCCCCCTCCTCTCCAGCTTCAGGAGTTGAAGAGCAGGTCAGCTCAAGCCCAGAGAAAGGCATGCACACACCTTTTTGTTCTGGCCTTCCTGCCTCCTTTTAGCTCATGCTAGAGCAGGCCCCAAGGTGGCTAAGCGGCCTCAGCATTCTCTCCCTACTCTAGGCTAAGTCTCTGACCTTCCTACGCATTTGATGACAGCAATGGCAGTCTGGTAGCCCTAGGGCAATAGCCAGCAGGCATCGCCTTCTTTAGGCCATGTCTCCATAAACTGGCAGCACCCTCCCCCTTCCATCCCCTCGGCGCCCGGCATCGATGACATCATTCCTGCCTGACTCCAGGACCGCGGACCGGAGGCAGGATCCCCGCCCTGCAAAGACTCCAAGCACGTAGGCCTAAGATGACAGGGGCTCTTCCGAATTCCGAACCGGTCGGCACCGGATGCTCCAGCGCAGCTCCGTCCCCTACCCCGGAGGTACCTTAGCATTCTCGTCGACACCCCTGATTCTCCATTTCGCTACCACTCACTCTTCCCCTTCCCGATTCCGATGCCCCCAGATTGAACTGGGGTGCTTCTCTCTCGAGAAGAACGGAATTCCCAGGTCCAGCAGCGCACCTCTGCCCTCATTCGTGCTTGGTTCCTTCTCATCTTTGCTATCTTTGCTAAAGGTCCGGCGGGCCGGCCTCTCCTTTTCCAAACGCCTATTTCCAGTCCTCCTTAGACTGGCTGCTCTCTCCCGGCCCCCTCCCTCTCCCTGAGCATCACAGGCCTCGAGGGCTAAACGCGTTTCTCACCCGCCCCCATCCGGACCCCCCGGGCCTGCTGCCAAAGATGCCCTGTGACATCCCCCTCTGTGGGCCTCCTCTAGCAGTGTGCACTGTCGTGCTTCCTTCGGTCCCCTCCGACGGCGTCCTGCCTCCGCGGACCGTGCCCTCCGCCCCGCCAGGTCCTCCGCTCGCACCGTAGGTAATCTCCCACGGTGATGACTTGCTCTGCAAGTCTCCCTCCCCCGGCAATGCGTTTTCAGGGCTCTCTCTGCCTTATCAGATGGCGCCCCCTCGCACAATCCTCACGGCCTAATTCCTTCCTTCCCCTCCGGCGGTGCCCCTCCCGGCCCTGGCCTGCCCGCCGCCCGCCCCCTCACCAGCGGCTGCATCTCCGAGTGCGCGGTGGGCACCTGGAACCGGTCGATCTCCTCCATCATGGTGCCGGTGGGCGAGCGGGCCAGGGGCCGGGCGCGGCCGGGGACGCCGACGGGACCGCGCGGGGCGGCGGCCCCAGAAGCCCGGCAGATGATGCAGACTAGGCCGCCCCAGACCAGTCGGGTGGATAGGCGGATGGAAGGATGGACAGGTGGCGGGAGGCTGGCGGGCTGACCGAGGCCGGCGTAGCGCCGTGGGTTGCCTAGAGCTACCGCGGCAGTGGCCCCGCGGAGCCGCAGGTCTCGCCTCGCCTCCTCCTCCGCCGCCGCCTCCTGTCAGCAGCTCAGCCACTGCGGTGACTCTGCAACTCCACTTCCGGGTCCGGGACACCGCCCGGAGCCTGCATTATTCATGAGAGGGCGGCGCCTGGGCGCCCCAGCCCGTCCCACTCGCGGGAGCTCCCAGTGCGCGTGGCGGGCGGACGTATTTTCTCCGCGGAGGGCGGGGCTTAGCGGAGCCCGAGGATCCCTGCGCGCCCGGCTCCGCCTCCTCCCTTTGCGCGTGGGGGCGCTGGGCGCGCCTGCGCCCTGGCTGCTTGCTGGTTGCTGGGTAACCGCGTCAGGGAGGAGCCGATGCTGTTCTCCAAGGGCGCGGGGACCCACGGCGACTGCTGTCCCTGAAGAACCCCGCGGACTGGGAATTGAAGTGGAAGTGCATTTCCCGTGTGTGGTCAAGGAAAACTTCTCCCCGGGAGAGGGAGCGTTTGTAGTTTCTCCAGGGTTTGAGGCGCTTTCTATTCTTTGCGACAATGCCCCAGAAACCGCCTCGCAAGCAGGTAAAGTCAGACTGTGGCCTGCTGTCTTCTGATGACCTTTGACCTTAACCGCCAATTATTCCCTGTTGACCTCCAACCCCTCTCTCTTGTGACTCCTGGCTTGTGTTCCCACTGGCCTGATTCTCCTGTTCTCGCTCACAAACCCTGCCCTCCTCTCCTATACTGTGTTTCCCTTGTTATTCCCATCTCTTCTTCACAGACCCACTGTCCAGTCCATCGCCCTTAAGCCTCCCGCCCCTGCTCCCGCCCTTTCTTCATTTTCCCAAAGGAGTTTTTGTTCAACACTGCTGCATGATCAGTGCTGAGCTAAGTGGGGCCGAGGCCATTTGCCATGTGGGAGCTCAGAGAGGGGACACAAGAGAACCGTGCAGGACACGTGTGTGCGGAGTTTGGAGTGAGAAATCAGGGAGGAAGAAGAGAAAGGCCTTTCCCCAACCACGTGCCCTGCCCTCAGACGCAAGTCTCCTCCCTCTGAGCGTCTTGTCCACTCAGCCGTGTGAACACTGTGTCTCTGTCACCTGGCAAGATGCCATCCCTTCTCACGGGAGGTTCAAATCCGAGAATCACCGTGGATGATGAGCTAGTCTTGGATTCTCAAGGAGCATTCTGGGATATAGAAGAATGACTCTGTCCTTCAGGAATTGCTTTTCTAACCTCTAGCCGGGTTTCTGCTATTTTTAATTTTTCTATACTTAAGCCTAGGTACATTGAGGTTTGGAGAGCAAATCTGTATCCATGATATTTGAATATTTTGGTTCAGATTCTTGCATATTAACCTTGGGCTCTCTGCTTCTTTACACTGGCCTTCAAGAGCAGAAGAACCTATCACTCTTAGAGTTCTGTAGCTATTGAAAGGTTATTCTGTTCTTGTATTGGCCCTGCCCTAGTTTTATGTTGAGACTGAGTTGTGTTTTGAAGCTTACCGTGCTTAACATCCTTAATTTGAAGGCAGTCTGTTTTAACTTGACATTATCAATTTCTAGCTAGCTATATATAATAACATAGATCCTTTTACTTGTGCATGCTTCAAGTTTTGACAGAGTTGTACTCTCATACAGGTACAATCAAATACGGAATATATCCTCCGTTACAAGAAATTCTCTTGCCTTAGTCCAGTTTAGTTCTCCCTACCTCTTACCCCTTAACCACTGGTCTGCTCTCTCTCACCACAGATGAATTTTTTCCCCTAGCAACTTGTAGTTTGAACAGGATGGGTATCTCCAGTCTCTTTAGGGGGGACATTGGTGACTAGTTACATTGAAAGCAGAAAGAGGTTACGACAAATAGGGAGGACAGAGACTGGGTCAGTTGGCCCTGCACACGTCAGCACTGTGTGCTGCAGAGAAGGGGCTTTTCAGTACCATGTAGTAGCAGTGTCTTGTGCTGAATGCCAGGTTGTGCTGGGTTGTGTTCACCACATTAAAACTCAATGTAGATTAAAGCTAGGCCGGGGTAACCTAGATATGCCTGAGACTCTGTGTCTGTCTCTCAGTGCAAGAGCAGAATATGAAGATTCCTGGGGCTGAAGGAGAGAGAGGCATGCAGGTTGGAGCAGTAGGGAGGCTTCAGAGAGGAGGACAGTAAAACTTAGAAGCCCACAGTGGTAAAGAAAGGTCAGGATTGGTGTAGGTAGAGACAGAGAGAAGCGTAGACCGTTTGTGTCACACCAGCAATCAGGCCTTTCAGTGCTTCTCTCTCTGTCTCTGTCTCTCTCTGTCTCTGTCTCTGTCTCTCTCTCTCTCTCTGTGTGTGAGGGGAGAGAGAGAGTGTAAGTGGCTGTTGAGACCAGAGGCATCAGACACCCTTGGAGCTAGAATTTCAGATGGTTGTTAGCCACTCAAAATGGGCTCTGGGAATCAAACTCAGGTCTTCTGCAAGAGCAGTGCATGCTTTTAATGGCTGAACCATCTCTCCCACCCCACTTTTTAGTATTTTCTGTTGCTCTCAGAATCTCAATAGTCTAACTGGGTTCACAGGGCCCAGAAGGCCCTGAACAGCTTGCCATTGCTACCCAGTCTACTTCAGACCTCACCACTAGCTTTATGAACATTCTCCCATCAGTACACTGACCTGCTCTCTCTGTGCAGAGTCATAGTCACACTATTTTTCTCCTCTAGGCCTTTGAAACTGCTCTTGCCCCAAGGCTGGTGCAATCGCTCCTGTCTGCTGCCGTCCGCTTTACTTTGCCCTGCCTTAAATTTCCTCTTCTTTTTTGTTTTTTTCTTGTGTGTTAAGTTTCAGCAAGGCAACCATATTTTCCTATAAAGGACTAAATCCACTTTCTGGAAATAGAACAAGGTGATATACCTACCACTGTGTAAATTCTGTTAAGGCAAGGATGGCATCTGTATTCTTGTTCATTATTGATCTCCATATCTCGGATAAAACCTTGCATATATTTAATTCTGAAAAGAAAAGAACTTGGTTGAATATTAATCTGAATGTACGAGCTCATCTTTGGAAGTTTCCATTTGAGTCTGTTTGATGGGTGGGAAAGAGTACGCCTGGATGGGAGTAACAACACTCGGGACCTGGTGGTAAGGAAAGCCACATTAAACACGCTCTCTGGATACCTGTGTGTGTGGCTGCTTTGGCTGGGAATGATCAGGAATTGAACTATATGCATCTGTGGCTTGGGAGCTGGGTGTAAGAAACTAAGAGGTTAAAAAATATGCATGAGGTAAGTACTCCTTCTTCCTTCCTTCGTAGTAATTGTACAAGTGCCAGGTGCTGTCCTAGGTACTGGTGACACGGAAAGCAACACAAAGAAAAAGCCCTGCTCTCATGGGGCTTATCTTTTATGTGGAGGTTAATAAATAAATAAATAAAATACGTGGTAGGTAAGGTGGTAGTAGGTGCCAAGAGAAAAAACAAGTCAGGGTGATGTATGGGACACTCGGGGCTGGATGGTTATTAAATAAGGTGCTCAGCCTCACCTTCAGGAGAGGGAGGAGGCATGGGATCTTGGGCGGGGGTGAGAGTGCAGAGCAGTCCAGAGAGACTGGAGCTTGCCACTCCTGCCAGATCAGCAAGGAAGGGAGGGAAGTGGCAGGGAATAGGGGTAGAGAGGCGCCTCTTTCCTTTTATGCCTTCACCCCCCAGAATTAATCAAACAACCCACACCATATTAAATTGGTCATGATGAAACTCCATGAATCATAATTGCAATTAAAATGCATGAATGCCAGGCACCATAAACCATGACCAGCTCCAAATATCACTGGTAATGCCCCAGTAATGAAGTATCCTTCCTAAAAATGGTAAGCATGCCAGCTAGCTGTGTGTATGTGCAGGAGTTTTGCAACACTGCCAAACACTGCCTGGCAGCCAGACTTTTTAGTAGAAAACCAAATTAGAGTCTTCTGTGAACTCCAGTTAAGAGCTAATTTTAGTTTATGACTAACAAATTTTAGTACCCCTTTATAACTCAGTTGGTTATCATTAAAAACAAAAGTCTGGAGTTTTGCATCGTTTGCTTATAAAAGCCCAAGAAAAGGACTTACCTTTGGACAACTTTGTGGTCTCGCAAGAAACCCGCCTGGGGCAGCGTTTTCAGAAATGGTGGTCTAGACAGACGGGGACTGGGGTAGGGGTAGGGATAGGATTGGGTGTGAGGCCAGAAGAGAGCACTGGATAACTAAGAAACTCTTCCTAGGCCTTTTCAACTCACTTCCTTCTAAATATCTCTCAGATTAAACCACTCCCACTCCCAGGATCAATCTATAAACTTCTTTTACCTAGAGTGCTCCGAAAGTCTCGGAACTGCTCACCCCACACCTGCTCTACACTGCCTCAAAATGGTTTTTTGTTTTGTTTTGTTTCCCCTCCAAGCATGGTGGCACAGCAAGACCTTACTTAAAAAAATTAAAAAAAAAAAAAAAAAAAAAGGTCAATGAGATGTCTCAGTAGGAAAAGGAGCTTGCGGTCAAGCCTGAAGCCTGGAATTCTGACCTAAGAACTTGCGGGTAGAAGGAGAGACCAGAGGCTGTATACACACACACCACACGTATCACACATATCACACACACACACACACACACCCACACCACACACCACACCACACACCACATACACACACACCACACACACACACACATACCACATACACATACACCACACATACACACCACATACACACACACACACACCACATACACACACACCACACACACATACCACATACACACACACACCACATACCACATACACATACACACACACCACACATACACACACACACCACACATACACACACACACCACACACACACACCACATACACACACACCACACCACACACCACATACACATACACACACACCACACATACACACACATACACACACACCACACACACATACCACATACCACACACCACATACACATACACACACACCACACATACACACACACCACACACACATACCACATACCACACATACACACCACATACACATACACACACCACACACACACACACACACCACACACACACCACACATATCACACACACACCACACACACACACCACATACACACACACCACACCACACACCACATACACATACACACACACCACACATACACACACATACACACACACCACACACACATACCACATACCACACATATCACACACATACACACACACACCACATACACCCCCCCACATACCACATGCATACCATACACACACACCACACACCACACACTACACACTGGCACGCACACAAATAGATGAATACATAAATGTAATTTGAAACAAACAAAACCCCAAATCTTTTCAAACTGCTAATGTGATTAGGCCGTCCCCAGTTGAGAACGCTTTAGTGATTCCCATTGTTTTCTGGATAGAGTCCAGGTTTTTAGATAATCCCTTGGGGCCTGTGTGGACTGACACTTGCTCATGTCTTAAAAGTTAATGTGTGCTGTTCTTCCCCCATAATTACTGCACCTCATTTTTATGTGCTGTCCCCCGTTTATGGAATTTTGTTTTGTTTTGACACAGGGCCCATCCAGCCCAGCTGAAGCAGGCCTTGAACTCCTGATCCTCCCACCTCTCCCAAGTGCTGTGACTACAGGCATGGCCGCCTTTCCCTCCTCTTAAACAGTCTTCATATCTTCACTCACACATATAATCCTAGGATTATATGAGGTCAATCCCACAACCCACTATGGTGCCTCATGTCCTGTTGTTGAAGACAGGGCTAAAGTTCATATTCATTCATATGTATGTATATAATTGTACATACATGTGAATAAATACATATGTGTATACATATATATATACACACACACACATATATATACATACATACACACACACACACAATTGTGCTCTACGTTCCCTTCTTCCATTCATGACCGTGGCTTGTAATTATTCACTTGTCTGTATAGTTATCTGATCACTGTGTGTCTCCCACAAGATTGCCTGCTTGTTGGAGCAGGGCTTGTGGATGCTTGTGTTTAGAGCTGTGTTCTCAGCCCCTCACACAATGGCCATTATATCAGAAACTCTCAGGGAATGACTGAGTGTTGAATGGACCAGGGAATATGGTGGGTACCATACCATGTCTCCCCACACCAGTTCTGGGGGAAACAGGGAAGCTTCTGAGAGGAATACCAACACTTAAGGTATGAGCATACAGAAAGAAGTAAGACATGGTTAGGGGAGGTAGTTCTTCAGAAGCTGAAGGGAGGAGTGGGCTGTCAGTCATGTGGCCTGCTACTAAAGTGTCAGTGGAGCTGAGCACCAAGACATGGCCTTCAGATGCAATGACTAGGAATCCATTAAGGGCTTCACAGAGAACAACTTCAGAGGTAAAGGCAAGACTGTGTGTGAACTAGCAGGCAGCGAAGACCATATGGGCAAGGATATTTTTTTTAAAGATGAAAGTAAAACTTGAATATATTAAGCCCTGTGGCAAAGGATCCGGATGGAGAGAAGTGGAAGATAAAGGAGAGAAAAATTGAATTATGACTTGGTCCAAGTTTCTGAGAAGGTGGGAAGGGATTAGCACAGACAGAAGGAGGGATGCTTTGAAGCGGGAGAAGAAAGGATGGATGCCGACGATGAGAATTTTGAGGTTTCGTGGCAGGAAGTTGAGAGGGTTTTCTCTTCTCTTCCCCTAATAGTGTTACAGAATTCCTTCTGGAAGTGATAACTAGAAAACAAATTTTGCCAATGGCTGTTCCATTTTGTTATGATTACAGTCATGCTATTTTCAGACTTATGGTCTGAGGTTTGTCATGCGCAATTATCAGATTACAAAACAGCTGTGAGCGTTTGAGGCCAGAACTCCGTCCCCCTACCCCCATTCACTGTGAAGCCTAGCACATTGTTAATATTTGGGACATGCCAGGTACGCAGATAATGACAGGGCTCTTGTGCTTGCCATTGGGTTTTGCAGTCTGCAAGCGATGCTGAAGTAATGTTGGGTTTTTGGCTCCAGCTGTGAGCAAGCCACATGAAACTGTTTCTGCCAGTTAGGAATGTGTATGCGTGCTCAATCTTAACAGTTACCGAGCACTGACAGGGTGCTGTGGAAGAGGCAAAGAATGCAGCTGTTGATCAAACTTTGGTTCCACCTCTTTGAGCGTCACCATGCCTTGGATTCGCTGGATTTTAATGTCCTTCATTTATCTTGCTCCTGCTTTAAGAACCCGTGGGAGTGGGGACTGGCCCAGCTTTGTTCCCTTAGCTGTTGTCCTAGGGCCTGCACCATAAATATGGGGTGAATGGTTAAGGGCTGAGTGAGTCAGGAGATGAATGGCTTGGTGAGTGGTGGAAGGGTGTACATGGCAATACTTTGAACACTAACTTCTTTCTGCCTATGCAAGTTGCCCACCTTTATCCTAGCAAAAGCTGTCCAATCCGCATACGAAGAGGGACCTGACTCTGGTGTTTAGCTTAAGTCCCCCCCCTCCTCCTAGTTACCTTGTATCCATTTTCTTATTTACTTATTCTTTCCACGTATCATGTATTCATAGTCCAGCCCTGGACTCTAAATGGATCAAATAATCTGTGGACCCTTGAATAGACAGACACCCATGTCTGTGCTTCCTGCCTTTGTAATAAAGATGCTATCCTGTCTCCCTAGAATGCTCAAGCCATTTCTTTTACCATGCTAGATCTAGTAAATTCTAAGGAATATGTACAAGTGTGAGGTTTTTTCCTTCCAATAGGTTTACAGTCATATAAACCCACTGTCGGTTGAAAATATTATGAGTCAAATGCATTTACTACACATCAACTGGCAAGCATCATGGTTTGGCCACACAGACCGCCAGCCAGCATTTCAAGGAGGTATGCCACACAGTGCTAGCACAGGGAGGGTCACAGTTGAGCACACTGTCTGTGCTGAGTGCACATGACTCTTATCCATCATATTTCCCATTACCCATTATGAAAAACACACATCAAAGCATCATAAGTCAGAAGCTGTCTGTATTATAGGAAAGTTGAGCTGCAAAGAACAGAGGCTCTCTGTTAGCTCAAAAAGGCAGGTGAGAGAGTGGGCAAGGTGTCCGTGTGGAGGGCTGTGGACAGGTTTCATCAACACAGACAGCCTGGAACTAGAGTTGGAAAGCCATTCATTCTAAAACAGGTGTAGAGATCCACAACTTTGTCCGTGTTCTCACAGCCTCTTGACTTTCCTTAGCACCTCGTCTCTCCTGGTCAGCCAGTGTTTCATGGTCTCTGCTCCCTCATTGCTTTGTGTGTTTCTAGTTCATCGCTCCTGTTCTGGCATTATCCTTGAGCATCTCCGTCGGCACTGTGTCTTTCTGCTAGTTCTCTCTGTGGCACTGGTTCAGACTCGGGGAGGTGTGTGATCAACCATAGCTTCATGACTTTATCAGCATGAGACAAAATCCTAAGGCTCCCCTAAGCAGCCAAAGCTGGGGGAGGGCAGCTTCCCTTAGAAAGAGGTACTCTTTCTTATTGGTTCCTTCAAGGCAAATATAACTTGGTTTACACTAAAGTAAGTTTTGTGCTGTTTCTGGTAAATCTTTCCTTTCTCATGAATTGTGCATGAAGGGGCCTCAGATTTCTTCTAGTCCAATGCCTTCATTCAGGGCTGATATTTACATTATAAAGAGTCTGTCCTTTACAAAAACCTTTACTGTAGAACTTAAAAAAAAACCACATTTCTGCAATGAATTTTAAGATACTATATACTTTCTATATAACTTTTAAAGATGTTACTATAGGGAGTTGGGTGGTAATGGTGCACATCTTTAATCCTGGCACTCGGGAGGCAGAGGCAGGTGGATCTCGAGTTCGAGGCCAGCCTGGTCTACAAAGTGAGTTCCGGGACAGCCAGGGCTGTTCTAAGAAGAAACTCTGTCTTGAAAAACAAAACAAATGAAAAACAAAAAAAGATGTTACTTATTAGGGGACTTATTTCCCCATCACGAAGCAGCTGATCTCTGACTTGCCCTCTCGCTGTAAAAGACTATAAATGTGGACAGCTATAAGGCAGTTATTTTAAGGCGCTGAACCATGAGCATACAGGACATCGGTTTCTGTAGGGAGGGAAACATCCAATATGAGTGACACTCTACCCTTGCTCTCTGCCTCACGACAGTTTCTTGATCATGGCTTGGGGGTGTGCGGAGCAGAAGATGGGTGTGAAGGAGAGCATGAGTGTGCAAGAGATAAGCTATAGATGTTGGTAAGAGCAGCCAATGGCTCTAAAGCAGTTGTTCTGTTTACAGAATTAAAGGCATTGCTGTCTTAATGCATGGGCAGATGGGAAATCTCAGTAGAAACATAGAAACTACCGGAAAACATGCTGTCAGAAATGAAGACTTCATCGGATGGCCCGACGGCTGTCACAGGACACTGCGCTGCTAAACAACGCATTTGGTGTCTTAGGCGCAGTAAATGCGTTTGACTTACAGTGCTTTCAGTTTACAGCGGGTTTATCTGATGTAAACCACCCGCAAGAAACAAGATTTTTTTTAAAAGGAGCTTTAGTGATCTGTGGAAATATGTCATGTGTATATTTGGAATATGTGTGTTGTTGGAATACTAGAAGGAAAATAAAAGAGGAAGAAAAAAATCTGGCCAGGTGATGGCAGTGTACACCTTAATCGCAGCACTCAGGAGGCAGAGGCAGGCTGATCTCTGAATTTGAGACCAGCCTGGTATACAGAGTGAGTTCCAGGACAGCCAGGGTTACAGCAGAGAAACCTTATCTTCAAAAACAAAACAAACAAAAATTCAGTAGAAAAAAATCTGAAGAAATAGTGTTCAGAATTTTCCCCAAATGATGAGGAATCTATGGGATGATGATAAACTAGACAGTGGGCCCAAGCACAGCAAACACAATAAGGTCAGGACTAGCTCCCTCATAATAGCACCTCTGAAAACCAAAGATGAAAATGAAACCCTTCACTCTGCCCCTGGACTGTGCTCTGCAGTTTCCTGAGGGTTGCGCTGAACATGGGCCTGACAAAGTCTGCAACCTTCAGACATCTTCAGGCATCTTCCAGCAGCATCTCCATGCTGCTGTAGAGCACTGCACTTCTAGTCCCGGGGAGCGAGGCAGTCTCCACGGCCCTGGCTTGCTGCTCCTGCTGCTTCACCCAAACCTTAGCCCATTTTTCAGCTTGTTTCACCCTGAGTTGGAAGCGCCCTCTAGGGGAGCTAGTTCCCTGGAATTCTGTGAAGGAAACCTGACCCTGCTCTACCCAGTAACCAAAGCACAGAGGGAGTGGGATGAATTGCTGGCTCTGGGCCTCTGCACGCCACACCTGGTCCTTAGCCTCAGTCCACAGGTTCACCACATCCCAGGAAGCTGCTTCTAATCTGTCCAGCTCACACGTTCTTCCTAGGAACCTTGTAGCTTCTTGTAGATAGTATGAGAGAGAGAGACAGACAGACAGACAGACAGACAGACACACACACACACACACACACACACACACACACGTGCGCGCCCGCAGATATAAAAGTATCCAAGATGTGGAGGTAGGGGAAGAGGAAGACATATTAATTACAGAGAACAATGATATAAATTATGTATCACTTCTCAATGGAGTCCAGACACAATGCAATTATATATTTAAAACACTGAAAGAAATTACTATTAACCAAGAATTCTGTATCCAACAAAACACCTCTCAAGAAAAAAAGGACCAGTGAGATGGCCCAGAGGGTAAAGCACTCCCTATGCAAGCCTGAGGACCTTAGCTCTCAGAGCCCAGTGGAGGCAGAGGACTGACTCTGTGACTCGGGCACTTCCAGACATGTACACACTAAAAGTGATAAAAATAATAAAAAGGATCCCTCAAAAAAGGATGAAATATGTTTTCAAATAAACCGAAGCTAGGAGGATTTACTATCATTATACATCAAGACCAGGAAGTATTAGTGATACAAAACATACCGGTAAAGGCAAAATGCCAGCCTCCTCAACCTTCTATCAATTTTTTAGAGTATGTGACTTCTTAACCATTAAATGTGTTGCGATTAAAAGGGCCACAATCCTTTTGGGGGGCCAAACAACCCTTTCACAGGAGTCGCCTAAGACCATCTGCACATCAGGTATTTACACTATGATCCGTAACAGCAGCAATGCAGTTAGTAATGAGGTACTAAAGAAATAATTTTATGGCAGGAGTCACCACAGCATGAGGAACTGTATTAAAGAGTTGCAGCATTAGGAAGGTTGAGAACCACTGATTTAATGCAAAAGTAATTATTATTATTATTTTCAGGTGGGACCAATAATGTATGTGGAAATGAACTACGTGATACTCTAGGGCAAAAGTAGTGGTGATGAATGGAATTCTGATGTTGTAAAGTCATTGCCAGTGGGCTCAGCAGTAACTCCTGTGTCGGTAGGTGGACGTCAAGGCCCAGCTACGTGAGACCCTGGCCACAAAACAAAGCAAATCCGTGTGCTATTGCATGTGAAGTAGTATGCTGTTTATCCTTAGTAGATGGCTACCGTATTGTGAAGTGTAAGTGGTCTGAAGTTCTTTTCTGTTGTTCTGTGTTTTCTTGAGATAATCTCAAATGCCAAGGCCGGCCAGAAATTTGTTATACACCAAGGCCAGCCTTGAGCTTGTGGTCTCTGCTCTCTACATCCCAAATGCTGAGATAACAGGCGTGTGCTACCACACCTAGTTTGGCATGCTATTCTTGGCAGAGGTGTGTGTTGTAAGCCAGTGGTTCTCAACCTTCCTAACGCTGCGACCCTTTAATACAATTCCTCACGTTGTGACCCCCAGCCATAAAGCTACTTTCGTTGCTACTTCATACCTGTAATTTTGCTGCTGTTATGAATCGTAGTGTAAATCTCTGATACGCAGAATGTGTTTTCAGTGGACTTAGGGGTAGCGATCCACAGGTTGAGAACTGTTGTTGTAGACCTTCCAACAAACATAGACTTACATACACTACAAAGAGGCACAGATGAAAAACCTAACCAAGAAAATGAAATAGAACAGTAAAAAAAAAATTTCAATTAACGCACACACACACAAATGCAAAGGATGAGTAAAAATCATATGTAGAAAAAGTAAAAGAGCCGCGTAGGACACACTCACTGAGGTGGAGCTGTCAGGCGGTGGGAAAGCTCAAACCCAAGCCATATGCTGCCTACATGAGATAGGGTTTAAATGTAAATATAGAGGATGGAGAAGTGTTCTGTGTAAGCCAGTTGTGGTGTGCACCCATACCCATGCATTCCTGAGGTAGAGGCAAGAAGTGAGTTCAAGACCTGCCTGAGTAATATAAGACTCTGAGTGTGATGATGAGGAGGAGGAGGAGGAGGAGAGGGGAGGAGGAGGAGGAGGGGGGAGGAAGGGGGAGGAGGAGGAGGGGGGAGGGGGAGGGGAGGAGTGGGAGGAGGAGGTGGGGGAGGGGGAGGGGAGGAGGACGAGGAGGAGGGGGAGGAGGAGGAGGAGGGTTAGGGGGAGGGGGAGGAGGAGGAGTGGGGGAGGGGAGGGGGAGGAGGAGGAGGGGGAGGAGGAGGAAGGGGAGGGGGAGGAGGAGGGGAGGAGGAGGAGTAGGGGGGAGGAGGAGGGGGAGGAGGAAGAAGAAGGGGAGGAGGGGGAGGAGGAGGGGGAGGAGGAGGACAACAGTATGCGATGCAAGTGGCAAATATAAGCAGCTATATTAAACAAAGTAGGCTTCAAAACAAGAAGTATTCCCATTTTATAGTGAAAGAGAAAAACCCCACAAAATATGTATACCTATTATTAGAACCTCAAAGTATGGGAATTAAGAATTGACAGAACCTAAGAGAGATGGAGAAATAAGTACACAGAGATTTTTAGCACTTTTCTCTCACTAATTGAGAGATACAGAAAGTCTGAACAGTACTGTCAACCAGCTTGACCTAATTAACATTTATAGAACCTTACACTCAAGAACCGCAGAGTGTTCCCAGAGTTCAACTGTACCCTGGGATTGAAAATAATCCTTACTATGTTTCTAAAGATTGAGATCCTATAGATTTTAATTCAATCTAAATTTAATATATCCACCTAGGACAAAATATTTCAGCACAGTTTAGGCAAAGTAGAGTTAGACAGTACGTTCAAAATAGAGTTAAACAGCATGTTCAAAATTTCTAAACACTAAATAACAGACTTCTAAATGACCCCTGGACCAGAAACAAAACAAATTAGAAAATAAATGAAGGTAATAAAAATACACAAAAATTGTGGGGTGCAACTAAAGTGGGGCTTTATATACAAAAAATACATAGCTTTGTTTTGTTTTTTTGAGACAGGGTTTCTCTGTTGTAGCTCTGGCTGTCCTGGAACTCACTCTGTAGACCAGGCTGGCCTCGAACTCACAGAGATCCGTCTGCCTCTGCCTCCTGAGTGCTGGGATTGAAGGCGTGCTCCACCACTGCCCGGCTTTAGCTTCTTAAATGCTTTATTAGAAAAGAAGAAAGGTTTAGTCTTTAGACTAAAATACAACCTGCCCAGTCTATAGCACGTTACTTGTGTGTAAGCATACATGGCTGACCATTTGGTACTGGATAAAAAGACTATTCCTCCCACTCTCAGCATCCCTTGGCTCCTCTGGCTCTTGTATAGAGCTGAGGCCTGGTGGTCTCTCCACTGTCCGCCTTGGCACATCTATTGGTGGTGTCCTTGTTCAGCTCGTGTTCAGACGTCATGTTGGTGAGACTTCGTGCGTGTAGCTTCTGACGTTACTAGGAGACAGTCCCACACCAGCTCCCTGTCGCCCGGCTCTTCCGGTCTCTGTACCCCTCTTCCCTGATGCTCCCTGGGCCTTAGCTGCAGGAGTTGTTCTGTAGATGCATCCATTGTGACTGGGCTCTATAACGTTTTTTAAAAACTACCAAGGCTTATCAAGATTTTAAAATGATACAGTAGCCAGTGTCAGGTCCTTTAGATCTTACGTGGATAGAAGGAGAATATTATTAACAGCTTTATGCAATAAATTCATCAACATATATGAAATGGACAAATTTCTTGAAAAATACAATTCACCTCAAATGATGCAAGAATAAATAAAAATACCCCTATTTATTAAAGAAACTGAATTCATGATTTAAAATTTCCACCCCAAAAAACTTTTGGTGTAAATGGTTTCACTGGTGAATTATATCAGATACATCAGGAGCAAGAAACTTTATTCTTTCTGGGCTTGGTGGTATGAACTACAGTCCCAGCTACTCAGAAAGCCCAGGATGGAGGGGCTAAAGGCCAAGCAGGAAAGCCCTGTCTCCAACAAAACAGTACTAACCAAAAGCGATAAGGAAACCCCAGTCTTCCACGACATCCCTTTAGCGATGGAATAAGGACACAGCCTGAGCCGATAGCAGAGCTGAACTGTATTTACACAAGAAGACAGTCGCAGACCAGTATCCCTCAGAAACATCAGTGCAAAAA
Organism: Cricetomys ansorgei; assembly: GCA_026225945.1. Taxonomy (NCBI): domain Eukaryota; kingdom Metazoa; phylum Chordata; class Mammalia; order Rodentia; family Nesomyidae; genus Cricetomys; species Cricetomys ansorgei. The sequence continues at coordinate 14,227,942 of JAMJFZ010000182.1, read as the reverse complement.
CACTGACAAAATATCATTAAATCTGTTCCAGCCATGCATCAAAAGGATGAAAGCGTGGTTTTGTCTCAAGAATGTTCAGGAACTCAAGTCAGCTCAACATTTAAGAAATCAAAGTCTTTCTTGACATTAACATAATAAAGGAAAAATTCATATGATGGCATCTCTAGATCCAGAAAAGACATTGACAAATACAACATCCATCCACCGAAGATTATTGTAAGGGTCAAATGAGATTGTACACTCAAAAATGTGTAAATTGAAAAGATGCTATATAATGCAAATCATTTTTCTTGCTGTGACACCCTGAGATTTATAGGCTACTTTCTGACAGATGCTTCTCGGGCTCAGACAACACGCTCTTCAGTTATTCATTATCTGCCCTCGGAGAGAGGCTGGTTGCCTCGCACAGGGGACGGCGACGTGGTAATAATGGCAGCTGTGAAATCTACGTTGCCACTGGTAGTTGAGGACTTCCTGGTGCTGGGCTCTGAAGGAGTATTCTTCGTGTATTGTGCTGTTCTGTGAGGAGGACATTACTGGACAGGAGAGCGGGGACTAGCGCACCTTGTTCAGTGACCACGCACGGTTCATGGCAGAGCCAGGGCTCTCTGCAGCCTTGTCTTCTCTTCATCCGGCCACCCACACTCATTTGTTTGTTATTTATTTATTGTGCGTGAGGAAGTGCACACGTGAGTGCCCACGCGGAGGTCAGAGAACAAGCTGGGGGAGTTAGTCCTCTCCTTCCACCGTGGAGGTCCAGGGACAGAGCTCAGGCCCAAGCTTGTCCTCAAACATCTGTCTAGTGGGCCCTCAGCCGGCCCCGAGCTCTCAGCTTGTAAACTAGACACTTTGTCTCCTGCGCGCTTATCCGAGAAGAGGCCTGTACAGTTGGCTTGGCCCAAGTTCCCGGGTGGCCCAGGCCGTGCTTTGTCTCTCCCTTACCCTCTGTGCTCTGGCGGCAGACACCTTTACCCGCAAAGCCGTCTCTCTGACCCACAGACACATTCTTGAAGTAAAAAGATGGACCTCTGTTCCTGTATCTACTTTTTAAAAAAAATTATTTCTTTTCCTTCCCCTTCTCTCTGTCACTCCTTTCTTTTTTCTCCCTTCCCTGTTTCCTCGTTCCTGTGCTGGGACTCAAGTTCAGGCCCTATATGTATTCTCCTAAGCTTCATACTTAGCTTTATAACTCGCTTCTTGTTTGCATGAGCATATAAACTTTCATTTTACCTGTTACATTTTTATTACCTTACAAACAACTAGGTTTTATTACAGCGTTTTTCAAACAGAAATTGTCTTTGTTGGTTTCTCTCTCACCCCTTCCTCCCCGTCCTTCGTGCCTTCTCCCCTAGCTGCCTCCATTCTGCTCTCATGCCACATGTGACCTTTTGACCTTCCCAGTATGCCTTGCTCCCCTTGTTCTCCAATCTGGTTTCATAGTCTGCACTTGCTCTCTTTTATTAAAAATTATTTTATTTTTAATGTGCGTGGGTGTTTTGTCTGCATATAAGGCGTGTGTGTGCCTAGTGTCCACAGAGCCAGAAGCAGGCTTTCGATCACCTGGAACTGGAGGTACAGCCAGTTGTGAGCCTCCATGTGGGTGCTGGGAATTGAACCCAGGTCCTCTGCAAGAGCAGCCAGTGCTCCTAACCACTGAGCCATCCCTCCAGCCCCTACACAAATTCTTTCTTTAATAATACACTTTGGAGAGTTTTCCACAATACATGAATATGCATCCTTTTAATTTTTCAATAATCTGCTTTTTAATTAAAAAAAAATTTTTTTTTCAAGACAGGGTCTCACTATGTAGCCTTTTCTGTCCTGGAACTTTCTCTGTAGACCAGGCTAGCCTCAACCTTACAGAGATCTGCCTGCCTCTGCTTCCTGAGTGCTGGTATTAAAGGCATTCGCCACCATGCCTGGTAATGTACAACCTATCTTGAGACACGCACATATTTAGAATAATTAGGTTGAGCTAACTACTGCGCATTACTTCACGTTTACCTTCAGTGTGTGCATTGATAGTTAAAATTTACTCTTTTAACAATTTTCAAGAATGTGAAAAGACACATCCCCCCCACACAAAGAAAGAAACAGAAACAGAAAAAGAAGAAAATGCTAAATGCAGTGCACTGTTGGAGCCGGAGAGATGGCTCAGCAGTTAAGAACACTGGCTGCTCTTGCAGAGGACCCAGCATCCACCTGGAGCTCACACCCACCCGGAGCTCCAGCAAGCAACAGGCACCACATGGTACTCACACACACATGTAGCCAGCACACTCATACATATACAGCAGAAGTAATGAATAAACCCTGTAAAAATGCAGTGCCCTGTGAACTTTCATCGCCAGGTTCTGCGACCGTCATTCTTCTCTGGCATACGGACCATACTCCATTGAATTGCTATGCTTGGCCGTATGCATGTTTTTGTAGGTGTGCACTCCTGTGTGTGTGCGTGTGTGTGTGACCGTGTGGGTAGAAGCTAGTGCCCAACTTTGGATGTTGTTCTTTGGGGTAACTTCCTGCTTTGTTTTGTTTGGTTTGGGTTTTTGGTTTTTCGAGACGGGATTTCTCTGTATATCCCTGGCTGTCCTTGAGCTCTCTGTGTAGATCAGCCTGCCTCGTCCTCCCAGGTGCTGGGATGAGAGACGGCTGTAGATGCTGGGAACCGAACCCTTTGGCTGGGAACCTAGCCTTTAATGGCTGAGCCATCTCTCTAGGCCCTGCTTTTTTTTTTTTTTAATTTTATTTTTTGACAGAATGTCTCATTAGGACCTACGGCTCATTACATTAAGATAGTTTGGCTACTCAGTAATCCCAGAGATCCTGTTGTCTTTACCGCCCCAGTAGAAGATCACAAACAGGTGCCATCCACCACATCTTTTTTTTTTTTTAATGTACATTCTGGGGATTGAATTTAGCTCTGCATTCTTGCACAGCAAGCACTCTATGGTCGGAACTACAGCCCCAGCCCTAACTAGCTTCATTTTACTTAACTGCGTGATTCCTGGTCACTTATTATAATAGTGCTGCAAATACATGTGACTTATAAAGTGCCAAGGTTTCAAGAGGCCGGAGGCATAAGATGCATGTACAAAGTTTCTATGAGGAAGACTCAAGTAGGGTTACCAACTAAGGGCTAGGTATATGAATTCTAAATGTTTTAAATTTTATTTTATTTTATGTGAATGTATGTTCTGTCTGCATGTATGTCTGTGTAACACTTGCATGTCTGGTGCCTGTGAAGGCCAGAAGAAGGCATAGGATCCCCTTGAACTGGAGTTATGGACAAATAAGAACCACCATGTGGGTGCTGGGAATTGAACTCTCATCTTCTGAAAGAGTAGCTAATGCTTTTAAGCACTAAGTCATCGTCCCAGCCCTGAGATGTACGCATTTTAAGTTTCTGTGTGTATTACTGAATTACCCTCAGAACATTTGCATCAATTCATTCTCGCAGAACAGTGTGTGACAGTGCTTGTTACCCTGCATACCACTATTCCAAACCTCAAGGCCTCTCATTAAACACCTACTGTGTACCTTCTGTATGCACTTCAGCTAGGGGATTTGAGATGCACTCGTAGCTGGATGAAGATGTGTTAGTGAATTGGCATTCCTTTGGGACCGAGAGCGTCTGCTTTTTTAGAAACTGAAGCTACAAACTGGTGAGGTATTTAGTTTCAATCTAGCTTAATGGAAACCTGTTAGTGAGTTTTAAAATAAGGACCAAGACAACTGGAATGGTAAACACAGTCTTTGGAAATAGGAAACAGTATCTGTTGGTTTTCATACTTTGAAGAGCCCTCTTTCCAGGAATAATCATGTTGCAGCATTGAGTTCTCCAGTGACATGAGAGCTGCTGAAGACTCTGGTCATTCCTAGCCTGGGTGCGTCCTAATAGGCAAGGGTGCATACAGATCTTGCATGGCATAGGGCAGAGCAGCTTCCATACGTAGGAGTGTGACGCTGCCAGCCACCATTGGTCAGACACGCACCGCACTCTATGCTTTCTGTGCATCAGTTTAGTGAACCTTCACAAGGAGCCTGTGGCCGCCTGAGAGGGGATTTCTATGATGCATGTTTTAAAGACAAAGACCCTGAGGTTAGGGGAAGACTAATATTTCTCCTAGCATCATGGAATTAGCCTGCTGCAGTTGTATGCCTTCTGTGTGGGCTCAGCCAGGAGGACAGGAAGCATTTTCATACGTGGAAGCCCTGCTAGACCTCAGCAGAGGGAAACACCGTCATGGCCAGTGCCATACTGACAGTGGAACCTCGAGCATCTGAGCTCTGGTGTTTTATTGGTTCAGAACTCAGGTGCAGGTTATAAGCAATCAAACAGAAATCCAGTACCTGCAGACAATACAAAAGGCCAAGACCTAGGATAGCCCCTCACCCAATAGTGCATAAATCAATTTCAAACATAACTAAAAATAAACTTCCCCAACAGCCTGCAACTCAGTGGACATTCAAGGTAAGGCTGACTTCAAGGCCCGCACTTTGTCTCCGCGGCTCCATCTAATTGCACCCTTATTTTTAAAATGATAAGGAATGACTTTCTTCTTAGGCAAGGTTTCACTGTGTAGCCCTGGCGGCCTGGAACTCACTATATAGAGCGGGCTGGCCTCGAACTCTTAGAGATCTGGCTGCTTCTGCCTCTTGAGTGCTAGAATTAAAGACACGAAGACTTAAGAATTTTTAAATTAACTTCTTTACCCTAAATTATGTTCAGGGACACCTAGGCTACTTACACTCTGCCAAAATAGTCAGAAAACAAATCAGTTCTAAGTGCTGGTAAATACACAGTAGGTGGCAATGATAATCATCACTTACATTGACTAGAAAGTTTGTTTTCAATGTACGGTTGCATTGTGAGCATCGTTTGTGTGAACTGTTCTCAAGAGCCTTGTTTTTAAAATGAGAGCCATTTTACCTGTTTTGTGGGAGCCTCTGGGGAACAGGCCTAATGACTGCTTAGTGCCTCGTGGGAGCGCTTGCCTGAGTGAGCGCTCATAGGCTCAGCTAAGGACGGTGATGTGGTCAGCTGGCTTCTACCTGCCTCTTCCCACTCCTCTCCCCTCTTCCCACTGAGCCAAATGAACAGATCTCTTGGTTCATTACTGCTGTAATGAGAAGGTCTCTTGTTAGCTGTCTTGTTCTCTCTCAGTGCCTGTCCACAGCTCTGGAAACTATTCTCTGCACTCTGGCTTCCTAGAGTAGTATCCTAGGACATGCTGGGGCTGCCCTTAAGGCTGACTATAAACAGGGACAGTACTGGAAGCTAGATGAAGCCAAGAGATATATTTTTTAAAGATTTATTATTATTATTATTATTATTATTATTATTATTATTAATTATGTATGTATGTGTACTTGCATGTGAATGCAGGCGTCCACAGATGCCCCTGGATCTGGAGTCACAGGCAGTTGTAAGCTGACTAATGTGGATGCTGGGAATCAAAATCAGGTCCTGTGGACCACCAGCCTAGGAGCAATCTTAGCAAAGATCAAGCAAAAGCATGCTGAGCCACGCAGGTGATCAAGTACTGTGCACGAGGAAAGAGCTGGTGGTGTACAGAGAGGCAGCATCTTTGTTGTCTGTTTGTTTTGAGATAGGGTCTCTACACCACCCTGGCTGTCCTGGAACTCACTATGTAGACCAAAATGGTCTTGAACTCACAGAGATCCACCCACCTCTGCCTCCCAAGTGCTGGGATTAAAGGCATGCCCCACCGAACCCAGCTGAAAGGCAGCATCTTAATGAGAGAGGCTGGCCTGACAGAAGGATGCTAACTGTGGCCAGACCTCATGATTGGTGATGCTGAGGTAAGGGAGCAAGACACTTGGCCTGAACAGAAAGGTCAGATGGCTCAGGAAATGGGCCCACAGCATGGAGAAACATTTTTTTTTTCCTTTTTACAGATTCAATGTATAACAGGTTCCAAGACAACACTTCATTGTGGTTTTGATGACCAAAGCTGTTTAGGTGGAATGGAATCAAGGGTCACCATCATCTTAGGCACAAGGTGCACCTTCCTTTCTGCTGGGTTTCGTAGCTTTACCTGTGCCCGGGCTGCTCTCCCTTTCCCTTTTGTGTGAAAGCCTTCTCTTCCTCGTGTATCCTTGGCCTGCCTTTTGGACTGTCTCAAGGGCTTCATTTGGCCACCTTCCCAGCTGGCCATGGCACCTGCCACTCTTTCTCCAGGAGAGCAGTCATTTCATGTGAGCAGCCTCTCCTAGGTAAGCCACTGTCGCCCAGCAGGGGAGACTGCAGGGGCATGCTGACCACCAGACCATAGGCTCGGTGTCCCCGCCCACATGGAATCCTATGTGACTGAGTGTGGCTATGAGAAGGAAAGGAATCGGGTCAGACAGGAGTGGGTTTCCTCTCCTAACTAGCAGGGACTTCGTGGAGACCAAATCAAGAGTGTGACATCACCAGATTTACATTTTAGGAAGACTGTATTGAGTAAAGTTTCAAATTGTGTTCATTTGGGATCAGTTGCTTTTCCTCCCTAATCTTCATTTCCTCATCTGTAAAGTGGGAATGACGGCTCCAACCCATAGGCTGATTGTAAACATTAAATGAGATAGTATACACAAGTGGTTTAGTGAATGACTAGCCCCAAACAAATGCCTACTAGCTGAAATGGTGTTAATGATATAATTAGAGGGGAGAGAAACTGGAGTCGAGGGAACAAATGTAGTTAGGCATTTAGAATAGGAGAATGTTCAACTGCGAGGGCATTCAGGCTGGGGCATCCGACATCTCACTAATGACCAGAGTTGACGCTGCTTGTCATGGTGGGCTGGTAGGCTTCTTCCTGCCCCACTCCGTAGACAGCTTCAGCTGACCATAGAGAATGGCCTGCCCAGGAGAAGAGGGCCTTCTTTGATCAATAAGAATAGCAGGCCTCTTGACTGGAATTTCTAAGCCACCTCCTATATATACTGCAGGATTATGATTCTTCCTGTAGTATTGTCCTCTTTTGTAAACCAAAAGAGAAAATAGAATTAAAGACTAATTGAGTCCTTAATCTCACAAAAGCTGGCGCTTGTATGGCAATAGAAAGTGGAAGGGAGCCTGCTCAGAATGAGAGAGGGAGAAGAAGAGAGAGGAGGAGAAAGGCGGTGATGGAGAGGGTCAGGAGGAGCAGAGGCTCGGTGAGCGGGTTTTATTAGGCAGAGTGTCAGAACAGGTGGTAAAGAAGAGCTGATGTTCCTGGCAGAAGAAACAATGAAAGCAAAGATAGGTGGGAAGACCAGCCAGGCTCAGGGACTAGACGTAGCCTTAATAGACTGCACCTCAAAGTCCTGATATCGGAGGGCTAGGAGAGGCGGGAATGCAGACATGGGGCCCCATGGAGTTCTGAGGGCCCAGAGAAGGAGCCTGGGCTTTCTTCTGTGTTTGATGGCTTCTGGAAGCAACCATCAAAAGCTTTTCAGGAATTCAAGCTTGTCTGTCTCAGGCGTCTCTTTCTGGAAGACCAAGGGCCCAAAGTGGCAGCCTGACATTCAATCTCCTTTGCCATGGTTGGGAAGTCAGGGCTGTGGCTGATTTCATTGGCCTGTTTTGCATTTATTATAGTGTGGCTTTTATAGTGTGTTAATTGAAATATTTCCAACTGCCAAAAACAATCACACTCAAAGTGCCTTGTCCGTTCTTTCATTGCCAGATAAATGTTTTACAGACATTTACAGGGCAGTGGTAGCTGACAGGGCAGTGGTAACTGGGTCTTTTACTTCAGGCTAGTGGCTTGGGTTGGAGTGCCCCTTCAGTGTTCTGTTGTGGGCTAGAAAGCTGTTGGATGCTGTGGAGCTTCCATCCGGTTAGCTTAGCGATCAGAGGCTCTTCAAAGGAAAGCGAATAGGGCTTAGCCTCCAAGAAGGGCCCATCACTGGGAACCTTGGCAGCTTAGCTGAAATGGACCCCTGCTGCCTGCCTCCCCAGCCGGGATCCCAGCCCTGGCTGTGCTTGCTTCCCTCTGACAACCCTTTGTCCTCATCACCCAAGCGTTTCCCAAGGACCCTGTCATTACAAGAGCTGTGGTCGCTGGTCCACGCTACCTCCATTTTACATGTTAGATTCTTGTTTGATGGAACATTTTACTGTCTGGGTCATTATTCTTCTCTTACCTGATGTTTTCTCCTTAAAACAAAACAAAGCTTAGGCAGGAGAGATGGCTATGTGGTTGAGAGTCCTTGCTCCACCCCATTACCCATATGGGGTGCTTCACAACCATTTGTAACCCCAGTCCGGGGGTTCCTGTGCTCTCTTATGACTTCCATGGATACTAGTACACACATGACACAGGCACAGACACATAAATAAAGATAAATATTGAAAACACCTCCCCCTAGACAACCTTGTCTTGTTGACACCCAGCTTATAAACGGTCACACCTTTGCTCTGTACCCCAGGCTGGGAAGGCACCACCCATCACCCCTACATTCTGGCATAGAGCTAGATTTCAAAAATCTTGTGCTAGGTGAGCAAGCGATGGGCACTGAGAGTGCCAACCTGTCCTCCGGGGACTCTGAGTAAACTTGACAGGAAACTCAATTTCTTGTCACTGTCCCACTGTGTAGGTCAGCGCTCAACAAGTAAATAAATGGTCCACAGATGTTCACCAAGTTATAAATGCTCCACAGATGTTCACCAGGTGAATCGAGCATGTTGTTTATGTTAGACAGCTTCTGTCATGTGACAAATACTGGAGGCAGGATTTGAAGAAAAGAGGGTTTGCTGTTCTTGTTGTTTGCTATATCATGTTGTCGAGACAGGGTTTCTCTGTGTAACTCTGGCTGTCCTGGAACTCACTCTGTAGACCAGGCTGGCCTCAAACTCACAGAGATCTGCCTGCCTCTGCCTCCTGAGTGCTGGGATTGAAGACATGCACCACCTGCCCGGCTTTATGCTCATACTTACTTTGAGTATGAGTATTTTGTCTACATGTGTGTCTGGGTACCATGTGTGTGCCTGGTACCCTCAGAGGTCAGAAGAGGTGTTGGATCCCCTGGAACTGGAGCTCCAGATGACTGCAACACATTGTGGGTGCTGGGAATCAAACCCATGTCCTCCAGAAGAGCAGTCAGTGCTCTTCGCCACTGAGCCGTCTCTTCACGCCACTCCAGGCCCTGAACATGACATTTTAACAATAGAACTGGAGGTATCATGTTCCACTCTATGCTTTTCATTGACAAGGAGACTAAAGCCCAGAGAGGAAAACCTTTTTGTAAGGTTGTCATCACCAATGAGGCTTGATGGAATTCCTTAATCTATTCTGTAAGTAAGCTGTAAACACCTTCTATGTTTGAACATTCAGATATCAGGGAAATAGTAATATTCCAACCAAAAAAACCTCTGCTCCTAGGAGCTTGTCTTCATCCCACACAAGTATTTATGAACATAAGATGCCTTTGAAGCCCCTATTGCCTAGTTTAGCGTTGAGTACTTGGTATATACTTTATCTCCTGCCTTTATACCCCAGTGCTGGGAGCGCAGGCCTGTTTGTTTTGCATTTGTTTGTGTGTTGGATTTTTTTTTCAGTTTCACTAAGTAGCCCTGACTGGTGTGGAACTCATTATGTGGACCAGGCTGGTCTCAGACTCACAAAAATCCACTTTTGTCTGCGCCTGAGTGCTGGGATCAAAGGTATTACTATGCTGTGCATTCACATACATGTGCCTGCGAACACACACACACACACACACACACACACACACACACATGCATGCACACTCACACATGTGCACACACGCGTGCATGCACACTCACACATGTGCACACACACTCATACACACGCATACACACACATACACATGAACACTCACACATGTGCACACACACTCACACATGTGCACACAAACGCATGCACACTCACACATGTGCACACACACACGCGCATGCACACTCACACATGTGCACACACACTCACTCATACACACGCATACACACGCATGTGCACACACACACACATGAACACTCACACATGTGCACACACACTCACACATGTGCACACAAACGCATGCACACTCACACATGTGCACACACACATGCACACTCATACATGTGCACACACACATGCACCCTACTCACACATGTGCACACACACTCACACTCACACACACACACGCATGCCCATGCACACTCACTCATGTGCACACACACTCACACTTGTGCCACAGCACTTCTATGGAACTAGAAGACAATTTGTGGGAAACTCTTCTCTCCATGTAGGTTCCAGAGACCTACCTCAGGTCACCAGGCTGCTAAACAAGTGCCTTTACTCACTGGCCATCTCACTGGCCCACCAATCCTGGTTTTATGTGGTGTTAGGGAGTGAATCCAGGGTCTCATGCATAGCAGTTGGCATTCTACCAACCAAGCGGTATCCACAAATCATAGCATGTACTCTAAAAACATTTGTTAAACAAGTAAGAAATTCCCAGTGCTAAGTTTCCTGGGCTTCCTGGGCTTAGTTGTAGTAATGCTAAAACAGGGTTGCCTCAGATACGGGACTCCCTTGGCCCAGCTTAGAGGTGCCCACTGCCACCAAAAGTGGCCCAGAATGGCTCCTGAGGGGTGGGAGAGCTCAGAACGCTTTGAAGCCAAGCACTGGGGTGGAAGCCTCCCTGTGACACATTCATGCTATTCCTGTGCAGCTTCACCTCGACTAACCTTCTGTTTTCATTCTCCCTTTAGAGTATCAGCGTGGCTAGAGGAACCAGAAAAAGAGTAAGTGCTGACCAGTCGCCCAGCAAGACACTAGTGGCGTCTTTTCTACTGAAAATGTTGTCTATATATTTTTAGAAAGTTTGAACAAGCTAGAAGAGCATAAACTTATGCTTAAGCTACTACCCCAAGATAACCTTTTATTTATCATGCAGTGTTATATCCTTCCAGATAGTTTATGCACATATAAATAAAACAGTATGTATTATTTTTATGACATGTTCTTCACATAAATATTTAGGGTACCTTCCCTTGATAATATGTGTTTATTATATCATTTGGAATTATTGCCCAACATCTAACCCTGTGTCCCTTGAGGCCATACCATGATGCGCTCCCGTGCCTCACTTTAGGGGAGACACGTCAGCGTTTCCTCTTTTTCACTGCGACGGCTAACCTAATGGGCGATCACCTACCTGTATCTCTTTGAGCATGTCTTTGGTTATTGTAAATTCCTATAAGTAAATATTTGAGTAAAAGAATATAAACAGTTATTGGGCTTGGGTAAATATTTCCACTTCACTCTTTAGGAAGGCTGTGCCCATTCCTGGGAGCTCACCTTCCACACAGCTCTTCTTGCTGTTTTCCAGTTTTATTGTGGAAGAAAAAAGTATTGCTTTGTTTTGAATATCTTTGATTGTTAGTAAAGAAGAACATTTCAAATTCCCGTGGCTGCTTTGGCAAGGTATTTAACACTCTATCAAGCAGTGCAGAACGTCTATCCTTGACTTTTTTGGCGCAAAATATAAGATACTATTTATTTTAAGAGTCTTTTTTTTTTAAAGTAATCTTGCTGTGGCACATTGGAAGGCCAAGTACAAATTTCGATAGGAGTGTTCTAAAGAAGAGCTTGGCCTCTTCTCTGACTGTCTAAGCACTTTCCATGAAGCCTTGTACAAAGCCTTTGGCAGCTGGTTGTGAACCAGCTTCTAGGCTTTGTGGAAGGCAACAGGAAGAGCCAGTTTTCCTGATGCCCTGCTGGGGACAGTGCTTCAGGTGAGCCCTGCTCCTGGGAGAGAGGTGGCTGTGATCTTCAAGGCACGGAGAGATCCTTTGGGGCCTTCCGTGAGTGGTCTGTTGGGCAGTTCGCATCTGTGCACGGTAGATAGAACTTGGCCTCAGAGGACAAGTGAGCACGTGGAGTCCCGCAGCGCCGGGTGCGCAGCGCTGCGTGCTGCCCCCAGCGGATCGGGCCTGTTGTGTTCTGTCCAGGAAGAAGATTCCGGGACTGAGGTGGGAGAAGGAACTGATGAGTGGTCCCAATCCAAAGCCACGGTCCGTCCCCCTGACCAGCTGGAGCTGACCGATGCGGTGAGAGCCTCCACCTGCCTGTTCTCCTCCCGCTTCAGAGATGGGTTCTTCCGCAGCACAAGCTAGAAGCTGCGGAGCTTACAGACACCCTGGGCCCTAAGCCTTGAGGTGGGGCAGCAGAAGGGACGTTCATGACAACGCTCTTGGTGTTTCTCTCCCTCAGGAGTTAAAGGAGGAGTTCACGCGGATCCTGACAGCCAACAATCCACATGCACCCCAGAATATTGTCAGGTACAGCTTCAAAGTAAGTCTTCCCCTCCCGGGCAGGGACTTGGTGTCTTCTTGAATCAACAGTGACTGGCACATTGCAAAAGGCAGTGTTTCACAAGTAAACTGAGGTCCTTGGCCAGAAATCTGGAGTTTTACATGAGTGTTCCAGAGATGTTTGAAATTCCTTTTTTTTTTTTTTTTTAAATTTTTAGTACATTTTAATTTGGTGTGGTGAGAGAGAGAGAGAGAGAGAGAAACAAAGACAGAGACAGAGAAGGAGAATAATATACATGTGCACAGAAGAGAAGAGAGGCGGGGAGGAGACAGGGTTACAGTGTGTATGTGTAGGTGGGAGGACAACTTCCCAGAGTTGCTTCTCTTCCCACCCTGTGGAGCCAGGGGGACCAAACTGAGGTTGTCAGGCTTAGCAGCGAGCACCCCATCTGCTAAGCCACCTCACAGGCCCTTTTGAAATTTCTTAACAAATCTCCCTAGAAGTCTTGCTACTTGCAAAGCCTTAAGTACCCCGAGGAATATTTTCTTTCTTGTACTGGAGACTGAATCCAATAGGCCCAGAGCTTGCACAGACGAACCAAGTTGTGAACCCTGAACTACACACCAGCTTTTCAGTATATTTTTATTTTCAGGAATATTGAATCATTTGGTTAGAAAATGCCTTTCTAATATCTAGAATACATTTTCCACCAACACAAGCCATTGGCTCTTTAGGAGCTTAGCTTTTCCTCCAACCAGACACCTGGGTAGAGAACAGAGTCCTCTCTGAAAGAGATGTTGTCCTCACATCCACACAGGATCTTCCCCTCTGAGAGGACTTCCGGCAGGCTCTGGCACAGAGTCTCTTCATGTGATAGACAGCCAGGCAGGTAGGTGACTCCCAGGCCATCTTCTAGCAACCACGGTGTAAGTTCTTAGTAGACACATCTGCAGCAAGTCCTTATAAGAGACAACACTCTGTTTTAAGCCACAGCAGGGTCAGCTCCTGTAAGGACCAAAGAGAAATTCAGAGTGCTTTTGAGCTACAGCGGAAGTTATGCCTCTGTTTCTTATTCACTTTGAGGCTTTTGGTTCCATTCCTACTGTGTGCCACTGTCGGATCATATAGGAGGTATTTTTACATAGAATATCACTGACAACTCTCATGTTTCTTTGATATAGAAATTATTATTATCTTCTTTTTTTGGATTCTGATATTAAATTACATAAAACAAATGCCAAAAGTCACTCAACCTGTATTCAAAGCAAGACTTGAACTAGTTTATATGACTCCTAAGCAAGATTATATGCCCCTCCCCCCAAGACAGAGTTTCTCTGTTGTGACTCTGGCTGTCCTGGAACTCACTCTGTAGACCAGGCTGGCTTTGAACTCAGAGATCTGCCTGCCTCTGCCTCCCAATGCTGGGATCAAAGGCTTGTGCCACCACCACCTGGCTGGATTGCTTATTTTAAATAATTGTTGCCAGGTGTAATGGCTCACACTTGTGATCCCAGCACTTGGGAGACAGAAACAAGAAGATCACTGCCAGGGATACATCCCTGAGGCCAGCCTGAGATACATCACATGGCAGACCCTGTTTCAGCAAACGTACACACACACACACACATACGCACACATTCACACACATACACTCACAAACATACACACACACACACACATACACACACACAAACACACATACACTCACAAACATACACACACACTCACAAACATACACACACACTCACACATTCACACACACTCACACACATACACACACACTCACACATACACTCACAAACATACACACACTCACAAACATACACACACACTCACACATTCACACACACTCACACACATACACACACTCACACATACACACACTCACACACATACATACACACACACTCACACATACACACACACTCACACACATACACACTCACACACATACACACACAAACACACACACTCACACATATACACATACACATACACACACACACATACACACGCACATATACACACACACTCACAAACATACATACACACACACACACACACACAAAGTAGAAACCCATAATACAAATTTCAAAATATTAAAAAATGCTGGAAGCACACCTCCCTGCCCCATGTCCTTTTTCCAAGGAGGACACCCAGCTTTTTGTTTAATTTTTGAGAGAGGGTCTCACCATACAGCCCGAGCTGGCCTTGAATCCACAGCCCTCAGGGTGTCTCAGCTTCTTCAGTCTGGGTTCCAGGTGTGTGTTATCATGCTGGGCAGGCTTGACTAGTTTTAAAGAGAGGTTTGTAGAGAAACAGTCCACATGCTCTTTAATTCACCCACTTAGAGCTTACAGAGATGGCTTTTTAGTTTATTCACAGATTGTACAACCATCAACACAATCCACTGCCAGACTTTTTTGCCCTAGTTTTATTTCTTAGAGTCAGAATCCCACGTAATCCCACTGACCTTGAGCTTTCTGTGTATCTGAGTGTGACCTTGAGCTCCTGCCTTCACGCCTGAGTGCTAGGATACAAGTGTGTACCATCATGCCAGGCTTAGAACATCCCCTAGAAGACTTCAGACCTCAGAGCTGTTACTATTCCAGCCTGCGTCTCCTCCTCCCTGGGAAGCAATAGGTTATTTTCTGGTCTCTACAGTTGCCTGATCTGGACATGCCAGGTGACGGACCCTACAATAAACAGTCTCCTGTGACTGGCGTCTTTCATTCAGCATGTTTCGATTCATCCATGTCATAGCATGTCAGTACTCCATGTCTTCTTAGTGCCAAATAATATTTCACTCTGTGAATGTGATGCATTTTCTTTATCCATCCTTCAGTTGATGAACATTTGGATTTTTTTCTTCTTTGGGCAATTCTAAATAATGCTGTGAACATCTGTGTGTGTCCTTGTGAAACATTTCACAAACACACTGCTTCTTACAGTCCTCCACCCTTCCACAAAGAGGTCGAAGGGAATCCAGATGTATTTCCCAAAAGATGCTATTCGTTTGCTAATGGCCTCCCTTGGCAGCTTAGGGAGGTTGGAGGGGAGCTGCCTAACACTCCCTGAAGTCATGCTAGACCGTGCACACCTTCCCTGTCTCCTGTCTTGATGTTAGAAAGAAGGGCCCTCCAGGACTCCCTACAGGCCAGATGCTGCCTTTTCAGTTTCAACGTCCTCCTCTTGTCCTTCCTTTGAGGGAACTGTCAGCTGGCTCCCAGGAAACCTCACTTTGTTACGTTCCAGTATCTCTTTGGCCTGTTGAGCATCCTCCTACACAGCTGTCTCTAGCTTGTTGGTCCTGAAAGATCCAATTTTAGGTTCCAAAACTGCTACTTCCCCTTGATGTGGTAAAGAATCTGAATCCCACCCCTAAGTTGAAGAGGCAGTTCCCAGTCAGCTGATGAGGGCAGGACGGAGGTGGAGTCTTAAAAGAAAACTAAATGATCATTTATCCTCAGGGGACCTCCATCATGACACTGGTAGCTGCTGTTCCATTGAGCACTAATACCGAGCATTTGGTAGGTTAGACATTGTGTTAATGGATTGCTTTCATTATTGTCAATACTTATACTCTCTTGCAAATTGGATATCATTATTTTATTTGATAGAAGAAGAAACTAGGGCATGGGGGTTTAAGATAAGGTCATGAGGATAATAAGAAGCAGGCTAAGGGTTTGAGCCCAGTTCTACACAAAGACCACACTCTTAACGGCTTACTTTCCCATCCTCCATCCACCGAAGTCAGTGAGGAAGGGCTTTTAAGGCAGAGCTTCCCAATCTATTGTGATACTGGACTTTCTAGCCCTCCAAGGCCGGGAGGGTCTGCTACAGCTAGGGTATGGGCCGATTTCCTCTGCTGTGATTTTTTTTTAAATCTCAGGGTGCCATACAAATATAATTATTTTCTACATGATGTGAAATGGTTGGACAGAACTATTTTAAAGAAGGAAAGGACTTCTGGTCTCCAGCTTCGTTTTTGTAGTTGCTAGGAAGCTAATAACAAAGGAACCCTAGGCCACAGGCTCTGTAACAGCAAGGAGTGTGTCTGTTCTTCCTCAGCTTTACATCCTGGGCACCTAGAAAATACTTGGCACACTGTAGCTGCTCAAAAATGCTTTGTCGAATGAACAAATACAGTTTCCTGGGCTTGAAGCCCAGCCCTG
The DNA here is from genome assembly GCA_026225945.1 of Cricetomys ansorgei. Lineage (NCBI taxonomy): Eukaryota > Metazoa > Chordata > Mammalia > Rodentia > Nesomyidae > Cricetomys > Cricetomys ansorgei. The sequence goes on along the minus strand of JAMJFZ010000182.1, from coordinate 14,211,516 downwards.
CTTCCCATCTGCTGTGTGACCTGGACAAGTGCCAAACCCAAAGTTTCTCTGAACTCGGTGGTTCTCCTGGATAGAAGGAGGGGGACTGGAGATTTGCTTGTCTCTGGTGTTCTGTTCCCTCTCACATCCACTAAATGTCATGGCAAGGCCTTGCCAGGGATGTTGGATGGTTATGTCTGACTCACCCCAGATCTGTGGTGAGGCAGGTGAACTGGGATCCCTTGGCGTGGAGGTGGGAGAGGAGGCCCTAAACCAGTGATGAGTGGGGCTGGCTTCAGGCTGAAGCAGAGGGTATTTAAGATAAGTCTGTGAGCTGGACGGTGCTCACGCCTTAATCCCAGCGCGTGGAGGCAGAGCCACACAGGGAGTTCAGGCCAGCGTGGATTTTGCAATGAGACGTGATCTCAGGACATTTTGATTTTTTTAAAACAAGTCTTTGATGAGAACTTTAAAAAGTAACTTATTTTGTTTGTCCTTTCTTCTTTAAGCAGAATTGGAGTTGCAAGGATTGGAGTTATAGTTCCTTTAAGAGAAGCGGCCTGCTGCTTTAGAGAATTAAGACAGACTACGTCTGACAGCAGCCTTTCGGGGGCTCCCTGGTCTGAGTGAGTTCCTCTTTTCAGGAGGGCACATATAAACTTATCGGTTTTGTGAACCAGCTGGCAGTCCACTTCAGCCAGGTGGGGAACCTGATTCCCAAAGACTCAGACGAGGGGCGGCGACAGCACTACCGCGAAGAGCTGGAGCTGGCAGCAGGTAGGACTGCGGGCCCTGAGGCTGCAGCCACGCTCCCTCCGGAGCTCTGCAGAGCCTCTGCTCCCAGGATGTCCAGCAGCAAGCTGTCCTGGACAGGTCTAGGAACTGACCCGTGTCAGGGAGCCAGAGACAATCAGGGGCTGAAAGGCAGGGAGAATGTAACTCTCCTGCCAGGGGTTGAGAGCGGACTTGGACCCGAGTTCATCAGCCTTATCCTGTCCAGGTTCGCAGGAGTCTGCCAAGGTGGTGACTTCAGAAACAGAAATCCTTGAAGAAGATGAAGAACCCAAAGAAGGAGAAACTGAACCCGGCAGTCAAACAGATGTGCCTGCTGCAGCTGAGGTGTGGCCGTGTGCTTCTTGTCCCCACCCTTCCAGATCAGCGGGGGTGGAGGCTCCAGGGGGCACTCAGGGAAGACAGAAGGAAATAGAGGCTGCATGTGCTTTTGCCAGCATGCTCTCACATGCCCCCATCCTACCAGGGGCCAGGGCTTCCTTCCCCTTACTCTTGACTGCCCTCTGTCTCCCTCCCACAGTTAAGCCCTGGCCTTCCTGATCTTTATTTCCAGACGACTGAGAAAGTAATTGAAGAAGAACTGATGACTCCTGTGCAGCCCAGGGAACGAAAACTCACCAACCAGTTTAACTTCAGTGAGAGAGCATCACAGACCTTCAACAACCGCCTCCGGGTAGACTTCCCTTTACAAACCCTCAACATCCCCTCCGGGTAGATCCCCACTGCACCCTTTACAGACCCTCAACACCCGGTCCGGGTAGATCCCCACTGCACCCTTTTACTTTGAAGCTCTGTGCTATGCAATGACAAGGAGAACACAGGCCTGAGCCTGGCAGGGGTGACGGGCTAACCGCTCTTTCTCTCTCCAAGGAGCACTGGAACATATGCTAAGTCCCTGAAAGCCATCTTGGCAGTCAGAGAGAGGTTGGTGCCCCAGATTCCACTGAGAAGCTGAAGTTTGGGCTAGACTTGGAAGGGGGAGTAGAAATCAGGACCACAGTATGCCAGAGGCGTGGGAGTCTCTGTGGTAGATCAGTTTGGAAAAGCTAGAACGTTCCCTGACTGTGAAGGATCCTGAGAAGCAGGCTGAGGGAGCCTGGCAAGGTTTTAGGTGAGACACACACACGAGTGTTGTGCAGTAAGGCATCTGTGGTGGAGGGTGGGCCTCCTGGGGTAATCTAGAGCAGCACCTCACCACACTGTGGTCCTTATGCTGATTGGATAATGCGGTGATACATAATGGGATGGGGGCCACTCACACCACGCCTGCAAGAGACCATTATAGGGAGAAGCCTTCTCTTGTGAACGGACATTAGCCCCGGTGCCTGCGGGCGCCTAGCCTCTAGACCCAGTCCTGTCAGTCTGGAGGCTGCAGGCAGAAATCTGGAGGCTGCTGACAAGCTGGCTTCTTGCAAATCTGCCCATCCCTCCCACCTGGACCTTTTCCTGATTAAAAACTGGCATAATTGAACCTCGCTGCCCTTGCTCTCCAGCTTTGGCTAACGAAAGAGGCCAGAGTGGGAAAACAAACATGGGATTTAAATAACTCGGTCGCTCAGCAGGCCCTTCTTTGCTTCTTCAGCTCTGCTCTACCCTCCCTCAGCTCCAACCCAGATGCTTCTCCTAAAGACACCGTGGTTAAGTGAGAGGGGGCCAGACCATCGGTAAGTCTGTCTTGTTTTCCAGGATCGAGAATGTCAGATGGAGCCTCCACCAAGGACAAACTTTTCAGCCACAGCCAATCAGGTAAGACCTTGGGTCAGCCTGGAAACTGTCACCATCCCCACCCGCATGTGTCCTGGGACATCCAACAGCAGAGGACTCCTCTGCGAGTCTGCCCTGGTTTTCCATCCATCTCTCTGCACATTATCCTGAGCATTCAGTCTTTGAACACCTTGCACAGGACAGGATAAGTTCCCACAGTCAGCTCTGGGCCAGCCACATGCCTGGGGGCAAGGCTAGAGGCCTGGCTTCTGGAGCTTTCCCCAGAACATGGCAAAGGCTTGTTCCCATGGACTTTAGGGAGCCTGTGGCATCCTGTGACTGACTTTAAAGGCCCAACGTTCTGACTGCTTTCAGAGCAGCCCTTTGCATTCATGCAGACCCTCCTCCTTTCCCATTAAGCCCTCCTGGATGGTGTACTGACTTGGATAGGATCTGGTGCTAGGAGACCTAAGCACAGGCCCAAGCTCTGCTGTCCTACTGTGAGATCCTGGGCACAGTGTGCTTCTCTTCTTTTTTAATGCTTCTGTTTCTTTCTTTGTCAATAAAGGACGATAAGCCACCTCACAGAGGTATTGGGGGCTCTGAATGAGACCAATACTGAAGTGCAATGCAGAGAGGCACACTGGCCTACCGGTGAATTTTTAAATGTAAGGTGTGCCTATCTGGCCTCCAGGTGGCAGTGACTGCCCGGTCTAGGGAGCACTGTGATCCGCTGCATTTGCCCAGCCTCAGGTCCTGGGTGCTGCTTTTGCTAAGGCTCCTGGGCTTTCCTTTCTTCGGATCCGGTTGGCAGAATCCCTACTTATTTCCTTGTAACCTTAAGGTATGGGCAGTGTAGTGGATGGCCAGCATGAGTCAATGTGTTTATCCTGTTTCTGTGGAGGCAGACATTTTTCCCTTAACGTGTGTGTGTGTGTGTGTGTGTGTGTGTGTGTGAGTGTGTGTGTGTGTTCCATTTTCTTTCCACCGTACAGGTCCCGGTGACTGACCTCAGGTCATAGACTTGGTGGACAGTGCTTTTCATCTCTGAGCTCTCCTGCCAGCCTGAGGAAGATTTTTTTTTTTTTAACATTTCTTAATTCAGTTTTAGAAGTCTCTAGCAAGCAGTTACCTGGTGGTTGCACACTCTCTCTGCCTGGTGGGAGTTGGCACCTAGAACAATACTTATTGATCTCTAGCTTGAGATTCAGACCTCGTGCTTCTGAATGGGTGAATATGCTTAGCCCAGAGGAACCCTGAAAACTGCTTCCTTCCTGTTCTAGAGCTGGTGATTAGCAGGAAAAACAGCCTTTAAACATGCAATTATGATGAGCCTACTAGAGGGCGCTATGGAGACACTTGGCAGGGGCTGACAGGACCAGCTCTGGAGGGCTGGAGAGCCAGCTGAGTGAAGGCTGTGCCCTGTGACGACTCTCTTGTCTTGCCTAGTGGGAAATCTATGATGCCTATGTGGATGAGCTTGAGAAACTGGAGAAGACCAAAGAGAAGGAGAAGACGAAGACTCCAGTGGCCAAGAAAGCAGAGAAGATGGCCATGAGGAAACTGACATCTATGGAGTCCCAGGTTGGTGGGGGTGTCTACAGCTTTGTCACAGAATGTCTGAATGGGGCCTGGGGCTGTAGGTAAATGGAAGCTTGGCTGTATAGAAAGGCTTCACAGACACTCAAAAGGGAAGGCTGATATTGAGATGTAGGTAATTTCTTACCCTGGGAGATGTGATGAAAGATATTCCGAAGGTCAGAAGGGTCTGGGAATCACTGGCCGAGGGCAGACATTTTGGGAGAGTTAATGAGTCTGCTCTGCTAGGGGTGGGATCTAAGGGTAAGATGCCCTCTCTTGAGTTTAGGGTGAAGATAAGATCTTCTGCCTTTGTTTTCTATTTAATTATGTCTGGTGTTAAGGTGAGTATGATGGTTAGTTGGAGTTGTCAACTTGACAGGACCTAGAGTCACCCCGGAAGAAGCTTCAGGGATTGTGTAGGACACATTGGCCTTTGGGCATGTCCATGGGGTTGTCTTGACTACATTAGTTGATGAGGGAAGATCCAAACCCCTGTAGGTGGCACCGTCCCCTGGGTTGGGTGCTGGATTGCATAAGGGTGGAGGAAGCGGCTGAGTACCAGGCACGATGCGCGCATCCTCTCCCCTGACGTGACTCTGCCTTGGACCACCCGACACGATGCCTGTGATCTGGAACTGTGAGCTAAAACAAGCCATTGTGCCCTAAGGTGCTTTAGTCAGGGTGTTTGTATCCCAGCAGCAGAAGTGAAGCCGGGTCCCTGGGTCTCAGAGCCAGGAGCCGTTCATGCTGGCGCCCTCACATCAGTGGACGCAGCCTCCTGAGTTAGAGTGAGCGGACGGGGCCAATAGGAGTTTTGCAAAGACCATGGTTAAAGACTTAGAGCAGTGCAGCCAGCAGGAGTTTGGGAATCAGCATAAAGTGATACAATCATAGGATAACAGCATGGGGAGGTTAGAGCCGGAGGTGCTGAAGGACCCCATCTATTCCTGTAGCAGAGAGAAATCTGGGTCAGGAGGCCAGAGTGGAGATCCTAGGGGTGTGACCTGCTATGAAAGAGGGTCACCAGAAGCGAGGGGCTGGTTTCAGCACGTTGGAGAGCGCCCAGGGCACCTCACAGGGAAGCAGCTGTGCTCCTCTCCAACCAGACTGAAATCCAGCTCAGTTAAAAAAGTCCTATCTCATTTATCTGAGGATGCCCATTCCACTTAGTTATGTTCCTTGACCCTGATGTCATATTTGAAGGAGGTTTGAGGGTCCCTCGCTATGGCTTAATAGACACCATCTTTCAGTTTCTTCAAGTCCCTGACCGAGCAGTGGGGTTGTCTTGAGTGATGATGACCATGCTGAGTACTGAGGTCCCAGGATGGGACAGAGCCCTTGCCTTGAGGGCTCTGTGAGTCTCGGCTCCCTCGCATCATGCCTCAGATGATGGGACTTGAGAGGAAGCTCTGGCCTAGGAGAGGGTCGTTGTGTAGATCTGTCTGGGTTTGGGCTGTTGTCTTTGCAGGAACCCATGATAGCAGAAACCCCAACTAGAATCAACTGAGGCCCAGAAACCAGGCGAAGACTCTCAGTGACTGAGGCTGAGAACTGACCTGGGGTCTGAAGTCTGCCAACGCTGATGTGGAACACTCCTTATCACACTGGCTCTCCCAGCTCTGCTGATAGCAAAGCAGGGGTATAGGCAGCTGTACTCCCTCCCCTGTGTATCCCAGGACGAGTCGGACTGAGTAGGGACAAGAACATGGGCTCTGCAGCCCACAGACTAGAGCTTCAGGCCTGGCTTTGATACCATGAGCTGGAGCTTCCTGAAACCTCAGTTTCCTTAGGTGTAAAATCATCTTAATGACATCATACTTTGCAAGATTGTTGAGCCAATCTATGATGATGTGTACACATAGTACCAACGTTGTTGTTAGTAATATGTCACACCAAAGCCGACGGGGCTTGGAAGAGATTGCCTCAGCAAGCGTTGACTGTTGTGCAATGTCAGAGGGTCATCTTCAGGTATGTAGACCCTTGTGGCCAGAGGAGAGAGTTCAGACTGCAGGTAGAAGAGGAAGTGGGTATCAGTCAGCTGGACTTCTGTCCGCAGCAGGCATTTCCTCACATAGGGAGAGCCAAGCTCACCCAGAAGCCATGAAAGGAAAGGCTTGTGCTTTGGGTCAAGAAGTGCGAGGAACATCTGGGAGCAGGAACATCTGGGAGCAGTGAACGCCGGACACTGTACTTACAGGCTCCAATGTCTGCCCTCCTTGCCCAGTTTTCTGAGATAGAGTCAGTCTGAAGTGTGGAGAAGGCCCTCACAGAGCCATTTCCAGATGCCAGTGTGAGCCTCTGCCACTCTACTGTGTCTCCTCTGACCGCACTGCCACCAGGAGCTGAGTTAGATCAGCAAGTGTGTTCTGTGTTTGCTCCCATGCTGGTCTTAAGGGAGACACTGCCTGTCCATCCTCACTTTGTCACAAGGACGCTGTGAGAATCAAACTTGCTCAGGGTTGCATCCAACCCCTTCCTACTCAGTGGACTAAGAAGGAAATACACATCTGTGTGATCTAGAACCTAGTCTCTTTTTAATTTGTGGGAGGAGTGTCTCATACGAGCTACAGAAGACAGTCTGTGGAAACTGTTTCTCTCCTTCCACCATTGGAGTTCCAGGGATGAACTCAGGTCTGCAGGCTCTACCCACTGAGCACCCTGCCCAGCCCTGGAGCTCAGTCTCTTAACCACAGCGCAGCACGGGCTCCTCCAGGAGTGCTGATCTTCAGGAGCCACATATCCAACCTGTGGCCACCTTCCGGATACCCACTTAGCCTGTTCCTCCAGCCGCTTGCCCCAAACTCTTTGTACTTTTTCTTTTAACATTCGTTTTTATTGTCCTTAGTTATGTGTATGCAGGGGGAGGGGCTATGTGCACATGACTGTGGTGCCCTGGAAGTCCAGAGGCCATAGATCCTCCTGGAGCCGGAGTTACAGGCAGTTGTGAGCCTGGGGATGTGCGCCTGGGATGGAGCTCCCACCCTCCGCCAGAGCAGCGAGCTCTCTTAACTGCGGAACCATCTCTTCCATCTCGCTACGCTTTTCTTGCCAGCCCCGAACTTCCTGCTTCTCTGTTAACCTGCCGGAGGTTTGCTTTGTGGGTTTGTGGATTCGCTTCTTAGTTCAGAGGGGCTTGTTTTCCAGGGTGTAGCCTGCTGCTCTGCCAGTGGTCAGGCAGGGCCCTGGTCAGCTGCTCAGCTGCCTGGCATTCCGTATACAGCTTGTCTCACCTCCGTGACTTCCTCAGCCTGAAACTAGATACGGGATTTGGGCTAGCAGACCACTGAGGCCTTTCATGGGAATCTGTCATTCCCTGATCTGAGAAAACCTCTCTGTCGCCCCACCTCCACCCCACCCACCAAGGCCTCTAACAGGTCCTTTAGTGCTCCGCCCTCCAGTGCCTTCCTGGGCTCTGTTCAATGCCTTTTCCAAAACAAACGCTGGATGGGAAGCGTGAGAAGCAGTTTTATCCAGGGACCAAATGTGTCCACACAAACCCTTGTGCGTCTGTGAGGAAAGGGCTTCTAGAATATGGTGTGAGGACTTCAGTTTGGCTGTGGGCCATTTCTCAGCCATCTGGAATAGGTAACCACAGGGTGATATTGCTGAACCAATTGCAAATCTGGGCTCTGGCTCAGGGCATGTGACCTTGCCAGGCGCTAACTGATGAGGACCTGTGACTTCCGTATCCCACAGAGTGATGATATCACCAAGGTGACCCAAGCTGCTAAAATTGTGGAGCGAATGGTCAACCAAAATACATACGACGATGTTGCTCAAGGTAAGCTTGAGGGGACAGTGTTGTTTGTTGTTTTCAGTGTGTGTGTGTGTGTGTGTGTGTCTGCTTGTCTGAATGTGCACTACATGCGTGCCCTGCCCACAGAGGTCAGAAGAGGGCATGGATCTGGAACTGCAGTTACAGACACTTATGAGCTGCCTTATGGGTACTGGGAGCCAAACCCAGATCCTTTGTAAGTGCTCTTAACGGCTGAGCCAACTTGCCAGTCCTGAAATAGTATTTAAAATCCTTCACAAAAGACTAATATTTGAGTGTTCCATGCTAAGTCCTATAATAAATGGGAAACTAAAACAAAAGCAAAACAATAACAGCAACAAGCTCCCTCTTCCCTCTGGATGTCACTGAAGAGCTAAGACTTATGCAAGCCCACCGTGAATGGTGGTGTAAAGAGCAATAGGTCCACTGATGAGATCCGACATGTATCAAAAATGACCTGCAGAATAGTGACGAATGCCAGCTTCCCCACAGTCCCAGGAGCCAGAGCACCGATGGGCACCCCGACTTCACATGTCAGCAGCAAAGGCCAAAGCCGCCTGGCCAGTGAGCGGCAGCCAGAACCCACATTGAGGTCTTGAGCTTGTGTTCTGCTGTCTATTTAGTTGGCTTGGAGCTGCTAATACTAGAATTCCTGGGAAAGGAACTTCTCTGGGGTCCCCTAAAGAGGAGAAAACGAAATATGGGATGTGTGGGAGAGGCCAAGGAAGACTTCAGAGAGCACTAGACTAGGTGCCAGAGGATAAAGAGGGTCTGTGTAGAGGGTGTAGAGGGAGGGTGTTCTCACCAGCAGTGCCCTGGTGTTGAGAATGAGTGGGAACTGGTCCTGGGGACAAGGGGCAGCAGGCTCAGGAGCCCAAACAGGAGCTGTTGGGAAATGGTGGGAATTCAGGCTGCAGAGGCAGTCGGGGCTTTCTTTATAGACAACTGAGGGACACGGACATCTGCAAAGCCCAATGAGAGTAGAGCTGGAAGGGCATGTGACTGGGCAGAAATCAGGGATGGAGGCGAAGGTCTGACTGGGACTGTAGCACAGGGGACAGAGCAACAGGAGGCTTGTAGTAGTGGGAAGCAAGTACCAGGCTCACTGGGGAGGGGCCTGTGTGCCTGGCAGTGTGCGGTGTGGACATGTTATTATGCTCTCCAAACAGCTATACTGTGGCATGAATAACACTATTATCCCCACTTTATAGATGAGAAACCCGAGCTACTATGTTCCTACTTAATCAGAATCACAGCCAGTGGGAGCTATGAGTAGTAGAGCCAGAACTCAAACTCAGGCCCCTTGGCAGATCTGTTGACTAATGACGTCACCACTAGGCTACAGAGCCGCTGAGCTGGGGGAGGCATTTCGAGTGGACACACTCTGTAGATCTATCCTAGCGATTAATTAGTGATGCGGTGAGGACAGAAACTGATTCAGAAATGCTTGCATTCTGGGGGCCTGGGAAATCCTGGTGTATCTGACAGTGCCAAGGAAATGGAATCCTTGCCTGGTATGAACAGCACATTCCCAAGTGGCTTGTATCCCCTAAGAGGTTGTGCATTTATGTGGAGCAGCTGCCTCTCCAGAGCTGGCAACACCATGTTGCTGGCTGGTCTCCTTTGCTGACAGCCCAGGGCTCTTCTTGGTGGCTTGATGCTCATTGCTCACCCGTGGGACACAAAAACTAAGGCTGCCAAGACCAGCAGCCTAAACAAGCCCCCTCGTTATCGTTCACGCTGGAACGCGACCTTGAGTGCTTTTCCAAGCCGTCAGAGTACACAGCAGCTGTGAATGAATTTGTCACTCACACAGCTTGGCTTCCGGAGACCCAGCCTCTGCAAGTGGCCCACCACAGGGCTGCAAACCTGATTAATATCAATGGAGAAGTTGGCCTTGTGAACCGTTTTCATTATAAGAACACAGGCACATAGAAATGCATTGAACTTTGATTTTTTTAATTGCAGTGTTTTCCCTCTGGGAAAGTCTAATCATGAAGGATTGAAAATAAAGAAGTGTTACCCATTAATCCCTGCTCGGAAATGGGGACTTTTCAAAGCTTCCCCAAGCTCAGAAATCTTGATGTGATTAAGGCTCATACCTTTCTGACCATTCAAATCTTTTTTGGGTTCAAGACAGTTTTGAGGTTTGAATATAGTCCTATAGCCTCAAGGTATGGGGCATTGTGGGAGGGGCTGGACAATGCCTGGGCGTGCCCCTGACTATGTAGAATTAGAAAGCTCCTTCTGATTGGCCATCCTGCTTGAAAGACAGAACCATTTCCTAAGTGCTGCTGTGTTTCCTTGAATTCTGTGGAAGGATTCTGCTCTGTGGCTGTCCTGCACCACGCGCTGAGACAAAAGGATGGGTATAACGTATGTCCTGCTCTCTGGGAGCTCTAAATGCAGCATGGAATGCAGAAAGCATAAATGCAGAAAGCCTGAGTGAGGGATGTCTCAGTAGAGGAGAGGCAGGCTGGAACAGACACAGAAATTAACTCTACTCGAAAGAGCCAGGTATGCAGGTATGGTGGCTCATTCCTGAACTTGCTGCATTTAGGTTGCTGAGACAGGAAGACTGCCATGAGTTCCAAGCTGACCTGAGCTACACAGTGGGGGAAAAGTGTAATGGCACACACCTGTGGTACCGGCTGCTTAGAAGCTACTGAGGCTGAAGAATCACTAGAACACACATTGGCTAGTATAGTGATATTACGTTCCAGACCCTCTGGCTGCCATGCACAAATTCTCTTCTCTCTCTCCACCCCCCAAAAAATTAGGTCACACTCCTGTGCAACTCTCTCTTGACAGAGTTGGTGAGCAATACATACTGTGGCCTTGCAAGTGAGACTCTATTTTCAAAGAAAAGAAAGGAAAATGAAGACCATATAGAAAAAGAGATGTTAGATCAGAATAAGAGTGAGCAGGAGCCCAGCAGTGGTGGTGCACGCCTTTAATCCCAGCACTCCAGAGGCAGAGGCAGGAGGATCTCTGTGAGTTCGAGGCCAGCCTGGTCTACAGAGTGAGTTCCAGGACAGCCAGAGTTACAACAGAGAAACCCTGTCTCAAAAAACAAAAAACAAACAACAAACAAACAGACAAACAAAAAACGTGAGTAGGAGCTGGCCAGGCAGGGGAAGACACCCAGACATGGAAAAGCGTGAAGAAAGGATGGCCTTCCAGAAAGGGTGTGGAGGCGGTGGCCAGGAGCCTGGTTCTGACCAGAGAGTCACCGAGATGTGTCAGTGGCATGGGGAGGGCAGAGTGGTGACGAGAGTTTGCTCTCACTCTGCTAGCCCTGAGGAGCACATGCTGAAGGAGGGACTATAGGAGGGAGCAGGAGACCAGCCTGAAGAATATGGTAGCCAGGCGATGGGTTTGGGAACCTCAACCCTGATAGTGTTTCCCCTCCCCCCCATGGATTTAAAAAGACAGGAGGAAAATATAAGAAGAGGTGGGAAGAGATGAGCCAAGGATCCCCACCTTTTCCAGGTTAGGCGAGCGGGAAGTGAGGCTCTGGCTAACTTAGCGAAAATGGGAGGCAGAGACAACTTTGAGGATGAGGTTGAGTTTGGGGAACCCATGGAAGAGTATCCAGGTGACTTCGTTACAGTGAGCTTTGGCTGTTATTTAGGGATCTAGGAGGAAGAATGAGTAGAACTATTAATCAGCCTCTGGCAGCTGAACCCTTGAAAGCTGGTCGCTCCGATCGAGCTTCCGAAGCACCAGGAAAACTCCTAAGCATGAGGCTGCAGCCCGGGATTCTGTCCACGCTCATATGGATGCTTTACTGTAATTTCCCCCAGCAACTAACACACAGAGAGAACGTATGGGCCAGGTGCTTTTCTAGTCTTTTGGCATATATGAAACTCAACCTATGTTTTCGCAAGTCCTTTGAAATAGCACTACTGTTATTTCCAGCCCCAAGCACAAGGAGGTCCGTTGTGTTGCCCAAGGAGGTATCGATATGCTAGTATCGATACAAAGTAGACCCTGGATGACTGTGTCTGTTTGTGTTTAAGATTTTAAGTACTATGAGGACGCTGCTGATGAATACAGGGACCAGGAGGGTACGCTACTGCCTCTCTGGAAGTTTCAAAATGATAAAGCCAAGCGCCTGGCCGTCACCGCCCTCTGCTGGTGAGTGCAGATACTACAGCAAACCTAGAGCCCCAGAGTACCCAAAGCTTGCCAAGTCCTGAGCCATATGGCCCATATATGGCCCTTAACATCTTGAGTGTGACACATGACACAATAGAGGGGAAATAGGACAAGAATTCTTATTGGATTTCATGTCTACCATTGGTAAGAATCTAAGCTGGACAGTGGATATCTGCAGTGTAGTCACAGGTGCCCATGAGAAAGTTCATGACCCTGGGAGGCCATGACTGGTCCCTGTGCTGATGAGTTCACGTTTCTTTTGCAGGAATCCAAAGTACAAGGATCTCTTTGCAGTGGGACATGGCTCCTGTAAGTGATCTAGCTATTCATTTATTTGCTCATGCCAACAGCAGACACTGGGCTCCTCGTCTGTTCAGAGCTTTTTGCCTGGTGTGAGAAATACAAAGATGAGTAGGACAAAGTCCCTTTCCTCTGAGAGCTCACAGTCTAACGGGAAGACCCGCTCTCACCTGGACTGTCAGTGCCGGTCAAAAGAGTACAGCTGAGCACGCCAACTGAACCTCAAAGAATTCAGGGAAAGCTTTGTAGCAGAGGACCAGCATAGGCCAAGTCTGCAGGCAGGAGAGATATGGCAGTGTCAGCCCTCAAAGACCCTGGTAAGCCATTTAAAGAAGGAAACCATGAAGGAATTCTAGAAGGGCGGAGACCTGTCCAGAACAAGAAGGAACTATAGACCTGGGATAGAGGCTGGGAGCCAAAGAGCCAAAGGACCTTTGCCATTCCAGAGAGCAGGATGGAGGCTCTCTCCCTGCCTCCTCACCTGCCTTGCTGACCAGGCCTGAGGCAGGGGCAGGGGAGGAAAGGGGAGAACCTGGAGTTCATTCTACCGTCCCTGAGCCACCGGAGGCCACAGTTATCTGTGCTCCTAGCCCTGCCGGGATGTGCTCGAGGTGAAGGCAGCACAGGGTGGTAACTGCTGGGACTTGGGACAAACAGAAGCGCCCACAGCTGAGCAAGGTAGTCCCTGTTCCTAATGGGAAGGGCCCTACACGGCAAGCCAGGCACAGCTCGCTAATGCTGACCGCTTGTTCTCTGGCTGGGAAGATTCACTGCTGTGAATAGAAAAACCCTCCCGTTCTCTGAGCTGCTGCTGGCTGACAGGCACACAAGCTCCTGGTCACTGCCCCTTAGATCGCCCCTCGGTTCTTTGACCAGGGTAGGGTTGGGGGAGGGGACCAGGGAGGAGTTGGTGTTTGTCATTCCTCTCAGGGAGGAGACCTTGGAGCTGGTCCAGTCCTGCGGTCTGGGCTGCCTTTGAGGGTGCCCTAAATGCCTGCTTTGTGTCCCTACTCCTGAGGGTGGGCTGTTGCCAAATGGAAGCACCCTCCCCCTCTGGCAGGGAGCTAGCATGATCCTCCCTCTGCTGCAGCTACTGGGCCTGGAGCAGAGCCTGGAGGCTGGGTAGGCCTTCCAGGAGTGGGTGTGGGCCCCATGTGAGGCCCAGGCTCTCTGCTTGAGACTGAGGTGAGAGTGTGGGAGCCCCAGAGGTGAGAGGAGAGACTCCATGAATTCCAGCCCATCTGCTAGCCAGGGTCAGGGGCAAGGTCATGTGGAGGCCATCCACAGGAGGTACCTTAGTCAGAAAAGGGAAAGCAAGACAGGAAAGCACTCTCCCAGGAAATGTTTCTGTCTTTCCTTGGCCCTTTGAGGCACAGCCCCAGTGGTACCCACAGGCAGCTACAGACCTCCTCTGGAGGATCACTTCTCAGAGCCTTTGTTTCCTCTTTATTGACATGGCAAGACTGACAGCCAGGCCTCCATCCCCGAGCTATTAGGAAGCCTGCGTGGAGAAAGAGTGCCCTGTGACCTGCAGGAGCATTTACACATCCAAGTCAACGGTTGCTGCTCTCTCCTCTTCCCTGACTTCCCTGTAGACCCCGCAGAAGGCCTGAGCAAAGCAGGGGAGATGGGGCTCTCTCTGCAGAGGCTGTGGCAGAGGTGTGTCATTTGCTCACGTCACTGGCACAGGAACACTGGCCAGCTTCCAGGTGCCATCTATTACGGTACCAGCTGAAGGCCTGAGCAGGGCCGGCTGAGGCTGGGCCCTGAGGTCACCTGGGGAGTCCTGTGTACTTAGACGCATGCTCCATGGAAGGAAAGTCGAGGCAGCACCCGGCTGTTGGGCAGGTCCTTGTAAGCAGCTGGTCTTTCCAGTGTCCAGCACAGTCTTTGAAAGTTCCAAATACTAACGCCCCCTGGGGGGCACCTGAAAACAAACACTAAGTGAGAATTTAAGTTTACTGCTGAGTTTGTTCCTGGCAAGCAGTCCAGGTCTCTTTTTCCTTCCCTTTCCCCTGAAATTCCTAGATGTTTGTTCTGTGATCCAGCCAGAGCAAAGTAGCTTGTGTTTTGGTCAGGTTTTCCACAGCTGTGAGAAAACACCACGACCAAAGCAACTTGGGGAGGAAAGGGTTTGTATCAGTGCACACTTCCACCCACCGTCCATCATCAAAGGGGTCGGGGCAGGAACCCGGAGGCAGGAACCCGGAGGCAGGAGCTGAAGCACAGGCTGCAGAGGAGTGCTGTTTACTGGATTGTTTTCATGGCTTGCTCAGCCTGTTTTCTTATAGAACCCAGGGCCACCAGCCACAATGGGCTGGACACTTACACATCAATCACTATTTAAGAAAATGTCAAAATGTCCTACAGCAGTGGTTTTCAACCTTCCTGATGATGCACCCCTTTAATACAGTTCCTCGGTTTGTGACCCCCCCAATCACAAAATTATTTTCATTGCTACTTCATAGCTGTAAATTTGCTACTGTTATGAATTGTAATTTAAATATCTCATAAGCAGATGGTCTTAGGTGACCCTGTGAAAGGGTCTTTTGATCTCCAAAGGGGTTGTGACCCACAGGTTGATAACCGCTGCCCTATGAGGCTTGCCAAAGGTGTGTACCACCACCACCACCCAGCTGGAGACATTTTCCTAGTTGGGGTTCCCGCCTCTCACGACTTTATCTCATGTCAAGTTGACATAAACCTCTCCAGCACAGGAAGGATAAGCATATATTCTAGGAAGGCCTGGGGCCTGTCACATCCTTAGGTCACAGTTTCCTGGGATTAGATCTGGTGTGAGGAGAGGAACACAAGCATAGTTCCACATCTGCCTTCCCACTACAGCTTCCAGAACCAGTGTGCTAGGCTGCTTAAGGCTCCGAGACAGGGATGCCCCAGAGGTCAGGCTCCATACTCCCAGCACAGGGAGAAAGGCTGTCAGTAGGTGAAGGAAGGTAGAGGGATATTGGGAGACAAAAGGAGTCAGTCCAGGAAGAGCTGGTCTTAGAACAGCTGGGATGTGACTGTGCCAGCCTGCGACATCAAAGGGTCCTTTCCAGCTTATTAGCAAGCACACGGCAGAGAAATGGAGACTGCTCACAGTCTCAGGCAGGGATGGCAGAGCAGATTCTAGAAACTCTGTGTGGTCCTGAGGCTGTCTCACAGGAGATGGGGCAGGAAGCTTCCCAGCAGATGCCATACTGGAAGGGAAAAGGAGCCCAGCCTTCCTCTGCTGCAGTGCCTCTAAAGAGGCCCACAGCAGTCCTAAATTCTGAGTACTAAACTCATTTCTGCTCTGTCCCTTAAACTTGCCCAGGCCAGAGATACTTCTAAGGACTTAAATCTTTCCCAATTATTTATTTGTCAGCTTCACTAATTAAGCAGTGCTAATTTCATTTCTTGAAAATGGAAATTCATCCACCTCATTTCTCCCTGTTCATCCTCCACACAAAATCCATCACTCCTCAGCTGCAGGCTGCATAAGATGTACAGGACTAATTACGTTGTCAGGTCTTTTTGTAAATACAGTCCATAAAGGCCGCTGTGCTCGCCGGGCTGCACGCAAGGTCATTTGGTTGTTAGTTTAATTACTGGTTAGTTATTTAGGTTCTCAAATGTTTGCCTCATTTTCCTTAAATCAAATTCAATGTCCCACTTGATGCATTCTGTCTCCAAGGCCTTGCTCTTATTTCCCACACTGTTTAAATACAACTCCCAATCCAGCAAGGGTGTTTGAGAAAGCCCCTCTGCCTGCGCCTGCGCCTGCGCCTGCGCCTGCGTCCAGCAGGCTCCGGTGCTTCTGGCCATGCCCGAGGTTCGGAACTCTCCTGGGGTTGAGATGCTTTCTCAAACCAGCCTTGGGCTGGTCCCCTGCCTCTGGAAACTATGAAAATCCCAACACAAGGGGGCATTTCTGTTCCTAGAGTCCAAGGTGGCAGAGCTGGGGTAGGCACCAGAAAGAAGGTTTCATTATTGTCATCAGAAGAGCTGAGATCATTGCACCCATTCTTCAGACTTCTAGAACTACTTCTGTGTCACCCAAGAGAGTGTCATTGCTCTGACTCCTAAAATTAGAGTTTGGGCCACCCTTCCCCAAATGTCTCTGATGTTTGGTTCCTGTTGCTGCAGCAGCGAACAACTGTAAACAGAGGCTTAAGCAGCACATTTCTTCTGAGTTCTGGAGGCCAGAACTTCAAGATGGATCACACTGAGTTAAAACTAGGTGTCAGCAGGGCTGCGTTCCTCCTGGCCCCAAAGGAGCACCTGTTTCTCTTTCTGTTTCCAGCTTCTGGTGGCCGCCTGCATTCCACGGCTTGTGGCCCTCTTCCAGCCAGCAACCGCATCATCTTGACATGGGCTTCTGCCGTCATGTCTGACTCTCTGACTTGCTTGCCTCCTTCTTTCCCTTATAAGAACTCTCACGATTACATCAAATCCACCCAGATAATCCAAGATAATCTCCCCATCTCAAGGTCTTTAACTTAATCACATCTGCAAAGTCCCTTTTGCCATACAAAGTGACATATTTATAGGCTCCAGGGATTAGGATGTGGACATTTGGGGGGGGCATTATTCTGTCTACTCCACGCCCCCTCCAAGTGCCTCTTGCATGACTTAATAAGGGAGTCATCAAACAGCTGCTGCCTTGGAGCCAGTCCTAGGCTGGCCTCGTTTAGGATGCCATGGTACGAGAAGAAGCCTGCCAGCCAGGGCTGGCATGGTATCCTTGTCTCTGTAGTTGGCATCTACTTCCTACTGACCACTGACCTGGCTTTAGCCTTGTGCCCCAACATGCCCTCCACCTGCCTTGCTCTACAATGCCCACCCCTCACAATCCAGAGCTGCACCAGACAGGGTGGCAGCTTTGGGTCTAAGGCCTCCAGTAACAGATTCCAGTTTAAGAAGATACTGATCTGTCTTGCTCAGTGGGTATTATTCTTCCGGGGCTCCCGCAGCAGGAGCTGAGGACTTGGTCTATGGTAGAATTGACACATGTACATGAAGCTGGGCCTAGTGATATGGAAATGTAATCCCAGCTACTCAGAAGGCTGAAGCAGGATTGCAAGTTCATGGCTTGCCTAGACTACAGAGTAAGTTCAAGGCTAGCAAAGGCAACTTAATAATATCCTGTTTCAAAAGAAAACATAAAAAGAAGGCTAGGCTCAGTGGTATAGTACTTTCCTAGATTTAGTCTCCAGCAAGAGTAACACATCCTCTGCCTCTCTCTCTCTCTCTCACTCTGTTTCTCTCCCTTTTTCTCCCCCTCCTTCTCTCTCTCCTCTTCCCTCTCTCCTGTTCCCTGAGATAGTGGTTTTAGGAGAACTGCCACCTAAGGAGTTGATTCTCCTCCCCTAAACCTTGTGTCTCATTGGTGGGAGAGTCAGGGGAGCTTTAGTGATTATGCAGTAGAATGGGGTTAGCAGAAAACAAACTCAGTCACCGGAAAGAACAAGGAAGATGTGTTCCATCTTTGACCTTACTCTTTCTCCGTTCTTCATACTGATGGTCGGGAACAGCACTTTCCCAGAAGATGGAGCCTTTGTAGCTGAATGTTCTGGAAGGATTCCCAGAGATTATCAAGGCTGGTAGACTTTCTCACTCCCAGACCTTTCCCTCCCTCTGTTCCTCTTTCTGTTGTACCCAGTCACATGTACTGCCTGAATCCTATAGTCCAGAGGACTAGAATTTCTTCATTGGCCCCAAACTAGAGTATTTGCCTTGTTAAACCAAGGTAAATCCCGGGGTGGGGAGGGGTTCCCACCTGGATCATCGGAACTAGGAAGCCTGTGGCATTGGTACCCTATGGACCGAGATCCAAGGCTTCTGATGTCATTGGTAACTGAGACACTATATGATCCTAATGTCATACGGGGACTACTGGTGGCCTGGTTGGCGGTGTACTGGGAATGTCGGATGGCTGAGCAATGCCATCAGCAGGCTTCGGGTGCCCTGACTGATGACATCATACTAGGATTTTTGGACGATTGGGCAATGATGACACTGACAGATGTTGCATGAGGACCATTGATGGTTTGAGTAATAACGTTGTCATTTAAGGGTTTCTAGAAAATAAGATGGTGATATCATGTGGGATTGTTGGGGTTTAGCCCTGTGGTGCCACACTGAGTATACCTGTAAAGTGGAGTCATGAGATCTCAGTGGGCCACTGAAGCCAGGACTGAGGAGTTCACAGCACAAGAGTCAGAGGAAAGCCCAGTCAGATGAGGGTTTCCTGATGTGTTTTGACAAAAGGAGCCTTAAACTAAAATTCATAAAACATGTATTCTAATCAGGACTAGGAACTGTGACCTGTATCAAGGAGGACTCATTTGCTTGTAAGTTACAGAGGCCACTAAAGTGAAGCTGACGGAGAATGGCTGAATCCCAGCATGCATGTGGCCTCGACACTAGTGCGATGGGCTGTTTTGTGTGCCTTTCTCTGCACAGGCTCCCTTATCACACTTGGCTGCCCTGGGCCCTACATATGGTCTGCCTAGAACCTGGAAGTCTGTATTGGCTTTGCCAATAAGCACCACACTGTTAGGATGGCTCTGTCCACTTCCACATTAAAGACCAAATTACCAGGGCTGGAGAGATGGCTCGGCAGGTAAAGGTGCTTGCTACGAAGCCTGACGAACTAAACTTGATCGCTGGAACCAAAGCAGAAGGAGAGAACTGAGACCTACAAACTGTGCTCTGTTCCCACATGCCATGGTGTGCAAGCGTTCCCCACACACAGATAAATAAATGAAAACATTTAGAGACCAGATTAACAGAGAAAGATAATTTCAGCTATTAAAATGATATTATTATGTGACGTGCATTATGCATGCAAGTAGACTGTTTCTCTCCTGTGAGACTCAGTTTCTCCATCTAGAAAGTTAGGAGGCCGTAATTACAGCCTCTAGTACCAGTGGTTCAGCAAAGGGGTCAGAAATGTCCTCCATTC
Organism: Cricetomys ansorgei; assembly: GCA_026225945.1. Taxonomy (NCBI): domain Eukaryota; kingdom Metazoa; phylum Chordata; class Mammalia; order Rodentia; family Nesomyidae; genus Cricetomys; species Cricetomys ansorgei. The sequence goes on along the minus strand of JAMJFZ010000182.1, from coordinate 14,192,275 downwards.
GGAATTACAAACAGCCTAGGGCTCCCTATTTTCCTTTCCTGGCGTCACTGGTCACAAGCACTGTGCATGCCTAGAGGTGCTTAGAATTTGTCTAGAGAAAGTAGCTCATCACCACAGCCCGTAAAAGTGGGCAGGCCCAGTGTTCAGCACTCAGCCTCACCAACCATTGCTTCAGTCTCTCATCCCCCGCTTGCCTGTCCGTCTCTTACCCATTGTCAGTCTTGGCTAGGATGGAGAACAGATTGGAATCAGGAGCCCCAGTAGCTGACCCCTGGTCGGTGGCCAGCTGGAGGGCCCAGTGGCGGACTGTCTCTGACCTTACAGGGTGAGCCAGGGGTGAAAGGATGGGAGGAGTGGAGGGTGCTCAGGCTCTGTGTATGAACAAAGGAGTGACCAGTGCTAGTCCTTCCAGAGTGGCAATGGTCTCAGCCAGCTGTTGATCTCTTCCCTCGGAGAACTAACTCTCAGAGTGGGGGTTGGGGGGCCCACTGGCAGCTCACAGATGGAAGTACTGCCGGCTCTTCCCCACCTACTTCAAGCCCCACTACTGTGGCACTGGCTTCGGAGTGTTGTGGGGTACCCACCAGAGAAGACTGCTCAGACAAGGATTTAATCCATTAGAAAGTCTTTATCTGCTGGCCAGGGACTACACAGGGTGTTTGAGATCCCACTGTAGCCCTGAGGCTTTCTCAGGGTGAGCTTTTAAAAACAAAAGCTATGTCCTGAGTTGATATACTTCAGTTAATAAGAACAGTGAGCCAGAAGCGGAACTACAGAAACTACAAAGCAAGGTTAGTACATTTAGAGACTTTCTCAGAACTGTGGACTTCGATGGGTCAGATCTTTGTTTTCCTTTTGGCTGGTGGTGCTGTCTATGTGCTGAGTTTTATGGCTTGAACAGCACTTCCGTCATGGCATCAGTTGTGCTAAGGTCTGAGGCCCTGTTACAAGGGATTCTGAGGCCACCAAGCTCCTCCTGGTTGCCAGGGGCTCGCTCTCCCTAGACAGAAACACTCTCCTTCTTGAGCCACGGTGCCCTCCTCCATGGCTCAGGCTGGACCCCAGAAGCTTCCACGTCAATGCAATCCCTTCGTGCATGCTTGGCACGAAAGTGGTCCAGAGAGGGTTCCTGAGCAGAACCTCAGAACTTCTGAGGATTAATCACTGCAAAGGAAGGTGGGCTTTTCCACGGGCCCGGCCTATCCGGAATCTCTGGGGTGGCAATACTTTGGAGGTTGATGGTAGTAGTTGAGGTCATGCCAGGAGTCCAGAGACCACATGGGAGGCCGCAGAAATAAGAGAGAGAAATCACTCAGCAAAACTAGTCATCTCCCTCACACCACTGCACACCTCAGGACTGGCTACTTTGTTGTGCTTGGCCAGGCTCTGCAGCCATTATGCTAAAGAAGAAAGCCCTGAAATGGGGAAAGTGGGAACGTCCAAGATGGAGGCCACACTAGTCTGTCTTCTACCTTTTCGGCTCTGGCTCCTCTGAGCTTGGGAAGGCTGGGAGGTCTGGACTGGCAACAAGAGAACTGGCCGTGAGGGCTGGGTCTATGTACTGCTCAATGGTTGCATATCAGGAGTGTCACTGTGAATGGCGGGAGATGACATGGAGCAGGTAGGGAAGAAGACCTTTGATGAAAGGGCCATTGTTGATCACTAAGATCTGCATTTGGGTTGGTGACCCTGTGGAGGCCTGGCCTGTTTGGCTAGAGACTTCCAGATATTGGGGGTCTGCTTAGAGTCCTGGCGCAGCTGCTCTTGGGAGCTATGGGGGTAGGTCATGAGGAGATACTTACAGGTGACTGCCAAGGGTGGACTACAGACAACAGCTGCTTTCTGTTGTTTTGTCTTGCTTGCTGTGTTGGAGATTGAGACCTGAGCTTTATATCCTCCTCGTCCTCCTCTTGTTCCTCCTCCTCCTCCTCCTCTTCTTTCTCTTCCTCCTCCTCTTCCTCCTCCTCCACCTCTTCTTCCTCCTATTCCTCCTCCTCCTCCTCCACCTCTTCTTCTTTCTCCTCCTCCTCTTCCTCCTCCTCCTCCACCTCTTCTTCCTCCTATTCCTCCTCCTCCACCTCCTCTTCTTCCTCCTCTTCCACCTCTTCTTCATCCTCCTCCTCTTCTTCCTCCTCCTCCTCTTGTTCCTCTCCTCCTCCTCTTCTTTCTCTTCCTCCTCTTCTTCCTCCTCCTCCACCTCTTCTTCCTCCTATTCCTCCTCCTCCTCCACCTCCTCTTCTTCCTCCTCCTCTTCTTCTTCCTCCTCCTCCTCTTCTTTCTCCTCCTCCTCCTCTTCTTCCTCCTCTTCCACCTCCTCCTCCTCTTCTTCCTCCTCTTCCACCTCCTCCTCCTCTTCTTCCTCCTCTTCCACCTCCTCCTCCTCTTCTTCCTCCTCTTCCACCTCCTCCTCCTCTTCTTTCTCCTTTTTTCATTCTTCTGTAATTTTTGAGACAAGGTCTAAACTAAAATTTCTAGTCTGGCCTTGAATTTGCAGTCCTCCTGCCTCATCCCGAGTATTGGGATTACCGGCCTGTATCGCCAGGCCTGGTTAGATGACAGCACTAGTTTAAGCTTAATTCCTGTCCTCGGCTGAGGATCTGTGAGGAACATAGCTCTCTAGGTATGTATTGTAAGCAGCCTGCCCCTAACCCGGGTACCCAAACTCCTGCTGAGGGTGCTACTCCTTCCCAAATCCACGCATGTTCTTCAAATAGCAGTTGTCTTAGCTTGCATCCCCCTGTTCTGTGCCCCAGAGAGAACAGGGAATGACTGTTGCTCAGACTGGCCTAGTCACCTTTACTGGCTGTTGGATCTGACTATTGGGAGGGAGGGTCAGATTCATACTTTCATTTAATAGTCAGAGAATGAAGGGCAGAGAGGAGTTACATGCTCCCTCACAGGCAGAGCCGGGCGGGGACTGCTCACCTGCTGGAGTATGGGCAAGGTGCTCCCTCACAGGCAGAGCCGGGTGGGGACTGCTCACCTGCTGGGACATGGGCAGGGTGCTCCCTCACAGGCAGAGCCGGGTGGGGACTGCTCACCTGCTGGGGCATGGGCAGGGTGCTACCTGGCAGAGCTGGGTGGGGACTGCTCACCTGCTAGGTGGGCAGGGTGCTCCCCGGCAGAGCAGGTGGGCTTTCAGCTGTGCCGCCATCTTCCTGGGTAGATGACTTCATGAAGCAGAGCCGGGGCATGCTGCTGCTCTACAGCATGAAGAACCCCAGCTTTCCCGAGTTCATCTTCAGCAGCGAGAGCGGCATCATGTGTCTGGACATGCATGTGGACCACCCCTACCTGGTGGTTGTGGGCTACTATGACGGCAATGTGGCCATTTACAACCTCAAGAAGCCTCATTCGCAGCCCTGCTTCCGCAGCACCTCCAAGTCTGGCAAGCACACGGACCCTGTGTGGCAGGTCAGCCTGGGACCTCCCTGGTGGGAAGAACGTGGGCTCAGGAGCCATGACGGAGGGACCTTGGGGAAGAGAAAAACACAAGCATAAAGGCTGGGGAGGGCCGGTACCGACTCAGAGGCCCAGGAGCTGGATATGAGAGGGGGCAGGCAGACAACGGCAGGGGTGCGATTCAGAAGTCAAAAGCTTTCTTTAAGCGCTGGAGTCTGGTGCACCTATTAGCTGTCGCTGAGGCTGCCCTGCGGCACCGTCAGTCCCTCAGCGTCCATGACGGGGTGCCTCCAGGACCTCTGCTTCAGACCCTTGTCTCTAAGGTTCCCAGACCCCACAGGGACTCTCTGTCACCTGGGCAAGATTTGGTGCTGCTCTCAGGAATGGTACTTCCTGTTGCATGCTCTCTGGGTGGGGCTGGAGAGTCTGGGGTGGGCAGTCTGTTCTTGAGCCTCTTTGTAGCGCCTCTCCTCTCTACACAGACTTAGCAAGGTAGGCAAGGCTTCTGTTTCACTCAGAGAGCAGGCCATTCCTCACTATGTCCCAAAGGTGCCCCACCTCTTTAAGCCACTCTCAAGGGCGGGTCTGAGAGAATCTAAGGTTGGATTTCTGCCTCAAGTTGCCCCAAATCTCTGGCTCATCAGGCAATACTTAGGGTTCTGTCTTTCTCTGCTCTTCTGCTCTGACATCTCATGGACTCCTGATAGGCCTGAGCAGAAAGCAGGTGCCCCAGGCCCAGCTTCTGCTTTTATGGGGGGGGGGGAAGGGGGAGTGGGGGGGCAGATGGTGGGGGAGAGGCAGCCCTCGGGCTACATACCTTCAAGATCTCACTGTCTACAAAGTGGGGCCCAGGGGATCTGTCCGTCCCAAATAGCACATCCCGATTCATTACCTCCAGGCACTCCTGATAGGAAGATGATGTCACCAAAGGCTTTAGAGCTCTGGCTCTGCTTCCCCAGCTTAGGTAGCCCATGACCAAGCGTGAAGTACCCCCAGTTGACCTGATCACCCTCCTCAAACCCAGGGTTGTGGAAGAGACCCAGACCAAGCACCCTGTTCCTCCTCTATGGTGTTCTCTACATCAAATAGCAGGGTGGGGAGTCGCCCCAGCATATGGCAATTTACCTAACAGGATGGTCTGCTGTCCTCTGTCCTGCCAGGAACACAGGGCAGCTGCCTTTGTAAAACCCAGAGTCAGGCTAGAGTCACGGCCTCCCTGCCACGCTTCCATTCATTTCCTCCTTTTCTCCGCTAGTCTCTGCCATTCATTCATTCATTTATCAGTTCCTCCCTGTTTGCTCTTGTGGCTGAGGATGCTTGAGGACCTCGCCTCTGGAGTTCTTGGTGGGAGCTACCCACAGCCGCAGGCTGGCAGGGCAGGGCGGCTGCTAAGTGCTAACGTGTGAGTGTGCGCAGTGGGAAACTGTCCAGAGGCCAGGCAGGTCTTCCCGGAGGACGTGACCTCTGATCTGGATTTTATTTTTTGAGACAGGGTCTCCCTGCGTAGCCCTGGCTGTCTGGAACTCACAGAAATCCACCTGCCTCTGTCTTCCTGGTGCTGGGATTAAAGGTGTGTGCCACACCATACCTGGCTCCTGATCTGAATTTTAAAGGATGGCACTGTGACAGAAGGAGTCACTGTGCAATACCAGAGGGCTCCACGTGCGGTGCTCACTGGGAAACAGGACACCATTCAGACATTATGGAAGGGGGAGGGGAGACCTGAGGAAGGGCAGGCACCCAGTTGTGAGTGTGCTAGCTAGGGCATTGCAGGTCGATGGTTTCACGTGAAAGGTGAACCTTATCAAAAAGACGAGAGCAGAGTCGTTCTGGTGAAACAAGGGCCTTGCTTACATAAGGGTCCCCTGCTGCCTCCTGAGGTACCTTCTAGGACTTCTAAGACGTCCTATGAGCGTAGTTTGAAAATCACAGCCCAGTTATCAGAGGATTTGGGTAGAGGTGTAATAGTCACGGTAGTGTTTTGCAAAGACACTCTGGCTACAGCATGAGAATTTTAAAGGCCGAGCAAAGGCAAAGGTAGTGGAGATAGGATGGAAAGTTGTTGGGGCAGGGACATCAAAAGAAGGGCTTGCTTAGACTTGGGGAGACGGAGACTGGGGTACCCAGTAGGGCATTGATAGATGTGGGAAATGGCAGAGAGGAACATGTTTGACCAGAGGTTAATAGAAAAAGCAGAGGGATCGCTCCAGGCAGTGTGCTAGAAAGAGGCTGGAGCTCTAAGACAAACCAGCCCATGTCCAAGACCTAGGAATCTAGGACCTTCTTAAAGGGGCTGTGCCCTGTGTATCTGGACACAAGACTTCGTTATGGACTTCAGAGGCCAGGCTAGGGCACAGTTTGTCCTGCTGGCCACAGGGAGCCACGGAAGGAGGTGGTGCCAGGGTTTTAAGACTGGGTTCATTCCTGTATAGCACAGGCTCCTTCCCCAGGTGGCCGCATGGGTGCCTGAGTCCTGATCAAACCTGTGAAGCCTCAATGAGCAACACTCTGTGTTGCTGTACAATTTTAGAAAGAAAACAGGAAGAAAGTATGGGCAGAGGCTGGTCAGGTGTCTGTCATAATCAGATAAGGCAAAAGAGGAATTCAGCTGCAGGACTCCCCCAACTAGTCCCTGGTTCTTCACTGATTCTCTGGACCCTGTTGGAAACCCTCCCTCATGGCTTTATTTCTACCCTCTCACCTCTGCTCTAGGAGCATGTGTGTAATTTGCACACAGTCATTTGCAAACATACACACACACACACACACACACACAGGGCATGAGGCTGCTAAGTGGGGTGTGAAATACAATTTCCATGAGTGCTCATTAAACACTTCCCTTTGCAGCTCCCCTGCGCCTCTTACAGCCTGGCCTTTGACACCACTGTCCCCTCCCCCCTTTAAAGGGACCATGTTTGCCCAGAAGGGAAAGAGGTCTCCAGATCCTTCTGCACTGTGCCCTGTAGCCTCTGCAGCATTCCAGCCTCCCATGAAAGCACAAAAGAACTAGCTACCCAAACAAGCCCAGGCAGGATTCAGCCTGGCCTCCTGCAGCGGCTCCAATCTGATTCACCAGGCCTAGGGGCTGGATGGAGAGAGACAAGCCCTTCACCCCCCTACACGCCCCCCCAGCAGCCATGGTGACAGCTGCGGTTACAGGCAACAGCAGTTATAAGCAACAGGCCTAGGTTCTTGGCCTCCCTCTCTGGACCTCAGCTTGTGACAGAGGGAGGGGACTGGACAGGGGTCCCAGCATGGGGGGTCTGGAGGGAGTCAGAGGATGGAAAGCTCTGGGCACCCAGCCCCACCCCAGCTTTCTGGGACTTGGCTTGGCCAAGCCTCCACATCTGGCAACAGAAACTTGAGCCTCAAGCGTGTCATCTTCATAAGACAACAGCTCTGTCTCCAAAACACTTTCCCATATGTTTGCTTCCAGCCCTGAGAAGACGGGTGGGGCAGGGTAATTAACCCGGATTTGCAGATGGAGAAATGCAGCTCAAATCCGGGATTTGGGAGCAAGATTCTGGGAGCAGGAGCTAGTGTTGGTTTGAAGGTGGGAATAAAAGAGACTCTTTCAAGAAAAAGGCCAAGCTTAGAAGAGAGGACTGGCTCAAGTCCTCCATTAAGCAGGGGCTGGGTTCTACAGAAGCTTGTGGCCCACCTTCCTAGGATGATGGTAGCAATGACGACATTAGCTAGCTAGAGTTTTTGTTTTTGAGACAGTGTCTTGCTGTTTAGCCCAGGCTGGTCTAGAACTCATGATCCTTCTTCCTCAGTCTTCTGAATGCTGGGAGTCAGTTCACACAGATGTCATCAAGCTCTTCAGCTTGATGTGTACCACCATACCTGGCCCCATTAGCTAGTATATTTTGA